>JARHVA010002920.1:1530000-2255000 GCA_037957365.1 Torreya grandis | reverse complement strand
ATTTGATAAGTTCCACCTATCAAATATCATATTTGACAAGTCCATCTATTGATCCAACTTAGTATCTATAATCTGAGTTAATGTGAAGCTAAGCAGGATAACATCCTATCACTTAGAACTCGGGTTCCCTAATTCACCACTCTTCTAATATATCTCCATGACCTAATGATGTTCAAATGTGCCCAATAAATTTCAAATAATTAAAATTTTATGCTATCAGATCATTGAAATCAAGGCTATATGCTAAATTATTCTATATGTATTCTCATACATACAAAACAAATCATACAATAAACTCGTAATTGTATCAAGCTACTACTAGCCACTCATAACTAGTATCATATTTCACAACTTAACTTATTCTATTATGCTCGTGAATAAAAGGAAATAATGTTATAATAACATGATATCAAGAATCACACTATTCTTTTAACTAATCAATATCAATCAATATCCCCTTACTTGTTCAACTAGTACACAACAAGTTATAAGTTTATTCCAACCTCTATATTGATAAAATGTTTCACACCTCCTGTACCCTACTCACTTCCAATGATAGGTATAGATTAATTTTTTTTAAAACAACATGTGTTCAATAAAAGAGATCAATATCAATCTATGCAAGGATGAATAATACTAATTATAATCAACTTATAATTCTTAGTATATAATTATTTGAATCAAGGTTTGCCACCTCATGTGGTATTAAAATCATAAGTTAGATCAACTAATTACTCCAAAGATTTATAAGTAAAAATTAGAGAACTATAATCTCAAAAACTCCTACATACCTTCACTGGGTAAAGGAAAACACTACAACTCAATGTTACCAAATACTACCTACTTACCTCATCTTGTAAGTATGGTATCTCAATCCAATTCCATAATCTAGAGGGGATATATGCCATAATAAGGATGTGTCTGTCCATCCAAACTTAAAACTTATCTCTCACTAAGAGTAGAAAACATTTTCCCACAATCTTCAAGGGAGTATAGTTAAACAACATTCAAAAACAAATCTCATTTAAGGGAATACTAAATCAACATCATGCATAAGAGACTCCTTTCAGTGGCATCATAACAATGTCAAAAGGGAATAAGATTAAAAAAAATAGTTTGTCTCTATGCTAACTAAAAGAGATGACATTTATTTCTAGACCACATATCTTAAGAGTGCAATTTCCATCAACAAACTCCTAACACAATGGAATTTACAAGCAAAACAACAACACTACCAAGAGGATTTTCCACCACCCTAGGTGGTACTAATAGAAAAATGGTTTTATAAAATTTTCAAAACCTAGGATTTATAAATATAGACACAAAATTAAAGCACATCGATTTAAGAGAACTATACTAAGATTAATAAGCAATCTCAATACAAAACATAATGACAAGGTGACTTGATAATCAAGAAAATGTTTACTCACTCTCGAGGTGCTTGATCAAACTATGGTAGAAAGGTTTTATTCATAACTCATGAACTATGCTATATACTAGTATACCCAAACCTTTAATAACAACATCACCAATGGGACACTTGATAATCGATCTCCTAAATAACTCAAAGGAATACAAGTGATTTTATGGGTACACACTCAATGACCCACACAATTTTTATGAATGTCACAAAACTTCATCATGGTGCAACATGGTTACACACTAAGACACCATGAGTATAAATTCTAGTGAAATACTTCATGAAACTAGGTTCACACTGATGAACAAAAGACATGAAAATGATAATGGACTCATTAGGTCCTAGAGTTTGAGCCACAACTCTGATACCATATGTAACAGACCTGCTGGGTTAGACATAGAATTACATGATTTATTTAATTAAACATGTATACCATAAATATATTACACCCAAGAATCTAAACAAAGATCACATATATATTCAAGTGATAACAATAAGTACACATTACATCTTATATCAAATGTCATGATGATGCTACATAAAATGAATATAGAAAGTGATACATCAACTCAACCACATCTAATGCAACTCTACAATCTCTACTACCAATTGACAATAATAAGTAATTATAATTCTTCATGAATATACTCAATAATAATATTTAGTATAATACAATGTACATAATTTAGATACCTATCTCCCTAGAGCATGAGTTCCCTAAACTCTCTGGTATCTGTGGTAATCTCAAGTGTTATATCAATAGTAGAATTATTGTGAAGAGGGAGAGCATCATCTAAGTGATTTACCACACCAACCATAGACTAATGATCCCCCACACTAATCCCATCATGGAATGGACCTCCCTTCATGGATGAGTAGATAGTGATGGCATGAGAATCTAGAGAGATTAGTAAGTACCCATGTGTTGTATGATTCTAAACTAAACATGTAGTGTATCATAAAAATTCATTTTATTATAAGATATCGCACCAACATATGAACCATACTCATGGAATGATAATGTCTCACTAAACATTCTTAGTCCCAAATATTTACAAATAATAAATGATAATGATCTAGATCAATCAATTCCATACACACCACTTGATTAGACTACCTTCATCTAACATTACAATGCTAGTAAGCCAGTGAAGTCCATCTCACTCCTTACTCCATATTAGCAATGCAAATTGTTCAAATACAATTCCACCACAAGATTGATCAAATTACATCCTATTATCAAATGCATCACATGACATGATATACATAGGAGTAATAACAACATACATTAAGTTCATCTAATATATGCATGAATCTTTCATTATATTCTATCCCATACTAAATATAATGATTATTAATATACCACTCAAGTAAACATAAAATTTAACTATATAATTGATTTTTAGTTTTCTACACCCTATGGCATCCCATTCGACCATAGTCTAGTGTTCTATGACTAAATACTAGATTTCCATAAGCAATCACATGAAGTCATCTTAAATACATGAAAACACAAACCTTACTAATAAAACATTATCTAAACTCCCAAGTTTACATGCACACATATACAAGTCTTTCTAGCTATAATAACACACACTATCCATAACAATAACTAATAGGTTTATAATAAAATAGTTAGATGTAAATTTGACTTTGGGTATAATCACTACAGTAAGTACCACTTCGGTAAAACATAATTTTCCATTGTATTACCCTATAATATCCCATACTATCATAGGTTCCCAACTACACAACACTATATAAACCAAACTTATGAATTTCTAGACTCAACTAGTCCATGCAGATAATAACAAGCAATAATAAATAATTATACCACCTAGGTATACTGCATAAAATCTTACCAAAGTATCATAATATATAAACATGCATCTTGATGCACCATTATGATCTAAGTGTAACTAAGTATTTATACACTCATCATATGTAATACACACAATTATTCCATACTAAATACATATGATTAGCAATCATTCATATTATTAATAGTGAGTTAGATAATTCATAAAACTCATTATGACTTTTCATTCTAATGACTCATTTATTTCTAATAGAATATTCCAAAGGGTTAAAGTTTCTAAACCCTAGGATCTATCCTTGTCTTATATGTATGATCTCAAACTCTGACCTCAAATTTTATACATGCATCACCTTGAGCTCTTATACCATAAATGAATATTTAAACTGCAATACTAATGAATAGAGTAATAATTCATCTTATTATGCTCCGGTCTATATTAGATTTATAGTATTATTCATCACTTGAGTTTTGTAACTATCATCTAACTCCTAACTTTCCCATAACCAATTATGATATCACCAATACATATAGTCTAACAAATCCTATGGTTTACCTACATAAGTAATGGAGTAGTCGAAACCTTTCTAATATTAGATTCTCTTAAAATACATGTTATAACATATAGTTACCAATGCAAGAGTATATAAAGATACCCAAGGATATCATTAAAGTAAGACTATCTATCTATTGTATCTTCTATAAGATTCATACTAATGTCATCCACACAAAATCTATTTATATCAAGAATCATAGAATAAATGCCTGTAGTTGAATTCAAGACCAAGCTACTTAAAAACAAAATGTTAACAAGTATATTTTGAAATAACCACTTAGTCCTTAAACCACATCATCCCAAAGTTTTGAACAAAGGATAATAAGCTCATTTTCTCAAAAAAAAAAAAATTGAAGTGAGGATAAGTAACTCTCTTACTTAAAGGTTAACAATCTTTATTCACACTTAATTATCATTTGTTGAAGTTATAATGAAAAGTCTTATTTTTCAATGTTTTATAAAATCATAATCAAATATAGGGAATCTACCCAAATTGAATAACTTCCTAAATTAAAGGATAAGATTATTTTCATCATAGTTAAGTACATATATTGTCTTGTTAACTTTAACTAATAGTTTTTCCTCCACCCTACTTTCATATGCAACTATCTTGTAAGACATTTCAATCTTCTGATATAGATTTCCAAAATATTCTACTTGAGCTCCTTAAATGAATGTTTGGAGAAGGTAGTATGAAATTATACATTTTCATAAATAATTATGATTTCAATCTTGATTGATAGATTTAGTATTTATGATTTAGACCCTTATATTATCTATAGAAAAATATTTAAAAAGATGGTCAATATAGAATATGAATAGCATTTGGACTAATGCTCATAGCCTCTCATTATTTATTAACCAATTAAAAGTGGGTCCCCTCTACCCTTCCAATCAATTCACAGTAACCAAAATCAAATATGCATTGGCCAATGTATAATGGAACTTATGATGGAATTGAATAAAATCACTTTCACTTTTACGATATAATTATTAAGTGCAGGAAACAAACTTAAAATGGTTCACACTCCCAAAAAATAACATGATCACCATACATATACATACATACGTGCGCGCGCGCGCGCGCGTGCACTGTACAACCATAGAGATAAACACATATTTTTAGTCTACTAAAAATGCAAAGGGGCTTTCTAGTCCATTGAAATCCTTGACTAAAATGGAATGTAGTTTTGTTTGAATTGAAATAGTTGAGATAAAAATAATGGTGGCAGTTTTGCTCTTGGGTTGAGTTTAAGAAAATAAAAAAACTTGATATGACAAAAATGTTAATGTTATTGGATGAAAAAGCTGCTTTGAGAGGTTTGAACCCTAGACATGGTGATAACAAGGACTGTATGATGGAAAAGAAGGCAAATATCAATGCCTTAATCAATTTAAAAAGTGACCCTAGAATTGTTAAGTTTTTTTTAATTATAATATTTAGTTGTATAACTAGTTTAAAAGAAAAGTCTAATCAATAGAATAATCTATGATCACACTCAATTAAGATCATGAAATTGGTATTAATTAACTTAATACTTGTTCTGATTGATTCACTTACATAGATTTTGAGATGTGAAACATCATTTAAAACTTTATCGTATTTCATTGCATAAGCAAAATAATCATCTGCTATGTTGAAAACTTTATTCAAAACTATTCACATCATTGGAGACCAAGTCGACACCAATTTTGAATATATCTTATCTTTTCAAAAAAAAAACATCTTATCTTATACTAATTTTAGTATTTTGAATGGATTAATAAATTTTAGGTAATTCAATGCCTATAAAAAAGAATGCAGATCAATGCCTAAAAGAAGACAGTGCCCCACTAGACATGGACCAACTCCACAAATAGATTAGCATGATAATAAAAATTTATAATTTTAATATAAATGCACCTAAGATCAGAATAAAACTAACTCACATGTAATTTATTTTAAATACTATAATAATACTTCAATGCCCAGACTGTTTAAGTAGATTTTAATTATTTGAACCATCACTAAGAGAAATATAGATCGACACTAAGAGGTACCAAACTAATTCGGTTGGTTGGGTTAAGTATATTGTAAATAATTTATATGTTTGATATAGTCATCTCAAAATGAAATATGACAAGAGAATAACATCCCTACCAGAAATTGATCTAGCAGTAAGGAGGAAACATAGTTTCTATCATAGATTTATTATTTCTTTCCCAACCAAGGGTTTACTATTGTTTTGAACTACAAAGACTAAGTATCTAGCTATTATTCGACTTCTAGTATAAATTAAAAATTATTCTCAATGAATAATTTCACAATGCTTTCTTAAAAGATTGGTTGATTACAAATTTAGAGGGTTTTTCTTTTAGTTTGATTGACCAAACCCATTTTAAAACAATTTCTATGTTAATATCCATTTTATGATAACGTGAATATACTCATATTATCAAATAATAAATTTTAAGTACACCTCTTACCATTGAATTCACTATTTGATCCTCTATGCTTTTCTTCATGCTTTGATCTTCCTTCTCTCCTTTCCAATGCTTAAGCTATGACAAATCTTTTTCATGTCATTTCTTAAATAGAGCAAAAGATACTAATTTCTCTTCCATCTTTTTGTTTTTAGTTTTAGTTTTAGTTTATTTTAAAGATTTTTTAATTCTTTTCTTATTTTTAATTTATTTTTCTATTTTTAATGCTTTTAAAGCAAAGAAAATCTCTTTTTATTTTAATTATAAAATTCTATTTTTATATTTAGCGATTTTAGCATTAAATCATATTTTAGTAATGTAGAGGAAAAATAATAAATAATGGTTTGAATTTAAATTTTACATTACCTCTAAAATAATAATGATTTATTAGGCTAACCATACAAGGGACTTATTTTTATTGCATACATACTTAAGCAACCATAAAAATAAGTAATTTAAACAATCATTTTTAAATGCATTATAACATGACTAATTATCATGGTGTGTGTAGGGTTTTGTTAACACTCTGTCGACTAGTGATATCACCATCTACATCATCCTCTTTGATGATTCTCTCCCTCCAATGTGCTCGAAGGAAGAATTCACATACGCCCACCTCAAATACACATAGGCAGTTAGGCTATATCACATGGTATTCAAAATCAACAATATGTAATAATAATAATTTATTAATATGCTTAAAAATGAAAGTTCATACGTATACAGTTCATGTTAAGAAATCATGAATTATCATCCAATTAAGAAATATACTAATATCCCAAAATAACATAATCTCAAGCTTAATCAGCAAATATAGTCAATATCATGTGTATCTACCATATCCATCTATAAATAATCAAATAATTAGTTTCACGAGGAATTAGGATGTAAAAATATCTATATAGATATTTTTACATCCTAATTCCTCGTGAAACTAATTATTTGATTATTTATAGATGGATATGGTAGATACACATGATATTGACTATATTTGCTGATTAAGCTTGACATTATGTTATTTTGAGATATTAGTATATAGATATTGTTACATCTTAATTCATCGTGAAACTAATTATTTGATTATTTATAGATGGATATGGTAGATACACATGATATTGACTATATTTGCTGATTAATCTTGAGATTATGTTATTTTAGGATATTAGTATATTGCTTAATTGGATGATAATTCATGATTTCTTAACATGAACTGGTATACGTATGCACTTTCATTTTTAAGCATATTAATAAATTGTTATTGTTACATATTGTTGATTTTGAATACCATGTGATATAACCTAACTACCTATGTGTGTTTGAGGTGGACATATGTGAATTCTTCCTTCGAGCACATTGGAGGGAAAGAATCATCAAAGAGGATGTTGTAGATGGTGATATCATTGGTCGACTTAACAAAACCCTACACACATCATGATAATCATGTTATAATGCATTTAAAAATGATTGTTTAAATTACTTATTTCTATGGTTGCTTAAGTATGTATGCAATAGAAATAAGAGTCCCTTGTGTGGTTAGCCTAATAAGTCATTATTATTTTAGAGGCAATGTAAAATTTAAATTCAAACCATTATTTATTATTTTTCCTCTACATCACCAAAATATAATTTAATACTAAAATGACTAAATATAAAAATAAAATTTTATAATTAAAATAAAAAGATAATTTCTTTGCTTTAAAAACATTAAAAATAGAAAAATAAATTAAAAATAAGAAAAGAATTAGAAAAAGCTTTAAAATAAACAAAAACTCAAAACAAAAAGATGGAAGAGAAATTAGTATCTTTTGCTCTATTTACGAAATGACATGAAAAAGATGTGTTATAGCTTAAGCATTGGAAAGGAGAGGAGGATCAAAGCATGAAGAAAATCATAGAGGATCAAGTAGTGAATTCAACAGTAAGAGGTGTACTTAAAATTTATTGTTTGATAATATGAGTGGATTCGCATTATCAGAAAATGGATATTAATATAGAAATTGTTTTAAAATGGGTTTAGTCAATCAAACTAAAGGAAAAACCCTCTAAATTTGTAATCACCCAATCTTTTTAAAAATCATTGTGCAATTATTCCTAATTCCTTGTAAAATTAATTATTTTATTATTTATAGATGGATATGGTAGATACACATGATATTGACTATATTTACTAATTAAGCTTGATATATATATATATATATATATATATATATATATATATATATATATATATATATATATATATATATATATATATATATATATATATATATATGAAACTCATAAGGTCAATAATTTATATGGATTAGAGTTTCATGTATTTGATTATGGCATATTTACCATTTTCTTGAAAGTGGCATGGGGATTGTGAAATAAAAAATGGGGCAAGATCTCAACCTTGATCCCTATAGTTTTAATTCCACCTTCACGACACTAAACATCAAAAATAAAATAAACATTAAGTTTGAAAATTATGTATAATTAATTTTTTTTAGTTATTAAAACCATATAGAAGGAAGAACATGTGGCACCAAAAAATATTCAAAACATTTTCATAGTTTTATAATTACAAACTATATAATAAGGTCTGTCAAAATGTTTAAACTGTGAGTAGTGGTCTATACTCAATTTATACAAAGTACTGCACATGATCTTAACATATGTACTACACAAAAGAGTCCTACAACCTCATGATCATATTGTATTTTGTTTTTAATTTTTTAAGGTAATAATTGTATTTTGGTTAGCACAATTTGTTAATTGAAATAAAAAAATTTAAAGGCCAATGTAGATGTGGTTAAGACATTTTGGTAGACCTTATTATATAGTTTATAATTTTAAAACTATGAAAATATTTTGAATATTTTTTTAGTTATGTCATCCTTGCTTTTTATAGTTGTCAAAGAGTATAAATAATAAACTGACCATGCCAAATAATATTCTAACCGTTTTCATAGTTTTAAAATTAAAAAATATATAATAAGGTCTGCCAAAATGTCTTAACCATATCCACATTGGTCTTTCAAATATTTTTTTATTTCAATTTCAAAACCTTAAACCCTAAACCAAAATATAATTATTACCTTAAGTTGATTGTGCCCTAAGTGATCTCTCTCTCTCTCTCTCTCTCTCTCTCTCTCTCTCACACACACACACACACACACACACACACACACACACACACACACACACACACACACACACACACACACACACATATGAAAATTGAACATCAGGGGTTTATGTATTTGATTATGTCCTATTTACCATTTTATTGAAAGTGGCATGAGGTTTGTGAAAGAATAATGCATGGTTTTCTTAAGCTAGTAGTTGTTATTTTAGTATGGTTTTAAAGAGGATGGAATGATTAATTTTTATGCACAATGATGGTTATATATGTATTATTTACATTTTTTCAAATTGAATTATTTGATGCATTATATTTTTAAGATCATGAAAATTAGAAAGTATTTGAGTTCAATTGTATAAAATGATTATTTTAGCATACTTTATTAGATGTCAGGGTGGAATCTAGTTTCAAATGATTTAGGTAGATATATTTAGGGTCATGATGATGATCAACATAGTGAGTCTAATCCTTCATGGGGTATCTCTCAAGGTGAAAAATTATTTCAAAGTTGTAGGGATAATAAAATATTGTCAAATCCATTTAACCGAGGAACCCATGTTTCCTTGTATTTTGATACCAATGACCTTACCTTTTAAAATGTTCTCAACTCTTTACCTGCTAACTCTTTTAATTTCCATGGAAATAAAGGATTGGGGGGAGCACATTGGAGGAACCCTCCTCATGGATGAGGCATTCCAAATGAGCCCCCTAAACACATATATGTTGTCATTCAACCTAATGATCATAATGTTCCATTGCCCAAGCCACCTCAACATGAAAATATTCTTGAATTAACTACAAAATTTCATCCCAATGATAGTATTTCACTTAACACTAATATTCCACCCCTTGAGCCTTAAAAAATTGCTTTTTCTAGTAGGAAATGTGCTAGTAGCCTTGCAACATAACCTATGTAGGTATAATGTTAAAAAAAGGTTAAGTTGGAGCTAGATGATTCTGAAAGGATCTCGACCTATTTGATGGAAATTCCCATTACTTCCATGAAGTATACTGAGTACTTAATTGATAAGGGTGCCCCTTTAATAGATTTGGTTTTTGATATAGAATCTGATTAAGACTTTCTTATGTTGAAATTTCTATTGATACTTAGAATTATGTATTGTCTTGATATTTTGAAGTATGTTGATATTATTTTTGGCAGTTTTGATATATACATTGTATTATTTTAATTTTTATAGAACATTTTGATTAAATGATTTACTCTTTACTAAAAAATTATGGAAACACACATGGAATTTAATGTTTTATAATATTTTTTTAAAAAAATTCTACATATTGATCATATTTTTGCCTTGCCAAAATCAGTAAATAAATGTATGTAACATGATCATGATTCAAGATGAGCTTGAAGGAGAGGTTGAAATGAATAGTTTTCTTTGCTATCCTTCATGTCCCAAAATTATGGTTCTCCATGGATCTTTTTGTGTAGTACATATGGTAATATCATGTGCAGGACTTAGTATACATTAAATACAGACCTATGTATGTCTTTCAAAAGACAATCTAATATATAAAAGGGATATCAAGATATTGATATATAAGAGACTAATCTTTAAGTATACATTGAGTACATTGGGTCTTTTTCTCTCTTGGTTGTTTTCATTTCATTTATTTTTCACTCTTTTTATAGATAAAGATATAAAAGGGATATCAAGAGATTGATAAAACACTTTGATAGAATCATAAATCTTTCCTTCAAGAGATTTCTTCTTTTATAGGATTTACTCTATTAGATAGGTTAGATTATATTTTTAAAAATATGATCACTTATACATATATTTGATAAATAAGATGTAAAATATAAAATAAGGTCTACCAACATGTCCTAACCATATCCATAATCAATAATGTCCTTTCAATTTTTTTTTAAAATTTTAATTAACAAACCATGCCAAACAAAATATTATTAATACCTTAAATCAACTATGGGATGTAAGGCAAGACAACTATGCAATATCCTTAAAGAAATGCTTTTGAAAAAACTTATCATTATATTTATTCATTTCAAGATAGATGAATATGGATGTAAAAAACTACTCTTAGTATTTTGTTTGATTAAGAGAACATGCCTATAACAATTGTAAACTCTATTATAGAGATGCATATGTATTTGAGCATAAGTAAGTTTCTTGAATACACATGTGATGGTTTATTGATTTTTATTAGTCATTGATATGAGATATTGGCATAAAAAAAGCTTTGGTAGTCAAAATATTGGGATGATAGGTTAGAAACAAAGGTGCAAACAATTTCTAAGTTGGTTTTCTTGTGATTATAAGGTATGGATTTGTGTTTCTTCTATTTTGAAGACTGCAAGTAGTTATTTAATTGCATAGTCATCTATCTTAAAATGAATAAATATAATGATAATGTCTTAACCATATCCATAATTGATAATGATAAGGTCTACCAAAATATCCTAAAAATATCCATAATCAATAATGACCTTTCAAATATTTTTTTATTTCAATTAACAAAATGTGCTAACCAAAATATAAATATTACCTTAAGATTATTATGTCCTACGTCATAAGTGGTCCTTAACACATTTATAAAACCAATTAAAACAAATATTCTCTTCCTTCTATATAATTTTAATGACTAAAAAGATTATTAATAAATAATTTTAAAACCTAATGTTTATTTTATTTTTAGCATTAAATGCAGTGTAGGTAGAACTAAAGCTACAAAGATCAAGTTTAGATTTTACCCTATTTTTTAGTGAATTGGCACTGGCATATTGAGGGGCCAAAAGGAAAAATTTAATTTTGGTCCAACACATCACCTGTGGGATTAATGGAAGTTGCTTGAATACATATGTAATGGTTTTTTTTTAATTTTCTATTCATTTATGTAAGCTATTGGTAAAAGTAAAGATGTTGATCCAATATATATATATATATATATATATATATATATATATATATATATATATATATATATATATATATATATATATATATATATATATACTTACAATTTGTTACACTATATATAAATCAAATATGTTTGGTATAAAATAATAAGGTAACACCACAATATACTTATGCATCTCTATAATAGAGTTTTCAACTATTATAAACATGTTCTCTTAATCAAACAAAACATAAAAATACACCTACTTGGTATAAAATAACAAGGGAACACCACAATATACTTATGCATCTAAATAATAGATTTTAAAACTATTATATACATGTTTTCTTAATCATATAGAATAAAAAATACACAAACTACCTCTTAATCATTTATATACTCTACATTATCTTCAACAAGCTTTCTCAAAACCCTAATAAAATAAATCACAAAATTGATCAAAAAATTTGTTATCCTTCCTTGATCAACCTTGGATTTTAGATCCCTGAATTTGAAATTTCAACATGTCAATTTTATTTATTTTGTTCTTGATAGTTTTTATTTTTAGTTTCTTCAGAAGTTATTTGATGTAGAACTAGTATTTCAAAACTGTAGTGTGTTTGAAAATTATTAATCAATCATCTTTCAGATGTTGATTGCTAAATTACTAGGGCTTTATCAAATGGAAAATTGAGGGCATTGTATCTATTTGTATATATCCTCAAAGAAGTCTTGAATTTTTTTCAAGCTTGTTTCTTAACTTTAAATTTAAAAATGACAATGCATTAAAAATTATCTCATCTTCCACTGAGCCCAAAATCATTGTTTGACATAAATTAGCAAGATTAAAATATTCTAAGATACAATCACATTGTATTTCAACAAAAATTAAGGTAGTCCATAGTTTAGTGATCAATTCATCTTAGAAAGCATTATCCAAAACTTGTGGAAAATTGAACAAACTCCCTTAGCTTTAGTAAATCTAAAATGCCTTCAATTTGTTCACCATTTAATTCTACATTCTTGCAGAAGTGTTGGGACAAGATTTTGATTTTATTCTCAAAATATGATGAGTTAACATTTTTATAATATTGAAGGTACATCATAGCCATGGGTTATAGTTGTTTATCCTGAGTAAAATGATATGTAATCTTTGAAGAGAAATATTTTGTAATTTCCTTCAAGGTGTAACTTATAGAGGATACAACCTCAAGGAATCAATCCCTTGTAGTAAAAACTTTTTTGAGTCTATTAGATCGACTAACCATGTCAAAAGTGTGATTTGTGGTTTATACTTAATTTATACTAAGTAATGCACATGATCTTACCATATGTACTACATAAAAAGAGTCCTAGAGCCTCATGATCATATTGTATTTTGTTTTTAAATGTTTAAGGTAATAATTAGATTCAGTTTGGCATGATTTGTTAATTGAAATAAAAAAAATATTTGAAAGGCCAATATAGATGGGGTTAGGACATTTTGATAGACCTTATTATAAAGTTTATAATTTTAAAACTATAAAAATGTTTTGAATATTTTTGCAGGCATGTCATCCTCATTTTTCATAGTTGTCTTACCCTATGGTCCCATAGTTGGTTTATACTCTATACTCTATTTTTTGTCACTATTTTTTCTATACTCAATTTATATATTATGTGGTTGGTCTTTACTATATACTTATTTTAAATAAACAAGAAATTGATTTCTTCTAAAAAATAATGGCATACATGATACTTATTTTAAACAATGCACACAATTTTTTTTTGAATAAACACAATAGAGCTTCATTATCATACTATATTTTATTTTTAAATATTTAAGGTAATAATTATATTTTTATTGACATGGTTTGTTAATTGAAATTAAAAATATTTAAAAAGTCATTATTGATTATGGATATGGTTAAGACATTCTGGCAGACCTTATCATTATGGATTATGGATATGGTTAAGGCATTTGAAAGATAATTTTTTTTAAAATATATTTAAAAAAATGCTTTCTAGGGAACTTATCATTATATTTATTCATTAATTCATTATATTTTTTCTATACTTAGTTTATTATATTATCTGATTGATCTTTACTACATATTTATTATAAACAAAAAATAAATTGATTTTCTCTAATAAATAATGATATGCAAGATACTTATTTTAAACAATGCACAAAGAAAAACTGAATAAACAAAATAGAGCCTCTTGATCATATATTATTTTATTTTTAAATGTGTAAAGAAATAATTATATTTTGGTTGTAATGGATTGTTAATTGAAATAAATAAATATTTGAAAGGCCAATATGGATGTGATTACGACATTTTGGTAGACCTTATTATATAGTTTATAATTTTAAAACTATGAAAATGTTTTGAATATTTTTTTTGGTTATGTCATCCTTACTTTTCATAGTTGTCATGCCCTATGGCCCTATAGTTGTTTTATAATCTATACTCTAAATTTTTGTCACAATTTTTTATACACTCAATTTATTATATTATTTGGTTTGTCTTTGGAGAAACTTAAAAAAATATGTACTCAATTTATACTTAGTCATATGGCCATCAAATTTAGCACTTAAAAGGACAAATTTAATTTTAAAAAAGAATGATAAATTTAATCATTAAAAAGAAAGAATCAAAAATAAGATCTCAACTTGAAACTTATCATCCACTAACCTCTTTCTCCATTGGTTTTTTCACCATAATTTCTTGATTTGAATATGATTCTTGATTCACCAACTATTTATAAGTTTTTTGAAAGAGCTAATAGAAATCACTCATCAATTTATATCAGTGTGGTGATTTTGCCAAATATTTTCCGATGGAATTATGCCTAAAATCTAAGATTCACCAGGATTTTATAGTGACCTTTTAGGGGTCCCTTATTAAAATTATCCCTATTGTTATTTTATTGGTAGTAATTTTGTGGAGGTTATGTGTTGGATGTAGGTGTACATTTTATGATTTGGTTATGGAATGGAACTTTGTATTTTGATTCAAATGGGATTATTCTTGGTTGTTTGGAACATTAGCATTTCATAAAAGCCTAAAATTGAGTTATTTATTGATTTAGATTTTTTTAACTTATTATGAAATGATATTAAATAAAGCCTAATTTGGACTCTTTCTCTTTATGGCATTCACTTAGTTGTGACCCTTTTCGGTGTCATTCTACTTGTGACTCTTTTTGGCGTCAATTTGATTGGGGGATATTTTGATGTCTACTTGTACGGATAAGTGTTAAAGATAAAAGTAGTTGTGAATGTATTTAGTGATATTTGATAATTAAAATACATGCATGGTATATATGTACATATTATGTTTGAGGTCAACGGATATATCAATCATTGTTGATCTATGGAAGCTAAATAAATATATTCACATGTTGAAAAATAGTGATAAGCCTAATCATAAGTAATATTATTTTAATGCACTTATCATACATTAATTACTTTCCATTCTTTTATGTTTTTGTTAAATATTTCAAAATCTCATAATCTATATTATTGTTCACCCTTATACATTATCCCTATTATTGAACTCCACATTCAACTGATAGATGAGATGGTCTAGGGATACCAATAGGAGGCTCATTGGGATGGAAGGGTGGGCCTTTATATGTTTCTCTATAGAAGTTACTTTGAGTTCTTGGATTCTTCTTGTATTTGGATTCCTTGTGTGTTGAAGTTCATTGTGGGCATGATTGAGATTAATGTGTCATTGTAATTTATAGAATATGATTCATAGTTATTGACTTATTATTTAGTGGGATGTTTATGGTATTCAATCTAGAAAACAAAAAAATTATTATATTAACAGTTAACAAGTGATTGAAACCCTTTCCTCTGTGGATGCTTTTGCGCTCGCTGGTGACCAGATCTCGACCCATGGTTGGTGGGATCTTTGGTGCAGAGGCATGGCACTAGAAGCTTAATATTTTTGTGTGGATCTGCTCTTTTACCTTGGATTTCCATCTAGTGGCCATCGTGCTAACCATTACCTTGTTCTGAGCATATCACTATTTCTTTTTGGAGATATTTGGAATGCCATGGCGGTGATTCCTCTGAGTAAGGGGGAGATCTTTACAGACACTAGGGTGGATGGGTTGGGCAATGGTGGTGACAGGTCTGGAGGTAGGTTCTTTGTTGGTGGTGCTATCTGCTTTGGGCAGTGCGTTGGTACGCGGTGCTTAATGTAGAGATCTATCATTTTGCATGTTTTTTAATTTTGCTTTGGTTTACCAGATTGAGGTTGGAACTTGGGTGGGATCTCTTACCTGAGTTGGATGGCCATCCTATTCTGGTATGCAAAGAATTAATGTTTGCTTGGGGGAAACTCTGTTTCCTTGATGGTTGGTGTTTGAGCCACAGTACCCTGCATAGGGAAAAATGGAGATACCCTAAGCTGTGGAAGAGCCCTGCTCATTAAAAATGATGGGTATGGTGGTTCTACCTTCGCTATGTGGCACTTTCAGGTTGTTTGCCTAGTTCTGTTTAGGTTTTAGGTCCTTGTAAAACCTGGGGAGCTTTAACTGATTTTTTTTGTTGGTTTTAGGTCCATGTAAAACCTGGTTTAGTAACCATTTTTTGGTGCATTTGCCTCTTTTGGTGGTTTTTAATGCCTATCTTTCTTAATCTGTACAGGGTTTTGGGGCCCCTTCAAAACCTATTTTTACCTTAATCTAAAACAAGTGATTGAAACATTATTTTAGTTGTTATTGTAAGTTGTAGATTTACTTACTCTCTTTTATTGTAAGTACAAATTTTGTATGAAAGGTAATTGGTAATTGATGTGACTCTTGGGTTAAGGTTATGATCACTAAAGTTTTTTTTCAATACTTGTATGCATGTTATTGAAAGCATATAGGTTACCTTGAATTTATGATTATAAATAGTTCATTGATTATTGGAGGATAATTTTTGGCATTATAGTGTTAATAATAACTTTAGATTAAACATTTTTCCTAAGTTGAATGTTGTTGACTGCTATTCAATTTCTATGTTACTTAAGTGGATGAAGAACTATTCAAGTTATTTGCTAAGGCATTTTGGATGATTATTGGACTTGTATAAATTTAAATATTTGTATTTGGTGAATGTAATTTTTTGGTGGTTAATGAAGGATAATTTTTTTGGAAAATGCTCCCCACTAAAGGGCTCATGGCTAAAGAAGTACAAGCAATCCTAAATCTTAACTCCTCTCTCAGTTAGATCTATATTCCTATATTATTAAAGGAAGATCACTTCATATGGGCTACTAAAGATAGTGGTATGCACTTGGCGTCCTCAGGATACACCACTAATCTTAATATAGAAAGTGAATGGAACTCTTGGAAAGATGTTTGGATAAAGCAACTGACTCCTAAAGTTAATTTCTTCTTTTGGCTAGCGGCCTAGGATAAGATCCTAAAAGTGGATAACCTAGATAAAAGAGGATCAATAGTCCCTAATAGATGCACATTATGCAAAAAAATGGAGGACTTGGTCCATAACCTATTCCTAACTTTCCCCATTGGTTGACATTTTTTTACTAGATGCTAAATAAATTTAATTTGGTTTGGGTAAAATTGAATAATGTGATTGATTTCATAAAGTGATGGAAACCACCCTGGAATATCCCATTCCTAGCATTCTTTTGATACTTAGATCTCCCACACTAGTTCTAGAGCATGTGGAAAGCCCATAATGATAGCCTTTTCTCAAATAAAAGGCACTAGCCTAAAGGGGCCTTTCTTCATCTCTGATAGGCTATCACTAAAAATTGAAAAGCTTTTCCTCCCATGGACAAAAACCCAAGGACTTGTTTCAGCATAATTGATCTTCAAAAACTAGGATTTGGTTCAAAAATTAAGTTCCCCCTCCAAATATCTTATCTATAAACACACAAAATGGAAGGCTCCACCTGAAGGTTGGGCTAAATTGAACTGTAATGGTACTTCTATAGGAAACTCGGGACCTACAAGTGGGGGAGGAGCCATAAGAGATTCAAAAGGAATGTTAATTTCTACCTATATAGGGCCTTTGGGAACTAAAAAAAATCATCTTGCTAAAGCTAAGGTAGCTTATTAGAGCATCCAATTAGCCTCTAGCCTTAAAATAAAAAGAATCATTATGGAGGGTGACTCTTTAAACATACTAAATACTTTGGATGGAAAAATAACCCCCTCCCACATAATAAAAAATTTCATGGATGATGGCAAAAAACATTTGACGGGCATGACACAAGTCCAAATTGTGCACACATATCATGAAGGAAATAGGGTGGTAGATCTGATTTTTAACATAGGAGTAGAACTCCCTCTTTTAACCAACTAGTAAGAAGGAGGCCACATCCTTGATAGCATCTAATTGGCTATATGAAATAAAAGTACAATGGGCTAGGAGGGCTATTAAGCTAACACACACATGAACATTTCTCATTAAAATATGGGTTTTAAACCTTATGAACCACCATTATGAAATATTGAGGTGTATTTATTACCTAAGGATGAAGTAAGTGTGCTTCCCAAGTCTATTTCAAACTATTCAAACCAATTTATTCCAAAACCTCCTAAACATCTGTCTCGAGTCTACTAGAATAGATCTTATGGGGGTGATAGAGAGTGATTATAACCTACATCCTATTCTAAGGTGCATGGATTAAAGAAAGTTTGGAAAAAAATGGAAAGGGGACTCATAAAACTAATGCTGTGGATTACCAAACATGATGCTGATGTTAGATGGGATTTCATCACTAGATGGAATAAGTGTATGGTGGTGATGCGATAAATTAAGATTTAAGTCATGAGGATTTTATAGATGAGGCCATGGGCATGATGTGAAAAGGGGTGAAATATTACAAAGACCAAACTAAAAATCAATAACTCCTCCAACATTTATTTCACATGAATGAGTTCATAGAAATGGATAAGAAGGATTTCCCCTGAGCTAATCTCCTATGGCAATGGCCAAAGGTTTGCCTCTAGGTAATGAGATAACTAACTCTTAAGGGTAATCATAATTTAATTTTCTCCCACCACTTTATATTATTAAACCATTTCTAGGGTTATAAGATTAACCTCTCATTTTACCTATTAAAGTCTTTGAAATGCATAGTCCTTGCTTACCAAGTTAATAAATCGAAACTTATACTACATCAAGGACTTATATTATTGTGGTTAAACATAGTAAAAAATTACAAGGGAGGGAGGTCCCCCTAGATAGGTCCTCCACTAAAGAGGACTCCTTGGAGTAGGACCCCACCTCAAGATCCTACCACCCCTCTACCAATACCCCCCAAACTAGCCTATCCAAAAACCCCACTGATGAACTACCACTAAAGTTATTTTTCCCTAAGCCTAAACTATTTTTTTGGATGAGGGAACCTTCATAGAGGTCATCATGAAGGTTAATTTCCTCCTATCTAAAGAAATGAAAAATAATAAAGAGCAGTTAAATTATTTTAACAATAGGGTGTAGGAATATAGATTGAACATAGCTAGTCTCATTAAAGAATGGAATGCCTTGCATAAGCAATTAGATATGACCATTTAGTATTTTATCCATTCTAACATGGTGAACTAGACCCTTGTTAAGTAGCCATTGAAGGTGATGGAGACCCCCCACCTGATATCCCATGTTTGACCCATATAAATAAAACCCCTTTATAGGTATAGAAACATAAAAGGCCAAAATGATCCTCCCCTATGATGATGTCAAAGCACCTAGCAATAGGATGAGGGCCAAATTTTCCAAGAATAAGTAAAGAGTACCTAATAAGATATCTAAAGATGAGAAGAAACCACCAGATGTTCCCCACTCTTGATCTATTTTTTTATTTATTATTTCGTTGCCTAAGGGGTAATCTAAATAGTTTTTTGTTGGTTTTTATGTTTGGCCATGGAGGATTGATAATTTTTAGTATAACACTTTTATGGTTCATGTATCCTTTTAAAACTAGACTATTTACCATATCAAATAAAAAAAAATTATAGAGATAATAGAAATGTTGTTTTCTTTATTTTAGTTCATAATGAAAATGAAATGAGGTATGTTATATATATTTTAATACTTTAAGTTTTGTAATATTGGTTTGTATTATATAATGGAACAAACATGGTGTGAATAATATATTCAAATTACATAAGTTTCCAATTTTGTTTTGATTCAATGATATGAAATTAATACTCATTTTTTACAATGAATGAAAGTCAAGGGAAAAAATTATAGTATCATTATGGAAATTTATTATGTAAATAGATTTTTTATTGATCATGTTGAAAAATAAATTATAGAGTGCATGTTAACTATAATAAGTTTTATTAAGAACCATATACAATTATGGTTTATCGTATTGGCTGATTTTCTTCATATAAGAACGTTATAAACAATCCTTGAAGATGATATTGACATTAACTTAAGGTGGAAAATGTTTATTTTTATTTTTTATGTTTTATTATTCTAATAAGATAATGGACATTAAAATTCACAAATGACTATGAGGGAAATAGAAAAGGTGATCCTTAAATTAAAACTCTAATAAATAATGAATATTCTTGTTGCTTATTCTTTCTTTGTTTAGGAAGGAAAGTTTATTGAGTAAGTAAATATTATGATTATTGTTGGTTGGTGTAACAAGGCTAAGGTTATGTAAGTCTTCATAAAATTATTAAGGTGTCTTTATTCAAACGTAATCATGTTTGTTGAAACATCAACTACTTGCTTATGATTCCTATGAATTATTGATAATTGTTTGTTAGTTATCTTGATGAAGTGCAATTAGACCATATGACTAGCATGTTTTACATATATTAAGTTATTACTATGTGTTATTTTGGGATGGCCAAGTTATTGCACCTACATAAATGGATTTTGAATCTAACTAATTATGTCATGAAAAATTGGAGGTTATTCCATTTGACATAACAACCACTTATGTGGTAATGTTAGTTTATAACAAGAATCAATAATGTGCATTCATTTAATTCATATCATATTGTCATATTTATTAAAGGTTATTATTATAAAATCCTTGAGGGAATTGATCCTTGTTCTAGTCATGATTAAGTGACTTAAGCAAGTATCCCTAATTGGTGGCAATAATATTCTTTTGGAATGTAAAATTGGAAGTGTTTCAAACAAATTAATTTGTATTACTTTTGGAAATAAACCTAAAGCTTAATTCTTATTGTTCACATAATTATGTAAATCATTGAATATGTAAAATTAGTATGATGATTATTTTTTTTTGAACTGAAATTTTCTTACATTTTCTTGAGATGATATTTATTTATGTTTGACTAATACTCTCAAATTAGAGTTCAGTTACTTTAAATGGCCAAGTTGTAGATTGTTTTATGTCAAGTTTAGGCATTCAGATAAGGCTAAAAGTTGGTAATTGATCCTATTTGGAAGGCCATAGAATAAGTATATAGATTTGAGTGCATGGATAATTTTAAGTAGGGACCCCTAAAATCTTACTATAAAATCCTATCAAATCCTATATTTTAGGTATAATTCAATTAATGAATCTTTGGCGAAATTGCCACACTAGTATAAATTAAATGGTGATTTCTATTAACTATTTAAAAAAACTTATAAATAGATGGTGAATCAAGCATCATATTCAAATCAAGAAATAATGTTGAAAAAACCAAGGAGAAAGAGGTTAGAGGATGAGAAGTCTAAAGTCAAGATCTTATTTATGGTTCCTTTTTTTTAACAATTAAATTTGTCATTATTTTTAAAGATGAAATTTATTATTTTTAATTAATAAATTTTATGGCCATGTAATTAAGTAAAAATTGAATACAAACCTCTTTAAGTCTCTTCAAAGACCAACCAAATATTATAATAAATTGAGTGTAGAAAAAATTGTGATAATAAATCAAAGGATAGTGTATAAACCAACTATGGGGCCATAGGGAAAGACAACTATGAAAAGTGAGAATGACATAACTAAAAAAATATATTCAAAATATTTTCACATTTTTAAAATTATAAACAATATAATAAGGTCTGCTAAAATGTCTTAACCACATCTATATTGGTCTTCCAAATATTTCTTTATTTCAATTAACAAACTATGCCAACTAACATATAATTATTACCTTAAATATTTAAAAACAAAATATAGTATGACCATGAGGCTATGTTGTGTTCATTCAGCTTAATATTTGTGCATTATTTAAAATAATTATTTGCATGTCATTATTTCTCAGAGGAAATAAATTTTTTTGTTTAAAATAAGTATGTAGTAAAGACCAACCATATAATATAATAAACTGAGTATAGCAAAAATATAATGGATTAATGAATAAATATAATGATAATTTCGGTGAAAAACATTTCTTTAAAGATATTTTTTCAAAACACTATCTTTCAAATGTCTTAACCATATCCAGAATAAATAATGGCCTTTCCAATATTTTTTTATTTTAATTAACAAACCATGCTAATCAAAATATAATTATTACCTGAAATATTTAAAAACAAAATAAAATATGATTATGAGGCTCTATTACATTTATTTAATTCGTTCTTTGTGTATTATTTAAAAGAAGTATCATGCATGTCATTATTTATCAAAAGAAATCAATTTCTTGTTTGTTTAAATAAGTATGTGGTAAAGACTAACTAGATAATATAATAAACTAAGTATAATAAAAAACAATGACAAAAAATTAGAATATAGAGTATAAACCAACTATGGGGCCATAGGGAAAGACAACTCTAAAAAATGAGGATGACATAACTAAAAAAAATATTAAAAACATTTGCATAGTTTTAAAATTATAAACTTTATAATAACATCTACCAAAATATCTTAACCACATCCATATTGGACTTTCAAATATATATTTTATTTTAATTAATAAACCATTTCAACTAAAATATAATTACTACCTTAAACATTTAAAAACAAAATACAGTATTATCATAAGGCTCCAAGATTCTTTTTGTGTAGTACATATGTAAGATGATGTGTAGTACTTATTATAAATTGAGTACAGACCAAAACTCATAATTTTGACATAATTGGTTCATCTAATAGACTCAAATAAGTTCCTATTACAAGGGATTAATTCCTTGAGGTTGTATCCTCTATAATTTAAACCTTGAAGGAAATCACAAAATGTTTCTCTTCAGATATTGGATATTGTTTTCCTCAGGATGAACTACTAAAATCCATGACTTTGATGTACCCTCAATTTTAGAAAAATATTAGCTCATAATGTTTTCAAAATAAAATAAAAACATTAGCCCGACACTTATGAAAGAGTATAGAATTGAATGGTGAACAAACTGAAGGCATTTAGACTTACCAAAGCTAAGGGAACAGTCTATTTGATTTGCCACAATAATTTTTGGACCATGATTTTGAAGATGGCTCAATCACTAGACTATGGACTACCTTAATTTTGAGTGAAATATAATGTGATGATATCTCATAATATTTTATTCTTTCTAATTTATGCCAAATAATGATTTTGGGCTTAGTGAAAGATGAGAGATTTTTTAGTGCATTGTTAGTTTTAAAGTCAAAGTTAAGAAACAATATTGGAGACTTGCTTAAGGCTCTATATAGCTAGATACAATACCCTCTATTTTCCATTTGATAGAGCTATGACAATTTAGCAGTCAAAATCTAAAAGAAGAGGATTGACTAATAATTCTTCAAACACACTACCATTCTACAATACTAGATTCGAGTCCAACAGCTTTTGGAGAGAATGAAAATAAAAATTATCAAGAACAAAATAAAGAAAAATTGCATGTTGAAATTTTAAATTTAGGCATATGAAATTTGACATTGATTGATGAAGGACAACAAATTTTATGATTACTTTTAAGATTTATTTTATCAAGGTTTTGAGAAAGCTTGTTGAAGATAATGCAGAGTATATAAATGATTAAGAGATAAGTTATGTTTTTTTTAATATTTGATTAAGAGAAAATGTCTATAAAATTTTCAAACTCTATTATAGAGATGCATAAGTATATTGTGGCATTCCCTTGTTATTTTATAACAAGTAGGTGTATATTTGTGTTCTGTTTGATTAAGAGAACATGTCTATAATAGTTACAAACTCTTTTATAGATATGCATAAGTATATTGTGGTGTTCCCTTGATATTTTATACCAAACTTAATTGAGGTATCTATAGTGTAATGAATTGTAAGTATATATATTGGACCAATAGCTTCACTTCTGTCAATAGCTCGCATAAATGACTAGAAAATTTGAGAAAACCATCACATATATATTCAATCAACTTCTATTAATCCCATAGGTGACATGTTGGACCAAAATTAAATTTTTCCTTGGGGACCCTCAATATTCCAATGCCAATTCACTAAAAAATAGGGAAAATCTAAACCTAGATTTGCATAGCTTTAATTCCACCTGCACCGCACTTAATGCTAGAAATAAAATAAACATTAGGTTTAAAAATTATTTATTATTAAATTTTTAGTAATTAAAACCATATATAAGGAATAACATGTTTGTTTTACTGGGTTTTATAAATGTTTTAAGGGCCACTTGTGACTTAGGACACAATAATATGAAGGTAATGATTATATTTTGGTTGACATGGTTTGTTAATTGAAATAAAAAAATATTTGAAAGGGCATTATTGATTATGGATATGGTTAAGATATTTTGGTATACCTTATCATTATTGATTATGGATATATTTATACATTATAATTATATTTATTCATTTCAAGATAGATGACTATTCATGCAAACAATTGCTCTCAATCTTTAAAATAAAATAAACACAAATCCATATCTTGCAATCACAAGGAAACCAAATTAGAAATTATTTGTACCTTCATTTACAACATGTCTTAATATTTTGACTATTATATCTTCACTTATGCCAATAACTTACATCACTGAATATAAAAATCATAAAACCATCATAAATGTATTTGATCAATTTACTTATCCTCAAATATGTATGCATCTATATAATAGAGTATACAACTTTTATAGACATGTTATCTTAATCAAACAAAAGACTAAGAATAGTTGTTTGCATGCACATTCATTTGTATTGAAATGAATACATATAATGATAAGTTTCCTAAAAATCATTTATTTAAATATATTGGCTTTCCATCCTCACTTTTCATAGTTGTCTTTCCCTATGGCCCCATATCTAATTTAAGTTAATAATAATATTTTGGTTGACATGGTTTGTTAATTTAAATAAAAAATATTTGAAAGGTCATTATTATTTATAGATCTGATTAAAACATTTTGGCAAACCTTGTTTTATAGTTTATATCTCAGTTATTAAATGTGTGTGTGTATATGTGTATGTGTGTTTGTGTGGGTATGTGATCATATTTAAAATAATATAATCTAACCTATCCAACAAAGTAAATCATATGGAAGAGACAATCTCTTTAAGGAAATACTTTTTATTCTATCAAAGTTTTTTATCAATACATTTATATCCCTTTTATATCTCTATAGCTAAAGAGAGGGGGAAATGAATGAAATAAAAACAACCAATAGAGAAAAAGACTCAATGTACTCAATGTATAATTAAAGATTAGTATATTATATATCAATATCTTGATATCCATTTTATTTCTTAGATTATTATTTTGAAAGACTTACAAAGGTTTTTTCTCTATTTATACTAAGTACTACACATGATCTTACCATATGTACTGCACAAAATGAGCCATAGAGAAACATAATTTTGAGACATAAAGAATAATAAAAATAATAATTTAAACTTCTCCTTAAAACTCATCTTTAATCTTGATCATGTTACATACATTTGTTTACTAATTTTGGCAAGGATAAAACATGATCAATATGTAGAAACAACTTTAAAAATATTATAAAATATTAAAATCCATGTGTGTTTCCATAATTATTTAGTAAAGAGTAAACCATTCAATAATACTATTATGTAGGAATTAAAATAATACCATGTATATATAAAAACCACCAAAAATAATATAAACATATAAAAAAATATCAAGATAATATTTAATACCAAGTATCAACAAAAAATTTAACATAAGAATTTACATTTTAATCAAAATCTGTATTAGAAACCAAATCTATTAAAGGGGCACCCTTATCATTCAAGTACTGAATAAAATATATAGAAGTAGTAGGAATTTACATCAAGCAAGTTATGGCCCCTTCAAAATCATATACCTCCAACTTAACCTTTTTTAAACATTTTAACCACTATAGATTGTGTTGTAGGGATGCAGAAGAAGAAGCAGGTTTTTCAACCTCAAAGGGTGGAATATTAATGTTATGTGTAAAATTTTCAATTGGTTTTAATTTTTCAATCAATTAAATAATATTTTCATGTTGAAGTGGCTCAGTCAATGGAACATTATACTCATTAGGCTAAATGGGAACATGCATGTGTTGAGGGGGCTTGTTTGGAATGCTTCATTTGCAAGGATGATTCCTCTAATATGCTCCCATCCATCCTCTATTTCCATTAAAATTCAAAGAGTTAGTAAGAAAATATTTGAGAACATTCTAAAAGGTAGGGTCATTTCCATCAAAATTCAAGGAAACATGGGTTCCCCAGTTAAATGGCCTAGTAAATGTGTTAGCAACAACCCTGCGACCATGAAAGAATTGAATGCCTGAAGAGCTACCCCATAAAGGATTAAAATCACTAAATTTATCACCATCACAACCCTAAACATATCTATTTGAATCATTTGAATATGTATTCCAACATGACATCTAATAAATTATGCTAAAATAAACATTTTATATAATTGAGCTCAAATACTTCATAATTTTCATGATCTTAAAAATACAATGCATCAAATTATTCAATTTGAAAAAAAATACAAATAATACTTATATAACCATAGTTGTGCATAAAAATTAATCATTCCATCCTCTTTACAACCATACTGAAATAACAACTACCAACCTAAAAAACTATGCATTATTCTTTCACAATCCTCATGCCACTTTCAAAAAAATGGTAAGTAGGCCATAATGAAATACATGAAACTCATAAATTTTAATTTGTGTGTGTGTGTGTGTGTGTGTGTGTGTGTGTGTGTGTGTGTGTGTGTGCGTGCGTGCGCGCATGCGCGCGCGCGTGTGTGTGAGATAAAGACCACTTAGGGAAAAATTAACTTAAGGTAGTAACTATATTTTGATTTAGGGTTTAAGGTTTTGAAATAAAAATTAAAAAATATTTGAAAAGCCAATATGGATATGGTTAAGACATTTTGGTAGACTTTATTATATAGTTTGTAATTTTAAAACTATGAAAGTGTTTTGAATATTATTTGGCATAGTTAGTTAATTTTTTATAGTCTTTAACAACTATGAAAAAAAATGATGACATAACTGAAAAAATATTCAATATATTTTCATAGTTTTAAAATTATAAGTTATATAATAAGGTCTGCCAAAATGTCTTAACCACATCCATATTGACCTTTCAAATATTTTTTATTTCAATTAACAAACCATGACAACTAGAATATAATTATTAACTTAAACATTTTAAAAAAATAGTATGATCATAAGGCTTTAGGACTCTTTTTTTTAGTACATATGGTAAGATTATGTGTAATACTTAGTATAAATTGAGTACAGACCACAACTCATACTTTAAACATTTTTGTAGACCTTATTATATAGTTTGTAATTTCAAAACTATGAAAATGTTTTGAATATACTTTGGCATCACATGCTCTTCCTTCTATATGGTTTTAATAACTAAAGAACTTAATAATAAATAATTTTCAAACTTAATGTTTATTTTATTTTTGGCATTGAATGTGGTGCAAGTGGAATTAAAGCTACATGGATCAAGGTTGAAATTTTGTCCCATTTCTAATTTCACAATCCTCATGCTGCTTTCAAGAAAATGGTAAATAAGCCATAATCAAATATATGAAACTCAAATCCATACAAATTCTTAGCCCTATGAGTGTGTGTGTGTGTGTGTGTGTGTGTGTACAAAAAACTGAAACCAATATTTCCAATTTTAACCATGCCAAATAATCAAATACTCATTTTGAAAAAAAGTTCATCAAACATTTTAGAAAAAAATAACCACTATGTCAAAATTGATCATTTATATACTTTGCATTATCTTCAACAAACTTTCTCAATTTTCAAAACCCTAATGTCCAATTTTATCACACACACACACATCTATGTATGTATGAAAATTGAACATTAGGGTTATATATATATATATATATATATATATATATATATATATATATATATATATATATATATATATATATATATATATATATATATATATATATATATATATATATATAAAAAGGACCACTTATGGTACAATAAACATAAGGTAATAACTATATATATTTTCAGTTATGTCATCCTCATTTTTCATAGAAGTATCTTGCATGCCATTATTTATTAGATGAAATTAGTTGCTTGTTTGTTTAAAATAAGTATGTGGTAAAGACCAAAAAAATAATATATTAAACTGAGTATAAAAAAAATGTGACAAAAAATCAAGGTACAGAGTATAAATAATAAATCAACTATGGGGACATAGGACAAGACTACACACACACACACACACACACACACACACACATATACATATATAAAAACCACTAACTACACAATAAATTTAAGGTGATAATTATATTTTTTCAATTATGTCATCCTATTTTTTTATAGTTATCTTGTCCTATGGCCCCATAGTCATTTTATTATTTATACTCTATACCTTGATTTTTTATCGCAATTTTTTACTCATTTTAATATATTATATGGTTGTCAGTTGGTCTTTAGTTTTACCAAATTAAACTATAAAAAAACAATAAATTGATTTTCTTTGAGAAATAATGGCATGCAAGATACTTATTTTTAAAAATGCACAAAGAACATAATAAATTATATTATGTGGTTGATCTTTACCACCTACTTCTTTTAAACAAACAAGAAACTAATTTTCTTTGAGAAATAATGTCATGTAAAATATTTATTTTAAAAAATGCACAAAGAATAAAATGAATTATATTATGTGGTTGGTCTTTACCACATACTTATTTTAAACAAACAAGAAACTCATTTTCTCTAAGAATTAATGGCATGTAAGATACTTATTTTAAACAAAATAAATAAATACAATAGAGCCTCATGATCATTTCAACCATATTTCTGACTAACCCAAAAATACCCATTTCACAAATTTTGAGTTTAAGGAAAAGATTTGTAGATATACATGAAGTTTCTAAGAAAACCAACATGCATAGTGTTTTTAACAGATATATTTAAAAAAATATTTTTTAGAAACCTATTATTATATTTATTTATTTAAGATAAATGATTTTGCATGAAAATAACTATTCTCAATGTTTAAAACTTTAAAAAACAAGCCCATACCCTTCAATCACAAGTAAACTAGCTTAAAATTTGTTTGTGCCTTCGTTTCCAACCTCTCATCCCAATCTTCCAACTACTAGAGCTTTGATTCTACTAAGAGCTTGCACAAATGACAAGATAATCAAGAAACCATCACATATGTATTTGATCAACTTTTATTAATCATGCATGTGACTTTGGACCAACATTAAATTTTGCCTTGGGACCCCTCAATATTCCAGTGCCAATTCACCAAAAATGAGGTAAATTCTAAATCTCAATCCTCTTAGCTTTAATTCTACCTGCATCATATTCAATGCTAGAAATAAAATAAATATTAGGTTTAAAAATTATTTATTATTAAGTTTTTTTAGTTATTAAAAACTATATATAAGGAAGAGCATGTGGCACCAAAGAATATTCAAAACATTCATAGTAAAATATAATTATTACCTTAATCTTATTGTGTCCTAGTGGTCTTTATTAGATATATACATGTATGCATGCATACATACATATATAAATATACACACACATACATACCTAATGATTCTAGACTAACTTATACATGTCATATAATTTCCTGACAAATCAGAGCCATACATGTATAGTAACTCTAGAAAATATATGTCTTGAAATAGGATTGAGTATAATCTATAAGGTGAATTTGTGTCTTAAACTATGAAATTATATAAAATTGAGGCTATTTGACCTTTGTATATTTTCATAGAATTAGCCATTTTTTAAATTGAAAAATTTTACTTATAGCCTTTTGGCTATAAATAGCCTCTAAAATTTTCCCTATTTGGGTGTATGATTATATGTTAAGTACACTAGTACATCTTAATCTTTATATTAATTAGTTAAATTAAGTTGTTAACAATGTCCTTTAGGACATTTAAACCTTAGTCAAATACCTTTGTTTGGTCTAACATAGTTATGGGCTTGACCATGCTCGTGCAAATTAGATTACTTTCATTAAGTTTGGAAATGTGTTGTGTAACTTAGTATTTTTGAAAAATAAGGTTGTTACACAACCTAGTATCTATTTTGACACAAATCTCATTGGTGGAAATGGTGATTCTCTAAGTCTTACACCTCTTTTTGACTTTCATGATCAATGTGCTAGAAAAGTTTAAAGATTTTATGGAGGAGAATTTATCTAGGGTGGTCCATATTCAGGGATAAAATAATGGCACCTCCCACTTAGAGCCAACTAAAAGAGCTCATGATTCTAATAATCCACATATAAGGATCTTGGAAGGCAAGCTGATTAGGTCAGCATGATAAAATTATGGGGGTAAAATAGGGATAAAAGTAAGCAAGAGGACACCCAAGGAACTAGAGGTAAAAATCTAGATTGGCACCAATCAAGATAGCATGCTAGATGCTTCTCTTCAAGGAAATAAAATGGAATACTCATGTAGAGGAAGATGTTACTATGACATTTTATAATACAAAACAAGGTGGATAATATGGAATGACCATAAAAAGGGTTGCCAAGACAAAGGTAAAAATAAGGTAGAATTTGATAAGGAGAATTATCATCAGGATGCAAGTAAAATAAAAATCAGCTCTGAGCAAGGCAGGCCAATCAAAAAAACTTCTCATCAAAATAGAATAAGCAAAGAGTGGTAGAGAATGGGAAAGTAGAGATCCATCATTTTCAACTAACAACAATGGTGTTAACCAAACAAGCTAGATCTTGGAGAATTTTAATGAAGTGGCCAAAGGCATACATGACATAAAAGAGACTGGTAAATATCAATAACCTCTTCCTCAAGAAAAATAAATTAAATATTGAGTTTCATAAGGAGATGGATGTCTTATTGAGAAGATTCTGAGACTTATTTATGGTATACTACATGACAAAGGTAGTAAATGACAATTTAATTTAGATTAAAATCATCATTGAAAATAATGGGAAGGAAGAAAGACTTCACACCCAAGTTCTAACTATGATCCGAGTCAATATGGATAAAATTGAAGGCATGCAAAACATATTGATCGGGATAGCAGAGGATACGATGAATATGAAGGTGAACCTACACCATTGGCATTTCATTTAAAATCATGGAGCTCAAGTAATTCGTCTAGTGGAGGAAATTGCATAATAAGAAGATAACTAACTCAACTTTGGTGTCTTTTCTCTCTAGGTCTCAATATAGGGTATTTGGATATATGTAATAAAACTTCTCAGCGCCTTGCTAGGAGCTAGTCTTTAGTTGTCTTTTTTTTATTCTTTAGGACCCTTGATGATGTACTTGTTTATCTTCAAGTAATAAATTTTTAACTTATAAAAAATAAATAATAATAATGATTCTATTATATAATAATATATAGATTATAAACTATTATATTATAATTATAAATATAAATTAGAATAATAAGATTATAGATATATATATATATATATATATATATATATATATATAATTTAATATTATCTTTATATATTTTAAAATTATATATACTATTATACATATTTTTATATTACATAGTATACAAATATTATTATAAAATAATAATTAGTAATATGTGTGTGTGTATTAAATAATATTCATATAACATAATATATTAGTTAATATATTAATTATTAATACTATATACTATAAAAATATATAACTACAATAATATATAATATATTAATATTGTATTATAATACTATATTTAATTAAGTTCATATATATATATATATATTATCATAATATAATATATTATTATTATTACTATAATTTATAAATATTATACCACTATATATTATAATATAATTATAATGTATAGTATAATAATTAATTCTATTGCATTATTATATTATAATATATAGTGGTATAATATTTATAAAATATATAATAATAATAATAATATAATATATTATGATAATATATATATGATATTAATTAAATATAATATTAATATATTATTGTAGAAATATATTTTTATATTATATGGTAGTAATAATTAATATATTATATTATATGAATATTATTTAATAATTATATAGATGTTCTAGTGTTTCATGTAGATCAGTGAGGCAGAGGATCCCACTACAGGTAGAAAGATGAAAAGGCAGTGGTCTCCCAAACCTTCTTCCAAACCCCTCATTATGACTACCCCCCTAAGAAGAACACAAAGGAGGCCTGAAAGAAACCAATGATGATATTCCTAAAGGACATTGTTGAAGGCCCGAACAAGAGAACTTGGGAAAGAATTATCAAGGAAAAGTTGAAGGACAAGGTGGAGGATAAGGACCCCAATAAGGAACTCTCAGAGGACACTATGCCCCTAAGTAATTTCACTTTTTTTTAGTGTTGTTTGGTCTTTTGCTATAGGTTCTACTTGTTTTTTCTTTTGTTTTAGCTATAGTATGTTTTTCAACCCTTGGGGCTTACTCTGCTTGATGGATACTGGTTTAACTATTAGGTTGTAAGATCTTTGTAAAAAAAATTAACAATTATATATATATGCGTGTGCACACAAACACACACACACACACACACACACACACACACACACACACACACACACACACACACACACACACACACACACACACACACACACATACACACACACATATGTATGTATGTATGTATGTATGTAGATGTATATGCATATGTACATACATATACATATACATACATATATATACACACACATATATAGATGTATGTATGTCTATGTATATGTATGTACATATGCATATACATATACATGTGTGTGTGTGTGTATAGTTTATTAATATATTACAATATATAGTGATGTAATAATAATAATAATAATAATAATAATAATAATAATAATAATAATAATAATAAATATATTATATTATGTTATAATATACATAATATAATAATATTATAAATTACCATATAATATATCATTTTATTATAATTATAAATATATATTAAAAGAATAATATCCACATTAATATTATTATAATAGATCTATGTCTCTACTCTTTCCACAAAATCAATCCAAAGTGGAAGAAACAAACTAGGTGGGCCCCCTCTTTTTAATTCCAAAAATATTAAAGCTCAAATCAATATTGAAAAAGGAAGTCAAAAACAAATTTTTGAAATGCTTGTAAAGGAAAATCAAAATTTGAATTTATTTGAAGAGGAAGAAAAATGGCAAAAAAAATGTCTCCAAATTGGTTAAAAATAAAATCTTCTCTTCTAGGGGGACAAATCACACACCCACAACAGTATCAAGAAAAAATGTTCTCAACGATCATCATCTCTTGGAATTCGCATGTGCTTAATTCTCCTCATAAACAAAGAATACTCAAGCAGCTCATCTCTTCAAAAAATCTAGACTTGATTCTTATCCAAGAAATGAAAATGGATGACAATCTTTGTTATGAATTCTTCAAAATAATTTGGAGAAATTGCAACAAATTTACCAAAAGTTCCTTTGGTTCTTCTAGTGGTCTTTCCATGGCTTGAAACCCCTTGACTCTCTCTAGAACTCTTCTAGATGACTGTGCTCATTGGAAAGTGGAAATATTCAATATTCTTGAATCTAACCAAGATTTCATTTATGCAAACATTTATGGCCCCAATTCTTGTTGGGGAAGATCTCTTTGTTGGATGTCTCTCAAAAACATAAAAGTGTCATACTCTACTAAAAAATGGATTCTTGGAGGAGATATCAACACTATCTTTTCCCCTTTGGATAAAATTGGAGGGTCTCATTCCCTTTCCCCCTCAACTTAGAATTTGACTACTTTTATTGAAGACATGTTTATTTTTTTACATAAAACCCAAGACTAAATCATACACTTAGTCTAATAGAAGAATAGGTGATGACTTTATAATGAAAAGACTTGATAGATTCTTTCTCAGATCTGATTAGATTCAACAAGATTGCCTTCTTGAATATAACATTCTCTTAGAAGTAGGCTTAAACCACTATCCCATCAGTTTGATAATTTCTAAATCTTTCCCTCCTAAACTCAAACCCTTTAAGCTTGAGCTTATGTAGATCAAAGAGACATCCTTGAAGGATAAAATCAATGATTGGTGGGCTTATCTAGTTTCTAGTTCTATCTAATTCAAACTTATTTAAAAGGTGAAAATTTTCAAGCTCCAACTCAAAGCTTGGAACAACCTCTCCTTTGGATCTCTCTTCAATAAAAAAAGATTTATTTTAATCCAAACTCTCTAATTTGGAAAAGAACATTCTTCTCTCTAGCTGAATTGATGAGATCAAAGTTGAAGAGACAAAAACTTTGGATGATTGGAATAAATTTCTCCTTCAATAAGAAATCCATTGGAAGCAATAATCTTGGGTCAAATGGCTAAATGAAAGAGATAGAAACAAAGATTTTTTTACAAAACTAATATCATGAGAATAAATTATAATAGAATTTCCAATGTTGTTACCCTTAAAGCAGTCACATATAAAAATGGTCAAATCAAAAAAGAAGCTAAGAGATACTTCAAAAATATCCTCTCTAAGTCTAAGTTGGATAGATTTGATGCCAAAGAAGAAATCCTTAGTTAGATTCATTTTCTATTAATTAAGGCTACCAATGGCTCCCTAATCACCCCCATAACTGAAAATGAAAACAAAATTTCAATCCTAACAAAGCTCTTAGTCTTAATTATTTTCATGCTAGTTTTTACCAATCTTACTGGGACATTATTAGCTCAGATGTTATAGTCGTGGTTCAATAATTAGGTAAATATAATTAGGTTCTTAAGTAGATAATTTATACTTTCATTTCCCTCATTCCTAAGAAAGATGAATCCAAGTATTTTGATTATTATAGACCCATTTCTCTTTGCAACATTTATTATTAATTCATTTCTAAGTTTATTGTTAACAGGTTCAAAAGTATGCTTCCCACCATTATATCCAAAGAACAAGGAGGATTTATTGTTGGTAGACAAATTCTTGATGGAATAATCATTGTGCATGAGTGAATTCATTTTATTTCTTCTCAAAATCAAATCAATATGATTATAAAATTATATATTAATATTTTTTTTGATCAAGTCAACTAGGATTTTATCCTTTCCATCCTAAGAAAATTGGATTCAACCAAGCTTGGAGAGATTGGATCTTAAATTGTATTAAATCCCCTAAGTTATTTGTTCTTGTCAATTATGAGACAAATGGATTTTTTGCTTCTTATATAGGTCTTAATCAAGGTGACCCCTTATTCCCTTATTTGTTCATCGTTATTTCTAAAGTTTTTAGCAGATGGCACTCTCATCTTAAATCAATTAATTCTTTGAAAGGTGTTTTGGTCAAAAATAACATGCCCAAAATAACTAACCTCTGATTTAATGATGATATTGTTCTTACTGGGTCTACTTCCATTGAAGAGGCAACTTCTTTAAAAAAATATATCAATATTTATGACCAAGCTACTAGCTAGCAAGTCAACATGTAAAAATACAAAGTTTTTTATTTAATACTAACAATTTAATTCAAATGGCTATTTGTAGAATTCACAACAACAATTTGGGAGTCCTCCCTTTCTCTTATCTTAGTAATCCCCTTTTCTTTAGAAGGAATTACTTGGAACTATGGAAGTATTTGGTTGATAGAACCATTTGAAAATTGGAAGTTTGAAAAGGCAAGTGTATATCCTTTGTTAGTCATATTTAGATTATCAAGTCTTGCCTACAAGCCATGCTCATATACATGGTGTCTATTCTACCCATGCCATCTAAATTTGATAAATATCTCAAATCTATTCAAATCAAATTCCTTTGGGGAGCCACAAATGAAATTAGAAAGTTGCCTTTGGTTAAATGGGAAACTACTTGCCTTCTTCATGATTGGGGAGGTCCTAGCTTTAGAATAAATAAAAATATGAATTGGGCCTTGGGAACCAAATTGGTCTAGAGATTATACTTAAAAAAATTCTCCCTTTAGAGCATCATCCTCAGATGTAAATATCTTGACAACATGCTTCTGGAAAGGATTTGCACTATCAACAATCTTCATAAAAGATCTAATTCTTGGAACCCAATTATCAAACCTAGTAATATTATCAAATTTTTGCTTAGATGGAATGTTGATAAAGGAAATAAAGCTAAGTTCTAGATAGATGCATGGATTTGTTCACAACCCCTTATCAACATCCCTAATATTCAAAATATCTGCAACTAGTGTACATAACATATGGGTCTCTTTGTTGAAGGCTATTTTAATAAAGCAAAAGATGATTGGATTGATTTGCAAGTTCCAAAATACCTTAATATTATAAAAAAAGAGCTCTTACATATTATTCACTCTTTTCTCTTTTCAAAAAAGTATGACAACCTTAATTAGAGGGGATCAAATACTAGTAAGTACACAATGAAGGATGGTTACATAATTTCTTCAGCCTAGAATAATTAAATTATTGATTCCTTTCCCTTCTCTCAAATTTGGTTCAAGCATGGGCTCCCCAAGGATAATTCCTTTATGTAGACTACTTTCTAGTATATAATTCTCACTTATGACAACCTTAAAAAAAGTCTTCCAAGGTCCTTCCAAATGTTATTTGCGCTTCTCTCATGAGGAAAATTCAATCCATCTCCTCATTCATTATCAGTTCTCTCTAAATATATGGCACTATTTTATGTAACATTTCCATCTCAACCTTTCTTTCCCTTTCTCTCTCAAGGAAACTTTGTTGAGTTGGACCCAAAAGTTTAGATCCTCTTTTATATAACAAATTTGGGATACCCTCCATTCGATCATTTTTTAGAATATTTAAATTTAAAGAAATAAAATAATTTTCATAAATGTTGATAAAAATGAGGAATTTATCATTGCCAATATCATGAAAACTCTCAGATAATTTCTGATCAGTTGGCCTCCTCATCAAGGCAATATTATTCTAGAAGAATATCATTTCCTTATGAATTATAAAGACACTTTTGATGATATACCTAATAATAGGATTATAAATAAATATAAAAAGGCATAAAATTCAATTGGACCCCTCCCAAGAATTATAAGATAAATATTAATTTTGATGGTGTTACAAAAGTCAATCCTAGATGCATTGGTGATGGTGATGTTTTTAGAAATAGTAAAGGCAAGTTATTAATTATGTATAGTGAGGCTCTTGGAAAATGTACCAATGGTTTAATAGAAGGAAAAGCTCTTTGAAGAGGTCTTAACATCATTTTTTTAGAAAAATTGGCTCAACCTTGTCATTGAAGAAGACTCTCGGATCATAGTTGAAGCCATGGATAAAGGAAATACTAATAATTAGAACATCAACAACATTATGGAAGACTAATAAAAAATTTGGGATATATTGGATATTTTTTACCTAAGCCACATATATCGTGAGGGTAATAAATTAGAGAACTTATTTGTTAATAAAGGGGTGACATAAAATGCTAATGATCTTGATTTGAATGTGGTCCTATCCCTTCCAATGGGATCCAAAGCATGGTAGATTTTGTAGTATGATATTCATCATTGGGAAATAAATGAATGAAATAATTAATATTTGTGGCATTGAGAGTAGGTTATCTTGAGACTTAATTAATTCTAGTTGGTAGTTCAAGGTAATTATGAGTTGGAATGGCATTCATCCCACATGTTGCTCAACATGTGTAATTTACTCTCCCCTCTTCATTTTCTTTCATTATTAGATATTGTCTCCAATCATAATCAAAATCAAACTTATAGTGGTAGTGATCTTGGCATCATAGATCCCTCTAGTGGACTGATCCACAAGTGCACCAAGTAAAGTAAAGGTAAGGAAACCATGGTTAATATTGTCAAGGAAATGAATGACAATTTATCTCTCAATTTTTTTTTGGAAGATGTCCATACTTATTTCCTTGGTCTTGTGGATGATTTGAAGTTGCATCATCTATTAAAGATGGGGAATTTTTTGGGATAAGAAAATACATTTTTATACCAAGGAGGCACTCGATTTCTATTAAAGTACTATGGTGGATGGTGTTAAAGAGTAAAAGTTGCTTAAATAGATAGATACTAAGTTTCTACTTGGCTTGGTGGTGGTTATACGGTGTCCTTTATTGACTCAATAATATAGGCTATGAAAGACCCTAGGTAGTCAAATGTGAGGCTAGATACCCTCAAAATAACATAATTAATTGGAATTCATATGGTTCTTTTTAGTGCTAGCAAATTGTTGGCCATCTATGAAGACATCAAGTATTTTGGTCACTTGATAGATACTTAGATCAATTCTTGGTCCTTTTAAAGGCTATTACTAATGATAGTATCATTCAACACCACAATTTGAAGGCCATTTATGATAGGTTTAGAATTATGCATGATAAATATGAAAACATATTGGCGAATTCCCTAGCTTCTCTCATCATCAAAGATGATGCTCATAATGTTGATAAAGAAGTGGTCATCTCCAAATCTAAGGAAGATTAGTTTTCTTTATGTTTTTTCAACTCTTTCTATGTAATGTTGTTTAGTTTCTAAGATTTTCAAGCTCTTTGAACTAGTTATTTTAGTTGTAATCCCCTTAATTATTAGGGTTTTTGATAAATATTTTTAATAGATGGGCTTAACTACTTTTTTGATCTATCAAAAAATATTATTATAATAAAACATTATATTAATATTTAGTGAAACAATAATTTATGAAGTAAAACCAGAGGTTGATTGATAGAGCTATGGCAACCCTAATCATTTTGGATAATGGTATCCCTAATCATTATGGTATGGTAGTAGTGACTGGTCTTTAGGATGAAGACAAATCAAGGGAATCATGAAAATCCAAATCTATTTTTGCAAATGGGGGTAGACATAACCTACTTGGTTTTGGTATTCTAGTGGTAGTGATGGAGAGATTTATTTATAGGATTCAAACCCTATGCATGGCAGATAATGTCTTAGGAGAGACTACTTTTAGTCACTCTGTAATGGCTGGCATAATAGAAAACATTCATGGCCACCATTATACTTCGTAGCTTGATGATGATGAAAATCCATCAATTTATTTATTGATTAATAGGATTTTTGGGAGAAATAAATCTATGCATCATCTCTTGGGTGGAGGAAAAGCTAGATTGGCCAAGTATAACATGAATCACATGATTACATTACATTAGATTCAGATGGTTGTGAGACTGGTTATTCTTAGGGAGATTACAAAACATGTCATTATTAAAGAAGAGATGATGTTTCTAGGGTTTAAAAGTGATGGAAATATTGTCCAGTAGATTGAGGCAATAGCAATAGAGCCCTCAGACCTACCATAGTGCACTAGGTAGGGAGGATTGGAAGAGAAGAAGGATTTGATAGTGTATAAGGAAAATGATAGATGATCAATGGAGTCATCTAAAGGGAATAATCCTAATCTAATAATGATAGAGGATGATGATAATGTGTTTAATAAAATGCCTGAATAGAAGAATCTAAAAATTGAGTAACAAGGGTACTAATGGTGTGCTTTCTTTCTAGATAACAAAATGTTTTTGGGTGAAAGGGATAAATGCTATGTTTGATTTAAAATAGTGGTTGGAGGCCTCTTTAAATGTTCTAGCTGACTCTTAGTGTTTGGTTTATCAAGTCAAGGATTTGTAAAAAAATTAACCACTATCTTAATATATTATAGGAAAATACTCGGTCATCTCTATGGCTTCCAAATTATGGGGAGGGATGGAGGGTTTAAAATAAACATCTAATCTCAAACCCTACATCCTTTAAAGATATCATAAAAAGAATTCTTCTAATTTAAATTCAATGAAACATTCTCCTCCTCCTTAAGTCTATATTGTTGATCAAGTAAAGGAGGTTCCTTTTTTGGAGATTTTGAAATAGGGCATGGATGATTATTTACACTTTCTAGTTGAGGATGCATTTATTTTTATATTTAATGGTCTATATCTTTGTTAAACTACTTTATATAAATGGGTTCATGAGACATGGTCGAATCAATGTGGAATTTATCTATTCTCTAAAGGTTTTTTTGTTGTACACTTCTACAATTAACAAGATTATCAAAAATGTCTTTCAAAAGGACCTTGGTTTTGGGGAAATGTGGGAATGTTTATCACTCATTGGTTCTTAGATGTTAACCCTCTCACTCTTGCAGTTATTAAGATGCCAGTTTGGGTTCATCTTCCTATTCTACCTCTATATTTTTTGCATGCTTATAAGGAAATAACTAATGCTTTGGGGTCATTTTTAAAGAATGATAATGAGAGAGAAACTAAAGACTTGTGCACTTATGCCATAATTTTTGTAGAGATTGATTTAAGCAAAGGGGTTCTATGAAAAGTCATTTTAAAATATGGCAAAGTTCAACATGTTCAATTTCTAGATTATGAAAATACCAATTTTATATGCCACAAGTGCAAATTACTAGGTTATCCCTCAAGGGCATTCTCAAGAGGTTAAAAAGTAGGGAGAAAATTCCAAATCAAATAAATGGAGTGTGCCATATCTATTGCTAGTGGTTGACGATTATTTTAGATGTTTAGAAACACAAGAAAATATGGATTTAGGAGATAGTAAAAGAGGAGAAAACCCACTTATTCTAAATAAGAAGTGACTAATGAAGGGGTAACATAAAGTGTCAAAATTTTTCCTTTGAAGCATTCATTAGCGGGAGTCAAGATAGGACATGAGTCTAAAAACTTAGACTCAAACAAGGAATTATCTAAAAATAAAAATCTAGAAACCTAGAATCTAGATAAATAATTAGTAGTGGTGAACTCAAAGTGAGAAATGTGGTAGGAGGTAAAAAAGGAAAAAGCTAAAAAAGGTAAGACAACTAATATTTTCCTATATCAATTTTTGGGTGGTAGATAGGTATGTTGTTTGGTTGCTTCTAGCCTTGTGGTTGTTTGGTGTAATTATTTCTTATGGGTCATGGTGTTTTAGCCTGGGTTATTATGTAATCTCAGTATTAATATAGGGTTGGATCCTAGCAAAACCAATAATTATAAAAAAAATATAGTGAAATAATAATAACAATAACACCAACAACAACAACAACAACAATAATAATATTATTATTATTATTATTATTATTATTATTATTATTATTATTATTATTATTTAAAAAGGTTCACCCTTTTTTATGGCATTACTCCTAGGAAAGAATCCAAGGATGGGGCTTACCCATTTCTAGTGCCATAAACCTCTAGGTAACCTTATTTCAATGCTTGACTGGATGGGGACATCAAACTGAGGCTTCATAGTCAGAGGTATCCATCCTTATGGAATGAACCCCAAGACGTCCTACTTTCCACTTCTTACACTCATCTACTTGAGTTAGCCCATTGGGATAATATTATTATATATATAATATAATAATATAATAAATTACTACATAATACATAGTTCTATCATAATTATAGATTTATATTAAAATAATAATATCCACATTAATATTATTATAATAAAACCATTTAATATATGTTTTTATTATAGTAATATTAATGTGTATATTATTATTTTAATATATATCTATAATTATGATAGAATGATGTATTATATAGTAATTTATAATATTATTATATTAGAATATAATATATTTATAATTATTAGTAATATATTATATTATTAAACATATTTAATAATTAGTAATATTAGTGAAATTGACATTATTAGTATGTAGTAAGCCTTTTAATGCTTAAGATAGATGAATGAGTGTTTAAACAAAAAACATTATTTAAGCTCATTATGAAATGGAACGCTTGCACAATGCAGTACCATTCCATACAAATAAACACACAACCACATTTTCCATAGTCACTTACACCACTATTGATTAAACTCTTTTTATTTACAAAAAACTCACTTCACTAAAACACCAAATTACATCCTTTCCAACATAGCTTTCACCTTTGAGGCAACTATTAGTAAACCATCAATGGTGTAATGGTTTGTTGATGGTGGGTCTATGTCATAGAGTATTTTAAGATAATATAATTTAAGTACCGATGTTACACATGGCCAATAATGTCCAATGAGAGTCACCTAAAATAAAAAGATGCTAGTGAAATAATTATTAATGTCCATTTGTGTAGCTTTCAACAATTTTTGTACACTTGATCAAGACTACCCTTAGAATTAGAGTGACTTAACCAGTTGGTACATTCACATTTTTGACTAAAGAGTTAATTGGGAAATGAAAGTGGTTAAATTTATTCACTCATGGATTGGTTAACATTCGTTAATATAGAATTAAGGTAAATGCCAATGGCTAAGCCAAACACTAGTGGTTAAGTAAAATTAAATGTTAACCTTAGTTGAGCACAAGTTGCATGTTGATTGAAAAAATTAAAAGTTATACTTATTATTTTCACACCCTTCCCTTGTTCTATTTCTCATTTTTAATCACCATCTTCATTTTCTACCTCTACAAGAGCTCATGCACCATTACCTAGTTGCATAAGTGTGTCTCACATTCATATGTGCATCCCAAAGGAGCCATTTACTATATAAGTTGGTTACCTATAATGCATTGCATTATCTGCATTGTTTAGTCTAGAATAATGTTTAGTATAATATTGATTTAGCATATCATGAAGGAAAAACCTTTAAATTTTTTGGTGATCAAATAATTAAATATATAACATGTTTTTAAAATTAATACAATTTACCTTTAACAACCCTATTCCTTTTTATAAAACAATTTTGAGTTACTCAACATTGTTCAAACCTAATGAAAGAAAACCATTTCATAGAAAGCATGATCAAGTCCATAATTGTGTTATACCTTTAACCATTAATTAATTAGATTAGGGTTTACTAGTGTACTAATCATACATTCATACCCTCAAATTTTATCACTAAGCTATGACACTCCTAAAATAATCAATACCAACTTTTAGCCTTGACTAAAGGCATGAACTTGACATAAAATAATCAACACTATGACCATGAAGGTAAGTTAAGCTCTAATCGAGGGTAAAGGTCAATATCAAGAAGGTACACATTAATCACAAATAGAAAGAATTCAATTCAAAATAGAATAATCATCATTCTAATCTTATGTATTCAATGATCTACATAATTATGTAGGCAACAATATTTGAGATTTAAGTTTATTTCCAAAATCAATACAATACAATCTATTTGACACTCTTTCATAAATACATGTCACATGAAGTCATTTTCCATCAATTAGGGATACCTACTTATGTCATCATGACTTGAGCTAGGATCATTACTCTCATGGCTTTAAAATGATAATAATAAATCAATTTATTGAAATAATTTAAATTAAACAAAGGTACAATGTTGATTCTTAACATTGAATAACATTACCACATGCATGGATATTACATCAATTGGAATCGCCTCTAATTTATATTATGTGTAATATTAAAATTCATAATATTCACTTAAGTGTATGCATTAACCATCCCACATTCCATATAGTAATAACATACTATATATAAATTACGCTATTCATATTGTTTGTGCATATTAGGATAAGGAGTGACCAAAGGTCAAATAACACTTTAAGACTTTAATATGTTATTGATGTTTCAACAAACATGCTTATGTTTTGAATATTAAAAACTTAGATAATTTCATAAATTCATTCAATTATTTAGCTATATCCTATATCACTTCAACATAAGTCATCTTACTATAGCTTATTATATGAACTTATCTTTTTATTAATGGAAGACGAGATCACACAATAATTTTTATTTACTATATCACCTTATCAATTCATTTATTATTCATTAGTGACTAAATAAGATAATTGAAATTAAAATTCATGAAATCATGTAATACAAATCATCATACATCAAACATTATATTCGAGATTTGTTACAAGATTTACAAGTATTCCTTTACCATAACAAAGGTAAATAATACCAACTAATATTTTTCATAGGTATTAATGAAATTTTTATAGCTAGGATAAATATAACAATAAAATGAAAAAAGAAGGTAATCCCTTTATTTAATGTCTATATTATCTTCATGAGTTATTGAGAAGTATTGTGAGAACTTAATGACAATAAGAATAAATTAATGATATGAACTATCATAAATAAGATAAATAATGAGCTCAATACAACTAATAATCATATTATATTTTATTTCCATTCTATTGTATAAATATCATTCCATAAATAAAAAACAACTTTCAAATGAATTTAAAACTTTTGAACTTCCCTACTCACTTACAAAAAGAGAATTATAACTTCTATTCATTGAATACAATAGAATTATAGTTCAATATATCATTCCCACTTGGATACCTCAATTTATAAATGGAAATAAACTCTCAAAATTAAGTAACTTTAAAATATATAAAACATGACTTAGAATAATCTTTCATAAGAAACTATTAAGTTATATAAAATAGAACTTCATTCTATGATGCTAGGAATACCATTTCCAAAATGATGAGAACATCATACTTATAATTTATATAATATATATTTTGAAATTGTAACTTAATAAGATATAATAACCAACCAAATAGTGCATTATCACCTATTAGTCTTTTATTCATTTATAAAAATGACAAAATAATGGCACTACACACATTTCAACATTAAAGTAATCATTATATTCTTCTTAAGACATAAGAACTATCTATTATTTTCCAAATCAAGTAATAGGTCCACTTTCCAAAATACAACATGCACATTTGAACAATATCTTTAATGATTGAAATCAAAATATTACATTCCTATAGAATAACCAATCATTAAAATTTGTAGGAAGGTTAAATTAATGTATAGGTCTATCCATATAATAATAACATCAAATTATGTTACAGACACTTCATGACTAGATAAAATAACAAATTATGGTCTCCAACCTTAAAGAGTAATTCAACACACATAATGAGAAAGATTATACAATGAGATATCTCTTTTATCATACAAGAGACATTGATTTATATCATATATTTACAATACATAACCACATAATAGGAAAACCAATACATGAAGTGTCCAGGCACTCAAATCATCTTCTAAACAGAAGCATGCAAATAGCCCACCTATCATGACCAATGAGATCCCCATCCGTGGCCCTAGACCATCCCATTCATTAGTTGGATTTGGAACTTACCAACATGGTTTATATAAGGGTGAGCACAAAATTGATATTCTGAGCTTTAAAATTCAAGAACATAAAATAATGGAAAGAATTGACTAAAGGATATTACATGAAAGAGAGTACTCATGATTACTATTAATACTATCATTCAACCTATGAATAGATCTATTTGAATTCCTTAGATTGAAAAATGATTGTTTAATCCATTTAATTTAAATGAGATATGCATGTGAATTTATCGTATATGTATTCATTAACCAGTAGTACTAAAGATATTCATGACCACTTCAATTTCCAATCATTATCCTAAACAAGAATAGATGTCAACAGTGTAAATCACAATGACATTAAAAAGGGGCATGACACCCAAAAAGAGTCATCAAGAATACACAAAATAGAAAAATATTCCAATTCAATATTTGCATAATAAACCTCATAGAATACATTAAGATTCCAATAATGAATGAAATTAACTCAAGTTTTCTTAAGACCTTATGCTCATGTAATACTATTCAAGTCAAACTCAGTTTTATGAAAACCATAATATTAAAACAAAATAAAAACTTACATCCATATCAACATTATATCCATCTAAAAATAATGTCCATCATAAACACATAACAAGTCAAAAATAATAATAATAAACAAAAATTGATACCCCTTTCTTTGAAAATGAAGGAATAACTGATTTGGAACCAAAAGCCTATGACTTATTCAAAACAAGTTCATAACCATTTAAAACACAACCATAATAAAACAAATACAAATCCAAGTTCACAACCAAACTTCAAGTCTAAAATAAAATAAAACCCAAAACATTCATTTCAATCCTATTTGATTATACATAGAATATTACATTATAGGTTCATAGTGAAGTTGACAAACTTCACAAAGAACTATAATGGTTCATTTTTTTACTTCTAGTTATAACCCATTTCAAAAAAATGTGAAATAAACATTGCATTATACTCTAACACAAAGAGAAATGAAATATACTTGTTGAATGCAACCTCAATACAAATAAATCCCATGGCTCTTTTTGAAGAACAACAATCTATTTTCCCTCCTTGTACCCAACCAAGCTCTCATGAACTCCACTGATTGCCATTAAATCCTACAATGGTCTTGCATTGTAGCAATGAATAATTGGAAATGTGGTTAAATAAAAAAGCTTCATTTCTATCAAAAAATACAACTAAAAAATGGAAAACATAGTCACAACCAAGTCCCACTAGGTTTCCAATATATTCCACCCAAAATTATGGTAGAGTCAGCTAAGGTTTGGACAATAAGCTTACCAAAAAAACTAAATTCCAAAAAAAATAATGTGAATATAATCAACTAAGCTTGCTTTGGTATTCATGTCATCATGTCCTAATACCCAATTAAATTCAAAACCAAAGTCCAAGATGCCAAGATTAATCATAACTAATGAAAACCCCAAGACTCATGGTCCCCTCCTCAAGACAAGTATCCAAGTCAAAAAAATGTTAAAAAACAAGTCAAATACATGCAATAGACTTTATAAATGAAATTAGTTCAAAGTGAATAATGCAACAAATGCTCATGTCCTCATCATAGAACAAATTTGAAACTCAAGATGTTCCAATAAATCAATAAAGATAAAAGCTTATATAAATTAATGATGAGTTTATAAAATTTCCACATGACATCAATCAAAATTAGCAACACAAATTGACTAATACAATAGTTAAGATGAAATTCAAATTGAGAAAGAGAACGTAGTCAAAAACAAATATATAAAACCAATTTTCTCATCCATCAATTGAATAAGAGAATGAACAGTCAAGAAAGATGAAATCAAAATAGATCTCAAAATCTCACTACTCAAATATCACTAGATCATTATTACCCTTTGTTCCCTCTACTATTAAGCACCAAACCCAACCTAGCTCATTGTCCTTTTTTTGTTCTTACAATCATCCAAATGATACATCAATAATATCTGAATGAAAAATAATATATCAAATATGATAATAATTTCAATTTGAATAACAATAATCAACTATATAATGAATTGAATCAAATCATCCATGATAATATAAACATGTCTAATAAGTCACATATCATAAGAATAACTCAGAAAAGTATCTCAACATCAACCAAATATAGTCCAATAACTACTAAAATTGCTAAGTATGCGAAGTAGTAAACAAATGTGAAATCAATAGTGTTAAAGACATAAAAAAGAACACTCAAACTGAGGTCATGACTTCCTCCCCCACTTAAAAAGAAGTCATATTGATAACTAAAATAGCCAAGGATAATGTTTCTTGAAAATATGCTCATCTTCCTAAGTAGTGTTATGCTCAGATAATAGATCCCATTGGACCAAAATTTGAGAAATTTATCTATTTCGTATTCTAATGCTGAAATGGTCTAGGATCATCATTGGTTCTGACTTCATCTTTTCCTCTTCTAAAACTTGAATATTTTTTCAATCCAAAATATGAGAAAGATCAGATACATAATTTCTTAATAAAGTAACATGAAAAACATCATGAATCGTAGATAGATATGGAGGAAGGGCTAATCGGTAGGTAATATAAGAAATTTTTTCTAAAATGTCAAAGGGTCTAATAGATTTAGGATCCAATTTATAAGTTTTTACAAATTTTATAAAACTTTTCTATGATCTAACACATAGAAATACCTTTTCACCAACATTAAATTCATAAGGAGTCCTTGTTAAATATTCATATCTCTTTTATCTATCTAAAACAACCTTCAAATTTTGATGAATTAAATCCTTTTACACATCATTTTCTTGAAAAATATCAGGTCTAAAAATAGATAAATTTTCCAAGTTATCTCATCCAAAAGGAGTTATACATTTATTCCCATACAAATGTTTGAATGTACTCATTTTAATAATAGAAAAATAATAATTATTATAATAAAATTCAACTAAATGTAGGAAATTTTCCCATTTTCTTTATTGATCCACAACATACATTCTTAGCATGTCCTCAAACACTTGGTTAATCCTCTCTATTTAACCATTTTTTTGGGTGATATGAAGAGCTAAAAGTTAGACATGTTCCAAACGTTGTAGTCAAAGTTTTCCAAAATGTAGAAGTAAATATCTTATCTCTATCATAGATAATGACTTTTTACATGTCATGTTGCCAAACTATTTCTTGTACAAAGAATTTTACAAACACAAAATCATCATCAATCATATTTCCAACAATAAAATGACAAAATTTTGTAAATTTATCAATCACAACCAAGATAGTGTCATGCTTACTGCATGAATTTGGTAAACTAGAAATGAAATCAAGTGAAATAATAATCCACTTACCTTGTGGAATTTTATGAGGATAAAGCAAACCTCCTAGATGAAAATGTCCAAATTTTACCCACTAACATTCCAAACATTTTTTAATGAATTCAACATCTTAATTTAAAATAGGAAAATAATACCTTTTCATCTCATGTCATATTTGTGACACCTATATGAGAAAAATGAGGTGTTGTATGCACTTATTTCAGTAAAATATTCTACAAGTCACCTAACTTGGGCATAAAAATTATATTTTTATGACTTATCAAGCTATCATTTCAATATAAAAATTCTAAAATTTCTTTTTTATAGGCTCATCACCCAAACCTACATTTACATCTTAGCAAAATTCATTAGTAAGTTGTTCTAAAATAGTAGTTCTATAATTACCTTGAAAAATAGACAATGTGGTGAGATATGTGCATCAACTAAGAACATTAACAACAAGATTATAATTAAATTTATCATATTCAATGTTCACATCAAAAATTCTCAAAAATTCTAGCCATTTATGCTAGTGAGCATTAAGATCATCTTAGGTGAATAAATATTCCAAGTTGCGATGATGAGATTTAACTTTAAAATGTTTACCTAGTAGAAAATGTTTTCACTATTTCAAAGCATGCACAATAATAACAAGCTATAAATAATGCATGGTATAATAATTTTCATGCTCCTTAAGCTTATGTGACTCATATGCCATAACTTTTCTATCTTGCATAAGAATACCACCAAGACCCTCCTTAAAGGCATCAGACCAAATTTTAAAATTGCCATTAGGATCTGGAATAATAAGCACATGTGTTATAGTTAATATATATTTAATCCTATTAAAATCTTCTTGAGATGACAAATTCCAAATAAACCTTTTACCTTTGTAATACAAAAAAGGAATGGGGCTAGCTAACCCATAATTTTTTCCACAAACCTTCTATAGTAACCAATCAAACCCATAAAACTATACATTTCATGTACATTGGTAGGGGTAGGCCATTCTTTAATATATTTTATAGATCCACAAAAATTCCATATTTAGAAATAACATGTTTCAAGTAATGTATTTTAGTTTGGAAAAATGCACAATTGGAAATCTGCCCATAAAGCTTATGTTTACTTAGCCTTTGCAATACTAAACACAAATACTACTATTGTTTAGCTATATTATTAGAATATATTAGTATTTCATCAAGGAAAATAAGAACAAATTTGTAAAAATAATCCATAAATACACTATTTATAAAATCAATAGTTGCATTTATCAAACCAAAGGGAATTATTGTGAACTCATAATGACCATACCGCATATGAAAAGGTGTTTGATGGATGTCCTCTTCCTTAATTATCAGTTGATGGTAACATGATCTTAGATCAATATTGGAAAATGTTGTTGCATCTTTCATTTTATCAAATAAATCATCTATCCTTGGCAAGGGATAATTATTCTTAATGGTGACCTTGTTAAGCATGTGATATTATACACATAGCCAAAGTGTACCATCTTTCTTTTTCATAAACACAACAAAATCACTCCAAGTAGACACATTTGGTCTAATTCTTTGAGTTTCCAATAGTTATTGTAATTGAACCTTAAGTTCCTATAATTTAGTCACATTCATACTATATAGAGCTTTAGATGTGGGGGTAGCTGCCAACATAATATCAATGGAAAAATAAAATTCATGCCTAGGAGGAAGTCCAGACAACTTTTCATAAAAAACATCAAAAATCTGTGATAAGTAGTTTCCTTATTCAAAGTTGTTTCTTGCATTAAAAACAACATAAAATTTATAGTCTTTATGTATTACCTTATTCAATTGTAGGGTTGAAAGTAGCTTTCACACTTTAAGCTTATCAATACCTTAGATTTTAATAGTTTTCCCAAGTCATCACAAAAGTGAACCACTTTATTACCATAATCCAATGTGGAATTATGTTTTTTAAGCTAATCTATTCCTAGAATAAGATAATAAGACCCCAAAAGTGATAGAAATAGTTTATTCTAGTTGACAAAAGTCCTAAATTAATCTCTATTTGATCTAAGCATTCAGAAATGGGTATCCCATTGCTTGTAACGAATTCAACCTCCCTTTATTATCTTAAACTAATAGGATTTATTTTAAATTTATAAATAACATTATGGGAGATAAAACTATAGTTACACTAGAATCAATTATAACTAAAACTAGAAAATTAGCTAGATTGCCTTTGATTTCAATAGGGGTGGCCTAAAATTCAACATTCCTATTATTAGCAACCACATACACCCTATGATTATCTGATTTTCCTAGATTTAATTTAGGAAATTCTTTTTGGTAGTGATTATCACCACATTGCTAGCATACTACAATTCATTGAGGTGAAATAAGCATAATGTTTTCCCCTAGAGCAGGTAAATTTTTATTTCTTTGAATTTAATTTTTATTGAATGACCTAGTTTTAGAAGATTTTTGAAACTTAATTTTTTTTGGCCCTAAAACTTATTAAATTTTTTTTTTCTCCTAGTAACTCTATGGTTCTAATCAAATTTATTGAAACTATTTGAGGAAGGAGAAATATTTCTATTTTTAGACTGTTGTCTATTGATTTTAAAATCTTATCTTACTTTTTACCAAGACCCTTATTTCTCTTCTACTATATGAGAATATTTAATGGTACTAATAAAGGTTTTTTGGTGGGTCATATTGATGTCATGCATAAATATATCCATAAATAAAATTTTAAACTTTGTTACATTGGTTTCCTCATCATGCATATAGTTCACATGATGCAAAAAAAAAAGGAATTTATTGTCATATTTAGTTACTTACATGTTTGATTGCTTTAAAAATTGTGATGTAGGATCATATTCATGATTTAAATATGTTTTTTATGTTCTTGGTTAAGTCTTAGAGAGTCTAGATGTGTTGGATTGATTTCCCTTCAATTTGTGATACTCAAATTTTCAAATTTGTAACTATGTTTTTCGTAAGCATGTAATAAGGCCTAATATGTCCAAAGGCCAAGATTACATGGATTTAAACTAAATTGGTTTGAATATCATATTTCATATGATTTGAGGTCAATTGGGCAAGATCTAGTATGGTTGAGATCTTATTTGTTTGGAAAAAGTGTTTAACTCTATTTTTAGAGTTTGTTAGATGAGTCTAGAATAGAGATTTGGTGTCTAAGTTGAGGTTTTATATTTATTTGAGTGATTAATTTGATCCAAGGAGATTTAATATGATGTTTTAAATGTGTAATGCAGATATGAGATGTTTAAGGACATTTTGATATGTTTTATCCATGATTTTTTAAGGACTATGTATGCATACTAGACAGGGCAACAAGATCAAATTTTATAGTCAATATATAGATGGTTATTCTCATTAATGTAAGTGCTCAAGAATTTATGGGAGGTAAATAAATCACCATGAATTTTTTTGAGGTCTTGACACTTTATGGTTTATCGTGTAGCTTCTTTGTTTGCAGACCAGGCCTAACTAGGGCTTCTTGTTTCTATAAATCTATATAGTGAAATTTATTAATTATTTTAAATCCTTGATTTATCCATGTATGAATCCAATTTTCAAAGTTTCAAGGTTAAACTCAATGGGTAAGGGCACGTTTTAATTCGAACTTGTTTCTAGCCCTTGTATGTACAAACAACTTGAGACAGAGTGCATGAATGGTGATTTAAGGATAAGGAATGAGTAGATAATGGTTTAGATAGTTTTTAAAGGTCATTTTATCATTATCATGTGCTTCTTGAGCTTTATATTTTCCTTAAACTCTCTGTACCTTACTAAATAGGGCACTTAGAGGCCTAATTAGGCCTGACATAATCCATAGTAGACTAGTTCGTACAAAGTAACCCTAAGGGCATTTGAGATATGTTATGTAAGCCCTTAATGGGTATCTAGATTATATTCAATTTTTTTTAATGATGAGTCTAAGATAATTTATGTTTGAAAAATAGGGAAAATAGGGCTACAATCCCATGAGCCCATGTACAAAGCCCAGAAGGTCTTATGACCTAGGGTGTGGTTTTTTTATCATTTAGAGGTATCTATATAGATGTAAATAGTATAGATATAATGTGTTTAGGGCATATAGGTTGGTACTTATTGATTTTTATTCTTTCTACATAATACTTTGTTGAAACCCAAGTCTTATTATTTATGTATTGTTAAATGCACATCTAGTCATGAAAACTCTTGTTAAACAAAGTGTTTAGTCAGTCCAGTAGTACTGAGAGTGTCTTTAGGTGATCTTAGGGTGACACCAAATTGAAAATATGTTATCTTTTTCTATTTGATATTGTATTTATGATACCTCTTTTGATACTACCTTTTAAAAATAGGTCAAATAAGTGTCAAAGGTTGATAACCCTCTAAAGCTCAAAAATGGTTCCACCAAAGAGCTGCATCTCCAACCAGTTGTTAAGTAACCACCCTTGCATTCACATTTGAAGTAATGTTATGTAGATTGAAATATTTTTTTAGGTTGACCAAACATGCATTAGATGCATCACTTTATTCTTCACCTAAAAAAGTAGTGGGGGGGGGGGTGGAATATTTTTAAGCTTCTTTATAATGGGATCAACCATAGTTAAAAGCATATCTTGGATTATTTTTTCTTCCACTTGCCCTTCCTCTAATTAGGATAATTCTTATTGTGGAACAACCTCAAGTTTTTTTTACCCTGCATTCTTAAAATTCCAAATTGCTTTGCAATGCATTCAAAGTAGTTAATATACTATTGAGGAATTCTTCTTGACTCAAAGTAGGATTCTCTCTAGCAAAATTTATATTGAGTTAACCTACATTACTACCAACATTATTAATAAGAGGTTGTTCCCTACCTGATTTAAGGTTTTGGTCTCCATGAGATCTACCTCTTCCCCTAATCCTTTCTCTACCTCTACCTCTTCTAATATGGTCAACTATCAGACTATTATCATCATTTAACCCACCTGATCTAGTTATCACCATCTTATGGTGAAATAAAACAACAAATTAGAGAGGTATAAGTAACAAAATTCTTCCCAAAGTTTCTTAGATCACATAACTTTGGCTTTGATACCAAAATGTAACAACCCAATTTTTTTAATAAAGTAACTTCGAGTTACTCAACACCATTTAAACCTAGTAGAAGAAATTATTTTGCAAAAAGCATGATCAAGTCTATAAGTATGTTATAAAAAACACAAGTATTTGAATAAGCTTAAAAATTCCTACTGATGTTATTAGAAAGTTAATTTAACCATTCATTAATCAGATTAGGGTGTAATAGAGTACTACATATACATTAATACACTCAAATATAATAACTAAGTTATGGCATTCCTAGAAAGATCAATACCAAATTTTAGCCTTGACCAAAGGCCTATACTTGACATAAAATAATCAACACTATAACCATGAAGGTAAGTTAATCTCTAATCGAGGGTACGTGTAAATATCAAGAAGGTTAACAATGAGTTAAAGTAGAAATAATTCAATTCACAATAGAAGAATCATCATTATAAGCTTATGTATTCAGTGATCTAAATAATTATATAAGCATCAAGACGTGAGCTTCAAGTTTATTTCCAAAAGAAATATAATGCAATTTGTTTGACACTCTTTTATAATTACATGTTACGTGAAGTCATTTCCCATAAATTAATGATACATATGTCATCATGAATTGATCTAGGATCATTGATCTCATGGATTTTAAATGATAACATTAAATTAATTTATCAAAAGAATCTAAATTAAGGAAAGGTACAATGTTAATTCTTAGCATTGATGAATATTACCACATAAGTGAATATTACATCAATTGGAATCACCTCTAATTTATATTACACATAATATTAACATTTTTAATATTTGATTAAGTGTAGGCAGTGACCATCCCACATTGTATACAATAATAAAATACTATATATGAATTATGTTAGTCATATGGTCCTTGCATATTAGGGTAGGGAATGCAAAAAGATCAAATAACACATTAAGACTTTAACATATTATTGATGTTACAAAAAACATGTTTACATTTTGCATATTGATATCTTAGATAATTTCATGAATTCATTAAATTATTTAGCTATGCCACTTCAACATAAGTCATCTTGTTATAGCTTATTATTTGAAATTATCTTTTTGTTAATGGAAAAAAAGATCATACATCTATTTTTATTTACTGTATTACCTTATAAAATCCTTTCTTCATCATTAGTGACTTAATAAGATAATTGAAAGTAAAATTCATACAAACATGTAATACACATCATCATACATCAAAAATTCTATTCAGGAGTTGTTACAAGATTTATAATTATTTCTTTACCATAACATTAGTAAATAATACGAAGAGGGAGTGCGGCCATGGAGATGGCTGTGCTGAAACCCTAACCGTCGTGGCCGCCTCTCGAGCTTTGGAGACCAGATCCCTACGGAGGGAGCTTGGGTGTTTAGCATGGCGTGGAAAAGGAGTACCCTTATAGCGTGGTTTTTTATTTATTTTGCTTCAGATCTCTGTTTAGTGGATTGAACTTGGACTGGTTTTCTAATCTAAGTTGGACGGCCACCACGAACTGGTTTTCGAAGAAAATAGTATTTGGATGGGGGAAACTTTGTTTCCTCTATGGTTTGTTTATGAGACATGGCACCCTGTTTGGGGTAAATGGAGTTATCCTTTGCTGTGGAGGAGCCCTACTCTTGAAAATAGCATAGATCTATATTTTCCTTGATCTTCCATTTTGTGGCCGTCGTGCTAACCATTACCCTGTTCTGAGTGGATCGGTGTTTTTCTGGAGAAATTTAGATTGCCATGGTAGCATTTCCTCTGGGTGTAGGGGGTGATATTTGTAGACTTTAGGGTGGATGGGTTGGGCAATGGTGGCAACGGGATCGGGGGTTTGGGCTGCATGTTTTTTAGGGGTTGAGGGATCGATCCTGAGTATGGCCGTCACTATTGTTGGATCTGACGGTGTCTTCTTCTTTCTTGGTGACAGAGAATCCATTGGTTTTATGGGGTTTTTTAGTCATGGTTTATGCTGGTTGCTATTGTAATATTTTTTTAGCATGGTTTCAGGTTGTTTAACCTAGTTTTGTTGAGGTTTTAGGTCCTTCTAAAACCTGGTTTTGTTACTATTTTTCAATAGGTTTGCCTTCCTTGGCAGTTTGTAACGTTTTATCTTTCTTGATCTATATAGGGTTTTGGGGCCCCTTCAAAACCTATTTTTACCTTAATCTAAAACATTGGTAAATAATACCAACTCATAATTTTCATAAGTATTAATAAACTTTCTACAACTAGTATAAATATCGACATGAAATGAAATAAGAAGGTAATATCTCTATTTAATATCTAGATTATCTTCATGAGTTATTGAGAAGTATTGTAAGAACTTAATGACAACAAGATTTAATCAACAATATAATCTATATTAAATAAGATAAATAGTGAACTCAGTATAGCTAATAGTCATATTATATTTTAATTCCCTTCTATTGTATAAAGAGCAATCCATAAATAAAAAACAAGTTTCAAATGAAGTTACAACTTTTGAACTTCCCTGCTCATTTCCAAAAATAGAATTATAACTTATATTCATTGAACACAACAGAATTATAGTTCAATATATCATTCCCACTTGGATATCTCAATTTGTAACTAGAAATAATCTCTCAAAATTAAGTAAATTTAAAATATATAAAACATGACTTAGAATAATCTTGCATAAGAAATTATTAAGCTATATAAAATAGATTTGAAACAACCCAAATTTTTTTTGGAGTTGCTAAATTATAGATTACACAATAGTACTACTTGCAAAGACTTTCACACAAACTAAGGTTAATAGAAAAAATATAAAAGGTCTCACACTCCACTAGGTGGCAATGAACACTCAACTAGGGTTACCACATCATCAAAGGGTTCTATAAAAGAGATCTTCATAAAAAGGGAAGATGTAGTTTCAGTTGTATTGGTGTGTGCATGCATATTAATATATGACAAACTCTATACTTAGATCAAGTACCCCTCATAAGACCATATAGTGGTATGGTAATGCTACTTAAGCATCTTAGTATCTTAAGAGAATTAGGTTAAAGGTTTGGAGGGTAAAACCACACCTTCATGAATCCACCACCATGGAAAATAGAGCAACTAGGAAAACTTGGGTATAACACCCCATATTCTATCTCAAGTTAGCCATTAACATGAGATGGAATGGTAATGGAATCACTTAGGTAGACATTAACTCATCGTGATCTGACCAACCATGACATATAGGCACACATAATATCACATTATGAATAAAAATATCCACTACTTAGGAAGAGGAATCCTAAACATAATATATTATAAGGATACTCATTGGTTTTACTTATGAGACACCAATTAGGTCCTTTGTTTATCAACCCAGTCATTTGGCCACAACATCATTGGTGGCATTAGTCAATGATCCATACTTGGATTTCCTCTAAACATATGATATTTTTTCAAAACAACCTTTTTCACATTTAATGTCTTCACATTAGGAACAATTGATATTTCATATGATTGGAAAAAGGAATGATATCTTCATCCATATCATGTTAACCACATGAACAATAGGCTTTGAAGCATCATTTTAAAAATCATGCTGCCATATGCAACATAACAAAACCAATTTCATTTAAATACATGCCAAGAGTATACATGGGATTGAAAAAAGATTCGCAAAACACAATGAAATACCCATTAAGGAGTTCATGATTTTCATTGCACCAAATTGGATAATTATATAAACTTCTTCACTTATATTTTTATTTAATTTAATTGCTTAAGTAATATAAATTCATAATGAATGTTAGCTATAGCATTTAATGGAAGCCATTGATATCAGATTTGATATCCTTCATGGCTCAATATAACCTTTGGAACATAACATGAATATGTATTAAAATATTTGCCAACAAGGAATATTTATTCAGACACAACAAGTTTTCCTAACCCATACACATGAGAGAGGAGTAGTCAAAGTCAATTACAAATGTTGTCCATACACAATTAAGTGAATTAGCATATAAACTGAAGCAAGGTATTCATGACAAATTCAACTTTTGTTCCCAATCATGCTATGCACTAAATTTTATTTCCAACATTAATTAAGGTAGATGTAATCACCCAAAAACTTAGACAAGGTAATTAATTCAATACTATGCAACTGTTGATTAAAATAATAACTTCCAATTTAATTTAATATTATTATAACATTTACCAATATTAAAATTCCAGCCTAACTAATTATATCATACTCAAAACACTTTCATGAATTTAATTTCTTGATGATAATATGTACTCAATATAAAATTTGTAATAATGTCATACCCACTAAGAAGGAAACACCACTTCTCAATTGCTATCCAATCCTTTCGATTAACAAAATCAAAATGATCATTAAGTCATAGTATTTAACTCTTATTTTGTAACTATGAATCCAAATTTCCATAACATGCCAACGTATTCCTTCAACCACATTTGATGCTCTCATAGAGAACAATCATAACATGAGAAGATACATTCCACCATGAGTATACTTGAATAAGGGTGTTGATCATAATTATTATACTTGATAATTAATGTGGTTTTTCCCTTAACATCATTAGTATGAAACAAACACATTATTATAGTTGTAAATAACTATATATTTCTACATGTAGCCAAGTACATTCTTATGATAATCTAGATTTTTTAGGTTAAAAATGTAGTGTCTAATCCAAACTACATATAATATATATCCATCATTAGGTGAAGTTTCATACATCAAAATAATACATTTTTATGCCAAGATTTGAAATATACAATATTCAATAATGGAAATTGAGAGAATTTAGGACCAATATAACATTACAGTACATATTCAACTCATTAAACATCCACTACCAATAGAAGTGTAACCAACTGCTAATTCAACACTAATTCAAAATGTAAAATGATAATATTGTGCCTATAACCATACAACCTAAAATAAAATCATGTTTACATAAGCATTAGTTACATTCATGGGAACTTTGTTAGCATCATTAAACTTCAGCATGTATACAATACACTGAACTCCTTGGAACAATCAACCACAACATGAAAATCCAAAATCAAAAGAAGGGAAGTACATAATCCATGAGATACCCAAGCTTGAAGGTCTAATATACTGAGCTCAACCATTAGTAGCCCTGACCACCACAACCATTAGCTAGATGGTGGAATTAGATATCCAAGTTTTACCAGGTAGAGATGAACATATAATAACACAAGCCGTGGTCCAAATCCTCAATAGTTAAACAACCCAAGGGTAAACACATAAATATTTAGTAATAATAAAGAGGTTTCAACATAACCCATACCTATGAGGGTAACCAGTCTTCAACATAAAATTTTAAATAAGGTAGTAATTTTTTCATGACTCACATACATAGTCAACCAATAAAAGAGAACCAATAATGGTCATAAAATATAATCATAACATCTAACCACCAAAGAGAGCAACTGTATAACATAGTCAACAACCAAAAACCCCCAATAGGTCCATTCATTTTAGGATTTGCATTCATATAAAGCATGGTAAGTTAGGCTACCCATTGTCTAACTTGACAAATTTCAGGGACAATGATTTAACACTAAATTGTAAATCATAAATCCTTGCTTTTCATTAGATGAAATGAATAATTTAAAGAATTAAATTGGATAATAAACTTTCCAACAAATCAGAGGATGTTTTGCAAATGAAAACCAAAAAATCAATAAAGCTATAATATTTTTCAAAAGTTAAGTTGGTTGGTGGGTTTTACATCAACATTGCATTACTCCCACAAACTGCTATATAAAATTTTATGGGACTTTAAATTGAAATAGTATTTAATTAAGGAGTTAAGATTTCATCCTCATGAGAATTGAGCCATTAATTAATAGGGTACTATTAATATTAACTTCCCAATCAACCACAAGTTATGTGAGAGTATTTATTTTTAGATATAAAGGAGTCAACCATTCATAAAAATTAGTTACCTACAGTTGTATTACTATAGACAATGAAATGTAGTCCAATCTTGAAACTAGCTTATTTTTAAATATCAAAATCATAATAGTATAAAAATAGATACAACTCCCACTTTTTGAATTGGATGCAACCACCTCCAATAGGTCTCTAGAATTCTCATTTTGTACTTAAGCATGAAGATTCTGGTAACAAGTTCCATATTTAAGGTCAATCATGAAAACTAATGATGTAAAAAAAAATCATTAAATCAAGGCAAATGATAATTACCTAGCTCATTTAAATTTTAAGATCAGGGGTTCTAATCCAAACATTTGGCATAAACATTATCCCCAAAGCTAAAATGTATGACAAAAATCTAAAAACAGGTTGATTATGATGGTATATAATTTTTTCCCTTTCCCCAAGCAAGGTCAAATAGTCAAACAAGGTTTAAATCAAATAAGGGAAAATTGATATGGAAAAAGAGAGGTTGATTCTAAACAAAATCAAGCTACCATTTAGCCAAAATAATTTTTCCATTAAATATTATGTAATATTACTTTTTCTCTCCCTCCTAGGTCTTGGCCTTTATCAAGATAGATTTTCATTTTATTTTGACTTCCATAACTATGGTTTTATTTTCCAAACCCAATCTTCTGGGTCACTAAAACATAACAATTTTATTAATAGTGAAAATCAGTTAAATCCAGAGAGGAATGTAGGCATAGTCCAATAATGGATTTGCCTAATTTAATCCATTATGGTTTTGCTATTAAAAATTTATCAAAATTTTGAATACAATGTTATAATAACCAATATAAAAATGGAATTCTAAAAATAAACTTAATTATAGGGAATATTTATCAACCAAACCACAACCAAATTTAGTGTTTCCCATCCCCTAGTCCATCATCATCCCCCTTAGTTGTTGTGGTTTTTCCATAATCCCCAACCAACTCCCTTGGTGAAATTTTACCTTCAAATCACAAACATCCCCTCTCTGACGAATGCATAGTAGTGTTCAGGGAGGCATTGGGGTTCTCCAAAAAATACCTATTTATTGCCTCCCAAAAAAATATTAAAAAAAAATATATCTCCTAAGAAATTGGCATGCCCAAGAAGCTAAAATTACCACCCACCATGTAAAAGACTAATAAAATATTTACACAAATTTTACTTATTTCTTTCCCAATGGCTCACCATGAAACTCAGGTCTCCACACAATATAGCTCTAGGGAAAAAAAAATTCCACCCAATATTTGATCTTGCATTAAAGTGGAAACATAATTTCCTTTATTTTTTTATCATTTCCTTCCTAATCGGCATATACAGAGCATTCTAGCATTGATTGTGGATCAAAGGGAAAAAATAATGTTTCCTTTATCTTCACTTGTTGCATGTGAATAAATACCATACATCACCCAATAATATAATACGTTGACCTTCAAGAATTGAAAGAAAACAAGACCCTATACCAAGGATTTGATGGGGTTATAACATCTTCCCCCTCTTAAAAAGGATCTATTCCAATGACTATTTTAAACAAATGATGATCACGCTACCCAAAAAAAGTCTATCATGATTACAAAATATTCTACAACATAAAATATCAACTATATCTAAATAACTAAGCAATTACCTAGTAACTCCTTTACTAGTTATTTAATCATAAATGTGTTATGTTAACTGCATATTTGCACATTTCAATAATAAAACCCAATGAGAAAAAGACAACAAATTTCACCTCCATCCTTTTGTGTGGAGTGAAAATCAATTTAATAGAGCATTAAATAATGATAATAATGGAGCATTGGGAGATAATTTATAATCCAAAATGTTAATCCACAATAAGACTCTCCACCTAGATCAATGGCATGGAGTAAATCCATCCAAAACATGATCATAAAATTGAATGCCATCCAAACATCAATTGACCCCTCTACAAGGAATAATGAACAATTGATGCACCCACACAAAGATGACATAAACCAAAATTTGCTCAATATAGAAATAATTAAATAAGGATAGACTAAAACAAGCTAGAGGACTTAAATAATCCATGGATTTTAAACTTGTGTCACCTTATAATTTTCTTATCGGTACTAATCCAACTGCTCATCACTCTTACCCATTATTATCCTAGCTACCAAAGTCCATTACCAAACCTAGCTCATTTGACCTATTCCTACAACCACCAATCCAAAACATTAGCAATATTTGCTCAAGAAATAAATAATAATAATAATAAACTCTACTATGTACAAAATAGGAGACATGTTAATAGTTAATTTAAGCATATGCATCCATGAAAAAATAAGCCAGTTAGAACTAGTAGTCATGATAATCAAAATCATACATCTAAGTCATAATAATTTGCTATAATAATATGCAAAATGTCAACTAGAGCTAGGCTAAACCTATTGAAATAATGGGTTAATAGTAACTACAAATGCCTTATTTGGTAGGGGAAAAGGTCAGCCTAATCAAGTATAAAATAATAGTAATGGGGTGTTTAGACCCAAGACATAACACAATGAAAATATAGTCAACTTACCTCTCGATAAGGTATGAGGATATAACATACTCCCATCATGGAAACATTCAACCTTACTTGCCAATATTACAAATATTATCCTAAGGACCATCACATCCCACCACAGGAATATCTTATCAATTCATGTGTCATCTCATGACTCCATAGTGAATATATGGGGAGCTTACTACTTTCCCAACACTACATTACACATGTGTATATTTAGGAGCATGATTTCCTACACTCATAATGCCACACACATGGCCATTTATGAAGATGATTTTTTAACTTCAAAAGCACACATTGTTTCAAAAGATAGTAGCTTACACTTACCTTAAAAGGCTTTCTAATAAGAGTGATATCAACACTTCTAAGCAAAAAAATATAGCTATAATACAACAAATTATATATTGATTATCTAAAGTAGATTAACAATCTGAATATAAGCTTTACTAGGTTTATAATCACTGGTGTTAACACCATAGACCTATAACATGACAACAACAATTATAATCATCTAATCCCACTAGATTGCAACTAGAATCCAAAATAAGAGTGAAAATATTCCACTAAAACATTATGCCACATGCATAATCTTAAGAACATTTTTTATATAACATCCTTACACAAAGGTAGTAATCCATACTATTATGGTTACTCCAAAACATCATAAACCATTTAAGGGTTAGTGAATCATCCCACACCAACCACGTTGAACAATGGATAAGCCATACCAGGCATCAAATGCAACTTGAAGGCTTACATCATGTTCTCTAACACACATGCAAGCTCTCAAGATTATCTAGGGATACCAATCCTACCATCCAAAACTATCCATCTAAGGGCATCACCCAAATTTAATCACTCTATCCAAGATTCAATGGTACCTAGGATTTTAAGCACTACTTGATCAAGTCTTAGTGCTTCTCTATTAGAGCACAAAATCAACATACATTCTAGTTATGCTTCAAAAATAAAACAAAAATATTCATCTGAAAATTTTTATAATAGGTATAAAAAAATGATACCTTAACCCAAACATGGTTGCACTTATAGGCCAACACATGCATGTATTTCATCAAGTACCACCTTATTTATTTTTATAGATGTCCAAAATTTATAAGACCAGTTAGTGCTTCACAAGGGTTTCTTTTACCAAAACATCCAAGAGGTGGTTAAATGAATGTTATATCTATAAAGTAACCATTATGAACTAAGGTTATATGGCCAACTCATGGCATACATGGTGCACACTCTGAGTGAATAAGGTGGCTACTTGTGCAAATGGGAAAAGTGGGTTTTTAGCCTGTGAAAGACTCCACTTCATGGCATGTACCTAGTCAAAATCTTTATAAATGTAGTGTTTCTCTACCCTTAACCTCACACTAGCACCAATACTCAATAATAGAGTAGTGATGTAGGATCACACCACACAACACAACATTATACCTTGATAGATTATAGTCATTAGAAGTTAGTTCAACAGGGAAATACATCACATGGTGGTTTACAATCACATTTACTAAAAAATAATCATATAGTAATTTTGAAAACATAGAGAAATGAATGATCCATAGGGTTAATTTTGGAAGTGGTAGACTCCTTTATACAATGATTAATCATCATTCTAATGTTTTAAAATTATCAATGTACATACATCTATATAGAATGCTCATACAATAGTCCTAATATCAAGATAAATATGTGAAAGTACAAAAGGTAAACTATATGCACAAAATATAGTAAAGATACAAATTCACATGATTTAACATAATCAATGAAAAGTAATAAATACATAGCATGTAATAGCTTTAAATACAAGGAAGAACCACATGAATTAGATCATGCATACATGACTCAAGTGTTCTAATAATTATTCCAAGGTACTTTCACATCACAACACTTAACACACATGATAGTGAAGCACAAGGGTCCATGATCTCCATCGAGTACTTGATGTCTAGTTTCCATCTAAATGACACTAAATATCTAACATATAATACACATAATCAGTCCTAGGGATCTCAAATCATGATCACCTTCCTTAGAGGAAGGTTGTGTTTTAACAAGCCCTATAAAATCTATCTCCATGAGTCTCTATAAATTTACCAACAATGTTTATACATCATGGATAGATGGCTCATGGTAATTTATAATAATAAGAGATACCCGAAACTCTCTAACTTGCCTAAGAAAGTTATTCACACTCACCCACTAGACCCTCTAGGCTCAAGTAACACCCTTGGTTGTCCCAAATTATCATACCTCAACATCACTAGATAGCTCTCCCATGAAAGATATCAATGGCTACTAAGGCATTATCTCATGATTCCAAAAACAAGCTTAAATAACTATTATTCTATTTGACTTAGTCCAACAAGTCAAGGGTTAATTAGTGATGCTTGCTTTGATGTAACAATGCTTTTGGGAAAGGGTAGACTTCACCAATGCATAGGGTGAATGTTATAGCACTACCATGGAAATTAAAAAATTTTATAATCAACAAGTTTAATTAAACTCACAATAAACATCCACATTTATGTATGACATATCTATATCATAATAGACATCCCATCGATGTCAAAATATAGCCAAGTTTTCAATTAGGCATCCTCATGGATGCATAACTTATCCACAATCAAAATGAACATCCCCATGGAAATAAAACATGTACATGGTTATCATAACATCTTGATGGAACCAATCTATCCATGATCAAAATAAATATCACAAAGACAAAACATATCCATGATCAAATCAACATCATAGATGTAAAACATGATCAAAATAAACATTCCACACACATATTGACTTTCAGTCTTCTAGAGTTACAAATCCACATGCTTATCTAATTAACTCAAAAGAGGCCAAATGCATAAACAAGATCAAGATCCTAATACATCTCAAGCTATTCCCTCATAAGCAAAGATCCCACTGATTTACCCAAGTAAATTAGATACTCTCACCCAGTATAGCCCTCTAGGTTTAAGTCCAACCCTTGGTCTTCCTAAGGTCATAATATTCTAATCATCTATTGATAACTTGACCATATAAGTAAAAAATAGATATCAAACATCATTTACTAAATTCTAAGGATGAATTAGATATAACCAGTCTCCTACTAACTTTCCCATACAAGTCAATAGTTGATAGGTGACACTTTCCCCAATAAAAACCGATGAGGGAAAGGTTGACCTAGCCAAGTCTATGGGTAAGCATCAAAATGTCATTTGCAAAAATTTACCAATTTTTTCACACTCACACTCACACATACACATTCCATAATATACAAACTTCTAGCACTTCAGGCTTGCACAAACAAGGTACCATCTAACTCATCCAAGAGGTTAAGTTCCTTTATAAAGGTCACAACATAGCTTTCTCAAGAGTGTAATACATATATGAGTCCATACAAGGCATACATTTACAACCAAGATTTAGTATGTATACTATCATATAAATATCTAATTTAAATCTTGGCAAGACAACATAGCCATATAGGTGGCATTCAACCATCACAAGGTATAGACATACATGCTAATAAAATAAGCCCCCATAAGGATATGCACATCTACACTATGTGTATTTATAGCCACCAAAAGTATATTATGCAACCACAATACATTACAAAGGTATGCATAACCACACAAAATCTCAACCAAATGTTTCATGCACATGCCAAAAATTAGTGCAATGCATCAAAAATCATCCAAAACCTTTAAGCATAGGTTATGATACCAAATGAAACAACCCGAAAAACTAAATTAAAGATTACACAACAACACTACATGCAAAGACATTCACACATACTGAGGTTAATAGACAACATACTAAAGGTTCTACACTCACGTCCTTTCAACCACACTTTATTAGATGGAAATGAACACTCAACTAGGGTTACCACAATATCAAAGGGTTATATAAAAGAGCTCTTCATAAAAATGGAATATATAGTTTTGGTTGTATTGGTGTGTGTGCTCACACCAATATAATCCAAACTCTATACTCAAATCAAGGACCCCTTATAGGACTATTTAGTGGTTTGGTAATGCTACTTAATCATCTCAATCTCTTAAGAAAATTAGGTTAGAAGTTTGGAGGGTAAAACCTTATCTTCACAAATCCACTACCATGGTGAACATTGTAGCTAAGAAAATTTTGGTATAACATGCTGGATTCCATCTCAAGTTAGACCTTATCATGAGAGAGAATGGTAATGTAATCACTCAGGTGAACATTAACTCATCATGATATGACTAGCTATGACATACAAGCACATATAAGAGCACATTATAAATAAGAATAGCCATTACTTAGGGAGAGGAATCCCAAACATAACATATTACAAGGATACTCATTAGTTTTCTTTACGAGACACCAGCCAGGTCCTTTGTTTATCAACCCAATGGTTTGACCACAACATCATTGGTATCATTAGTCAATGATCCATACTTGGCTTTCCTCCAAACATATGAGATATTTTCAAAATAACCTTTTTCACATTTAATGTCTTTACGTTAGGAACAATTGAAATTTCATATGATTTGCAAAAGGAATGATATCTCCATCCATATCATGTTAACCACATGAACAAGAGGCTTCAAAACATCATTTTAAAAATCATGCTTCCATGTGCAACATAACAAAACCAATATCCTTTAAATACATGTCAAGAGTGTACATAGGATTAATAAAAGATTCACAAAACATAATGAAATGCCCATTAAGGAGATCATGATTTTCATTGCACCAAATTGGCTAATTCTACAAACTTCTTCACTTCGATTATTCCTTAATTTCATTTATTAATCAATATAAATTCACAATGAATAAAATCTATGACATTTAATGGAAGCCATCAATATCAAATTTGACATCCTTCATGGATCAATATAACCTTTGGAACATAAAGTGAATATGTATTAAAAGAGTTGCCAACAAGGAATAAATCTTCGGACACAACAAGTTTTCCTAAGTCCCATACACATGAGAGAGGACTAATCAAAGTCAATTACATAGGTTGTCCATACAATTAAGTGAATTAGCATATAATTTGAAGTAAGGTATTCATGGAAAATTCAAATTTTATTACCAATTTTGCTATGCACTAACTTTTATTTCTATCATTAATTAAGGTGGATGTAATCACCCAAAAACTTATCCAAGATAATTAATGTGAGACTATGCAACCATTGCTTAAAACAATAATTTCTAGTTGAATTTAATATCATTATAACATTTTCCAATCTTAACATTCCAGCCTAAATAATTATCTCATACTCAAAAAAATTTCATGAATTTAATTGATTTATGAAATAATATGTACTTAAGGTAATATTTGTAATTTTTGCATACCCACTAAGAAAGAAACAACACTTCTCACTTGTTATCCAATCCTTTCAATTAACAACATAAAGTACACACTATTCATGAATCAATAAGAGGATTAAGTCATAGTATTTAATGCTTATTTTATAACTATGCACCAAAATTTACATAACATGCCAAGGTATTCCTTCAACCACATTTTATGCTCTCATAGAGAAAAATCATAACACAAGAAGATACATTCCACAATGAGCATACTTTAATAAGGGTATTTATCATAATTATTATACATAGTAATTAATGCAATTTTTACCTTAACATAATTAGTATGAAACTAACACATAATTACAATAATAAATAGCTATATAGTTTTGCATGCAACCAACTACATTCCTATGGCACTCTAAAGTTTACAAGTTGAACATGTTCCCAATCTGAATAATGTATAGTATATATCCATCATTAGGTGAAGTTTGATACATCAAAATAATAAATTTGTATGAAAATATTTGAAATATACAACATTCCATAATGGAAAGCAAGATAATTTAGGACAAACATAACACTATAGTACATATTCATCTCATTAAACATCCATTACCAATATAAGTGTAACCAATTGCTAATTCAACACTACTTCAAAATGTACAATGATAATATGATGTATACAACTATACAAATAGGATTAAAATCAAGAATTACATTCATGGGAACTTATATTAGCATCACTAAACCTCAATAGGTATACAATATACTAAACACCCTAGAATAATCAACAACAACATGAAAATCAAAAATTAAAAGAAGGGAAGTACATAATCTATAAGATGCCTATTAACCATTTTGACCACAAGTCGAAATGGGTTAAACCCCTATAGTCTAAAACTTGGAATAGGGGTCTATTATAATTTCATAAAGTATGTCATAGTTCATTTAATGTGTTTTTATATGTTGTTAGCCTTTGTCATGGTCACAATTAGTCTTTGTGTCATTTGATGTTATTTAGGGGTCATAAATGGGTCATAGATGAAGGTGGTACAATTTATTTAGGTATAAAAGTGTTATAAACTCCTTATAAATGTACCTCATGTTAGTCTCTATCATATTCCTTGTCAAAAATGTCAGTACTAACAAAAATTTGTTGGTGTTAACTAAAAATCAAGAAAACGAGTAAGAGGGAGTTTCAACTATTGTACGGCCTATGGGAGAGAGTGGCACATAAGAGAATTTTTTTTTAGTGAAAATTCAAATTATTTAACTCCATTTATATGCTTGACATGATTTTTAAGTTCCAAAAATGGGCTAAAGTCATTCTATCTCTCTATCTCTCCATTATGCACATGAAACGGGTTAATAGGTCTTGGGATGGTACGACCAGTAGGAGGACTTCCAGCTCAAATGATCTTGGTGGTGGATAGTACACTTGGTATAATTAATTTTCATGTTTGGAATTGGAATAACAGTTACCTATGATTTATGAACTGTCATTAATAATTTGATTGTCTATTTCTACTTGTTGTTTCCCACACCTTGTAGTTTTTGCTCCTATTTGAGCTAGTCTACACAACTCAATTGGTGAATTTTCTTCTAAAATATGTGAAATTCCTCCTTTCTTATTTTTCATCTTGGTTTACATGTTTGGATTTTTTTTCATGAGCCAAATAGTTTAAGTTTGTAGGTTGATGTTATTAGTGAGTTTTCAGTCAGGTTTAAATACTTGTAAAAGGTTTTTATATACACATAATATTTTTCAAAATTTTATTAATTATTAACACTTTGAATCTTGCAAGAACATGTTGAGTCTCAATCTCTCATAGTGCATGCCTTAAAGGGTGCACCAGGAAAGAGGTGGACAAACCATTGGTGCTTCATAAGATCATTGTCCCTTTTGGAACTTGTCATGTATACACTCATCTCCTAAAAACATCAACCCTAAGTTTATTCTTCTTAGACTTACCCATTCTAGTATTTTGACATGATTTATCCTCATTTTATTGTATTAATTCCCTTTTGGACAATCTAATGTACTAGGTTGATTAGATCAACCCTGTATAGTTTACGGGTATTTTTCACTCTTTTAGTTTGTTAGTCTTTCACCTGACCTAGCTTAGACCTAGTGAATTTTCCCCAAAAACATACAAGGTTGACTAGGTTAACCTTGTTGTTGACTAAATTTGACCCTACAGGTCAAATTGGGACCCCTATAGGTAAAAATTTAATTTTTAGAAGTTTTTATGGGTCTAATATTATGTCAGGGTGTATTATAATCTATTTGATCTAATTTAATGTCATCTTAGCCTTAGTCATTAGTCATTTTAGTCCTTATGTCCTTTTGAGGGTCAAAATGAGTATTAAATGATTTTTACAACCTCCTTAGGAAGTGTGAAGATGTAAAAAGGGTGATGTCACATGTCATGTGTCCTATTATGCCTTAATCAACTATTCATAACTGAAAAGTGATAGGTTTTTAAGAAGAAAGTGAAGTTTTTTTGAAAAAGAGAAGAGTTTGGAACTTGTACAGCCCATAAGGGAGTGTGACACATGGGAGAATGTCATGGAATGACTCTTAATCTTCATTAAATCTATTTTCATGCTTGGCATGCTCTGAAAGTGCCAATTTTGAGCTAAACCCATTTTTCTCCTTCTTTGCTTTTCTAGACACACAAGAGTGATTAGTAGGTTTGTGTTTGGTATGGATAGTTGAAGAGGTTTCAGGTAAAATTATTTTAGGAGATGGTATTAAACTCAGATATATTCATTTACATAACAATATTAAAATGATAGGTCAACCGTGCTTTATGAATCATCTCTAACAAGTTGACTATGTTTTTCTGCTCACTATTTCTTGTACCCTATAGGTTTTGTTTTAATTTGGACAAGTCCTTATAATTCACATACTATTGTTATTTATATATAATTTTTAATCCATCCTAAATTATCCCCATGCTTGGTTTAGTTTTTCAAGGTGTTTGGATATGCAAATCATCTCATGTTACAAGAGAAGGTACCATTCTATGTTGTAGGAAGGTTTCCACTATCTGTAGAACCTTCATGCTTTGGTAATGGTTTTAGAGGGGGTTAATTATAATTTTTTTAATTTAATATTGGTCTCCTTTACCTTTAAATCTCATTCTACAATAAATGTTCCATGGTACTACAATCATAACTATCATATATAGTCAATTTGCTATAAGACTACCACATACAATCAGTGAGATGAACTATGTAAGACTTTCAACATGTCCATGGAGGTATATTTATGGTATTGAGATGTTTAATACATCACCTTATCATTAAAAAATAAGTGAGATCCTATAAATAGTGTAAAAATAAAACTATTATAGTCATATGTAACATTATCACACAATCACCATGCACATGCACCTACAGGTGCCATAACGAAAGAGTTCACATTGAAAATAAGGTATTGACATTTTTTTAAGATGATTTAAAATATTAAGAGTGAATTTGGTGATATTAATATAATCCTAGATCTCATGGGGGGTCAAAAAACAATGGACATTATCTATAATTCCACACTTGCTGCCTGTATAGGAAAATGTTCACATACAAGTGATACCACAAAGAGATGAGGAGTTTGTTTTGAGGTATTGAAACAAGTGAGGGGATCATTATTTAAGTATTAACATGTGATTTTAATCATGATAGACCTATTTTAGGGTTAATTTTGCCAATACAAGTGGGAAACCATGCTAAAAGGTGCAATGACTATATTTGGGGACCTTTTCCCTAAAAGGACAAAAATAAAGCACCTAGCCCTTTTGGAGATTATTTAAGACAATGTCATGTTGAGATATGATCATCTCAGGTGTAATATTTCCATATAATTATCATCTGAGTTCATCTTGAAAAAATAATGAAGTGATTTAGCCCTATGGATTTCTTACTAAGAAGGCTCAAAGGTTGCCTTTTGAACACTAAAATTCTATAGTGTTTTCTATAGCAAGATGAGTTAATAAAAATTTTAGGCCTAATGAGTGGATTTTATACTTAAGAATAAGTTATAATGTATTATTTTATTAATAATCACAAAATTTGGAAAGATAATCATTAAGGCATGCATGGAAGAGTATTTTGCATCCACCAAGGAAGTGACAGTCCATACAAATGACCTAGGCATATTCACCTACAACTAGCATAAGTTTCAAGTTTGAAAGGGTGTTTATTTCTATAAATGTATGAGTATTAGGGTATATTTTATAGTTTTAAAATTTATTTAAATATTACTCAAAGGTTTCAATTTTCTTAGGAAACAAACATGATGATCTTTCAAGTCTCATATACACATACAGGTGTCCCTTCACAAGAAAGTGCTCACCTACTTCCAACCTAAGGTGCAAGTTTGAGAAAGTATTTATATCTTGTGGACCTAAATAATAATAACATATATCATTTTTTGATCCATATTTAACATGAATACTAATAATGATAGGTTATTATATTGATTTTTGATCATATAAACACCTATAGGGGTTCTTTCACTTGAAAACATTCACCTACAGTTGATTGTAAGTAGACAATAAGGTAACAAGGTGTCTAGGTGATGTTATAGATTATAAAAGATGAAAATAGGTTTAATAGATGTAAATTAAAATATAAATATTAAAAAAATTATTATTTAATGCTTTAAGGTCAAACTTAAGCTAGGATTACCTACAAGTACCCTCCAAAACAAGAAATACAATCTACAATTTAGGATAGTGGAATGGAATATTATGCAATGAGATGTATATATGGAGTTGAAATGGTGAATGGACATATAAAAAAATTATATTTATCATGATGGTATCTATATGATATTTACATGGAAGACAAGCAGAGAGAAGGGGGATAATCAAGCAACACATAGCCTACACCAAGAAACACTATGCATAGTCTACCTACATACAATTTATCTTGGATTTTAAATGAATTATAAGGTATAATGACTTGATAAAATGCTTAATTTTTGTGTGGTATGTCATAAACACTTTCATAATACCCTAAAATGTTCATTTTTTTGATATAATAGGGGAATTTCCCTCTATTTTGTCTCAGACAAAGGGCACTCCCCTTATGCACAAATTGACAGGTTTTGAAGAAGAAAGATGAAAGGGTAGACCAAGAGATGTTTTAAACTTCCAAGGAGGTGTAGGAAGTTATATGACACCTATAAAAAACATGAAAACACATAACATAGTGAGGAATCCCAATATGATGACCTATAATATCAAACTTATAGGCAGACCTACTATGAATGGTTAGGCCTAATTTTCAAATGATAGGTCACTTTCATTTCTAGCCTTAGTAAAGAATTAAAATTTATTTTATAATTATTATGGGGTTATAATAGACATGTATAATCCTTTGGAATGCAAATAAACCCCTGTGGAAACCACTTTTTTCTTAGATACAGTCCAAACATGCAAGAAATATGAAAACAAGCTCGATAAGGTGATTTCAAATGCTCACATCTTTCATGAGGCTTCAAATGGAGGTCAAGGAAGTTTAGAGGGGTTATAAGGGGTCTTTATATTTTATATTATGGATTTTTTTTCAACTTTAATGTCTCATATTTATGAACAAATATTAAGAGGTTAAATAGGCTTAGATTAACCAAAACCCTTGCTAGAGACCAGTTTGAGAAAATATAGCAATTAGTGCACCCAAATGGCATAGTTTGCCTAGGCTGATGATTGGGTGTTGTAATATGATCTCTAAATATACTCCCCATACTTTTTAAATATATATAATTATATATATATATATATATATATATATATATATAGTACAAAACAAGGTTTTCTTGATTATTTTATGTATTATGTAGGTTATAGGAGGTTTCAAGAGATTCCAATCATATGGAAGGGAATATTAATACTTAAAATAACTCAAAATTTAAATTTCATGCTTTATAATAACTAATAAGTGTTCAAATAAGAGTTCTCATCTTAGCCATTCAAAACTGGCATAGTGACCAAGCTAGTGAGAAAGGTGGAAAACTTCACGTAAGCTAATTTTAAGGTGTGCCTAATGCTTATAAGGCCATAGAGGTTCTTGAAAAGTGTCATAAACTATTTTTTAAAAAAAATTAATGTAAAATTTATGCCTTTTTTGAGGCCAAGTGTGCAGGGTGTATGAAATAATATTTATTTTGACTGCAGGTAGTGATGGCTCACTTCCAAAAATTTCATATAATTAGGACTGAAACCAATGCATGGAGATGCATGTATAAAAGCCTTCCCTATCATTTAAATAATCATACATATCCCTAGTTAGTTTTGGGATGTTCAAATATGGATAAATCATGAAGGTATTTTTTTGAGCCAGCAAAGGGAATTCTATGCCACTTTTCATGAGTTTCATGACTTGGAAAGCCACTTATCTCTTCTAACCTTGGATGATCAATTTAACACTCTCTTCCCATGCAAAAGTAACTCATTTTATCATCTTGACAAGTTTCCTTGTGACGTTTGGACTTATTTATTCACATCTCTCTCTCAAGTTCTATAAGAACTGGCCATTTTAGCCTTTGTAATTTATGATCCACCTGAGTATGACGAAGCTTTGCTCATTTGTATACCATGGATAAATAAATAATAATTATTTTTACCTCTTTCATGAATTTTCATAGTGTGTTTTATTTGTATTATTGATCTTTTTTAATGATGACTCTTGTTTCTTTAGCATGTTGTCTCATTCTCTAACCCATTTGTAGTTGGAAAGCTTTTTCTTATAGGTCATGTGAAGTGTTAGAGGAAGTGTCAAGGTTAAGTGAGTTAACATACTAAATAGTGTCATTATAAACCTCTTTTATAGTCCTCTTAGTCTAATTATTCACCATAACCTCATAATGAAACATTGATGTGAGAAGATGTAGATTGGAGAAGTGTATGTTTGGTTAATCCCTTGTTCTCATGTGTAACATGTAGCTAGTTAGTAGTCATCAACTAATTTCATGTATCACCTCCCTTAGGATATTTTAATTTCAGTTTTCTCTCCCTTTTTGCTCACAAAGTTTAGGTGTATTAGTGATTTGCAATTGGTATATCAAGGGAATTATCCCTATCTAGAGATTCATCTCATTCTTAGGCTACCCATAGCTTAGAGGTGTTTCATTTATGCCACTTGGATGATGAGAGATGAGAAATATCCTCAAAGGGTGTAAATCTAAGTGACAAAACCTATATAGTCTACATTTTTTAGAAGATTCAAGTCAAGATCTGACTATATATAAGTTCATTTCTAACCATTTATAAGAAGAGAAGTGAAGAAGAATAAGTGCAAATGAATATCTACTTATTGACCATTATACTTGAGGAATAAATCTTAGGGTTCCATACTTTCTTTAGAGATATAGATATTGTCTTATGGATAATTTTTTTAGATACATAGATAGGTTGTATAGCCTAGATCTGATTTGTATTTGTTATCCTTACATACCACAACAATATCTTTTGAAGTACCTTGGCCAAGGGAGAGATTGAGGATCAATAGGTTCATCTTCAAAGGTAAGTATTCCTAATTTTATTTCTCCTTTGTAAGAGTAGATAGATAATGTAGTTGTACTTCTTTATTCCATGTATTAGGATTTTTTATACATTGATGTGAGTATATTCTTCTATGAATTTTTAGTTTAGTTTTTTTTGTTTCTAACCCTAACTTTGTGCCATAAGATTTGGTGTGCACTAGATTATATTTGTTTTCTTGTTTATTAGAATAGAGTGAACATTAAACCTAGGAATCTTTTAGGGTTGTTTCATGATTGTGTTAGACTGTAGGATTTGTAACCCTTCCTAACATGGTGTACTATGACAAGTGATCCCTTAATCAAGTCTATTGGATCTCCATATTAGTCATGTTCTCACTTAACAAATGTATACCCAATCAGAAGTGTAGCTATTCTCTACCTTCTCAAAGCTAGGACTGATTTATAGACATGATTCATTTATAATTACATACATTCTAGTGAACCCAATGTGATCTAATCATTGTAGTATTTTTTCATATTTTTTCATTCATTTATCATTATTTTTATCATATATTTTATATACTGGATCGACTTTGTTGACCCAGTATTTAACTTATATGCGTAGGTTTTTAGGTACATGTTACTAGATGGATCATGTTATCCTAGTAAAATATTTCAAATTTCTAGATATCTAGTCTAGACTACTAGGTCAACCCAATCAATCTTGTACTTTGTCATACATCCAATTCATCATACTAGGTCAACCTAGTTGACCCTGTACATCTCAAGAACTCAGTAGCAAGTTTTTGTAAAACTTAATCAACCCAGTCGACCCAATTATCAAAATTTACAAGAATAAATCAAGGTTTTTGAATAATAATCTTCATTTTATGCATCTTTGATCCACCAAGGTTATTTTCTATCTCTTTGTCTCTTTCTTTATAGTCTTTCCTTTCATAGTTTGCAGTCTTTAAAACTACTCTTATACAATCAATTGGATCAACCTTGCCAACACAATTTTGTGTTCTATGTGCTATTTGGATAACTAGGTCAACTCTGCCAACCCTTTACATTTTCAAACCTTGCTTCCATAGTATAGGTTCAACCTTGTTCTATATTTTATGCATACACTATTGACCATATCAATATTTTAACTTGTTTCAAAGTTGGAATTAACCTTATATGCTAGTAATTAGTTCACACTTTATTTTTTTGTTACTTGCATGCTTAAATATATCACATAGCTTAATTATGTGGTTTTTAATTAATCATTTAGTTTCACTATTTTCTATTTTATGCACACATGGCTAAATCAAAAAATCTAAACAAGCATTTTAACATTTGTTTACCTGAAGCTAACCTACTTATAATTTATCACTAAGGGGGAAGTTGACTTGATACTTTAGTCAAGTATAAAACATGTTTAATGGTATATTATGGTTAAGCACCCAACACCCTTATCACTACGGTATGTGAAGTGAGGGGGTAAGCCCCAATACCAAGCCTGTATCATTGCAACTACAGTCCTTTTCAACCCAAACTACCTAAAACCATCCTTAGATTACCATTTTATTTCCTTGCTTATATCCAACTTCCCATCACATTTAAAATCATAATCTAAATAATCTAATAAACATTTGGGTTTACCAAATAGTTAGATATTTACTTTCCAAATTGATTATTTTCTATTTACTCAATTATATTTTGTATTGTAAAAACTTGCATTAACCAATGTTGGTGCAAGGTTTTGTGTTGTGTGTTTCAATTATATTGTCCAACATTAATCCAATTGACTATTTATTTCCTTTATATCATTTATTTTCAAATTAATTGTAAAAGTTATCTTGTTTTAGTCCATAAATTTATCACAAGTTTTTTAATTTCCCTTTCTACTGTATTGGGTCAACCCAATCGATCATATACATTTTCCAACCTCTATTTACTATATTGGATCAACCTAGTTGACCTTGTATAGTTTATAAACCCTATCTCCTCTTTTTCCAATCCCTATTCATTGTACTAGATTAATCTAGTTGACCCTATATAGTTAGTAGACCCTATTTTTATGCTAGGTTGACGCAGTCAACCCTATACAATTTTTGTCATTCCCTATTTTCTTGCTTTCTCATCTCTCTTTCTTTCCCTTCATCATGGAATTTTTGTTTGATGACAAAACTAAGTTGCATTTAATAGATATGATGAATTTTACCAACCCTCATAGAGTCTCCCATAGATAGAGTAGGGCTCCTCTCTTGGATTTTAGTAATGTTTATATTACCACTCACACAATGAACTATGGGACCCTTCTTAATACCTCTTCATAGCGTAATCCTCTTTTTTCATTAGAAGACTAACTTGAATTAGAGTATACCCCCGAAATGCTCTTCTTTATCTCTAAATTTCCTCAACATCAAGTAAAAGATCCTTCTACCATTTACAATCTTATCATTAGTGGTCAAGTTGAAGAGCCTCATTCACCTACTCATACATTCTAAAATAGATTTTGGGGCATCACTTTCTTTGATTCTCAGTCTCTTCCTTCGATTATGATACTTTCTCATAATATGAATTTTTATTCTTTAACTTCTTCCACCTCCTTGTCTAGTATATCCACTAACATGGCAGGTTTCTACATCTAGTAAACCTCTCATAATATCCATTATCCTTAATCCTTCCACTAGTGCATCATTTTATACCCAAGGTAATCATTATACTATTCTTCTTCTTCTCAACCATTCACTAGTGCATCTTTTACTACACAAGAAAAAATTTCCACTAGTGCCTCACATTATCATTATCCCTCTCAAGCTCTTATCAACACAAATATTTGTTCCCAAGCCACTAATACAAACTCTAATACTTGTAACAATGCTAATCAAACACATAAAATATTGTTACAAACACTCAATCAAATGAATAACTTTTAAGCTCATAACACAAATCAAATGATGAAATGCAAAATCACCTTCTTCATCTTCAATCTCATCCTTAACCAATGGCCTGGGGCACACATAAATAGAATTTTATCCCTCCTCCTAAACTTCCTTTGGTCAACAAAACCATTAAGAATCTCTAAAATGAACTTTTCACTACTCAAATTGCTAACATTGATATTGGAGGTATCACACCTATAATTTATTATAATGGATCAATCAATCCCACCCTTCATCTTAAAATATTTGGAAATATTTATAAGGATTGGGTCAAATTGAACACCTTTGATGCTACCAAGATCTTATACAAAAATCTCATAGGTGATGCCTTAGATTGGTGCAACCAACTTAGAACTCATTCCATTACTAGTTTGGAGGATTTAGTAAATGCTTTAATTCAAGAGTTCTAAACTAGTGATTTTCTTTGAAAACACTTTGGCCCACTTCATAGTTTATTAAAAGTTGGAAAACTTTATCAAACAAATGTGAACATAACATATATGATGATAATATTTTCCATCTCTTTACCAATGCCATTTTTCCTAAACTTCAATATCGGGTCCACTCTCTCTCCCCAAGTACATTAGAGGAGGCTATTGACCAAGCTAAATGACAAGATTTCCTCAAGCATAAATTCAATCCACCCCAACCTTCTAGGGGTCCTCATCTCTTATTTAAGAAAAAAATTCAATGTTACGAATGATGGTGTTGCAGATTCTTATGACACCATTCACAATGTTCAAGCTATCATTCCTACCCCTTCATCAGAACCAACCCCTCCTTCCCAATAATATACCAATCCTTACTTATCTTCACTAAAAAACATTAATGTTCATAAACCTCTATCCTCAACTAAGTTTCTTAAGCATCTACTTAGGCCTCTTCAATGAGATCTTGACCCTACCCATCCTATGAAATTCTAGTATGTTCCTAACAAGTTTTATTGGTTTCACACTAGTTGGGTTCATTCTCATGAGACCTATAGATAAATTCATAATTTAGCTATGGTTTTTCTTCTTGGTCCTAATTTTGATCATGATTATATCATTTGAAAGAATCAAGAAGCTTACAAAATTGCTTTTAAATATTATAAATCACATGATAAAACTTAAGCCTTGAATCAAGCAAATGCTCATTTAGCTATCTACAAAGACCCTCTTCTTAATCATAAATCTATTCCAAATAATCAAGACAAAGCTACCCCTTCCACCAATAATGTAGAAATTCTTGTTTAACCAAATTCTAAATAGAACATGGTTATCATGACTAATATGCAAAGGGTGGTTTCTTTTATCGATTCCCAACCTATCTAAACTCTTCCTTCATCTAGAACATATTTTGTTAACTAGGATTCTTATCAAACTCATTTAAATGAGTTGGGGTAGGATGTCCTTTTTATGATTCAATTTCTAATTCTCCCTTGGATAAAACTTCCTTTTCTATTTTGACCACTCTTCTATCATCTTCTAACACTAATGATACTCAAATTTATACTAACACTTCTACCAATTCACAAAATCAACTTGAATCAACTAATTCATCTAAAAATGATTTACAACCTTATTATGAATATTCTTTTTCCTATCAACAAAAATTATAATTTGCTTTAGCTCCTCCTTTTGAGGACCTCCTTAATCATTATGCACCTATATCTAACAACCTTCTTATGGGTTATGATGAGTGCGATCCTATCACAAAACTCACTAATATCCCATCCTAGATTTTATTCCTTAAGCTTATGAGGACTTCTCCATGTCATAGAAACCATCTTATACAATTATTATTTGAGATGAATGTCCCTCATCCTCCCCTAGTAGGATGAGAGGCATCCTTATCTATATTTGAGGATATTATATTACAATAATGTGAAGAGATGTTTATCAACATTGATGAAACTATAGACATTTCTCTTTCCTTAAAATTTACCATAGCTTCTATGATTCCCAATAAGATTTTGTTTCATGTGGATGATCCTCCCTTGTTCATTAGTGTTCAAATAGGTGATATCTAGTTTAATAATGCATTCATTGATGAGGGTTTTGGAACCTACATTGCCTCTTTTGACTTCATTAATAATCTTGGATATTAAGAATGCAATCTAAAGTCTACACACAACACATGTCAAGGATATGATAGAAGGAAAATGCCTCCTCTAGGTTGTGTGTGTCTTCCCATTACCATCCCAAATGTCACCATTTTTTGTAAAGGTGATGATCTTTAACCTTAAACTTTCTTATAACATCTTTCTTGGTAGGCCATGGACTCATCATATGAGAGATATTATTTATTGTATCTATAAATGCATTAAATTTCCTCACAATGGAGCCATTGATAGGATTCAAGGTGAAACTAACCCTTAAAATTTAAAACAATTCCAAAATTGTGGTCTCTTCAAGATTCCTAATCTTAAACCTTTGCCTAACATTATACTCCATGAGTTTCAACATCTTAATTTTCTCATTAATTCAAACCAAGGTTATAATGGGCATCCTGAAATCATTAGTAACATTCCTCTTAACCTCTTAGATTCTGATGATGACGAGTCTAATGATATTAACTTAAATATTGAAACTCTAATTTCTCACCTCATCTCATCTTGTAGCTTCCTGCTTCCTTGCATCCTCATTCTCACAAGCCTCCTTGCAATGATATTCTTTTAGTCTTAACCAAGAATCAACATTATATTTACCACACTTCCTTAGATGACAAGGTCATCCTTACTTGTGTCATTGATCTTCATACCCTAGATTACGATGATGGTTATTCCCTATGTGATCCACGCTTAAGTATTCTTATACATGCCCATCATGTAGAGATTATTTGTTATCATTCTTATTTACTTGAGTATTTTCATATATCTTCCTATCTTCCTTGATTTATAAGTCCTAATTTTAGTATTTTTTTCTCTTTATCATAGGATAAAAATGGAGCTAACACCTCCAATTTTTGAGGAGTTTCATAGGAGTATTCTCATGGATCGTGCTATGACTGAGCCTTATCACTTTGATAGGTTCCATAATCATCATAGTTGGTTCACTCTTGATATTAGTGAAACCCTTCTTAGACATTTTGTATATCCCACTCCTCCCTTAATAGAGCCCTTATCAGAGCCCATTCTCATTCTCTCTATAGTTAAGCCTCTTCTCACTCATATTATAGTTGAGCTTGTTCATGCTCCTATTATTGTTGATCCTACCCTTGTTTCTCATCCCATTTCTCATTCTATTTAACTTAGTTTCATTCTTCCTCCATCACCACCTTCCCATTGTAATGGTTTGCATCCATTGTCTAAGATGGCTCCTCTACCCACCAAATGGGCCACTGAGTGTTTTCCAGCTTTTTCCACTCTTATTATACTCCCTTATATGAGTGTTTCTCCAAATACCACTCATAAGCATATTTATTGCTTTCATGGGATAAATAATCATTTTTCTACCCATTTTCACAAGTTATGGTAATATATTGATACTTTTCATCCTTCCTTTCCTACTTAGACAAATCCATACCTCCCTGAAGGTTCTGCCTAAATATATACCTAAGTATGGTGAGTTATATTATCTATGGCACTAATTTTGCACCCATCACACCGATCATTTCCACATCCTTCAACAACACATTAAGGATCACCTTCTAGTTATTCCTAGACCTTATTCCATTCTTCCCACAAATCATTATTGTAATAAAGGTAAACCTTATTCTCCCATGGCTCCACCTCTAGTGGTTTAACCCCCCTGTGGTCCCTTCATCACCTTTTTTGACTCCACCCATGATTTCTTCACCTGTGGACCTTCTATCACCTATGGATTCTTCTCTACCCATGGATCCTTATCCACAAATTATTGTTGTATTTCTCATAAATACTAATCCCATGAATTCTCTTAAGCATCCTTTACCTAATTTTCCTCAACATAATCCTTTGAGCATTCCTAATTTTTTAGTTGAGAAGATTAGAAGAGAATTCTTTTCCCAATTTTCATTGAAGATTGATGAGACATTAGCAATAATTTGTATCTAAATTCTTAGAGATGTATCTGATATCTTAGATAATGTGTGTGGGTAGATTTATCAGTATTTATGAGCACATGCATGGTGCCTTTACATTTACATTTTTCTTAGATGGTGATTATTTACTTTCTAGTATTATATCTTGCTTATATTGTCATTTATATATGCATATGATTGTCTTTATTTATCATTGCTTTCTCTTTCTTTCTCAAGATTTTATCAAAACTCTCTTCTTATGTCTTCATGATTGTTTGCTTTCTAATCTCTATTTTTCATAGATAATTATCTTTGTGACTTGGTTATACAAACCCTATTCCCCTTGGTCCTTGTCTCCCTTTTACCATGGACCAGTTAGCAAATAATGCATCTCATTATACTTTCCTTTCACCAGTCTACCTTTGGAACTCCTTTTTCCCATCTTCATTTTTCACAAACTAAGCATATACATGGTTGAGATTTGAGTTCACATGCTAGTTCATTATTAAGCCTAAGTGTCCTAGTCAGTCTTTATCTTTTGTTATTTAGCTTCCTTTAGCCTTAACCTAAAGATCATCCATGTGTATCACTACATATGTCATGATTGGTCATTCCAAATCCATATGGAGGAATAATCTTAAAAATAAAACCATAAAAAGTGAAAATCCAATTCATTTTGCAAAAGGCAATGATATAAAAGGCAAAAATATTCTTAAAAGTCAAATCACACTGAAAAACATGACTCAAAGCACATATTTTTATTCTTTTCAAAGTTTAAACTCCATAATTAGCCTCACGATAGAGGCAAGGTACTTTAGGGTGTGGTAGGCCAATAGATTAGAAGAGGAAAATAAAAATTATTTTAGTGCTACCTACTTTCTCATGAAATTACCCAATCTTCATAGTAGACCAACAGCTCTGTAAGGAGTCTTGAAGAATGGGGAACATGCCATGGGAAGGTAGGTCCATTTTAATTTTTCTTTCACCAATATACATTCTTGATTTTATCTTAGTAGCACACTTATATGATTACAAATATTTGTGTCTATGGAGAATAGGTTTCTTTTCTACATTGATGGTCACTAGTCACTTAGTGTCTTCTCATGTCTTTAGTGTGCCTCTTGTCTCCTAAGGTCTTCTCATAAGATGACTAAGTCTTGATTTTTACTCCCTTTTTAATTCCCTATATCCCTCATATTTCCTCTTGAGAAATATTATTTTGTCTACTGATCACTCCCCTTGGGATCTCATTTGTGAGTTGCATTCTAAGACCATGGATAAGACTTGGCCATCCTCACAAATTTCCACCTTTTTTCTTCCTATTACCCACATCATTTGTTACCTGATTGTCATGATTTGTCCACCCCAGTGGTGTTCTCTTTGTAAGTTTTATAAGACCGCAGATAAGACCCAACATTCCTCATAAAATTTTCTAATAATATAAGTCACAAACAAAATTACATGTGTCAAATATGAGATAAAATGTGATTTATTATGAAGTTACACGTCATTGACATGCTTCTAAACTTGATTTAGTGTGTTTTATGCTTAACTTATTTTTATTTCATCACTTTTATCTTTGTATTTTCTAAGTGCATGTAATAATTCAACCATTTCTTGAATTTTTTATACTTCCCAACTTGAATTAGTGTGACAAATTTAAGACCAATCTTTTGCCAGTTTTATTTTTCTCTTATACTTCCCAATATGATATAGTACGATTGATTAACTTAATTCATTTTTTTTATACCATTTGTACCCTTTTACATACCTTCTATTTTATTACATTATTTTCATACTTGCCAATGTGATTTAGTATGATTTTACTTGTTCTAATTTGGTGTAAAAATCTCACTTTGGTTTAAAAACAAATTCCTTTTTACCATCTTGTTTTAAAATCCATTGGTTCTTTATACTTAGTAATTTTATTATTATTATACATTTCCCAACTTGAAATAGTGTGTAGTACATTTTTGGTTGATTATATTTTACCAAGTCCCTTTTGCCTATTTCTTTTGAACCATGCATGCATTTTTCATAATGCTAAAAAAGAAACCACATCTCATATATTTCCTATAGCATATACAATAAAATATAATACATGTGCTAGAAATAAATATATTCAAAGCATCCATAACTATAACCATAATGATGACAACATACACAATCAACATCAATATGCCAAAATTATACATCATATATACAAGGTACTCTAATGTAGTAGGGTCATATAAATACAAAGTCTCATCTAGGAATGTATGGAGTGATCTCCTCATAAAGGACCCCCATCTCTCCTCCTCATCCTTAGTAATACTTGTAAAATCACACCTAAATATATATTAGATCACTGTCGTATCTCACAATATCTATCTACGTGTAGTCTTTATTTCAAAATGAAAAACTTAAGTAATAATTTAATCATCTTTATTACTTTTTTGTGTCTCGACTACTATGGTCCCATTATTTTCATGAACTCCTAGCACCTCCTCTATAGGTCATCTCTTTAATTAAAATCTTACTATCATGGCTCATGTCTTCCTTAGCCTACACTTGAGTGGCTTCCTTATCATCTAACTCTCCTATGGCTCACCTATTTGATCATTAAGGATGGTGATAGTCTCCAATATATCCTTCTCATCCTACCTCCATTGACATTGTGTCCTTGATGGTCATATCTCATCTCACTATGAAGTTGGTGGTGGTATCTTTGATGCCACTAACTCTACATCATTCTCCTCCTAATTTGCTCGCTATTATGCTCATCTAGTCCATAGTCACCCTTGATATGGTCTGAGTATTGACCTCATCACTAGTGGCCCTAGTCTTCTTCTCTCCCATGAATCTCTCACATATTGATCCCACTACTTGAGCATCAATATTGGTACTACTATATGAGGTAAGCCCATTTATCTTGGCACTTGTGCCACTAAATGTGGCTCTATCTACCAGATATAATGTCCAATAACCTCTATCCTCATTGTAACTAGTGCAACTATGTACTAGCTCAACCATGTAGTCATTATGTCCCTATATGGCTACCACACTATGTTTGCATGTCTCACAGTCTGCAACACTAGCATGTGGGGCATGACCCATGCTACCTAATCCTCTCTCCATCTATACACTTGAGGTGACCTATCATCAATTTCATGGGATAACCTATCTATTCAATACATAGAAAACCTCTCATAGATCTAAGCTATCAACAATATAATTTATCCTATAGATTTATAGCTTCTAACTAACACCTCATATAGATCATGTACTAGCTGGAACTAGATGATATAGCTGAGATCATATAACATGCCCTCCTCTAGAATCCTCCTGCTCAAAGCTACCATGAATAGTGGTACCTTATCATCTAACTTGTGACATTACACTTGATGTGTCACAAGTCTTATCAAAGCCTTTTGGACGTCTATAATCTATGATGCATACATGTCAAACATACTAACTCATCTACCTCCTAATATCATCTCCAAGCCTGTAGCCCAAATATCTAAGGTTCTCCTCTCCTCTAAGATATCTAGTATGCCTATAGTCACTAGTGTTCCTATCACTAGTAACCCTAAGATGGCATGCACATCCTCAAACATGATTGCTACCTCTACCATTTCCCAACCACCTCTCATCTGAAGCCATTAGTTAGTCATTCCTAACATCTAAGGAATATGAATAATATATATAAGATTAGAGGAATCTTACACATGTTAGCTAACCCTCCTAAGCCTATAGCTCTTAGCCTAGCTCTATTACCTATGGTCAGATGCTTCAATATATTTGGTAGATAAAACATGTCTACCAATATCCAAAATTGAGGTTATCCTTGTAATCAAGAAACAAAAAAATATGTATTATATCCTCCATGTCATATCTAATCAAAATACATTCTTTTTATAATTTTAATAAAAAAAGCTTAAATTACTTTAATTCATTCATTGTTACCTATTTTTAGCCTACTCGATCCTTTTTCCCTTACTTGGTCATTTCAGGCCATTTTAGCCTTCTTTCAACCTTTTTCATGCATTTCTATACAAATTTGGTTCTTTGGTCAAACTAGTTTAACCAAAATTTCCCTAAATTTTAGCTTGGTTGACTTAAACATCTAAGTCAACCCTCTTATTTTCCCCTCCCTAGCACTGCATTATGATTCTAGACTTTTTAGAACAGTTAGCAAACTATACTAGGTCAATAGTCTACAAAACCTATTAGGTCAACACACACCTTAGGTTGGAAATATGGATTTTGACTATTTTCAACCTACTGGGTCAAATTGGTTGACCTAATTATTTCTAGCTACTGACCCCTTACATTATCCTAAAAAATTACCTTTTTACTATTTTTTTCCTAATTCCTCTAAACCTATTTACCTATTTTCTATTTGATACTTATAGAATCTAATTTTATTTCATTTTGACATCTCAAAATGTTAAAAATTACATTTTAAAAAAATTCACTAAATTAAATAAAATACTCAAAAACTGGCTAAAGATTCATAGTTGCATACCTGTAGTGCACTTGTTGCCGATTTTGGAGCCCCTCCTCATCTAGCCTATCATCCCCTCACCATCCTAGCTCATCTGGTCTCTAGAGCTCTTTTTCTCTCATTCACAAGTCAAAATAACAAAATGACTTCCCTTTCCCCTATTTAAAAACACTTCTAAAAATTCAAATTCTTTAATTATTTTTCTGTAGATTCTTTATTTTATCTATAACTTTGTTTTTACTCATCCATTTTTAAAAATGTAAAATTCATTGGATTCATGATGATGTAAAGAATATTTTCCACTATCATATGCCTATTTTCTAAAAAAATTGAGTTTTGACTATTTTTTACACTAACTTTTATAGGTTCACCTAATGTTCTTCACATTGGACACCTTCACCTTTCTCTTTTAATATACTTCTTTATCTACAACACTAAGGTAAGTAAAGGTATGTGTTTTTCAATTCTTTCCTTTCCTTTATATTATTTTATTCTCACTACACTTAGCATCAATTTTATGGGTTATCATGTTCTATTTCCTGAAGCACCATCCTATGTTACACTTATGTGACATGTGATGATATTTGAGTGGGGCATATGTATACATATAATATTTTCAAACATTTACTGATTATTGACACTTTGTATCTTGTAATAACCCATTAAGTCTCAATCTCTCTGAGTGCATGCCTTAAAGGGTATACCAAGTAAGGGGTGGGAAAACCATTGGTGCTTTGTAAGATTGTTGTCCCTTTTTCCACTTGCCATCTACACACTCATCTCTTAAAAATGTTAACCTTAAGCTTATTCTTCTTAGACTTACCCATTCCAATATTTTGTCATGATTTATCCTCCTTTGCTTACCTTAATCCCCTTTTGGATAATTGGTTTTACTAGGTAGATAAGGTTGACCCTATATAATTTAGGGGTATTTTTCACTCTTTTATTTTGTTAGCCTTTCAACTGACCTCACTCAAACCTAATGAATTATCCCCAAAAACATACAGGGTCGACTGGGTTGATCCTATAAAGATGACATTTCTAGGATCATTTAGGGTAATATCCACTTATACATACAAGTTTATTTCCAACATTTGTAAGAAGATAAGTGAAGAAGAGTAAGTGTGAATGAACATCTGCTTATTGACAATTCTACTTGAGGAATAAAGCTTAAGGTTCCATAATTTATTTAGAGATATATATATATTATCTTTTGGAGAAGTATTTTAGATGCATAAATAGGTTATGTATCCTAGAGCTAATTTATATTTATTATCCTTACATACCAGAACAATCTCTTACAAAACACCATGACCAAAGGAGAGATTGAGGCTTAATGGGTTCATCTTCTGTTAAGCATGGGATATATTGAGAGGGGGGTGAATCAGTATATCATATATCTTATAAAACTTTCCTTTAACCAAATTCCACTTAATCAAACATTCAATATATGCAATAAAACTCAAATAATAAACACCACACAAGATAGAGAGACACTAGATATAATGTGGAAACCCAATGTGGGAAAAACCATGGAGAACAATCTCAAGTATATGAATGAGCACCAACCCAAACAATATTCACAAGCACAAACTTGCAGGAGCACCAAACCCCTTTACTAAGCATAAACCCAACAACTATTCATGAGCACCAACCCACAGGAGCACCACACCCCTCTACCGAGCACCAACCCAGTGACTATTCGTGAGCACCAACCCACAGGAGCACCAACCCCTTTGTGTATACCACACACCTATCTCTCAATTTTGCTATCTCAACAAATGATAGTTCAATACAACATCCCTTTTCTCTCTCTCACCTTTGCTCTTTTAAGCTAGATATACCAAATACAAATCATATTCATCTCTCATAATTACTCTTCTAAGCTAGATATTACAATATCAAATCAACCTCTATATCCCATATTACAAATGGCTTCTCAAGCCTTTATTTATAGCTTTCCAAATGACCTTTGGCCTTCCCCATTTGTGACCCTTCAATCCTCATGTAAAATGGTGCCAAACTTGTATGACCCTTCATATTCTTGCCTTTGAAAAGTCATGTGGTGACCCGTCATGACCAAAAATGTCCTTCCCATTTTTGTCCTTATCTTGGTGACTTTTCGTATTCCTCAAAGTGTCCCTTCATGAGAAATTGTGCCCTTACTCTTTTGTCTTCACTTGGTGACTCTTGGAATTCCCTAAGATGACTCTTCATGGGAAAATGCATCACATTCTTCTTTTGTCTTTACCCCATGGCTCTTCGACTTCTCCATGGGCCCTTCTTTTGTCTCATATGCAACCAAAAATATATTTTTTAATATTAAATAAATATTAACTCATATTAGCCAAGATATATTTATTACAAACAACATTAAATGCAATGGGGCCTTTATCACCAATAATGCTAGACCTTTGACATCAATGACAATATTTCCAACATCTTCAAAGGTAAGTATTCCTAACTTTACTTCTCCTTTGGACGAGTAGATAAATAATGTATTTGTGCTTCTTTCTTCCATGCATTAGGATTATGTATACATAAACATAAGTATATGTCTTTTATACAGGTTTAGTTTAGTTTGTTTTTTTTTCTAACCCCCACTTTGTGCCACAAGCTTTGGTGTGCACTAGATTAGATTTACTTTCTTGTTTATTAGAATAGAGTGAATATTAAACCTAAGACTCTTTTAGGGTTGTTGCTTGATTATGTTAAAACTTAGGCTTTGGAACCCTTCCTAACATGGTGTATTGTGATAATTGATACCCTAATCAGGTCTAGTAGATTCCCATATTGGTCATGCTCTTGCTTAACAAATGTATCCCTAATTAGAAGTGTAAGAATGATTTATCTTCTTTGAGCTAGGATTGATTTATAGACATGATGCATTTATAATTTTATATAGTTTATTTCTTTGTAATAACCTAAAATTAGCGTGATATGATTTTCAATGCATCTCAGATGTCATGAAAACCTCCTTCTTCTCAAAGTTACTCTCCAAGACCAACATCATGAAAGTTATAATCAAGAAGGACTCACATTTAACTTCTTGAAATAACTATCATACACAATAAAATAATGGAGATGTTTTTAGCTTTAAACATGGTCATGGAGGTGTAATGGATAATCAAGAAAATATCTTTCAAATGACAAATTATAGACTATGACAATCAAACCTCATGTATGCATAGTCATCCATCATGAATGAGCACCTGAAGGTGCTATAAAGAAGACCAATCACATTAAAAGGGAGTATTTGATTCAAATGATGTTCTCCATGGTGAAAATAGTCCATTTTAAGGTTTATATAAGGTTTAAAAGTCATTTGATACTCATATATCATGCATATTATCAATTTTCTCATAGTCACTACCTACATACAAAAATTCACACCTACAGGTGGCCTCAAAGAGATTTGAAAGTGTTTTCCAAAGGTGTTTGGACATGTTTTAAGAACCCTCATGAAGTTTTTGTATTTTTAAGTTACTTTGGAAACCATGTTTGAAATATTAGACTAGTAAGCAAACTTAAGAAGTCACCTGAAGTGAAGGAAATGTGTTTTAGGGACAAGTTCCCTAAAAGGTATAAAAAAAATCCTTGAGCACTTTTGGTGTCAATATATAACAATGTTTCATATATTTTTGATCAATCCAAATGATCATACCTTGTATCCCTATTTTAGGATAACATCTTGCAAAAGGAATTCAATGGTTTAGCTAATAAGGGTTCATACTAGAAGGCTTCAAAATTACATATTTGTTAACTACATTATTTTAGTGTTATCTATAGGATTTGAGCTTCAAGTGACCTTCACATCCCAAAATTTTAGTATAGAGTCATATATTCATGTTTGACTGATCTTATTGATTTTAGAGATCACAAGTCTATCAAGAAAGGGTTGAAGATTAGGGTATAGACTTACAACATCACCTACAAGTGCCTTGTCCTCATAATATACACCTACAACCTAACTATAGGTACTATTATCACTTGGATTTGCACCATTTAAGGATATGTCTCAGCTTTCCTCATCCAAGTGTCATAATTGAAACACATCTAGGATATGGTTATCCTAATAATTAGGTTAATCTCTAGATATGGCTAGTTCCCTTGATGTACCACTTGTAAATCAATACTACACCTAAACTTGTGAGGTAAAAGGGAGAGAAAACTGAAAGTAAACTATCCTAAGGGAGGTGATACACCAACTTAGGTTATGAATACCAAATAGATACATGTTAAACATGAGAAAAAGGGACTAACCAAACATACACTTCTCCAATCTACATCTTCTCACATCAATATTTCATTATGAGGTTGTGATGAATGTTTAGGCTAGGAAGACTAAATAAGAGGCCTAAGATGGAAATATTTGAATATAATAACTCACTCAACCTTGACACATAAATATAAAACTTTATGTGATCTACCAGAATAATCTTTCCAACTACAAATAGGTGAGAGAATGAAACAACAATACTAAAGAAACAACAAGTCATCACTAAGTGAAATCAATAATCCAAGTGAACACATTATGAAAAATAATGGAAGAGGTAAAAATTAGTGTTTTTTATTTATCCATGGTATTAAAATGAGTATGGATTCAACATACTTAGGTGGAACATAGTTTACAAAGGCCAAAATGGCTAATTCTTATAGAACTTGAGAGAGAGTGAGAGAAGAAGAGAGAAGTCCAAAGGTCATAAGGACACTTTTCAAGATAATAAAATGAGTTACTTGTGCATGATGATAGGGTTTTAAATGGACCATGAATGGTTATAATATATAAGTGGCTTTCCAAGTCATGAAACTCATGAAAAATGGTGTGGAATTCCCTTTAGTAGCTCAAAAAACTATCCTCATGATTTAGCCTTATTTGAACATCCCAAAATTGACTAGGTATAGGTTTTATGATTTGAATAAGAGGGAAGGATTTCATACATGATTCTCCATGCATTGGTTTCATTATTGGTCATCTATAATCTTCCCAAAATTAACTATCACCATTTACAGTCAAAATAACTCTTCTTTCATACACCCTGCACACTTGGCCTCCAAAAAGGCATAAAGTTTCCATGAAAATTCATAAAAGGTAGTGGATGACACTTTTAAAATCCTCAATGGCCTTAGATACATTAATCACACCTTAAAAAGACATCCACATGAATTTCTCACACTTCTCACCTTTATGTTCACTATGCCAGTTCTAACTGGCTGAGATGAAGCTATTTGTAAGCACACTTAGGATTTTTGATGAAACATTAAATGGAAATAATGAGTTATAATAAGTATATATATTCATCCCAAACTTTATCTCAACTCTTGAAACCTCCTAGAACCTACATAATGCACAAAATAGTCAAAAAGAGAAATTATGTACACTATTCATATAGATTTCCTACAACTCATCCTAATGGTAGGGAGCTTGACTGATCCTTATTTAACTACCAATCATCTTCCTAGTCCAAATATGCCATTTGGGTACATTATCTCTTTCATTTTCCACACCGAGTCTAGATAAAGGGTTTAGGAGGGTTTGAAGTCACTTCTTCTCTTAAGGATCATTCATGCAAGTCAGACATTGGAATTGCAAACAAACTCCACATAAAAAAATTTTAAGACCTCCATTAACCTCTATAAAATCCTTAAACCTCCATGCAAATCCTCATGAAATATGTGAGCATTTGGAGTTACCTTATCAAGCTTTTCCTTCTATTTATTGTAGGCCTGAGTTAGTTTTGAGCTCAAAAATGGACTATTTATGATTTATCTATATTCCAAGAGCTTTATCACATCTAAAATGACCATAAACAAATGTTCAATCTATTGGAAATTTTTACCAAGTTTGAAAATTAATCTAACCCTCCATTTGGCTTCTATGCCTAAACCTATCTAACAAACATGTTTGCATATTTAGGGGTTTAGAGTACCCTGTTGAGGTTCCTCCTTTCTATACATGGTTTATCATGTTTTCCTATATGTTCTTGAACCCTCAAAACCTATCTTAAATTTCCAATCAACTTATTGTCCACCCTTTTGTTTCCAATGCTCAAGATTCTAGGGTTTGCAACCTAGGGAAGTACACTCTATTTGAGATAAAATAGAGGGTACTTCCCATATTATCCCAAACAAATTTAATGTTTGAGAATATTATCTAGGGGATGGAGGCTATCTACACCAAATTTGGGCTCCTTATTAGGTAAATATATCCCCCTACTCAAAAATCCAAGACAATCTATGTGGGAGGTAAACTATGTGTAGGCTTCTATTATGTGAATTGTATGATGCATCATTAGGACCTTATCCATGCTCTATATACACTATGAGAGTTACACAAGAATATTTTAGTCATTATGAAGGTGTTTTGAACTTGAAAATAACTTAAACCTCCTATACTTTCTTCTCACACTTGACTAGTCAAGTCTGAGTGTGCTTTTTGACTGTGTTCTGCCCCAAGACACTGCACTTATAGGTGTGAATGCATGGATTAGGATTTGAGAATAGTTCATGAGTCCTTTTATAACCTTCCAAGATCCTTTAAAAATTATTTGGACCTATTCCTTTATCTATTCTATGTTATATCACATCAAACCCCAATCCTTTGGCTCTTTACCCCTCACAGTCAGCTATAATCGATTGTGTCAAGTCTTGTAGATGATATTGAAGGAATTAAATGTTTAAATGGTGATTTTGAGGAGCTCAAATACTACCTTCCACTACTTTTATACCCTCTAAAATTTGTAAAATTCTTCTCTTTTATGTATAATACATGACATGATCATCTAAATTCTTCAAATCTCATGACAACCCTATTACAAAATACCAACAAAACATCAAGGAACTCTATTTTCATGTTTTAGGGACAAGAGGCCTGAATTTCATAGTCATCATATTTGAGAGGTTATTACTAGTTTTCTCACCAACCTAGCACTTCACATAGGTATTTTATGGTCTACATAACATATTATGACTTCAATAAGAGTTTCAAAACATGCTTAAACACTCCATACAAGTACTCATAGTCCTATGTTAAGCCACATGTAGGTGGTTACTCTAATGTCTACAAGTAGTGAAGATGAAGATGGTAGTGAACATTATTTTGACCATTTGATCAATATCAATCCCATTCTAACCTCTTAAAATTTATTCTTACAACCTTTATAGGCTCAAAACCCTTCAAGCATGTCTTTTCCCATATTTCATCTTTCTGTAGGGCTTCTATAAGTGAATATAATGAAAGGAGACTGAATTTAGGTAGTGAATAGTAATATAGGTAGTTTATAATAAATATATGATTGGTATTCAATATAGACATTCATCAAGTGAAAAAAACACTCCTCCAACTCCAAAATACTTGAAACACCTATCAAATATCCTACTCCATCATGGCATCCTTCTAAGATACTTGTATATTCAAAGAGCTGCCTACATATACAGTGTATTGACTGCACCCATGGAACATTGCTTTGAGAATGAGATTTAAAGATGAATGGGGTCAAGATATTATTAATAACATGAGGATTAACCTATCAAAACTCAATGAAGTCATTGTTAATTTATGAATATTCTAAAAATGGTGGAAACATGCCTATCATCCCAGATGAGACTAATCTACCAACTTGAGAGATTTTCTCATAAAAACACCATGAATAATGGAAATGGATGTAATTTGATAATAAATAAAACATCCTTTGGATTTAACATCAGAAAATGGATTGTACAGACCTATCCAAAATAGAGCAAAACCTATAAGGTGCAATAAATAGTGAGCAAAAAAACATAGCTTGTAAAGGGTTGTTCATAAAGCATGGTTGAATAATATTCTAAATATTTTTATGGAAATGGATCTATTTGATTTTAATTTTACCTCACAAAGGAATTTGACCTAAAACTTCTCCAACTATTCATACAAATCATAAACATGTTGATCACTTCTATGTGTCTAAAAGAATGAAAAAGAAGCAGAATGGTTTTGGACCTTTTTAAAAACTTCTAGAGAATGTTAAGCATGTAAACTAATATTAGTAATATGAATATTCATATTACAACCTTCTCCCATGTGTCAAACTCTCTCATGGGTCATACAAGTGCTAAACTCCTCTTTTTTAGTTGATTTCTTGATCTTCAATTAGATAACCAACATGTTTCAGATGGGATTGACATTATTGATATAGAATCTAACTTTTTGGATGTTTAAGAGTAAATTACGATAATTAGACACCTTTGAAACTATGCCACTTGAATTTATGACCCCTAAAAGCCTTTTAAATGACTCAAAGTGACATATTGATTAAAATGACTAAGATAAAGGCTAATATAGAATTAAATGACATCAAAAGACCTATAATACACCCTATGACATAATAATAGACCCCCTAAAACAACTTAAAATCATTTTTTTACGTATAGGGGTCCTAATTTGACATGTAGGGTCAAATTTGGTCAATAAATTAATGACTCATAGCAGTAGTATACATGTTATATTAAATAGACTAGTAGCCTTATTAGTCCATTATGCTTAGGGAGTCATTTGAAGTTTGACACACAACAAGAGGACCTAACACTTGAAAACAAGATTTGATCAATACAAGACCAATGAATACCTCAACCACACAAAACAAAAGACACACACAAAGTAAAAGTAAACACACATGTGATTCATGAGAACTTATGGAACACACACCAAACTAAACAAACTGACTCAAAAATTTACTAACTTGAGATGAAAACTCTCTCATAGATCAAAGGGGATGTTTGAAACCCTTCTTAATTCATGAAATGAAGGAATGAATAAGACATATAGTCTTTTGATCCTTAACATTGTTGCCTCCAACTTTTTCATGATGTTTGCCAACTTCATTGGAATGATGTTCAATGAGAACCAAGTAGTTACAAATTAGTTGGATATGGAAATTAACTCTTATTACATTAAAAAAACCTCAAATTTCTCATATGGATCCTCAATTACAACCTCTAATGGTGGTTCAACAAAGCATACCTTCTTGATTTCCATAGTGCTCTCAATAAGATTGGGTTTCTTATTAGTTGTAAGTTCTTCTAGCTCATTGAATATCTTTTCATATTCTACCCAATATTGTTCATTGTTCTGCATGGAAGACTCTTTATTCACATTTTCATGTACTTGACCCTCAACTTGGCAAAGCTCTTGAAAGAACTTCATTTATAACTACCAATCATCCTTGTCCTCTTTATCATCTAAAACCACTACCTATTCAATCTTCTCTTCATGATGTATGAGGTCATAAAGATGGTATTATTCAAGATATAATGCATCTAAGGGTGATTCAAAATTAGGCTTATTTATTGGTTCATCTTCAAGATCAACAATTTCCACCTGGTCTTAAGAGATTTTTCTAAGACTATAACCTCTTTGGGGATGACTTAAAATTATTCTCCATCCTTAATAACACATTCATCTTCATTATTGAGATGATTATACAATTTTTTTGATCATATGTAGAGTCTTATTCAAGTAATTCCCTCTTCAAGTGTTTTTCACATTCCTCATAGATAGTTGTAAAAGAGTCTTCAACATGTTTCTTTTCATACCAGAAGGCAGAATTACACTTGTGTTACCAAAAGGAGTCCCTATAATGATTTACTCTTCTTAAAAATTTAATATCTCTTGAGGGATATCAAGTTTTATCCTAGCTATCATAACCTGAATTTTCTTCTCAAGTGCTATAATATCTTCCATCTCCTTCTCCTTCTTGGTGATGCCAAAATTAGGCATCTTGAAATCAAGTGACTTAAAACAATGAGGCTGCCAAGGAGGTATGTTTTATTCAAGAAATATTTATGAATTATTATCAACAAAGTGATATTATTTAGGTTCCCACACCATAGGTACATCAAGCCAAAGATTTATATGGTGAGGACAAGATGAACTAGTTGATGGAGGTGGAACATAGAACTCAAAATTAGATTGAGAGTGAAATGTAGGGGATTCTTTTAGAAGCTTTTGAGGAAGAGGAAGCAAACCTTGGGATAAAATAAATTAATTTTATTCCTTCCATTTTAAAATCACTTCATTAACATATAATTTATCTTGATCACTCTCTTGGGGAAGGTTAGATGGGGTGTGTTTAGGCATAGGATCTTCTTTGAGATCTAAACCTTCCATCACATCTTGACTTAGCAATTTCATCCTTGACTCTAAATCTTCAATTTTATTGGCTAATTTCTCTTGAAAAATTATTTATTTAATTTCATATGAATATTTATGAGGATGAGGAATACAAGAGCACTAACATGGATAACAAGAGGTCTCTTAAGGAAGGGTGGGAGGGACTTGCATAGGATCAAACTCTTTCTCAACCTCACACTCTTTCTCTAGTCTTTTATCATCTTTCTTTCCCCATGATTCCACTATCGTATTCCATTTTAGGATTTTAGGATTAAGAGTCTCTTCTTGAGGTGGTGATGAAATTTTAGGAGTGGATGAAGTGTTCAAGAAATTTAGAATCTCATTAAGCTTGGATTCTCCACCTTATCTCCAACTTGGGATTTCATATCTAGAGGTCACTTATTGAGGTAAGGATGCAATTAAAGAGGGAAATGGGGGATTAAATTCCACTTAATTTACTAATTATATGGACTTATACATCTAATTATTGGCCAAATCAATCTACCTATCAATATTTTATTCAAAAACCAAGTTTGTCTTTCCAACTCTCTCTTCCAACTAATTGGGAAAAGGAGGACTTTGATAAGCTTGATCAAGCTCATGAGTAGGAATCATGTAAGACTAATATAAATATTGGGTAAGTGGATATGAATGATGATAGGTTTTTTGAGGCTAATTTTCATGAATTATTGGCCTATCCTCTAAAGATGAAACTAAGCCACTCACATCTAGCATCTCACTTGTGAGCCTTTGCCAATTTGCTCTCTCAATAAGAGACCACTCTCTTTTAACCAAATCTAATGCATATCTCACCTTATGAATTATATGACTAGAAACATCTTGACCATGTATCCTTAGTGTGTTAATATCTAACATATACTTTTCATATCATAAAAGAGTTTTCCTGAAGGTTAAAATGGACTGACTTGAGAAGTGATTAGGGTGACCAAGAGCAACATATGGAGAAGGTTGATTGTAGGGCTGATAAAAATCATGAATAGGATTATAAAGATCATATTGGAGCTGGTAAGGATAATTATAAGGCTAATAAGGAATTCCATAAGGTTGATAAGCCTCACCAACTTGTGTAAAACAATACTCAACACCAAATTCAACTTTAAAACTTCTTTAGGAAGCAAGAACACAAAGAATGACTATCAAAAATCTTCAAAAGGAATACTTGGGATATTTGACCAATTGATGTAATATTAGAGTCACAATTAATGTCTAGATAGATGCCTCTAAATCTTGATGTGTTGAAAGATTGCACCAAAAATCTTTCAACTTCTTGGATAAAGAGTCCCATTAGGCACGCCAAAAATTATTGTCACGTAGATTCGCACTCTTTGAGGATATGTCTAACCTATCCTAATACAAGTGGCACACCTCTAGGCTATGGCTAACCTAATATTGAGATTAATATCTAGATAGAGATAACTCCCTTGATTCACTACTTATAAATCACTACTACACCTAAACTTGTGAGGGAAAAGGGAGAGAAAACTGAAAGTAAACTATCCTAAGGGAGGTGATACACCAAATTAGTTGATGAATACCAACCAGATGCATCTTACACATGAGAAAAAGAGACTAACCAAACATAAACTTATCTAATATGCATCTTCTCACATCAATATTTCATTATAATGTTGTGATGAATGTTTAGGCTAGGAAGACTAAATAAGAGGCCTAGGATGGCACTGTTTGAATAGATTAACTCACTCAACCTTGACACATCAATATAACACTTTAAATGACCTACAAGATGAAGATTTAAAATTTAAAATATGTGAGAGAATACACCAAATTATTTGATGACTACTAATCGGCTTCATGTTACACATGAGAACAAGGGCCTAACTAAACATACACTTCTCCAATCTACATCTTTTCACATCAATAGTTCATTATGATGTTGTGATGAATGTTTAGGCAAGGAGGACTAAACAAGAGGCCTAATATGGGAATATTTGAATAGACTTACTCACTCAAAATTGAAACATCAATATAAAACTTTACTTGACCTACAAGAAGAATCTTTCTAACTATAAATAGGTGAGATAATGAAATAATAATGCTAAGGAAAAAATAATTCATCACTAAGAAAAATCAATCATCCAAGTGAACACAATATGAATAGTCATGGAAGAGGTAAAAATAAAAATTATTTACTGATCCATGGTATGAAAATGAGTAGGGCTTTGCCATACTCAAGTGGAACATAATTTACAAAGGCCAAAAATGGTTAGTTCTTATATAACTTAATAGAGAGAAAGAAGAAGAGAGAAGTAAAAAGGCCAAAAGGGCACTTGTTAAGATGAAAAAATGGGTTAATTTTTCATGAGAAGATAGTGTGAAATGGACTATACAAGGTTAGAAGAGACAAGTGGATTTCCAAGTCATGAAACTCATGTGGAATTCCCTTTGCTAGCTCAAAAAACTACCTTCATTATTTAGCACTATTTAAACATCCCAAAAATAACTAGGGATAGGTATAATGCTTAGATTAAGAGGGAATTATTTCATACATGCTTCTCCATGCATTGGTTGCATTCTTAGTCCTCTAGAATCTTCTCAAAATTAGTTATCACCATCTACAATTAAAATAACTCTTCTTTCATACACCCTTCACACTTGATCTCCAAAAAGGAATTTGTTTTCCATGAAAATTTATACAAGGGATTAGATGACACTTTTCAATAACCTTCATGGCCTTAGAGGCATCAGACACACCTTAAAAATACATCCACTTGAAGTTCTCACACTTCTCACCATCATGTTCACTATGCTAGTTCTGATTGGCTAAGTGTTTCTCTAGATTTTCACTAATTACATTCAAATGAGAAAGAAACTAAGGTTAAGAGGTTATGGGTTTGATGTTACTCAGATTTAGTGCACACCATATCCAAGCCTTGTGGGACCTCCTCTTTGGTTGTGGAGGAAACACCTGCAGTAAGAATGAAACTTAAACAAGAAAGATGTTAGAAGAGGCTATGGTGGATTGCCAAGCTATGCACTCGGTCTTGAAAGCATGAAGCTCCTTAAGGGATGATAGTCCATAATTTAAAGATAAAAGTATTATAAAGGAAGAAATGATAAATGACTAAAGAAATATAAAATTAGATGGTGTGTACCTATTCCTTGTAGTTTGTGTATCTCAAAATGCTATAGAAGGCTGGCTAAAGGTTTTATCTAGTCTAGATGGGTTGTTTGGATGGCTTTCTAGTTTTCTAGTTCAGAACACAATCACCAACTTTGATGGGTCTACCAAGGTCGATCGGGTAAATGGTGCCACTATCAGTTGGGTTGCCAATGTCAGTCTGGCTGAAGGTGCCAATGTCAGTTAGTCTTCTGATGTCGATTTGAGTTGTAGATGCTGACATCAATTGGTCTACCAATTTTGGTTGGGGTAATTAGCCTTAGATGGCTTTTAGAGTATTTTTAGGATAGATAGAGGGGTTTTTGGAAGTTCATAGGTTGGTGTAGGGTTACATGAAGGTGAATGAAGTCTGAGGAAGGGTATAGGTAGAGGATTGGTGTGAAAAAGGGGTGAGAATAAGGGGAAGGCCTTTTAGCCCCTCTACAGAAGAAGTTGGGCCTCTTGATAGTATTTAGAAATATCAATGAAAACCAATTGACAATATATTCTAAAACACTAAAATGAAAACCAGAGTACTTAGCTTTATAAGGTAAAGAATTAAAGGTGTTAAAATAGTGATTCCCATTGTGGCTGATGTGACTGGTGTTGTGAGCTAATAAAGTGAACATGGATTGATTAAATTAAGTAGCTCAAGTTCCTTGTATAATCTTTTAATCTAGTCTTTGGAATGATGTGTGTAGAGCTTTGATAGCCAGGAGAATAATAGTCAAGTTCTGGTGCTTGAAATCTTAGAGTGTGCATGCCAATGTGCAAAAAGGTGGCATTAGCTCAATGTTAGAGCTTGGATTATGTAACTGACATCGGTGATCCCACTGGCATCAACGTAGAACTATCAATGTCAACCATAGGTTGATCGATGTCAACAGAGAGAGAATAGGTAAAAGGGCTATTTTTAGCTCTTTGCCCTTTTTTCCACCTGCCAAGTGCCTTTTCCATTAGAGAATGGTAAAAATAAGGGATTATGAGGCATGGAGTTGGTTAGAGAGTTAAGATGGGGTGATAATAGGTCATAGTAAGTTAGGGTTTGGAGGACCTAGTCTCAGGCTGACTCATAGGCTAAGAAACAGTCTTAGGGTGAGGTGTCTAGGCGAGGTAATTAATTCAAAATAAGTAGTTTTTAAATTAATAAGGTGCGCAAGTGTGGGTTAGGAGTGTTAACATTTAGAAGGGGACCAAGGGGGTTGACATGATATTGGTGTCTACATTTTCCCCTTTTTGTCTTGTGGTTTGTTCTAATAAACTGGAAGACAAAAATAGATGTAGGTTACCCCAAGTATGGGATGAGGTATTCCCCATTAAAGTGGGAATCAAGAAAAGGTAATCCAAAATCAGGTATCAATTTGATAGGTAGTGGATGGGTAGGGTGAGGTTGGAGTGTGAATGCTATAATAGTTTAGATTGCATGTATATGACTTCACTTGATAGGCAGGTCAAATTATCACAAGAAAGGTCGAGGAGGACTAAAATTGAAGTAACCAGTCCCCAGCTTATTAGTGGTAGCTAATTGGGTTAAAATGATCAAAGTTGTAGCTCTAATGGTTGAGGAGGACTAAAAACAAAGTAACCAATTCCTAGCTTATTAGTGGTATCTGATTGGGTTAGATCGATCAAAGCTATAGCGCTAATGGGCATCATGTTCCAAGTATCTAGGCTAAGAAGTGCTCCTAAAAACACAAAAATGTCATAGATATTAGGGATTAACTTGGTCATGATATGACAATATGTGTGAGGGGCATGTATAATTTGCTAACTATTCATGAGGTAGCATATGCAATCAAAACAACCAAGGCAAAGTTGTCTTGAAAGTGATCATGGTCTCAGGAGATAGTCACAATCTTTAAGGTCATTTGTCAAGTAGGGCTGAGATATAAGTGATCTTGAGTGTTGTTTGTTATGGTTAGGTCTGAGATATAAGTGATCTCGAGTGTTTTTTGTTGTGGTTAGGGAGATGTATGTGATCTCTAATGTGCCCCATGAGAAGTCTAAGGTGACTTTTACAGTGTCAGGGCTATTTGTTTGGTCATGATTTTGGGCAATTTTAGAGAAGACCTATGTTTTTAGGTCATCAACATCGGTTAGGCCACTAATGTCGGTAAGTAGTCAGAAGGATTTTGTGGTCATATCATCGATGCTGATTAGAAAATTAATGTTGATAATATAAAAAGGCATTATTTTGCCAACATCGATAGAACATCAGTTGATGTCAGTGGCCTAGGGCAAAATTTTACCGATGTCAGTGGCCTAGGGCAAAATTTTACCGATGTCAGTGGCCTAATAAACTTGACAAAAGTAGATTGGTGGCCCATGAAAAGTCATTTATGACTTTTAAAATGTTGAAAAAGAGAGCTCTAAGTTTTTGAGTGATAGAGACCTCCTATTTGTTCATGTCAGCAGTGTTAGGTGTTAGGGTGTGAGTGGTGAGGAGTGTTAGTGAGTGTTGGAGTGTTTATGAGTTTTTGGGAGCATTGTGGGCCACTAGTGATTGGATTGAGGAGTCAAGGTAGATAGAGATGGTAGATGCCATAGGAGGCCCTACAGGAGGACCACCACCACTGGCACCCGTTATACCACCTCGGTGGTGATGACGAGATGAGGTAGGGTGTGTTATTTTAATTTTTGATTGGTTGTGAATTTGATGTTATTTTTTTAATTTTTTGAGTTTTTAGTGATAAATCAGGGGGGAAGTGTATTAGAAGGGTTGGTAGGTTAGGTAGGGTACTTTAGGTAGCTTTAGGAGTGTTTTGGGGGGTCTTTAGGGGTAAATTGGGGAAGCCCTAAATTTTAGGGCTCACCCCATTTTTCCCTAAGGCTAAACCAATTGCTGACATTGGCAAGTTAGATGCTAATGTCGATTAGGTTAGAGCCATCGTTGGCACCCTAACCGATGTCAATTGCCTATTAAAGGTTGTTTAGGCCTTAATGATAATCTAAAGGGCCTAATCATGTCGATGCACTCTCGGGTGTGGTGATGGGCATATAGGTTTGTTTGATGGGAAAGTGTAAGTCGGTTGTGGCAGTTACGTGGTGATTTAGCCAAGCTAACTCTAGAAGACCCCATGTCAATTGAGTGCTGCCTACATAGCCCATGTGAGGGGCCTCAGGCCAATGTAGTTCTCCCAAAAAGGGAAAGTGAAGGGTAGGTTATAGATTGGGTTTGACTAGGTTAGGTCATGGTTAAAGATTAGATGGTTAAAAAAGACTAAAAATGAGGTAGTTTAAAATAGGTTGTGAGCCTAGGGTTCAGGGTAGGTAGTGAGCCTAGGGTTTAGATAGTTAGTCCATTAGGTAGACAAATGAACAAATGGCTGAGCTAACCTCAAAAGACCCCATGTAAACTAAGTGCTACCTACATAGCCCCTATTTTAAGGGCCTTAGGCCAATGTAGTTCTACCAAAAGGGAAGAAGAGTCAAAGAGGTTGTTAGTTGTTTTCATAATGTTTGCTAACATTATTGCATGTGTTGGTTTGATGTAGGCTAGGTAGACATTGACGTTGCGAGATCATCTCCCTACATTGTTGATGCAGATGCATTGAGACATCACAGGGGATGAGTGGGCACATATGGCCATTGTAAGGCTCAGTGGGCTACGGTGATATTACCAAGTTGCTAGGGATGTTAGTTTGATGGTGGTATTGATCGAGTGGTGGGATCATACCACCAACACCTTTCACCTACCAACTAGAGAGTTAACTATTACAGTGGAGGATGTGTACCAAATTTTGCGGTTGTTGATACACAGGGGAGGGTTATATGCATGCTCAAGAGAGGAACATGACATTCATATGGTTACATTATTTGGGGAGCACATTATTGAGGTGACCTACCATTTGGTGAGTTTTGCCTATGAGCCTATTTATGTTGCTGATGAGGATGAGCATCAACTAGCCATCCTGATATTGATCAACATCACTGTATACGCCCTTCTTGATGCAGATGGAGGGAGATTCCTAATCTCAATGACCACCACCACCACTACCATAGCCTTGAGGTGTTTGTAGTTGTTGAGGTGTATATATATCATCCTGTGTGTTGTTGATGTGAGATGTACATACATTTTGAGAGAAGCATATATATATTATACTGTTTCAAATATTTTTGATGTATACCTTCATTTGACAGTTATATATATATATATGAGATGTTTGAGATATTGACATGTTATCCACTGATGATGTCTCCTATCAAATGATAATGTTCTTTGATGGATCTAAATGTCAACTCGGTGGGGGTGCGGGGGTCATTCTCATCCCTCACAAGGGTGAGCCCATGCCTCTATCCTTCAAACTTGACTTTGAATGCACCAATAACATGGCTGAGTGTGAAGCCTTAGTTTTTGGGGCTTCAAACTACCATTTTCCTGGTCATTAAGACAATCAATATCTTTGGCGACTCACAACTAGTCGTTAATAAATTAACGGTTCATATTTTTGTAAAAACAAAGTTTTGCAATGATATAAACACCGTGTTGACACATTGTTAGAGTCTTTCAACTGTTATCTCTTAAAAATTGTTCCTTGATCTATAAATAAGTTTGTTGACACAATGGCCTCTCTCACCTCACACATCCCATCTTCATTTGCTTCCTCAAGAATCTATGTCATGGTACATCGTTTGGCATTGCCCTCATATATCTCAACTGACATCAACTTTGTTGGCAATATCGACTCTAGTCCACGTGATGTTTGGTATAAACAACTTGTTGACTACTTGACTTATTCTATCATTCCTCCTAACCTCTCTAGCAATGGACAATGGACTTTTATAAAGAACACTGCTCGATACACCACGCTAGGGGGTCTTCTCTACAAACAAGGTTGCGACAACCTCCTTCTCCAATGCCTAACCACCACCAAGACATCTCATGCCATCAAACAAGTCCATGATGGGATTTGTGGAGGACATTTCAGTGGTAACTCAGTTGCAAAGCGTATCTTATGCTTGGGCTATTATTGGCCCACTCTTAACCAAGACTACAGTGACTATGTTTAACATTGTATCAAATGCTAACAACATGCTAACCTACTTCACATCCTTAGCCACGCTTTACAAGTTGCTAAGGATTTCTAGCCCTTTTCACAATGGGGCTTAGATCTAATTGGTGAGATTAACCCTCATTTGTCTCTCTAACATCAATCTATTATCACAACGACTGAACATTTCACTAAATGGGTGGAATTTATTTCCCTCATCTCCACTAAAGCTAAAAAAATCATCAACTTCATTAACCACCACATCATCTATCATTTCTATGTAACTCACAAGATAATCACCGATAATGGCAAATCTTTCAAAAACAAAACCATCCAAAAGCTTTGCGATGCTTTTGGCATCAAACTCAGATTTTCCTCACCTTACTATCCATAAGCAAATGGATAGGCAGAAGCTTCTAATAAAATCTTAACTAAAATCCTAATGAAGGTGGTCAACGACACTGAAAGGGATTGGCACACTCACATTCCCTTCACTTTGTGGGCCTATCGCACTAGCATCTGAACCCCTATGGGTGCTACACCTTTCTCCTTAGTGTATGGAAATGAGGCTGTCTTGCCTCTTAAAGTAAAAATACCTTCTCTTCACATCTCCTTGCATACAATTCTCTCTAACATTGACTTTCATCAAGATTGATTAACACAACTTGAGTTACTCGATGAACATCCTCTTGCTGCTCTTAATCATCTTCATATCTACCAAGATCGCATCAAGCGTGCCTAAAACAAAAATTTGAAAGAGCGAGATTTCAAAATCAGAGATCTCATCCTTAAAGAAAATAAACATGTGACCAATATGGAAAGAAGCAAATGAGGCAAGTTTGCTCCTAATTGGCTCAGACGTTATATAATAACACACAAGTATGGATCAGGCACTTATCATCTATCTTCTCTCGAAGGTCAGCTAGAACCTGAGCCCCTTAATGCCTTACATCTATGACCATTTTACTGTTAACCAGGTAATCATTCACTTGATTTTTAACTTGAGCTCCTCCCTTGAACAACCCCCATCATCCTCATTCCTATTCCTTTCAACCCTTTTTCCCTACAAAAATTAGTTAACCCTTTTTTTTAAGCATTAATGCTTTGTCCTAATAAAAGGGAAACCCCTAAACCTCTATAGTCTAGTCCATGACTAAAAGTTCAGTTAACAAAAAAAACATAAAACTGGGATGCCTAACAAAATATTAAAAGGTCATAAACTATAAATGTAGACTACTCCCTCGAAGGACAACTGCATTATTGTTGTAATTAATAGATTGCTCCCTTGAAGGACAACTATTCAAAGAAATCAAAACATACAAAGAAAAATATAGACCACTCCCTCAAAGGATGGCTATGCCCAAATTTTGCTACAAAAATAGCACCCTCTTAGAAGCTCCCCGCATCGATCAGCTTCACATGACCACAAAATAAAAACAACATCCCCAAGTAGACTTCTTGCATTGATCAATCTCCCAAAAAAAAATTTGATGAACAAACTATTAATTCATGGGCTTGCTTATAGTCATTCTCATGGTCACCTATAAAAGGGGAAAAGTTATCCCTACTAAAAAGGGTTACGCTATCCTCACATATGACATAATCACACCTATTACCCCAAAATACCCAAGGTATTTTGAGCTCATTTAACGTCAAGTGATTAGGGTACTTCTCTAATAAAAACCAATGTTCAGTGATGTAATGCATGAATGGGGTTTTTATTTACAAAAACCCTATCTATGCTATCATTATGGTCCTTGTTAATGAAAGAACAATGTGCCTTTCACTTCTTACACACCTTTGTCACATGCCAGTTTATCTTTTAGGATGCAGTGTCTGAAAATTATATGCTCGCATATTGTCATCTCATAATTTTCACTATAAAGTTATGAACCTAACATTCAACTCAATTTTATCATAAATAACATCACATGTTTTTGATAAATACAACCAAAACATTTTCTAACCACTAACATAACATCATGATTTACTTAATGCAAATACCAATTTGTGTTATATAAATTATCATAGCCCATTCACATTAGTTTCTATGGAAAACAATACACATGGAAACTATCAACCAAACACAATTTATGTCAAGCATATACCATCACCAATATGGAAACCTACTGAAGCATAAATAAACTCATTTCATTTTTAACATACACCATCACCAATATGGAAAATTGCTAAGGATGAAAAAAGATATAACCTATGTTACAGCATACACCATCACACAATATGGAAAAGGCTATAACATCATCATAAACTCATCATTTCAAGCATGTACCATCAAACATATGGGAAATGCTAAAAACACTAACATAACCAAAACAACTAACACAAAGTCACATCCATAACATGTCAATATCTCAAACATCTCATATATATATATATATATATATATATATATATATATATATCAAATGAAGGTATACATCAAAAATATCTAAAACAGTACAATATATATGCTTCTCTTAAAATGTATGTACATCTCGCATCAACAACACACAAGCTGGTATATATATACACCTCAACAATTACAAACACCTCAAGGTTGTGGTAGTGGTGGTGGTGTTCATCAAGATCAGGAATCTCCCTCCATCTGCATCACGAAGGGCATATACAATGATGTTGATAATCATCAATATGGCTAGTCGATGCTCATCCTCATTAGCAGCATAAATAATCTCATAGGCGAAACTCACCGAATGGTAGGTCACCTCAACAGTGTGCTCCCCAAACAATGTAACCATATGAATGTCATGTTCCTCTCTTGAGCATGCATATAACCCTGCCCTGTGTATCAGCAACTACAAAATTTGGTACACATCCTCTACTATAACAATCAACTCTCCGATTGGTAGGTGAAATGTGTTGGTGGTATGATCCCACCGCTCGATCAATACCACCATCAAACTAACATTCCTAGCAACTCGACAATATCACCACAACTTGCTGAGCCCTACAACGGCCATATGTGCCCACTCATCCCCTATGATGTCTCGACACATCTAGCTTAGCAATGTAGGGAGATGATCTTGTATCATCAATGTCTGCCTAGCCTACATCAAACCAACACACATGCAACAACATTAGCAAATGTTACGTAAATAACTAACAACCTCTTTGACTCTTCTTCCCTTTTGGGAGAACTACATTGGCCTGAGGCCCTTAAAATAGGGGCTATGTAGGTAGCACTTAGTTGACATGGGGTCTTCTAAGGTTAGCTCAGCCATTCATTAGTTTTTCTACCTAATGGACCAACTATCTAAACCCTAGGCTCACTACCTACCCTGAACCCTAGGCTCACCGCCTATCCTAAACTACCTCATTTTTAGTCTTTTTTAACCATCTAACCTTTAACCATGACCTAACCTAGTCAAACCCAATCCATAACCTAGCCTCTACTTTCCCTTTTTGGGAGAACTACATCGGCCTAAGGCCCCTTTCATGGGCTATGTAGGCATCACTCAGTTAACACGGGGTCTTCTAGGGTTAGCTCGGCTAAATTACCACGTAATCACTACAACTAACTTACACTTTCCCATCAAACAAACCTATATACCCATCACCACACTCGAGAGTGCATTAGCATGACTTAGGCCCTCTGGATTATCATTTTCAACCTTTCTAAGGCCTAAACAAGCTTCAATAGGCAATTGATGTTAGTTAGGTTGTCGATGATGGCTCTAACCTAACTGACATCGGCATCTAACTTGCCGATGTTGGTGATTGGTTTAGCCCTAGGGCTGAATGGGGTGAGCCCTAAAATTTATGGCTTCCCCACTTCACCCTTAAAAACCCCCCAAAACACTCCTAAAGCTACCTAAAGTACCCTACCTAACCTACCAACCCTTATAATACACCTCCCCCTGATTTATCACTAAAAACTCAAAAAATTACAAAAATAACATCAAATTCACAACCAATCAAAAATTCAAATAACACACCCTACCTCATCTCATCATTGCCATCGAGGTGGTATAATGGGTGCTGGTGGTGGTGGTCCTCCTGTAGGGCCTCCTCTAGTGTCTACCATCTTTGTCTACCTTGACTCCTCAATCTAATCACCGGTGGTCCACAACACTCCCAAAAACTCACAAACACTCCAACACTCACCAACACTCCTCACCACTCACACCCTGACACCTAGCACTACTGACATGGACAAATAGGAGGTCTCTATCACTCAAAAACTTAGAGCTCTCTTTTTCAACATTTCAAAAGTCACAAATGACTTTTGGTGGGCTGCCAATCTGCATTTGTCGGGTTTGTTAGGCCACCAATATGGGCAAAATTGTGCCCTAAGCCACTGACATCAGTCGATGTTCTACCAATGTTAGCAAAATAATGTCTTTCTATATTACCAACATCAGTTATCTAACCAGCATCAGTGATATGACCACAAAATCCTTTCGCCTACTTACCAACATCAGTGGCCTAACTGATGTCGGTGACCTAAAAACATAGGTCTTCTCTAAAACTACCCAAAATCATGACCAAACAACCAACCCTGACACTGTAGAAGCCACCTTAGACTTCTCATGGGGCACATTGGAGATCACATACATCTCCCTAACCACAACAAACAACACTCAAGATCACTTATATCTCAGCCCTAACCATAACAAACAACACTCGAGATCACTTATATCTCAGCCTTACTCGACAAATGACCTCGAAGCTCACGACTATCTCCTCAGACCACAATCACTTTCAAAACAACTTTGCCTTGGTTATTTTGATTACATATGCTACCTCATGAATAGTTAGCAAAATATATGCACCCCTCACACCTATTGTTAGATTGTGACCAAGTTGATCCTCAATATCTGTGATATTTTCATGTTTTTTAAGAGCACTTCCTAGCCTAGATACTTGGAACACGATGCCCATTGGTGCTATAGCTTTGATCGATCTAACCCAATTAGCTACCACTAATAAGTTGGGGACCGATTACTTTGATTTTAGTCCTCGACTGTTAGAGCTACAACTTTGATCATTTTAACCCAATCAGCTACCACTAATAAGTTGAGGACTAGTTACTTTGATTTTAGTCCTCCTTGACCTTTCCTGTGACAATTTGACCTACCTATCAAGTGAAGTGGTATACATGCAATCTCAACTATTGTAGCGTTCACACTCCAACCTCACCCTACCCATCCACTACCTATCAAATCAGTACCTAATTTTGGATTACCTTCTCTTGATTCCTACTTTGAGGGGGAATACCTCATCCCATACCTAGGGTAACCTACATCTATTTTTATCTTACAGTTCATTAGAACAAACCACAAGACAAAAAAGGGCAAATGTAGACACCAATATTGTGTCAACCCCCCTTGGTCCCCTTCTAAATGTTAACACTCCTAACCCACACTTGCACACCTTATTAATTTAAAAACTACTTATTTTAAATTAATTACCTCACCTTGGACACCTCACCTAGACACCTCACTCTAAGACCATTTCTTAGCCTATGAGTCAGCCTGAGACTAGGTCCTCCAAACCCTAACTACCCATGACCTATTCTCACCCCATCTTAACTCCCTAACCAACTCCCATGCCTCATAAGCCCTTGTTTTGACCATTCTCCAATGAAAAAGGCACTTGGCAGGTGGAGAAATGGGCAAAGAGCTAAAAGTAGCCCTTTTACCTATTCTCTCTCTACCAATGTTAGTCAACCCTCAACTGACATCGACAGTTATACATCAACACCAATGGGATTGCCGATGTTGGTTACATAAGCCAAGCTCTAACATTGAGCTAAGCCCACCTTTTTGAACATTGGCATGCACACTCTGGGATTTCAAGAACCAAAACTTGACTATTGTTCTCCTTGCTACCGAAGCTTTGCATAAATCATTCTAGAGACTACATTGAAATATTGTATGAGGACCTCGAGCTACTAAATTAAAGTAATCTGTGTTTTCTTCATTGGCTCACAACACTAATCACATCAGCCACAACAAGAATCACTATTATGACACCTGTGGTTCTTCACCTTATAAAGCTAAGTATTCTAGTTTTTATTTCAGTGTTTTAGAATATATTATCAATTAGTTTTCATTGATATTTCTAAATACTATCGAGAGGCCTGACTTCTTTTGTGGAAGGTCTAAAAGGCCTTCCTCTTATTCTCACCCCCTTTTCACACCAATCCTCTACCTATACCCTTCCTTAGACCTCATTCACCTTCCCACAACCTTGCACCAACCTCTAAACTTCTAGAAACCCCTCTGTCTATCCTAGAAATACTCTAAAAGCTATCTAAGGTTGATGACCCCAACTGACATTAGTAGACTAATCAACATCAACATCTACAACTCAAACTAACATTGATAGACCAACTGACGTTGGCACCTTCAGCCAGATTGACATCGGTAACCCAACTGACATCGACACCATTTACCCTATCGACCTTGGTAGACCCACCGATGTCAATGACTGTGTTTTAAACTAGCAAACCATAAATCCATCCAAACAACCCATCTAGACCAAACAAAACCTTTAGCCAACCTTCTATAGCATTCTGAGATACATAGACTATAAGGAATAGGTACACACCATCTACTTTTCTATTTCTTTAGTCATTTATCATTTCTTCCTTTACAATACTTTTATCTTTAAATAGTGGACTATCATCCCTTAAGGAGCTTCATGCTTTCAGGACCAAGCACATAGCTTGGCAATCCACCATAGCCTCTTCTAAGATCTTTCTTGTTTAAGTTTCATTCTTACTGTAGGTGTTTCCTCCACAGCCAAAGACGAGCTCCCACAAGGCTTGGATACAATGTACACTAAATCTAGGTAACATCAAACCCATAACCTCTTAACCTTAGTTTCTTTCTCATTTGAATGTAATTAGTGAAAATTTAGAGAAACATTTTAAGACCCATAACCTCTTAACCTTGGACACCTCACCTAGACACCTCACCCTAAGACTATTTCTTAGCCTATGAGTCAGCCTGAGACTAGGTCCTCCAAACCCTAACTATGCATGACCTATTCTCACCCCATCTTAACTCCCTAACCAACTCTCGTGCCTCATAAGCCCTTGTTTTGATTGATCTCCAATGAAAAAGGCACTTGGCAGGTGGATAAATAGGCAAAGAGCTAAAAATAGCCCTTTTACCTATTCTCTCTCTATTGACATTGGTCAACCCATGGCTGACATCGGTAGTTCTATGTCGATGCTGGTGGGATCATCGATGTCAATTACATAAGCCAAGCTCTAACATTGAGCTAAGCCCACCTTTTTGCACATTGGCATGCACACTCTGAGATTTCAAGCACCAAAACTCAACTATTATTTTCCTAGCTATTAAAGCTCTGCACAAATCATTCTAGAGACTAGATTGAAAGATTGTATAAGGACCTCAAGCTAATAAATTGAAGCAATCCATGTTTGCTTCATTGGCTCACAACACCGGTCACATCAGCCACAATGGGAATCACTATTCTGACACCTCTAGTTCTTCACCTTATAAAGCTAAGTACTCTAGTTTTCATTTCAGCGTTTTAGAATATATTATCAATAAGTTTTAATTGATATTTCTAAATATTGTCAAAAGGACTGACTTCTTCCATAGAGGGGCTGAAAGGCCTTCCCCTTGTTCTCACCCCCTTTTCACACCAATCTTCTACCTATACCCTTCCTCAGACCTCATTCACCTTCCTACAACCCTGCTCCAACCTCTGAACTTCCAAAAACCCCTCTATCTATCCTAGAAATACTCTAAAAGCCGTTCAAGGCTAAAGACCCCAACTGACATCAGCAGACCAATTGACGTCAGCATCTACAACTCAAATTGACATCGATAGACCAATTGACATAGACACCTTCAGCCAGAACAACATCGGCAACCCAATTGATGTTGGCACCACTTACTCGATCGACCTCGGTAGACCCACCAATGTTGGTGACTGTGTTCTAAACTAGTAAACTAGAAATCCATCCAAATAGCCCATCTAAACTAGACAAAACCTTTAGCTAGCCTTTTGTAGCATTTTGAGATACACAGATTGCAAGAAACAAGTACACACCATCTACTTTTCTATTTATTTAGTCATTTATCATTTATTCTTTTACAATACTTTTATCTTTAAATAGTGGACTGTCATACCTTAAGGAGCTTCACGCTTTTGAGACAAGCACATAGCTTAGCAGTCCATCATAGCCTCTTCTAACATCTTTCTTGTTTAAGTTTCATTCTTACTACAGGTGTTTCCTCTACATCCAAAGAGGATCTCCCACAAGGCTTGGATATGGTGCACACTAAATCTGGGTAACATCAAACCCATAACCTCTTAACCTTAGTTTCTTTCTTATTTGAATGTAATTAGTGAAAATCTAGAGAAACATTTTGGCACACCCGGTGGGACCCTTGGAGTTTTCCTTGCATTCATTCTTCTTCTTTTAAAAATCAAATTTTCATGTAGATGCATTAGAAAAATATTCACTTCTTCCATCCCCTCTTCTTTGCCTTTATTTCTTGAGAAATAAAAAATTAGCTTCTCTTACTTTCTATTTTTTTATATAAAGTTAATTAATTCTTTCTCCTTCTTTTTTTACCTCTTATATATTTTTGTTTCAAAAGGAAATCATTAGCAGAGGTTAAAAGAACATCTCTATTTCTTCTTGTTACTTCTTGCATGCATCATAGAGTAGTGAAAAACTCATACTCTTTACCTCTTCTCCATTTGTTTGCATTTGAATAACATATTTTGATTTGGGTTAAAAACTACTACATTTCATTCTTACTTAGATGCACACTTAGCCCACTTAGTAATTAAAGCATTATGAATGAATCATAGTGCACGAATGTGACACAACCAAACCACAATCACTTCAAATCAAACACATAAACCTACTTGAGAAAAGGCCCATATAGGATTTCATCACCTAGCAGATACCTTACCCCACCCATCGATCCTACTTAGATTTCACCACCAAGAGGAGGACCCACTTTATTCTCTGGTAGAGTATAAACTATAGGAAAGGTATATTCTGGCTAAGCGGCCTAGCTCAGCTCTAGGTTTGTGAAGTAAGGGGAGCAAGCCCCAACACCAGGCCACGTACTGACCTTAACACAGATATCTTTGAGCACCATAACACAACCTAAAACTAGCCATATACTTCCTTTCTAGGAACTATTCTACAAGCCCAACTCCCAACACATTTTCTTAAGGCATAAGCCACCACAACTTTAAAACTCATTCCTAGGAATCTAACGTTTTAGAGGTTTCTTGCCTAATCATCTATTCTGCTAGTTTTATTTGAGTGTTTGAGCTAGTAAGGTCATACCATTCTAAAGTCCAAAACAACTCAGAATATCTTCTTCCAAAAACTATCAATATTTTGTGTTTTTGGAATTACACAAAAATCAACATCAATTTCTCCACTGACATCGACAACCAAACCTTCACCGACATCGGTTAACTGAGTGATGTCAGCAACATTTTATAACTGATATCGATTAAACAACTGACATTAGTCACTATCATTAAATAAATAAATAAATTCTAAACAACAAGCTTAAAACCCAAATTTCTTGTTGTTTAACACAAATTCTGGTTTTCTAAAACTAAAACACATAGTTTTTGGAACCTAAAGCCCCTTCACCTTGGATGGTCTTGACATGCAGTCAAGCCAAATTCCTTGTTGACCACGTGAGTCAATAGCCATTCCCACCTTTGCCCTTCATGCCAAGTCATCTAATAGAGTATACTTTAGACACTGAGCATACTCCTATCCAACCTACCCCCGATCAACCTCCTATTATTCCCGAAGGGGATCAATATTTTGAGAGATTCCTTGACCACAATGGCAAGGCTCTCCAACATTATCTTGCTAGAAGCCAAATGCGAGATCCTTTGGGTAACCCTATTTATGGGATGCCAACTTCTTTGGTTGAACCAGTAATGGTATCAAAAATATCCACTACCTAGCCTATGGTCACTCAAGCCACTGCCTCGACCAGTAACCCAACCATGGCTAATGTTCAAGATTTGGCCTCTCCTTCTATCTTTTCTTGCCTTACCTCTATTGGGGTTTCCATACCCCCTCAAACTCAAACAATTTAACCAATTTTGACACCTTTCTAAAACTTGATTGTTTCTATCCCATCCACTCTTGTGCCTATAAACATGAGAGTGACCACTTATCCTTTAACTAGTGTCACTGCCATTCAACTACCCTTGGCAGCATCTAGTCAGGTTGTGCCCTCCAACTTTACAACACAAGCCCTATGGCCTTGACATCAGCCCCTATGATGAACTATTAGTATGTTGCACCTACATAAATGCAACCAAGTACATCATACGCCCCTTCTAACACCTTCCAGATACCCTATAACTTATGGGGTACCCCTCATGCCAATCCATCTATCGATCTAATTAAGATGCTGATGGATAAGATGTCTAACCTTGAGACATCTATTTTAGGTTCAAGGAGTGTTCTTTCATATGAACAAATTTGTAATAAACCTATCCACCCTTCAGTTCCTATTCAACCATACCCTAGCCAGTGGGAACTCCCAAAATTTACTCACTTTTAGAGTAAAGAGGACCCACAACAACATCTGTGAGTGTTTAGACATGCTTACTACATCATAGGGCACGATGATGCATTATTGCTTCACACATTCTCTATGTCACTTTTTGGTGTCACCCTTGACTAGTATAGCTCCATTACCAGTCATTCTCTCTTCACCTTCATTCAACTCACTCAACTATTCCTCGATCATTTCTCAATCAATATTACCAAGAAGGTTTCCATCACAGACCTTTATTCCATTAGATAATTTGAGGATGAGTCAATAGCAGACTTCATTGCCCATTGGAGAGGTTTGATCAACCAACTCTCCTTCTCACTACCTCAACTTGAGCTCATTGAGCTCTTTTCAAGAGTATGTGCCAAGCACATCTCATCCACTCTGTGGGCTCAAACTTTTTGCACATTTGATGAAGCTTTCACTATGGCCTGAAAGCTTGAACTCTATGCAATCGAAGAAGATAGGGTCAAATTATGTAACAAAAATACCAATGCAAAACCCAATGACCCTTCTTCTTCTAAACCTTCTTCCCACCCCAAGTCCAAGGGATCAACAAACACTGTGTTCCTTAGGTCACCATCTTCTACCACAACCAACCAATCTAATCCCTCCACTTTGCAAAACATCAGTAGACAATTCCAACAATGATATGAATAGTGATGATACACTCCAATAGGAGAATCATATGCTTTTGTATTGGATAAATTAGTGAAGCATGGAGTCCTCAACCTCTCTCAAATCCAACCACCTATCCAATTTGACCCCTCACAAGCCATCCTTGCATGGTATATATGGAAAACAACTTTTGTAACTATCATCGTGTCAAGGGTCATGACATAGATAATTATAAAACCCTAAAAAACATTGTTCAAGACATGTTAGATAAAGGGGACCTTGTTTTGGATAACCTTAATGTACCAGCCAACCAAAACATGGATGTCTTTAGGCAACCATTTCCTAACCATCCCCAAGTCAGAATAATGTTCAGACCATGGTCGATGACCCTCAAGAATGCAACATATGCACAGTCAACATAGTCTTTCCTTTCATTCCTATCCAACCTCTCCCACAATCTAAAGAGGTTGGTCAACCCATTTCTCCACCATAGGTAGAAGAGCCTATTTTACCCATACCACCCTCACGTAATGAAGAGCTTCCTTTGCCTCACCCTCTTCCTTGCGTGGATGAACCCATTTCACCTGTATCACCCCCATGATATCAAACACCTCATCTGCCCATTCTTCTACCTCGTGAGGATCATGTATTACCTATTCTTCTTTTCCCCACCTTCCCTCTTATTCTACCATTGGAATAATTTACCATTCATAACCCATGCCCTCATGTAGAAGGGGACATCATCCCTCTACTTTACCCTTTAGAAGAGCCTTCCTCTCCTATTTTTCCTCCACTAATGGAGGATAGTCCTCCATCCACCCCCATTTCACATGTAGGAGAGTCTACTTTGACCTCTCCCATATTGGAGGATGCTTTGATGGTACCAATGCTAGTGGCCCCACCCTTATCCTTCTTATTACCAATGGAGTATCATACTTTCCATGCTCCTAGACCACACGTGGAAGGCATGATCATCCTTACACTCTATCCACTTGAAGAACCAAATTCTCCAATCCCTTTTCCACTGAGAGAAGAACTCACCACCTCACCCACTTCAGCTGAGGAAGATCCAGTGATGGTTCTCTCTCACCTTTGGCCTGAGATCACTACATCTAACACGTTTCTACTCTTACAATCACCCAAATCCTCCAAAGGATGAACTATAAGGCCTTATGTGACATCATCTAAACCCTTTTTTCGATTGGTAGAAAACTTAGGATTCCTCCATTCTAAGAACCTAGAGTATGAGGCATTATGGGAGTGACTTAGGGCTCCTTATCCTACACATCCCACTTTGCCTTATATTTCCAACCCTTTTGTGATGATTTACCCCAAAGTCTCTAATGAGGATAGGGTTTCTACTTTTAAATCATCAGAAGCTCAGCCTTCCACGTCTGAATCCAAACCCTCACAAGCATCCACCATGTTGAAATAGATTAGATCTCTCAGTGTTCACCCTGTATCAAACCTAACTCACACACAAGTGAAGTTAGATTTGAACCTCACCTTGCACAGTAGTGGTCCTTACACCATACTAAAGGAGGATGCTAAAACACATCGGTCTACTCCTCCCCCACCTTCACCATTTCCCTCTATCTTGGGTCCACATCCTTCCACTTTAATAGGAGTGCTCCCTATTCCAACACATTATAAAGACAAACTACCTCCATAACTCCCTCTACCCATCAAAAACATATTTCCTCCAAGAAATTTGACACCTCTCATCAAGAAAGTGCCATCTATGCATGTGGCCACACAACTAACCAAAAAGGTGGTACAAAAAACTCCCCCTACAATTCCTAAACAGAAATTGTCAACCCCTATTATAACAATGAGTGCATACCCATTAGTGGGTTCTTATGCTTCATTGTTACGCTAATTGTTGCAGTCTTCTAGCATCTTTCTCCTACCTATTAAGCCATACTGACCTCTTGAATCAAAACCATCTTGGTTTGACATCACTCAAATCTGCTTGTATCATCACACACCTGGGCGTGATACTGAGAGTTACTACATTCTAAAGTTCGTCATTCACCAACACTTGGAAAAGGACACCCTTCTCATTGAGGATTCTCTTGACCACCTTTTTGAAAAACTACCAACACCATCCCATGCCTCCCAAACCTCCTCACTTGAATCGGGATCCCAACGTGAGATTATGGTCCCTCTACCACCTTCTCCTCCTTTATTTGAAATCAACACTGTTAATGTGGCAAGCAAGTACCAAACCCTAAAAGATAAAGGAAAAGAGTAGGTTTCTACCCCTTAGACATATCCATTTTCCAAGCCCTCTCTACCACAAAAGCCCAAGATTTCTATCTTGGGCACATCTCAACCAACATCTTCGGGGGCAATTCGCGACTCCATGGTGAAACAACTTCACCAAACCCCTATGAAGATGTCTTTGTATGACCTAATACAAAGCTCTTCACAACATCGCCAAGCCTTGGTAAAAGCTTTATAGGCAATGGAGGTCCAACCTGAAGACCCCCAACCACTGGCTGCTTTAGTCAAATCATTACCCACCATTGCTTCTGTCACCTTCAGTGATTTTGAGATTCCTGCCTACAACCTTGAAGATCAGGATCTTGCCCTTTTTATCACAGCTTACATTGATCAAACTCACATTAATCAGGTTATGATTGATGGAGATCCTAGCATCAACATAATTTCTACCCATGCATATGATCAACTAGCCCTTCCAAAAAATTGCATGTCAAAAACTGATGCAATTCTTCATTCTTTCAATGATGCCACTGCCACTACCATTGGCACTGTGTTCTTGCATATTCATATTGGCCCATGTACAATTTTGGAACTCTTCTATATCATTGAGGGGGAGTTATAATATAACATGTTGTTGGGATGACCTTAGATATGTTTCATGACCTATGTCCCTTCCATGTTGCATTGTTGTGTCAAGTTTGAACATGAGGGGTAGGTTCATGTCATTCTTGCTAACCTTTCCCCCTTTAAAACATGTAATAATACCTACCAACCTAATGATGTTATCATCCCTTTGAAAACATCCACTCAAACACCACCTCTACTTGCAGAAGCCTCGACAAGCTCACAGACACTGGTCACACCTATGCCTACTCCTCAAGTGACCAAGAAAGATCCTATGGAAGATACCTTCCAGTGCCTTTCACTTGGGAAGTATAATTTGCTTGCCCTTGACATGTTCCAAACTCTACAAGAATATGGAAAAATTCATCACCACCCTAACTATGACCATCACATCAAAATGGTCATCCCATATGGTCCTCTCGATCTCCAAACTAATCTCACCTATGGAGGGCTAGATCGGGCTCCTACTGTTGGAAATCCTCTCTCATCACCCTGACTATTCACATGTAATTTTTCCTTCCTCAACAACCCTATATTTTCTCACACCTATCTTCATAGGGTGCATGGAAGGGTTTTGGCTTTGGGCATTATGAACAAGGTCCCCACAAGCCCATTGAGCCTCCAAATGACGAGGCAATAAAAAATGCCAAGAAATGACATGGCATGGGTTTCAAAGAACCTAAAAAACCCTCTAAGATCCCTCGCCATGAAACTATCATAGATAATTCTATTCCAACCTCACCTATTCCCCCACCCTCACCTACAAAGTCGGTGGTCTCCATCCCTCCTAGTTTTTTTTTCATAAATGCCATTCACTTGGAATCCTTGACCTATCAACTAGGTGAGGCATCAAGGTCTCTTCCTCTCATCTATCCAGACATGATAGATGATGAATCTTATATCATCAAGACTATTCAATGCCTGGACGATGACACCATACTCACCTACATGGGTGTGGATGACTCCTTCATATAATGATCACTTCCTTCAAAAACATAGGTTATGTTAAACGAATCAACTATTGACATTAATCTCCCATCTTTCGATGTTTCTCACATTTTAAATATTGGTCAATCTTTAGATGCCCAAGAAAAAATTGACTATACCACATTCCTTACAGATCATAGCAAATCCTTTGCTTGGTCTTATAGTGATATGCCTAGTATTAACCCTGACATTGTCATCCATAACATCATCATGAACTATGAAGCTAAGCTTGTCAGGCAAAAGCTTTACAAGATGCATCCTCACATCACACTCCTTGTCAAAGAGGAGCTTTAACATCTTCTCTCTGTCTCATTTATCCAACCCATTGATTATATACAATGGGTGTCAAACATTGTCCCTGTCTCAAAAGCAATAGGGGGAATTCAAATTTTTACTGACTATCGCGACCTCAACCTAGCTTGCCCAAAGGATGACTTTCCTTTGCCAAGCATTGACCAACTTGTTGATCTTACTGCTAGTCATGATATGCTATCCCTCATGGATAGGTTTTCAAGATATAACCAAATCTTGATTGCCCCAGAAGATCAACATAAAACCACCTTCATCACCCCATGGGGGACATTCTGCTATAGGGTCATGCCTTTTGGCCTCAAAAATGTAGGTGCTACATACCAATGTGCCATGACTTATATCTTTCACGATCTCCTCCATAAAATCATGGAGGACTATGTGGATGACCTGTTGGGGAAATCTAAACTTCCCCATGACCACCTAACCATTCTCAAAATAATATTCAGTCACCTACTACAATATAGCTTTCAACTCAACCCCAAGAAATGCATCTTTGGGGTTCTCTCAAGGAAAATTTTGGGTTTCATCATTTCTCTCTATGGCATTGAGGTAGATCCTACTAAGATTCGAGCCATACTCGAGATACCCCCACCAACTAACCTAAAATAGCTTCATAGCCTATAAGGGAAGCTTCAATCTATTGGTCACTTCATCTCATAGCTATCTGACTGATTCCAACCCTTCCATCACCTCCTCAAGAAGGACATCTCCTTTAATTGGAATAAAGATTACCAAGAGGCTTTTAAGGCTCTTAAATGCTATCTTGTCTCTCCATTAGTCCTTATTCCACCTAAAGATGACCAACCCTTCTATCTTTACATTTTGTCAATAGATAATTCCTTAGGTGCCATGATCGTGCATCAAGATGAACAACATCATGAATAGGCAGTTTATTATATAAGCCAAATGCTCATTGACTATGAAACTCGGTATACTTATAATAAAAAACTTTGCTTGGGATTAGTCTTTGCCACCTCCAAACTCCACCACTATCTCCTCAACCATAAGACTTACGTCATCACCCACATCGACCCTCTTAAATATATGCATTCCAAGCCATACCAAAACCAACGTATGGCTCATTGGCTCATGCTTCTCAATGGGTTTGATTTGGAATTGATTCAACAAAAGTCTATAAAGGGGCAAACGATCACTGACCAACTAGCAGATGCCCCTTTACTTGATAAGCAACCCTCTAAATGTGAATTTCCTGATGAGTCTATTGCCATGCTATCCACCGATGACATCTCTTATCAAATGATAATGTTCTTTGATGGATCTAAATGTCAACTCAATGGGGGTGTGGGGGTCATTCTCATCCCTCATGAGGGTGAGCCCATGACTTTATCCTTCAAACTTGACTTTGAATGCACCAATAACATGGCTAAGTATGAAGCCTTAGTTTTGGGTCTTCAAACTACCATTTTCTTGGGCATTAAGACAATCAATATCTTTAGCGACTCACAACTAGTTGTTAATCAGATTAACAGTTCATATCTTTGTAAAAACAAAGTTTTGCAATGATATAAACATCATGTTGACACATTGTTAGGGTCTTTCGACCGTTATCTCTTGCAAACTATTCCTCACTCTACGAATAAGTTTGCCAACACAATGGCCTCTCTCACCTCACACATCCCATCTTCATCTACTTCCTCAAGAATCTATGTCATGGTACACCATTTGGCATTGCCCTCATATATCTCAATTGACATCAAATTTGTTGGCAATATTGACTCTAGTCCACATGATGTTTGGTATAAACAACTTGTTGACTACTTGACTTATTCTATCATTCCTCCTGACCTCTCTAGTAATTGACGATGAGCTTTTATCAAGAGTAATACTTGATACACCATGTTAGTGGGTCTTCTCTATAAATGAGGTTTTGATGGTATCCTTCTTTGATGCCTAACCACCACTGAGACATCTCATGCCATCAAACAAGTCCATGATGGGATTTGTGGAGGAAATTTTAGTGGTAACCCGGTTGCAAAGTGCATCCTCCACCTGGGCTATTATTGGCCCACTCTTAACCAAGATTGAAGTGACTATGTTTGGCATTATATCAAATGCCAGCAACATGCTAACCTACTTCACATCCCTAGCCATGCTTTACAAGTTGCTAAGGATTTTTGGCCCTTTTCACAATGGGGCTTATATCTAATTGGTGAGATTAACCCTCATTCATCTCTCTGACATCAGTCTTTTATCATAGCAACTAAATATTTCACTAAATGGGTGGAAGTTATTCCCCTCATCTCCACTAAAGCCAACAAAATCATCAACTTCATTAACCACCACATCATCTATCATTTTGGTGTACCTCACAAGATAATCACTGATAACAACAAATCTTTCAAAAACAAAACCATCCAAAAGCTTTGCGACATTTTTGGCATCAAAATCAGCTTTTCATCACCTTACTATCCACAAGTAAATGGACAGGTAGAATCTTATAACAAAATCCTAACTAAAATCCTAATGAAGGTGGTCAACGACACTAAAAGGGATTGGCACACTCACATTCCCTTCACTTTGTGGGCCTACCACACTAGCATCTGATCCCCTATGGGTGCTACACCTTTCTCCTTAGTGTATGGAAATGAGGCCGTCTTGCCTCTTAAAGTACAAATACCTTCTCTTCACATCTCCTTGCATGACATGCTCTCTAATGATGACTTTCATTAAGATTAATTAACACAACTTGAATTACTCAATGAATGCCATCTTGTCACTCTTAATCATCTTCATATCTACCAAGATCGTATCAAGTGTGCCTACAACAAAAATTTGAAAGAGCGAGATTTCAAAATCATAGATCTCATCCTTAAAGAAAACCAACACATGACCAATATGGAAAGAAGAAAATGAGGCAAGTTTTCTCCTAATTAGCTCAGACCTTATATAATAATGCACAAGTATGGATTAGGCACTTATCGTCTATCTTCTCTCAAAGGCTAGCCAGAACCTGAGCCCCTTAATGCCTTGCATTTATGACCATTTTACTATTAACCAAGTAATCATTCACTTGATGTTTAACTTGAGCTCATCCCTTGAACAACCCCTGTCATCCTCATTCTTATTCCTTTCAACCCTTTTTCCCTATAAAAATTAGTTAACCCTTTTTTTAAGCATTAATGCTTTGTCCTAATAAAAGGGAAACCCCTAAACCTCTATAGTCTATTCCATGACTAAAAGTTTAGTTAACAAAAAAAACATAAAACTGGGATGCCTAACAAAATCTTAAAATGTCATAAACTATAAATGTAGACTACTCCCTCGAAGGACAACTACATTATTGTTGTAACTAATAGACTGCTCCCTTAAAGGATAGTTATTCAAAGAAATCAAAACATATAAAGCAAAATATAGACCACTCCCTTGAAGGATGGCTATGCCCAAATTTTGCTACAAAAATAGAACCCTCTCAGAAGCTCCACGCATCGATCAGATTCACATGACCATAAAACAAAAACACCATCCCCAAGTAGACTTTCCGCATTGATCAGTCTCCCCAAAAAAAATTGACTAACAAACTATTAAGTCATGGACTTGCTTATAGTCATTCTCAGGGTCACCTATAAAAGGGGCAAAGTTATCCCTGCTAAAAAGGGTTACACTATCCTCACATATCACATAATCACACCTATTACCCTAAAATACCCAAGGGATTTTGAGCTCACTTAACGTCAAGTGATTAGGGTACTTCTCTAACAAAAACCAATGGTCAACGACGTAATGCATGAATAGGGTTTTTATTTGTAAATACCCTATCTATGTTATCATTATGGTCCTTGTCAATAGAAGAGCGACATGCCTTTCACTTCTTACACACCTAGGTCACATGCCAGTTTATCTTTTAAGATGCAGTGTCTTAAAATTATATGCTCGCATATTGTCATCTCATAATTTTCACTATAAAGTTATGAACGTAACATTCAACTCAATTTTATCATAAATAACATCACATGTTTCTGATAAAATACAACCAAAACATTTTCTAACCACTAAGATAACATCATGAATTATTTAATGCAAATACCAATTTGTGTTATATAAATTATCATAGCCCATTCACATTATTTTTTATGGAAAACAATACACATGGAAACTATCAACCAAACACAATTTATGTCAAGCATATACCATCACCAATATGGAAACCTACTGAAGCATAAATAAACTCATTTCATTTTTAGCATACACCATCACCATATATGGAAAATTGCTAAAGATGAAAAACCACATAACCTATGTTACAACATACACCATCACACAATATGGAAAAGTTTATAACATCATCATACACTCATCATTTCAAGCATGTACCATCAAACATATGGGAAATGCTAAAAAGACTAACATAACCAAAACAACTAACACAAAATCACATCCATAATAACCTCTTAACCTTAGTTTCTTTCTCATGAAAGTGTTTCCTTCTGACTACTTATTGACATCAGTGGCCTAACCAATGTCGATGACCTAAAAATGTAGGTATTCTCTAAAACTACCCAAAATCATGACCAAACAACCAGCCCTGACACTGTAGAAGTCACCTTGGACTTCTCATGGGGAACATTAGAGATCACATACATCTCCCTAACCACAATAAACAACACTCGAGATCACTTATATCTCAGCCCTACTCAACAAATGACCTCAGAGATTACAACTATCTCCTCAGACCATGACCACTTTCGAGACAACTTTGCCTTGGTTGTTTTGATTGCATATGCTGCCTCATGAATAGTTAGCAAGTTATATGCACCCCTCCCACCTATTTTTGGATCACGATCAAGTTGATCCCCAATATCTGTGACATTTTCATGTTTTCTAAGAGCACTTCGTAGCCCAAATACTTAGAACATGATGCCCATTGGCGTTATAGCTTTGATCGATCTAACCCAATCAGCTACCACTAATAAGATGGGGATTGGTTACTTAAATTTTAGTCCTCCTTGACTATTAGAGATACATCTTTGATCATTTTAACCCAATCAGCTACCACTAATAAGCTAGGGACCAGTTACTTTGATTTTAGTCCTCCTCAACCTTTCTTGTGATAATTTTACATGCCTATAAAGTGAAGTGGTATACATGTAATCTCAACTATTACAGTGTTCACACTCCAACCTCACCCTACCCATCCACTACCTATCAAATCAGCACCTGATTTTGGATTACCTTCTATCGATTCCTTGTTTGAGGGGGAATACCTCATCCCATACCTGGGGCAACCTACATCTATTTTTGTCTTGTAGTTTGTTAGAACAAACCACAAGATAAAAAGGGGCAAATGTAGACACCAATATCATGTCAACCCCCCTTAGTCCCCTTTTAAATTTTAACACTCCTAACCCACACACACCTTATTAATTTAAAAACTACTTATTTTAAATTAATTACCTCACCTAAACACCTCACCCTAAGACTATTTCTTAGCCTATGAGTTAGTCTAAGACTAGGTCCTCCAAACCTTAACTACCCATGACCTATTCTCATCCCATCTTAACTCTGTAACCAACTCTTATGCCTCATAAGCCCTTGTTTTTCCCATTCTCCAATGGAAAAGGCACTTGGCAAGTGAAGAAATAGGCAAAGAGCTAAAAATAGCCCATTTACCTATTCTCTCTCCCCCAACGTTGGTCAACCTGCGATCAACATTGGCAGTTCTATGCCAATGCCGGTGGGATCACTGACATCGATTACGTAAGCCAAGATCTAACATTGAGCTAAGCCCACCTTTTCACACATTGGCATGCACACTCTGAGATTTTAGGCACCAAAACTCGACTATTATTCTCCTAGCTATCAAAGCTCTACACAAATCATTCTAGAGACTAGATTAACAGATTATATGAGGACCTCAAGCTACTAAATTAAAGAAATCCATGTTCACTTCATTGGCTCACAACACCGGTCACATTAGCCACAATGGGAATCACTATTCTGACACCTCTAGTTCTTCACCTTATAAAGCTAAGTACTCTAGTTTTCATTTTAGTGTTTTAGAATATATTATCAATTAGTTTTCATTGATATTTCTAAATACTATTGAGAGGCCTGACTTCTTTTATGGAGGGGTTAAAAGGCCTTCCCCTTGTTCTCACCCCCTTTTCACACCAATTATCTACATATACCCTTCCTCAAACCTCATTCACCTTCCCACAACCCTACACCAACCTCTGAACTTCCAAAAACCCCTCTGTCTATCCTGAAGATACTCTAAAAGTTGTCTAAGGCTAACAACCCCAACCAACATCAGCAAACCAATCAACATCAGCATCTACAACTCAAACTAGCATCAATAGACCAACTAACATTGGCACCTTTAGCTAGACTAACATCAGCAACCCAACTGATGCCGACACCATTTACTCGACTGACCTCAGTAGACCCACCAACATTGACGACTGTGTTCTGAACCAACAAACTAGAAAGCCATCCAAACAGCCCATCTAGACCAGATAGAACCTTTAGCCAGCCTTTTATAGCATTCTGAGATACACAAATTGCAAGGAATATGTACACACCATCTACTTTTCTATTTCTTTAGTCATTTATCATTTCTTCCTTTGCAATACTTTTATCTTTAAATAGTGGACTGTCATACCTTAAGGAGCTTCACGCTTATGAGACTAAGCATGTAGCTTGGTAGTCCACCATAGCCTCTTCTAACAGCTTTCTTGTTTAAGTTTCATTCTTACTGTAGGTGTTTTCTCCACAACCAAAGAGGAACTCCCACAAGGCTTGGATATGGTGTGCACTAAATCTGGGTAACATCAAACCCATAACCTCTTAACCTTAGTTTCTTTCTCATTTGAATGTAATTAGTGAAAATCTAGAGAAACACTAAGATGAAGTAATTTGTAAACAAAATTATAATGGAAAATTAAATGCCCATAAGGATTTATAATAATTCTATAGCTTCATCCCAAACTTGATCTCATCTCTTAAAACCTCTTATAACTTGCACAATGCATAAAAGAGTCAAAAAGAGCAATTTTGTACCCTATCTATATAGATTATGTATAACTCATCATGATGGTAGGGAGCCTTACTAATAATTATACAACATAAAATTATCATTTTTGGATAACTATGCCATTTTCATTCAATATCTCTTTCATTTTTCACATTAGGTCTAGACTAAAGGTTTAGGAAGGTTTTAAGTCACTTCTACTCTTCAGGATTATTCATGAAGGTCAGACATTAAAATTGAAAAAAAATTCCACAAATGCAAATTTTAAGACCTCCATCAACCTACCTAAAATCTTTGAACCTCCATTTAAATCCTCATGAAGGATGTGAGCATTTGAAGTTACTTTATCGAGCTTTTCCTTCCATTTCTTGTAGGCCTGAGTTGATTTTGAGCTCAAAAATGGAATATTTTTTATTTATCTACATACCAAGATATTAATCACATATAAAATGACCCTAAAAATATTTAAAATCCATTGGAAAGCTCTGATAATGTTGGAAATGAATTTTCCCCTCCATTTGGCTTCTTGGCCTAAACGTACCCAACAACCCTGTTTACATATTTAGGGGTTTAGATTACCTTGTTAAGGTTTATCCTTAATATAAATAGTTTATCATGTTGTCCTATATGTGTTTAAACCCTCAAAACCTCTCTTCAGTTTCCAATCAAATTCTTATCCACCCTTTTATTTCCAATCCTCAAGACTATAGGGTTTGTAACCTAGGGAAGTACCCTCTATTTGAGATAAAATAGAGGGTACTTCCCCTATTCCCCCAGACAAAATTAATGTTTGAGAATATTATCTAGGTGATGGAGACTCTATAAACTAAATTTGGAGTCTTGATTGGGTCAATATACCCCATACTCCTTCAAACTCCAAGATAGATTGTGTGGGAGACAAACTATGTGCAAGCTTCTATCATGTCAACAATATGATGAATCATTAAGACATTATCCTTAATCTATATCAACTATGAGAGATCAATGAGAATATTTTAGTCATGATGAAGGTGTTTTGAGCTTAAAAATCACTTCAACCTCTTATTATTTCTCCTTAGACTTGACTGGTCAAGTCTTAGTGTGCCTTTTGATTGTGTTCTGCCCTAAGGCACTACACCTGTAAGTGTGAATGCATGGATTAGGCTTTGAGAATAGTGCATGGGTCCTCTTAAAACCTTTCAAGATTATTTACCAATGATTTTGACCTATTAATTCATATTTTTTAGGTTATATCACATCAAACCCTAATCTTTTAGCTCTCTACCCCTCACAGTTAGCTATAACTAACTATGTGGGGCCCTGTGAGTGATATTGAAGGAATTCAATATTTAAATGTAAATTTTGAGGAGATCTACTACTACTTTACTCTACTTTTATGATCTCTAAACTTTTTATAATTCTTATCTTATGTGGAGACTACAATATATGATCATCTAAATGCTTCAAATCTCATGACAACCTTCTTAAAAAATACCAACAAAACATCAAGGAACTCTATTTTCATGTTTTAGGGACAATTGGCCTCAATTTCATAGTCATCATCTTTGAGAGGTTATTCCTAATTTTCTCACCAAACTAGCACTTCACATAGGTTTTTTATGGTCTACATAACATATTATGACTTCAATAAGAGTTTTAACATGTGCTTTAACACTCCATATAAGTACTCCTAGTCTTATGTTAATCCACCTATAGGTGGTTACTCTCATGTCTATAGACAATCAAGATGAGGATGGTAGTGAGCATTGTTTTAACCATTTGATCACTATTAGTCCCATTATAACCTCTTAAACTATGTGCTTATAACCTTGAGTGGATAAAAACCATTCAATCATGTATTTTCCCATATTCCATCTTCCTGTAGGGATTTTTTAAGTGAATATAATGGTAGGAGACTACAAATTTAGGCAGTGAATAGTAATATAGGTAGTGTACAAGAAATTTATCTTTGGTTTTCACTATATACCTTCACCAAGTGAACAAAGACACTCTTACCACTCCAAAAGACTTGAAACACCTATCAGAGCTCCTAATTTATCATTGCATCTTTTTGAGATGATTGTATATTCAAAGAACTACCTACATATACATAGTGTATTGACTGCACCCATGTAACATTGCTTGGATAATGAGATTGAAATATTAATGGGGTAAATATATCATTATAAACATGAGTATGAACCTATAAAAACTTATTGAAGTCACTTTCAAAGCATGAATACTCTAAAGATGTTGAAAACATGCCTATCATCCCAAATGAGACTAATTTGCCAACTTAAGATTATTTTCTCATCAAAACACCATGAAACATGAAAAAAATTATTTATGGAATTTTATAATAAATCCAAAATCCATTAGAGTCAACATCACTAATTAGATTATATGAACCCATCCAAAATAGAGCAAAACCTATAGGGTATAGAAAATAGTTAGCATAAAAACATAGTCAACTTGTAAAGGATGGTTCATAAATCATGGTTGACCAATATTCAAAATATTGTTATTTAAATGGATATATATGAGTATAATTCTATCTCCCAAAGGTTTTTGACCTAAAACTTCTCCAACTTTTTATACCAAGTATAAACATGTTGATCACTTTTATGTGTCTAGATGGATGAACAAGGGGTAGAATGGTTTTGGAAATTTTAATCACTTATAGAGTATGTAAATAATTTAAATTAATATTATAAATCTAAATAATCATCTCACAACCTTATTCCATGTTTCAAACTCTCTCATGGGTTGTACAAGTGCCAAACTCCTCTTTTTCAGTTGATCTCTTGATCTTCAGTTAGATAACCTACAAGTTTTAGATGGGACTAACATTCCTAATAGGTAATATGACTTATTTTATGTTTTATAGTAAATTATGACACTTGGATATCTTGAAAACTATATCACTTGCATTTATGAACCCTAAAAGCCTTCTAAATGACTCAAAGTGACATATTGATTAAAATGACTAAGACCAAGTCTAATATAACATTAAATGACATAAAAATAACTATAATGCACCATATTACATAATATTAGACCCCCTAAAACATCTAAAAATAAATTTTTTACCTATAATGGTCCCAATTTGACCTACAAGGTCAAATTTGGTCAATAAATTAGTGACTCAAAGGGATAGTATACCTGCTATGCTAACTAGACTAGTAGCCTTATCAGTCCATTGGGATTAGGGAGTCATATATATTTTGAAAAAAAAAATTAAGACCTAAAAATTTACAAAAAACATTTATCAAGAAAATACCAATGATTGCAACCACACAAAATAAAAGACACACATAAAGCAAAAGCAACTACACATGTGCTTCATGAGCACTTATGAAACACACACACCAAACTAGAAAAAATAAATCAAACGCTAACTAAACTGAGATTAAAAATCCATCTTGGATCAAATGGGAATTTTTAAAGCATCCATACTTCATGACATGAAGGAATTAATGAGAAATATAGTCTTTTGATCCTTAACATTGATGCTTCCAACTTTTTCATGATGTTTGCCAACTTCATTGGCATGATATTCAATGATAACCAAGAAATTAAAAATATGTTGGATATGGAAATTGAATCTTATTTTATCCAAAAAACCTCAAATTTCTCATATGGATCCTCAATTAAAACCTATGGTGGTGGTTCAATAAGGCATACCTTCACGATTTTTATAGTGTTCTCAATAAGATTGGGTTTCTTCTCAGCTGCAAGTTCTTCTAGATCATCAAGGAGACTTGAAAAATCTACCCAATATTATTCATTTTCCTCCATGGGAGACTCTTTCTTCACCTTTTCATGTACTTGACCCTCAACTTGGAAAAGCTCTTCAATCTCTTAAAAGAACTTCATTTACAACTGCCAATCATCTTTGTCCCTTTTATCATCTAGAACCACTACCTCTTCAATCTTCTCTTCTTGATGTATGAGGTCATCAAGATGGTGTTATTAAATATATAATTAATTTAAGGGTGATTAAAAATTATATTGAGGTATTGGGTCATCTTCAAGAACAACAACTTCCACCTTGGTCTCAATAGATTTTTATAGGATTACAACCTCATTGGGGATGACTTGAAATTGTTCTCCATTCTTAATAGCACATTCATATTAATTATTTAGAATATTATCCAAAATATTTTGATCATATTTATATTATTATTCAGATACTTCCCTCTTCAAGTGTTTGTCACATTCCTCATAGACAGTTGTAAAAGAGTCTTCAACATATTTCTTTTCATACAAGAAGGCAAAATTACACTTATGATCACCAAAGGGAGTCCCTATAATGATTTCCTCTTCTTCAACATTTATGACCTATTAATTTATCTCAAGTTTTATATTATATATCATAACCTAAATTTTATTCTCAAGGGATACAAGATCTTCTATCTCCATCTCCTTTCTGGTGATGCCAAGACTAGGCATCTTGAAATTAGGTGACTTGGCCCAAGGAGGTATGTTTAATTTAGGCAAGAGTTCTAAATTATTATCAATCAAGTTATTTTATTTATTTTACCACACCATAAGTACATAAATTTAAAGAGTGATAGGGTGAGGACAAGATGAACTAGCTGGTGGAGGTGGAACATAGAACTCAAAATCAGATTGAGAGTGAAATGTAGGGGATTCTTTTGGAAGTTCTTGAGGAAGAGGAGGAAAACCTTAGGCTATAATAGCTTTATTTTATTACTTCCATTTTATAATCACTTAATTTACATATAATTTAGCTTTATCACTCTCTTTATGAAGGTTAGATAGGGTGTGTTTAGGCATAGGATCATTTTTAGGCTCTAAACCTTCCATCACACCTTGTCTTAGCAATTTCATCCTTGACTCTAACTCTCCAATTTGATTGGATAGGTTATCTTGGAAAATTATTTCTTTAATTTCATATTTATCTTCATGAGGATGAGTATTACAAGAGGGATGCCATGGAGAACAAGAATTCTCTTGAGGAAGGGTGGGAGGGACTTGCATAGGATCAAGCTCTTTCTCAACCTCACACTCTTTGTCTAAGATTTTATCCTCTTTCTTTCCCCATGATTCCAATATATTATTCCTGATAGTATGTTAGGATTATGATTCTCTTCTTGAGGTGGTGATGTAATTTTAGGAGTGGATGAAGTGTTCAATAAACTTAGAATCTCCTTGGACTTGGAACCTTATCTCTAACTTCAGATTTCATATCTAGAGGTCACTTCTTGAGGTGGGGATGTAATTAGAGAGGGAAATGAGGGATTAAATTCCACTTCATTTGATTATTATATGGATTGATGCATATTATTATTTTCTAACACAATCTTATTGACAAGATTTTCTTTAAAAACCAAGTTTATCTTTCCAACTCTCTCTTCCAACTGATTGGGAAAAGGATGAGTTTGATAAGCTTGATTGGGTTCATGAGTAAGAGTCACGTAGGATTGATAATAATATTAGGGAAGTGGATACAAAGGCTAATATGTTTGGTGAGGATGATTTTCATGAATTCTTAGCCTATCCTCTAAGTATGAAACCAATCCACTCACATCTAGCATCTCTCTTATGAGCCTTTACCAATTTACTCTCTCAATAAGATCCAACTCTCTTTTAACCAACTCTAATGCATCTACCACATTATGAATGATATGACTAGGAAAATATTAACCATGTGTCCTTAGTGTATCAAGATCTAACATATACTTTTCATATCCCAAAAGAGTTTGCTTAAAGTTTGAAATGGACTAACTTGAGAAGTGACTAGATTGACTAAGAGTAAGACATGGAGAAGACTAATTGGAGGGATGATAAAAATCATGAACATGTTAGTAAATATCATATTAGATATAGTAAGGATCATGAAAATGTTGATATGGAATGTTATAAGCTTGATAAGCCTCACCAACTTATGTAAAATAATACTCCACACCAAATTCAGCCATGGAAATTCATTAGAAAGCAACAACACAAGGAATGATTATAAATTATATTAAAAAGGAATACCTAGGATGATTGACTAGCTGATGTAATCTCAGAGTCACCATTGATGTTTAGATAGATGCCTCCAAATGTTGATGTGTTGAAAGATAACACCAAAAGTATTTCAACTTCTTGGACTAAGAGTCCCACCAGGCATGCCAAAAGTTATTGTCACTTGGATTTGTAAATTTTGAAGAGATGTCTTAGCTATTCTCATCCAAGTGGCATAATTGAAACACCTCTAGGTTGTGGATATCCTAATAATGAGGTGAATCTATAGATAGGGCTAGCTCCCTTAATGTACCACTAGTAAATCACTCCTACACTTAAACTTGTGAGGAAAAAGGGAGATAAAACTAAAAGTAAACTATCCTAAAGGAGGTGATACACCAAATTAGTTGATGACTACCAACCAACTTCATATTAAACATGAAAACAAGGGACTAACCAAACATACATTTCTCTAATATGTATCTTCTCACATCAATATTTTATTATGAGGTTGTGATGAATGTTTAGGCTAGAAGGACTAAATAAGAGGCCTAGGATGGCACTGTTTGAATAGACAAACTAACTCAACCTTGAAACATCAGTATAACACTTTACATGACCTATAAAAATAATATTTCCAACTAAAAATAGGTGAGAGAATGAAATAACAATGCTAAGGAAAAACAAGTCATCACTAAGAAAAATCAATCATGTAAGTGAACATAGTATGAATAGTCATGGAAGAGGTAAAAATTAGTAGTCTTTATTGATCCATGGTATGATAATGAGTAGGGATTTTCCATACTTAGGTGGAACATATTTTACAAAGGCCAAAATGGCTAGTTCTTATAGAATTTGAGAGAGAGATAAGAAGAGAGAAGTCCAAAAGTTATAAGGACACTTGTTAAGCTAATAAAATGAGTTAATTATGCATAAGAAGAGGGTTTTAAATGGACCATGCAAGGTTAGAAGAGATAAGTAGATTTAAAAGTCATAAAACTCATGAAAAATGGTGTGTAATTCCCTTTACTAGCTCATAAAACTACCTTCATGATTTAGCCATGTTTGAACGTACCAAAAATAACTAGGGATAGGTATGATGATTGTAATAAGAGGTAAATATTTCATACATACTTCTACATGCATTGGTTGTATTCTTGGTCATCTAAAATCTTCCCAAAATGAGCTATCACCATATATAGTCAAAATAACTCTTCTTTCACACACCATGCACACTTGGCTTCCCAAAAGGCATCAATTTTCCATGAAAATTCATAAAATGGAGTGGATGATACTTTTCAAGACCCTCCATGGCCTTAGAGTCATTAAACACACTTTAAAAATACATCCACTTGAAGTTCTCACACTTATCACCATCATGTTCACTATACCAATTCTGACTGACTAAGATGAAGTTATTTAAAAGCTTAATTATGAGTTTTTATGAAACATTAAATTACCATAAGGTTTTATAATAGGTATATAGCTTCATATAAAATTTTATCTCATCTCTTGAAACCTTCTAGAATCTACATAATGCAAAAAAATAGTCAAAAAGAGTATCTCTATACCCTATCTATATAGATTCCATACAACTCATCCTAATGATAGGGACCCTAAATGATACTTATAAAAACTTTAATCATCATCTTGGGCCAACTATGCCATTTGGGTGCATTATCTCTTTCATTTTCCACATCAGGTCTAGACTAAAGGTTTAAGAGGGTGTTAAGTCACTTCTACTCTTAAGGATTGTTCATGAAAATCAAAAGTTGGAATTTCAAAAAAATTACACAAATTAAAATTTCAATACCTTTTTCAAACTCTTTTAAACTCCTTTAACCTCCATGCAAATCCTCATGGAATATGTGACCATTTGAAGTTACCTTATCAAGCTTTTCCTTCCATTTCCTATAGGCTTGAGTTGGTTTTGAGCTAAAAAATGGACCATTTATGCTTTTTATGCACACTAAGAGATTTATCACATATAAAATGACCCTAAAAACATTTTTAATCCATTGGAAATCTCTACCAATGTTGAAAATGAATCTGACCCTCCATTTGGCTTCTAAACCTAAACCTGCCTAACAAGCCTATTTGCATATTTGAGGGTTTAGTGTACCCTATTGAGGTTCCTCATATTTTTACATGGTTCATAATGTTTTAATATATGTGATTAAACCCTAAAAACCTCTCTTTATTGTGAAATCAACTTCTTTTCCACCATTTTGTTTCTAATCCTCAAGACTATAGGGTTTACAACCTATGGAAGTACCCTCTATTTGAGACAAAATAGAGGGTACTTCCCCTATTCTCCTATATATAATTAATGTTTGATAATATTATCCAAGTTATGGAGACTATTTTAACAAAATTTGGGCTCTTTATTAGGTTAATCTACCCCCTAATACTTCAAACTCTAAGATAGACTATGTGGGAGGCAAACTATGTGCAAGTTTCTATTATGTGAATTGTATGGTGCATCATTAAGACCTTCTCCCTCCTTTATATCCACTATGAGAGTTCCATGAGAATATTTTAGTAAATATGAAGGTTTTTTGAGCTTTAAAATCAATTAAACCTTTTATTATTTTTCCTTACACTTAACTGGTTAAGTTTGAGTGTGCCTTTTAACTATGTTCTGCCCTAAGGCACTGCACTTGTAGTTGTGAATGCATGGGTTAGGATTTGAAAATAGTACATGGGTCCTCTTACAACCTTAAAATATGTTTTAAAAATTGTTTGGATCTATTCATTCATCTTATCTAGGTTATATCATATCAAACCCTAATCCTTTGGCTCTCTACCCTTCATAGCCAGCTACAATTGACTATGTGGGGTCCTGTAGATGATATTAAAGGAATTCAATGTTTAAATGGAAATTTTGAGGAGTTCAACTACTGCCTTCCACTACTTTTATACCCTAAAAATATTATATAATACTTATATTATGTGGAGACTACAAGACATGATCATATAAATGCTTCAAATCTCATGACAACCTTGTTATAAAATACCAACAGAACATCAAGAAACTTTGTTTTAATGTTTTAGCAACAAGGGGCTTAAATTTCACTATCATCATCTTTGGGAGGTTATTCCTAGTTTTATCACCAACCTATCACTTCACATAGGTATTTTATGGTCTACATAACATATTATGACTTCAATAAGAGTTTCAACATGTGCTTCAACACTCCAAACAAGTACTCCAAGTCCTTTATTAAGCTACATGCATTTGGTTACTCTCATGTCTACAAAAAATGAAGATGAGGATGGAAGTGAGCATTATTTTGACCATTTGATCACTCTTAGTCCCATTATAACCTCTTAAAATATTTTCTTTCAACTTTAAGTGAATAAAAATTGTTCAAGCATGTCTTTTCTCATATTTTATCTTCCTGTAGGGCTTCTATAAGTCAATATAATGGTAGGAGACTATAAATTTATGTAGTGAATAGTAATATAGGTAGTGTATAAGAAATATATGCTTGGGATTCACTATATACCTTCAAAAAGTGACCAAAGAAAATACTCCATCTCCAAAAGACTTGAAACACCTATTAGAGCTCCTATTCCATCATGGCATCCTTATGAGATACTTGTATATCCAAAGAGCTACCTACATATACATAATGTATTGACTGCACCCATGTAATATTTCTTAGAGAATGAGATTAAAATATTAAGGGGGTAAATATATAATTTTTAAAATGAGGATGAACCTATCAAAACTTAGTGAAGTCACTGTTAAATTATGAATATTTTGAAAATGATGGAAACATGCCTATCATCCCAAATGAGACTAATCTACCAACCTGAGATGATTTTATCATCAAAACATAATGATACATTAAAAAATAATGTATTTCATTTTATAATAAGTCTAACATCCTTTGGAATCAACATCACCAACTATATTGTACAGTCTTATCCAAAATAGAGCAAAACCCATAGGGTGTAGGAAATAGTGAGTATAAAAACATAGTCAGCTTGTAAAGGATGGTTCATAAATCATGGTTGAAAAATAATAAAAAATGTTTTTATACAAATTTGTCTCTATGATTTTAATTTCACATCCCAAATTCATTTGACTATAAACTTCTCCAACTGTTCATACCAAGCATAAACCTGTTAATCACTTCTATGTGTCTAGAAGGACAAAAAAGGAAAAGAACAATTTTAGACATTTTTTAGAGCTTAAAAATAATTTAAATCATTTAAATTAATATGATTAAGCTTAAAAGTCATCTTAAAACCTTTTCCCACTTGTCAAAATCTCTCATGGGTTGTACAAGTGCCAATCTCCTCTTTTTCAGTTAATTTCTTGATCTTCAGTTAGATAACCTACAAGTTTCAAATGGGAATAACATTATTGATAGGGAATATGAATTATTGGATCTTTTATAATAAATTAGGACACTTAAACACCTTTAAATTCATGAAACTTGTATTTATGACCCCTAAAAGCCTTATAAATGACTCAAAGTGACATATTGATTAAAATGACTAAGACCAAGGCTAATATAGCATTAAATGACATTAAAAGACATATAACACACCCTATTACATAATTATAGACCCAATAAAACACATAAAAATCAATTTTTTACCTATAGGGGTCCCAATTTGATCTATAGGGTCAAATTTGGTTAATAGGTACTCACAAGCTATGACACATACCTTGGAGAACTACTAGGCCTCCAAAGCATGAGTACTTGGTAATTAGAGTTCATAAATTATTAAAAAGAATTAAAAAGGATTCATGTATGCAAAAAAAAGGTTATAATAATTTTAAAAATCACCTACAAGATTCCTTTTGCCTCAATAGGGTCAACTACAGTTGATTGTGTATATAGTGACCTAAGAGCATGACTATCTTAGGGCTGGCATATCATGAACATATCTTGAAAAAGTCCAAATGGTTATCAAAAGGAATTATATACCTCAAGGTAATAGTGAATAAATATCATAAATCCTAAACCATTCAATACCACCTACAGGCACCTCTTTTAATATAATAAAAACATAGTTTGTTAACCTACAATATAGACCAATCAAGGTGGGAGGTATATGATGCAAGGTTTGATGAGGGTATAATGATAAACATGTTTTAAAGACTCCATAGTGATAATTTAAATTCCATATCACTATTATAACAAGTAAAAAGGGGAAGGATAGTTATATTTTATACAACCTACAATCATTCTTATGCATCTTACACAATCAACATTCTCAAGAAGTCTATCTTGGATTTTAGAGTGTTTGAGGGTGTTGGAAGTATCATCAAACCATAAAATTCAACATAGAGAGTACTCATGACTTGAAGAGTCCCTTCATATCACTCTTTATTCTATGTTAATAGGGGAAGCTACCTCTATTTAATGTCAGATAGAGGGCACTCCCCAAGGGTACAAACTTGCAAGTTTTGAGAAAAGAAGGTGAGGGTGAGTTGAAGATTGATTGAGGCCTCCCATGAAGATGATAATAGATATGTCACACATGAATGAACATAGGGGGACCCTCATAAATTATATAATCCTAACATGGTGGTTCAAATTTATAAGGATGCACACAAACTTACTTGGTTTAGTCTAGGACTAAAACCCTCAAGGGGTTTGATACCACTTATAGAATTAGAGGAATATTCCAATACATTGGAACATGTTTTTAGGGAGTTATAAGGAGTTTTTAAGTTTTTGGCATGAAAATGAAATCATAGGGAAGTCAATTTTTATTTTAAGACCATCATACCCTACATAGAATGAATAAAAATGCTCAAGAGGGAAACTTTGAGAGCTCACACCTACTTGGATGCTTTGTATGGGATTCTGAGGTGTTGGGGAATGATGAAAGAGGCCTTGAATATTAATTTTGTGGAATTTTTATGAAAAACCAATGTTAAACTTGTATGAAAAATCTTTAGAGGGAAATGTTGGAAATTTGTTAGTGATGTTATGGTTATGTCATGGAGGTGTCTTGGTGAGTGGATGAAGTGCTTTGATAGCCTAAGTAACAATGCCAAAGTGTGTAATATGTGTCTCCTAGTTTTCTTAAATGAGGATTGGTTGATTCTTAGTTTTGGCATGTTTATATATGTTTAGGGAAGAGTATGGTTATTGGATCATGTGTAATAGGTGCCTAAGATGTTATCTATGCTTGGATAACTTGTGTGCATAAGTAGAATTCATCTAATAATCCATAGTTTTCATCTAGATAATTTGGGTCTAGTGGTAAACAATCTGAGAATGTAGTTTTATGACATCACAATTGCCATATGGGAATGAGTCAAGGGGATTTGATTATATGGTTATGATCACATTAGTCCCTATTTTATATGTGATAAATCTCAATTCATGCATTGAAGTGTAGTTAAAGATATGAGGGTACAAAGTTGGCTTCTCAATCAAAATTCATTATTGTTCCATAGCCAAATTTTCATGTGGCTAGAAAGAGCTGAGTAAGCATGTTGATGAGGTCAAAATTCACATGAGTGGAGGTGTTCAGATAAAATGATCATATGAGTTTTTTTCATTTTTTTCCTAGTCTCTTTGGGTTAATTTTCAAATCATGTGATAAAGTACATCAAAAGATACACATATGTAAAGTTGGGCTCTCAGGTAATTTGACTGTGTTTTCCCATACTTAGCCAATTTTGCAATGTGGCAAGAAGAGCCGAGTAAGCATTTTGATGATGTTATATCTTACATGTGTGAAGGTGTTAAAAGAAACTGATCATATGGGTTTGTTCAATTTTGATCATAGTTGATTTATGCTAAATTTGAGACCATGGACTAAAGAATGATAAAAGTTATGTAGGAGCAAAGTTGCTCTTCCAGACAAATTTTAAGCATAGTTGGCTCTGTGATAGAATATTTTGATAAGGCATTTTAATGATGATATATCTTGCACATGCAAAGACTTCAAGAGTAGTGTGTCACATGGTTGGATTCTCCTATGTGAGGATATCGTCTGTTCTAAATTTGAGATTCATCAAAGTGTATAAGTTATTAAGGTTCAAAAATGGGTACTTATGCATGTTAAAAGGGTCCCCATAGTCATTTTTGTACAAGTTAAAGTTTGATCAAGATCAATGGTGCACATTACTCCAAGAATTCAAGAATTAGTGATATGAGGATAGGTGCATGATGTTTAATGACTAAGCAAATGTATAGGATAAAGATCCAATGGAAAGTGGGTATTCATATAAATTGATCAAATGGTGAATGTTGATGGTTAAATCCCTTATTGATCTATAGATATCGATGGAGCACATTGAGTTAAAGTATCCAAATTTCATGAGATGAGGTCAACTATCAGATGTTTAACATTTGGATTTGGTGGATTATGTGTTTATGATCTAAAAATATTGACAGTATGAGATTGATCCAAAGCTGATAGGAAATGAGATGTGAGCATAGTATTCAAGGTTTAACTATGACTTGCCATTTTATTATATGAATTTTCTAAGGGAAAAACTAGTGCTTAATAATTTGTCCATATATTTTGATAGAAAACAAATTTGCTCATGTAGTAAAAATCAAATTTATATATAATTCTAAGGCATACATGGAAATATGGATTTGAAGATATAGAAGTGTGTACAAGCAAAGATATTGAGCTTCAAAGTTGATTGTGTTCATACATGGATTGTAAGTGACCTGAGAAGATAATTTGAGCTTGTTTTTATATTATTTCAAAATATCTTAGTGAATTGTCCATTGAGGAGTGTTTTAGACTCCATAAGGATGCTCTATGTGAATTTTGAAGGTTTGACCAATTGTATGTGTATGAATAAAGGTTATTAAGTTGACTATGTTTTCATTCATAATGATTGTGTCTAGAGAAGTCTTTGAGCTATTTGGGCTTTAGTAGAAGAGTGTTTTGGCAATTTTGATCATTTGAATATGTCCTAGGGGACTTAAGGAGTGGACCTATGTATTTGGAAGTGGTATTTTATTCTTAGTTTGCTTGCTATAGTATCAAATAGATGAATGGGTCTCCATAGGACCTAAATGTGACTTAAGCCTATTTGAAATTGGATTTTTCTTAAGTGTGTCCCATATGAGATGCCTTAAGGGTGAAGGAATTTTTAGTGGCCAACAAGGAAATATTGTGAGTTTACTAATTCATGATTATTTTATATATAGTGAAACAAAATGTGTGGGTTTCTAGATTTTGTAAGTAAGAGACTTGGGAAAGATTTGTGAGAGGTTTATGTGTGTGGTTTATGGAGTGAAGGATAGGTAGTGTGCCTATTAGTTGAGTTAATGTGGAGAACATTTTGTTGACTATATGTATGAACTCTAGGTCATGTTTCTATTGTCAAGATAGGGCTCTTATAATTTGAGGATATAAAAAGAGGTTAGAGTGTGCATATTAGGACTATTTGAGTGAAGGAGAGAGATTATGGTATGCCTATGTGAAAGGATTGTTTGATAAAGAGAGAGAGAGTTTGTGTAAGGGTCAGATAATCATAGGTCTATCATTAGGTGTTGAAGACATAGTTCTAAGGTGGAAGTGTTATTTTCAAAGAGGGTCTAAGGTTTTGATCTTTTTAGGGGTAGTTGTTCCTTGAAAAACAAGGTTTCACTAAAGACCTTTGGTCAGAAGGACTTGACCAAATAGGTGGTGAGAAGGACTTGATCATCTTAGGGGAAGGTGCTCCTAGTAGAACTATTGTTTCACTAAAGTCCTTTGGTCATAAGGACTTGACCAAGGTTCCTGATCAGAAGGACTTGATTATTCTCTTGTTTGTAATCATCTTGTAGGATAGTAGTCCATGTGTTTGTAGGCTTGAGAGTAGGTTTTATTCCCCAAGAGGTTTTCCCACATAGATATTGTGTTATGTATGTGATATAAAATTATGTTTATTATTCACTACTATGAATGATCTATATGCTTCATGAATGATTATATTAAATACTTAAGTATTTACAATGGTTTTTAAATTGATTTGGATTGTTTTCCACCATTAATTCACCCCCCTTTTAGTGGATTGTACATCTCATAGACAAAAGCAATCTAAACCCTCTAAAAACCTTGGTAGTGATATACTTGGGAAAATTAAGGAGAAGGGACATACAAATGGGCTAGAATTGCTTTGTAAATTATTGTAAGTTATAAAAGACTCTCCAAGGTTCCTCCCTTCATACTAAATTATACCCTACCTATATGGACAAGGTGGAAAATGGATTTTATTTGTTGGTTTTGGTGTTTTTTAGGTTCAAGGAAGAGTCAAATGATGAAAGTTACATTAGGAGATAGATTGGTACTTGATATAACCTCTCATTTCCACCTCTTATTTCCATTTATTGTAGTATAAAATCTCATAAGTGCCTCTAATAACACCTTCATCTTAGCCAGTTAAAATTAGCATAGTGCACAAACAAGTGAGAGGGTGAAAAATTTAAGTGGGAGGCATTTTAAGGTCTACCTAAGGAATATAAGGCCATGAAGAGTCTTAAAAGGTGTCATTCCCTCTTTTGTATGGACTGGTTTGGAAAATTCAAGCCAACTTTGGTGCCAAGTGTGAAGGGTGAGTGAGAGAGGAGTTATTTGGATTACAGGCAATGATAACTCATGTCTATAAGAATCTTGATGATTAGGGATGTGACTAATACATGTTGGATCATGTATACAACCCATACCTATCATTTAAATCATCACATCTAACCTTATTCTATTGTGGGAAGTTCCAAGAGGGATAAATAATGAAGGCAATATTTTGAGTAAGCAATTGAAGAGTTCTATGCCAAATTTTTGGAGTTTCATGTTTTAAGGGACATTTTTCCAAGTAGAAATTACATGGTCTATTTTATATTCCTCTATCTTACATGTGTAACTTCTTTTCTCATCTTGACATATGTTATAGTGACTCTTGGACTTCATTCTCTTCTCTTCTCTCTCTAATTCTTTAAGTAGTAACCATTTTGGCTCTTGTAGACTAATACCACACCATGTATGGAAAACCCCTGCTAGAATGACATTGTATTTTTCCTTTGAAAAATAAATGTAAGTATGGTTTTGATTTCATGAATATTTTTCTAAGTGTGAAAAGTGATGTATGGTGATGCTAAGTTATAATCTTCTATCATTACTTCTCCTTATCCTCTCATGTTCATGCAAGAATTCCTATTCTAATAGGGCATATAGATTGTAGATAGTGTGTTATGCTATTTTAAAGTGTAAAATTATCCTTAGAGTGTGCAATCTACCCTCTATTTCACTTACCTTTTGATGCCTCATGCATATCACCTTTATATTGAAACACTTATGTTAGAATATCTTAGGAATTTGAAGTTGGTTTGTAGGTGGTGTTTCATTGTGAAAGAAGTATGATGGTACTTTGTAAATCATTTTGGTGTATCACCCCTATATATTAGTTTCTTTTCATGTAAAATTCTATCCCTTTTCCCATAAGTAAATATTTAGTTAGGTGATAAGCATTTCAAGGTATATTCAGGGAGCTAGCCCTTAAACCTAGAGGTCTACTTTTTCTATAGGTATACCCAAATACATAAAAGTATTCCCTTATTTCCAAAATTTTGAGGAGGCTTGAACACCCTCCTCTAGGGTGAAATATTTGGTGATAATAGTTCTAATATGATTGATGGGATACATTGTCCTCAAGATAACTTGTCAATGTGAATGTTGGTCTTGACAAAATTAGTTACAAATTGGTGTACTACTCAGCATTTAGTGACTCAATTAAAGGTAAAATATATTTCAAGGCCATTATTTTGTCATGGTTTTTACTAGACCATCATATATTATATCTCTTAATCCTATCAAACCACATATTCAGCCTAAAATTCCTCTTGAAGTTCAATTCCCTCATCCTACTCCACCCTATGAAGACCAAGAAGATTTCCTAGCCAAGAAAGTGAAGAGATTAAATAAATTGAAGATATTGAAGAAAACATGGCTAAGAAACATGCATTTCCTACCTTTAATACTAAAAATGCAATTCACCTTGAGGCCTATGATGACATTCTTCCTAACGCCACAAAGAGTGTGCCCACATTCAATGGTGAGATTCATGTTATACCTAGTGAACACATTAGGGATATCTCTAATTTTTATAGTTTTCATAATGTCATTAAAGATAATATTGTCATTATAATCCTTGCCATGTCCCTTAGAGGGAAAGCACTTGATTGGTATAGGAATTTTCCTAGTGGATGCATCACATCATGGAATAAATGTGGAGTGTTAATAACTTCAAGGTTTGAAGATGAAAGTGACTATACATATCTTATAAATCAACTCAATGTTAAGCATGGGATATACTAATAGGGGGGATAAATCAATATATTATATATTTTATAAAATATTACTTAATTAAATTCCACTTAACCATTCATTCAAGATATGCAATAAAATTGAAATAATGTGTACCACATAAGAGAGAGAGAGAGAGAGACCAACTTTTTACATGGAAACCCAAAGTGGGAAAAACCATGGATAATAATATCAAGTATATTAAATATCACCAACTCAAATTTCAAATTTCATAAGCACCAACCCATTTGCCTAGCATCAACATAAAAACTATTTATGATCACCAACCCATAGGAGCACCAACCCCTTACAAATATTTATGAGCGCCAACACACAAGATCACCAACCCCTCTTGTGTATAAAACACAACTATCTCTCAATGTTTCTTTCTTTACAAATGATAGAAATCTACAATATCTATTTCTATTCTCTCCTCTTTCTTATATGAAATAATTACAAACCATGTATTTTCTTGTATATACAAATGGCTTTGCAAGCCTTTATTTATAGCTTTCTAAATGACCTTTGGCATTCACCCTTTGTGACCCTTCACTCCTCATAAAATATTGCACCAAACTTGTATGACCTTTCAAATCCTTGTATTTGAAAATTCATATGGTGACCCTTCATAAGCAAATGCATACTTTCCTCTTTTGTCTTTATATTGGTGACCTTTCAAATTTCTTAAGGTGACTCTTCTTGGAAAAATGTGTCATACCCTATTTTATATTCACTTGGTGACTCTTGGAATTCTTCAAGATGACTTTTCATGGGAAAATGCATCACATTCCTCTTTTATCTTTACCCCGTGACTCTTTGACTTTTCCATGGGCCCTCTTTTGAATTTTATGCAACCAAAAATATATTTATTAATATTAAATAAATATCAACACATTTTAGCTAAAATATGAACATTAAAAATACATTTCGACAATAAATGTTATGGGGCCTTTATCACCAATGTTAGACCTTTGACATTAATGACAATATTTCTAAAAATCTCCCCCTTTGTCATCGATGACAACCTCAAACTAAAAATACCACATCCTGAAACATGTACTGCACATGCCAACTTACAAATACTACCATTTGAAAAATATATAGTAACTCCCCCTGACTATAACATCTTGTACCTATTCTCTATACCTAGTTTTGCACCTATTCCTTGTACCTATTCCTATAACTATTTCTTATTCATCACCCCCTTTGACATCAATGGAAAAGGGCCTATCCTAGAGCTAACACTTAGCTCCCCCTCAATTTATACTGATCCTTAATGGTAGGAAGTAAAATAAATTACTCCCACCTTTTCTCATAGATACTCAAATGTGTCTTTTGGTAGTGCCTTTATGAAAATATCTACAATCTCTTCTATAGTACTGATATATTCCATCTTAGCCTACTAATCTAAAACCTACTCTCTCAAGAAATGATATATGATAGGAATATGTTTTGTTCCTAAATGCATCATTAGATTCTTTGAAATATTAATAGCACTTGTGTTGTCACAAAAATATATAAATAGGTTCATCATATTTTATCTTGATATCTTATAAAGTTTGCTTCATCTAAAGAACTTGAGTATAACACAATACTATTGTAATATATTCTACTTCAGTTGTAGAAAGTGATACTAAATTCTACTTTTTACTTAGCTATGATACTAAGCTATCACCGAGGAAGAAAGCTCCTCTATTTGTACTCTTTTTATCATCCAAGCAAGTTGGCCAATCTAATTCTTTATAAGCAACCAAAGTGAAATCTCCATTTGTGGGATACCATAATCTATAATCCAATGTCCCCTTGACATATCTAAAAATCGTCTTTACCAACTAAACATGAATCTCCTTCAAGGCTACTTGATATCTCAAAACCATGCCTACTACATGCATGATGTCTAGCCTTGATGATATTAAATATAAAAGACTACTAATCATAGATCTATACAAAGATTGATCTGCAATAGGTAAATTTTCATCCTTACATTGTTCCCTATACCTATTGGTGTGCCAACTAGTGCATAATCCTTAAAGCCATTTTTTTTTAACATTTCCTTGGTATATTTAATTTGAGATGTGAAAATTCCTTTATCTAACTGAATTATTTCCAACCTTAAGAAAAATGAAAATTATCCAAGCATAGACATCTCAAACTATTTTGCATATTATCAAAAAAAAATTGTCACCTTTTCAATTTTTCCTTCAAAACTTATGTCATCAACATATACCACAACAATCAATTCATGTTCACCTTCTATTTTGATTTAGAGATTACTATCAACAAAACCTCTGTTTATTCCTTGATCTTGTAGGTACTTATCAAGTCTTGAATACCAAGCTCTAAGAGCTTATTTCAATCTACGTAGTGATTTATTCAATCTAAAAACATGGATACTATCATTTGAGAGAATAAATCACTTAGGCTGCTTAATGTAGACCTCCTTTTCTAGATTCTCATTTAGGAAGGCAAACTTGACATCCATTTGAAACACTTTAAATTTTTAAACATTGCATATACAAGAAACATTCTAATAGCCTCTAGCCTTGCCACTGGTGTAAATTTTTTTAAAAAATCGATACCTTCAATCTAAGCATATCCTTTACATAATAACCTTGATTTATTCCTAGTAACATCACCATCTTCATTCAACTTGTTTATGTATACATATTTTGTTCCTATCATATTTTCAGCTTTTGTTCTAAGCCCTTATTCCCAAGTATCATTCTTTTTTATCTATTTTAATTCTTCATCCATTGTCTTAACCCAATGCTCATGATGTCTCGCTTCTAAAAAATTCTTAGGCTGAATATTAGATAACAAAGAGAAATTAACTTGATTAGATTCACTTACCATCATCCTTTTAGTGCGAACTCCTTTATTTATGTTCCCAATGATTTCATTCTTATTATGATTTCTATGAACATATTTTGATGTGATCTTGGTGTCTTTTTTCTCTTTCTCATCCTCATCTATTTCTTTAAAATCTTCTTCTTCAATGATCTTAGGAGTGTCCACTAGATCGCTGAATATTTGTGCTACATCTTCATCTATCCTGACACTTGCACTTTCAATAATCTTCTTAGTTATTTTCTTATAATATTTATAAGCTTTACTTTTTTTTATAAAATCTAAAAAATATACCTTCATCTATTCTAGATTCAAACTTACCCAATTTTTTATCAGTTCTCTTTATGAAGCATCTATTATCAAAAACTATACAATAATCAATTGTAGCTGGTTTATCTTTCCATAGCTCATAGTAAGTCTTGTCACTATTGAATCTTAAAAATTATCTATTCTGGATGTGCACTACTGTACCTACTACCTCTCTCCAATATTTATTAGGTGTCTTAGATTTATTTAGCATTATCTTTACCATCTCTTAAACTATTCTATTTTTTTACTCAACTACTATATTTTATTGTGGAGTTCTAGTTGCTAAATAATGTCTCTTTATCCCATGGTCTTCAAAATACTCAATAAACTCATCTGACATGAATTCTCCTCCTTGACCTGATCTTAGGTACTTAATCTTAAAATTAGTTTTATTCTCAACAAAAGACTTGAATGCTTTGAAGTGTATAAAAGCTTCTAATTTTTTCTTCAATAATATCACCCAAGTCATACTTATAAAATCATCAATAAGAAACATAAAATATTTCTCACCTTGAGTACTTTGAGTTCTCATAGGTCTACACAAATCAGTGTGAACAAGATTTAACATTTGAGTGGTCGAGTATTCTTTTGTTTTGAACCATCTTCTAACCTGCTTCTTATGTTGACATGGTTCACAAAGTGTGTTAGAGGGCTTTGTAATTTTTGGAAGATCTCTAATTACTTGCTTCTTGATGATGTTGACAAGATTATCAAAATTTATGTGTTCCATTCTCTTGTGCCATAGCCAACTTTTCTCAACTTGACTCAAACAACATTTTTGAGCTTTGATATTTGATAACATATACAAATTATTGCATGTCTTATAAGCATCTGTAATCAACACATCTGAATCTTTTCTCATAATTTCAAAACCTTTTTCATAAAACTTTAATGTGTGTCCCTAATCACATATTTGACTTACACTAAAAATATTATTCTTAATACCTTTGATATATAGAACATTTTCAATCTTAGTTCTACCATTATCCAAACTTAGTGTACTTTTTTCAATAATTTTGGCAGTAGTATTGTCTCTAAATTTTACTATGCCACCATTGATATTATTCAAGGTTATGAACTTTCTCTTGTATCTTATCATGTGCCTCAAAAATCTATTATCAATGAACCATGGATTTTTTTCATTTTTTGCATGCAAAGCTATCTAGATCAACATAGACTTTTTAGGTTATTTCTTATGCCATGAATTTGTCTAAACTTTCTTTTTGATGAATGGAGAATTGAAACTCTGGTCCTTCTTGACTGACTCAAATACACTTCTATAGTACCAGGCTATGTGTTTCAAGTTATTTCACTTGTAACATATTATGGCTTCTTCATTAAAGCTTGATATAGGAGCAAAAGTGTTGTGGCTTCTACTTGACTCTCCATGAGTTTCTTTCTCCTTGTTTACAAAATTTTTAGCCCTTTTCTGACATTCTATTTTCTTATGACCATATCCATTACAATAAAAATAGTAACCATAAAAATAGAACATATTTATGTATCTTTGACCTAATTGCCTTTTATAGCTCTGCTCTTTTTAGCCTTCTTTGTTTGAGATGTCCTCCATATTCTTAACTTCCTCCCTTTTTATTTCCTCTTTTGTAAGAGCTTCAATGCATCTCTTTCCTTTTTTTGTGTTAACCTTATTTATGAAAGTAGTGGCCTCCCCTTTCTCTTTTTCAAATTTGATACCTATCTTATCTGACATTGATCTTTGACTTTCTAATATCTTATTCAACATATTAGTGTTATTCTTAAATTTTGAATCTTTGGTTGTTCTATCATTGCTTACTTTATTTGTTTTCTCAAGATCTACTTTTAAAGAGGTAATTTCAACAACATACCTTTCACATTTTTTAGTTACTTTTTAAAACTGAGCTGTTAGATTTTCTTCAATATTTTTGGCTTCTTCAATGTGTGCTTGTAGATCTTTAATTGTTAATTTTGACTCTTTTTTATTTTTCTTGATTTGGAGATTCAATCTCTGATTCTTCTTTTCAAGAGATTTTAATTATTCTATGGCACAAATGAGTTATTCTTCTAGATTCACTTTGACTTCATCATGTTCTTATTCTTGATCATCTATACTTTTGCTTGGAGGCATCATCATGTATGGCCATGAATAAATTCTCTTCTTCTTCTGAATTATTGACTCCACTATCTTTGGCTGAGCTAGGATCTTTAGAATATAAAATATTCTTCTTGAATCCATTCTTGAATTTTCCTTTGAAATTATTCTTGTATGTAGACTTTCCTTTTTCATTGGCACCATTACCCATAGTGAGGCACTTAGCTTCATAATGTCATATCTTTCCATAATTAAAATATGTGGAAGGAAATTTTATTTGATATTTATCTATTCTCTTTTTTGGTTTACGAATGAAAAGAGCTTCATTGTCATCTTCATCATCACTAGAGCTATCACTTGATTCTTGAATCATACCCTTGTCTTTCTTTGATGTCTTGAAAGCAACTTCAATTTTTGAGGGATTCTCTTGTTCAGTCTACAACTCATATGCCATAAGAATACCATGTAGTATATCCATCTTTAGCTTGGCTAGATCTTTCATCTCCTCAATTGTTGAAACTTTTGAATCATATCTCATTGGTAGAGATCTCAAAACCTTTTGCACCACCATTAATTTTTATAACTTTTCTCTAAGACCTTCAATATGATTACCTATTTGATCAACTCATAAAAGATAACTCTCTATATGTTCTTCCTCTTCTATTTTCAAACTCTCAAACTGTCTTCTGAAAGTTTAGAGCTTAGCTCGTTGAACCTTTCCATCACCTTTGAAATATTTTCAAGCTTTACCCAAGTCTCATGAGCATATTTGCATTTCATAACTTTAAAAATTTATTATTTACATAAGCCACATAAAATAACATTTAAAGTTTTAGCATTATTTTCACTTGACTTCTTTTTTGCCAAAGTAATCATAAGTGTTTGTGGCTCTTCATATTCCTCTACAGTTGCTTGCCAAATATCGAATCTAAGAGACATATAATAATTTCTCATCTTTATGCTTTGAAAATCATAATTTTTCCCATCAAATAAAGGTGCCTTATTTGTATAAAAACCTTCATGTGATCCAACCAACATTCTTTCCCTGATCTACCTTCAATTTATAAAACTCTTTTCAAAAGAAACTACTCTAATACTAATTATTAAGTATGGGATATACTGAGAGGGGGGGATGAATCAGTATATCATATATATTATAAACTTTTACTTAATCAAATTTCACTTAACCATTCATTAAAGATATGTAATCAAACTAAAATAATATGCACCACACAAGAGAGAGAGAGAGAGAGAGAGAGAGAGAGAGAGAGAGAGAGAGAGAGAGAGAGAGAGAGAGAGAGAGAGAGAGTAGATTTTTACATAGAAACTCAAAGTGGGAAGAATCATATAGAACAATCTCAAGTATATGAAAGAGCACCAACTCAAATTATAAAGTTCACAAGTACCAACTTGTAGGATCACTAGCCCCTTTATCGAGCACCAACATAACAACTATTTATGACCAGCAATCCACAGGAGCACTAACCCCTTACAAAGATTTATGAGCACCAACCCCTCTTGTGTATGAAACACAATTATATCTTAATGTTGCTTTCTCAATAAATGATAGAACTCTAAAATATCTCTTTTTATTCTCTCCTCTCTTTTTATATAAAATAATTACAAACTATGCATTCTCTTACATATACAAATGGCTTCTAAAGCCTTTATTTATAGATTTCTAAATGACCTTTGGCATTCACTCTTTGTGATCCTTCACTCCTCATGGAAAATAGTGCCAAACTTGCATTACCCTTTGAATCCTTGTATTTAAAAAGTCATATGGTGACCCTTCATAAGCAAATGCATCCTTTCCTATTTTATCTTTATCTTGGTGACCTTTAGAATTCTTTAAGGTGACTCTTCATAGAAAAATTTGTCATACCCTCTTTTGTCTTCACTTGGTGACTCTTGGAATTCCTCAATATGATTTTTCATGGGAAAATGCATCCTATTCATTTTTTATCTTTACCTCATGACACTTTGACTTATCCATGGGCCCTCTTTTGACTTATATGCAACAAAAAATATATTCATTAATATTAAATAAATATCAACACATTTTAGCCAAAATATGAACATTAAAAATACCTTTAGAAAATAAATGCTATGAGGCCTTTATCATCAATGCTAGACCTTTGACATCAATGATAATATTTCCAACAATATCTCCCTTTGTCATTGATAACAACCTTAAACTAAAAATGCCACATCCTAAAACTTGTACTGCACATGCCAGCTTGCATATAAAACCATCTAAAAAATATACAGTAACTGCCCCTTACTGTAGCATCTTGTATCTATTCTCTGTATCTATTTTTATACCTATTTATACACTTGTTTTTGCACCCATTCCTTGTACCTATTTCTATATCTAGTTACTATTTTTATCCCCCTTTGATATCAATGGTAAAGGGCTTATCCTGGAGCTAACACTTAGCTCCCCCTCAACTGAGGTTGATTCTCAATGGTAGGAAGTAAAATAAATTACTTCCAAATTTATATGTAGATACTTGAATGTCTCTTTTGATAATGTATTTGTGAAAATATCTATAATTTTTTCTATAGTTTTGATATATTTCATTTTAACCTACTGATCTATAACCTGCTCTCTTAGGAAGTGATATCTGATAAGAATATGTTTTATTCTTGAATGCATCACTAGATTCTTAGAAATATTAATAGCCCTTGTGTTGTCATAAAAATTAGAGATAATTTCATCACATTTTACCTTGATATCTTCTAAAGTTTACTTCATCCAAAGCACTTGAGTATAACACAATACCTCTATAATATATTTTTCTTTAATTATATAAAGTGATACAAAATTCTACTTTTTTCTTAGCCATGATACAAAGCTATCATCAAGGAAGAAATCTCCTCCATTTATACTCTTTTTGTCATCCAATAAACCTGCTCAATCTGAATCTATATAAGCAACCAAAGTGAAATCTCTACCTGTGGGATACCATAATCCATAATGCAATGTCTCCTTGACATATCTGAATATTATCTTCACTAACTGAACATGACTTTCCTTCAAGGTTGCCTGATATCTCATAACCATGCCTACTACAACATGATTTTTGGCCTCAATTTTATTAAATATAAAATACTAACAATCATAGATCTACACAAAGATTGATCTACAATAAGTGAATCTTCATCATTACTCACCTTGTTATTTATACCCATTAGTGTACCAACTAGTGCACAATCCTTAAAAGCAATTTTTTTCAACATTTCCTTAGCATATTTACTTTAAAATATTAAATTCCTTTATTTGACTAAATTATTTACAACCCTAAAAAAATGACATTTCTCCAAGCATAGACATCTCAAATTCTTTTTGCATATTATCAAAAAATTCTTTTGTCATCTTTTTAATGTTTCTTCCAAAAATTATGTCATCAACATATACCACAATAATAAATTGATGCTCACCTTCTACTTGATGTAGATATTATTGTCAATAAAACCTCTTTTGAATCCTTGATCTTGTAGGTACTTATCAAGTCTTGCATATCAAGCTCTGGAAGCTTGTTTCAATCCATATAGTGCTTTCCTCAATCTGAATACATGGCTACTATCATTGAGATAATAAATCACTTGAAATACTCAATGTAGACCCCCTCTTTTAGATTCCCATTTAGGAAGGTAGATTTAACATCCATCTGAAACACTTTGAAATTTTTAAACACTGCATATGCAAGAAACATTCTAATAGCCTCTAGCCTTGCCACTAGTGCAAAAGTTTCTTCAAAATCTATACCCTCAATCTGAGCATATCTTTTACATACTAACCTTGATTTATTTTTAGTAACTTCACTATTTTCATTCACCTTATTTTTATATACCCATTTTATTTCTATCACATTTTGATCTTTTGGTCTAAGCACTAATTCCCAAGTATCATTATTTTTTATCTATTTTAATTCTTCATCCATTTTCTTAACCCAATGTTCATCGTATCTAGCTTCTAAAAAACTTTTAGGCTGAATTTTGGATAACAAAGAAAAATTAACTTGCCCATATTCACTTACCATCATCTTTTTGGTGCGAACTCCTTCATTTATGTTCTCAATGATGTCACTCTTATTATGATTTATATGAACATATTTGGATGTCATCTTAGTATCATTTTTCTCCTTCTTCTCATCCTCATCTATTTCTTTAAAATCTTCTTCTTCAATGATTTCAAGAGTGTCCACTAGATCTCTAGCTCTTTGTGCTACATCTTCATCTATCTTGACACTTGAAAATTCAAAAATATTCTTGGTTATTTTTTATAAAATTTATAAGATTTATTATTTCTATAATATCCAAAAAATATACCTTCATCTATTCTAGATTTAAACTTACTCAATTTTTCATTGATTCTTTTTATGAAGCATCTGCTACCAAAAACTCTAAAATAATTATTTATAGTTGGTTTATCTTTCCATATCTCATAAGGAGTCTTGTCACTATTGACTCTTAAAAAAAATATATTTTAAATGTGCACTATTTTACCTATTGCCTTTCTCTAATATTTATATGGTATCTTGGATTAATTTAGCATCATCCTTACCATCTCTTAACATTTTATATTTTTCTACTTAACTACTCCATTTTGCTATGGAGTTCTAGCTACTGAATAATGTCTCTTTATCCCATGGTCTTCACAATACTCAATAAAATCATCTAAAATGAATTATCCTCTTTGATCTACTTTTAGACACTTAATATTAAAATCAGTTTCATTCTCAATAAAAGCCTTGAATGCTTTGAATTGGTTATAATCTTCTGATTTTTTCTTCAAAAACATCACCCAAGTCATACCTATAAAATCATCAATAAGCAATATAAAATATTTTTGACCTTCATTACTTTGAGTTCTCATAGGTTCATTCAAATCAATGTAAACAATCTCTAACATCTAAGTGGTCAAATATTCTTTTATTTTAAACCATCTTTTAACTTGATTCTGATTTTGACATGGTTCACAAAGTGTGCTAAAAAGCTTTGTAATCTTTGAAAGATATTTAATTTCTTGATTCTTGTTGATGTTGACAATATTATCAAAATTTATGTGTTCCATTCTCTTGTGCCATAGCCAACTTTCCTCAAATTGACTCAAACAACATTTTTTACCTTTGATATTTGATAACATATACAAAGTATTGCCCGTCCTCTAAGCATTTGCAATCAACACATCTGAATCTTTTCTCCTAATTTCAAAACCTTATATATAAAAGTTTAGTATGTGTCCCTAATCACATATTTGACTTACACTTAAAATATTATGCTTAAGACCTTCTACATATAGAATATTTTTAGTGTTATTTCTACCATTATCCAAACTTAGTGTACCTTTTTTTGACAATTCCAGTAGTAGTATTGTCTCTAAATTTCACTATGCCACCATTGATCTTCCTCAGAGTTATGAAATTGATCTTTTATCCTATCACATTCCTTGAACATCCACTATTAATGAAACATGGATTTTCTTCATTTCTTGTATGTAACACTATTTGGACCAACATACACTTTTTAGGTTATTTCTTCTACCATGAACTTGTCTGAACTTTATTCTTGATGAATAGAGCCTTAAAACTTTGGTCCTTATTAATTGACTCGAATACACTTCTACAGTCTTAGGATATGTGTTTGAAGCTATTTAATTTGTAACATATTATGGCTTCTTCATTACATCCTAATAGAGGATCAAAAGAGTTGTGGCTTCTACTTGACTCTGGATAAGTTTCTTTCTCCTTATTTATGAAATTATTAGGCCTTTTTTGATATTCTATTTTCTTATGACTATATCTATTACAATAAAAATACTAACCATAAAAATAGAACCTTTTTGTGTATCCCTAACTTGATTTCCTTTTATAGCTCTGCTCCTTCCAACCTTCTTTGTTTGAGATGTCCTCTATATTCTTAACTTTTCTTTTCATTTCCTCTTTTGTAAGAGCTTCAACATAACTCTTTCCTTTTTCTATGCTAACCTTGTTTTTGAAAGTAGTGGCCTCCCCTTTCTTTTTTTTAAAATATGATACCTGTCTTATCTGGCATTGATCTTTGACTTTATAATATCTTATTAAACATATTAATGCTATTCTCAATTTTTGAATCATTGGTTGCTTTATCATTGACTGCTTTATTTGTTTTCTCAAGATTTACTTTTAAAGAGGTAATTTCAACAACATACCTTTCACATTCTTCACTTACTTTTTGTATTTGAGTTGTTAGATCTTCTTTAATATTTTTGGCTTCTTCAATGTGTGCTTGTAGATCTTCAATTTTTTTTACTCTTTTTTATTTTTCTCAATCTGGAGCTTCAATATTTGATTCTTCTTTTCAATATATTTTAATTCTTATAAATCACAAATGAGTTTTCCTTCCATATTCACTTCAGCTTCATCTTTTTCTTATTCTTGATCATCTATACTTTTTCTTATAGAGGCATCTTCATGAATGACCATGAATATAATCTTTTTTTTATGAATCACTGACTCTACTATCTTCAGCTAAGCTAGGATATTTATAATATAAACTTTTCTTCTTGAATCCCTTCTTGAATTTTCCTTTGAAATTATTCTTATATTTAGACTTTCCTTTTTCATTGTCACCATTACCCTTATTTTGGCACTGAGCTTCAAAATGTTCAATCTTTCTACAATTAAGACATTTGAAAGTTAATTTTATTTGATATTTACCTATGCCCTTTTTCATCTTGAAAATAAAAAGAGCTCCATTGTCATCTTCATCATCACTAGAGCTATCACTTGATTCTTGAATCTTAGCCTTGTCTTTTTTTGATGTCTTGAAATTAGCTTCCCTTTTTTAGGGTTTCTCTTGTTTGGTCCACATCTCATATGCCATAAGAATATCATGTAGTTCATCCATATTTAGCTTGGATAGATCCTTCATCTCCTTGATTATCAAAACTTTTGCATCATATCTCATTGGTAGAGATCTCAAAACTTTTTGCACCACTGATGATTCTTCTAACTTTTCTCTAAGACCTTGAATATGATTAACTATTTTATCAACCCACAAAAGATAACTTGTTATATTTTCTCTCTCTTCCATTTAAAACTCTCAAACTATCTTCTAAAAGTCTAGAGCTTAGATTTTTTAACCTTTCCATCACCTTTGTAAATATTTTCAATATTTACCCAATTCTCATGAGCAAATTTTCATTGTATAACTTTAAAAAAATTGATTCACATAAACCACATAAAATAACATTTAAAAATTTAGCATTATTTTTAGTTGCCTTCTTTTTTGTTAGAGTAATCACAAGTGTTTGTGGCTCTTTGTATTCCTCCACAACTATTTGCCAAATGTCAAATCTAAGAGACATCAAATAAGTCCTCATCCTTATGCTCTAAAAATCATAATTTTTTCCATCAAATAAAGGTGCCTTATTTATATAAAAACCTTCATGTGATCTAACCATTGTGCTTTCCTCGATCTACCTTCAATCTATAAAACTCATTTCAAAAGAACTTAATATGATACCAATTATTAAGCATGGGATATAATGAGAGGAGGGGTGAATTAGTATATCATATATCTTATAAAATTTTACTTAATCAAATTTTACTTAACCATTCATTCAAGATATGAATAAAACTAAAATAATATGCACCACATGAGAGAGAGAGAGAGAGAGAGAGAGAGAGAGAGAGAGAGAGAGAGAGAGACCAAATTTTTATGTGGAAAACCATAGTGGGAAAAACCATAGAGAAAAATCTCAAGTATATGAATTAACACTAATTCAAATTAAAAAGTTCACAATAACTAACTTATTGGAGCACCAACCCCTTTTCTAAGCACCAACACAACAACTATTTTTGAGTTCCAACTCACAAGAGTGCCAACCCCTTGAAAATATTTGTGAGCACCAACCCACAAGACCACCAATCCCCCTTATGTATAAAACATAATTATCTCTCAATGTTGCTTTCTAAATAAAGGATAGAATTATACAATATCTCTTTCTATTCTCTCTTCTTTTCTTATTTATAATAAGTACAAACCATGCACTCTTTTTCATTTAAAAATGGCTTCTCAAGAATTTATTTATAACTTTTCAAATGACCTTTAGCATTCACCCTTTATGACTCTTCACTCATGGAAAATTGTGCCAAACTTTCATGACCCTTAAAATATTTGTATTTGAAAAGTCATATGGTGACCCTTCATAAGCAAATTCATCCTTTCTTATTTTATCTTTATCTTGGTGAACTTTCTAATTCCATAAGTTGACTCTTTATGAAAAAATGTGCCATACCTTCTTTTGTCTTCACTTGGTGATTCTTATAATTCCTCAAGATGGCTCTTCATCAAAAAATTCCTTCCATTCCTATTTTGCCTTTACCCTGTGATTCTTTGACTTCTCCATGGGCCCTCTATTGACTTTTATGAAACTAAAAATATATTCATTAATATTAAATAAATATCAACACATTTTAGCTAGAATATGAACATTAAAAACACCTTTAGACAATAAATTTTATGGGGCCTTTATCACCAATGCTAGACCTTTGACATCAATGACAATATTTCTAAAAATCTTCTCCCTTGTCATTGATGGCAACCTCAAAATAAAACTACCACATCCTAAAAGGTGTACTTTACTTACCAACCTACACATACTACCATCTAAAAAACATATATTAACTCCCCTTAATGTATCATCCTATACCTACTCCCTACAACTATTTCTATACTTATTTTATACCTATTCTCTATACATGTTCCTGTACATATTTCTTGCTCTTCTCTCCCTTTAACATCAATGATAAAGGATTTATCTTGGAGCTAACACTTAGCTCCCCCTCAACTGATGTTGATCCTTAATGGAAGGAAGTAAAATAAATTACTCCCAACTTTTCCTGAAGATACTCGAATGTGTCTTTTGGTAATGCCTTTATAAAAATATCTACAATTTATTTTGTAGTACTGATATATTTTATCTTAATCTACTGATCTATAACCTACTCTCTCTCAAGAAGTGATATGTGATAATAATATGTTTTATTATTAAATTCATCACTAGATTCTTATAAATATTAATAACACTTATGTTGTCATAAAAAATACAAATAAGTTCATCATATTTTACCTTGATATATTCCAAATTTTTCTTCATTCAAAGCACTTGAGTACAATATAATATCATTTCAATATATTTTTCTTCAATTGTATAAAGTGATACTAAATTTTGATTTTTTCTTAGCCATGATACTAAGCTATCACTAAGGAAGAAATCTCCTCCATATGTAATCTTTCTCTAATCCAAGAAACCTTCCCAATTTGAATATATATAAGCAACCAAAGTGAAAATTTTGTCTGTGGGACACCACAATCCATAATCTAATGTCTCCTTGACATATCTAAATATTCTCTTCACCAACTAAACATGACTCTCTTTCAGAGTTGCCTAATATCTTACATCCATGCCTATTGAATGTATGATGTTTAGCCTCAATATTGTTAAATATAAAAGACTAAAAATCATACATATATACAAAGATTGATCTACAATAGGTGAATCTTCATCCTTACCTTGTTCTTTGTACCTATTGGTGTGACAACTTCTACATAATCCTCAAAATCAAATATTTTCAATATTTTCTTGGCATATTTAGTTTGAGATATGAAAATTCCTTTATTTGATTGAATTATTTGCAACCCTAAAAAAAATGATATTTCTCCAAGCATAGACATCTCAATTTTTTATGTATTATCAAAAAATTCTTTTGTCATCTTTTCAATGTTTCCTCTAAAAATTATGTCATCAACATATACCACAACAATCAATTGATATTCACCTTTTGTTTTGATGTAGAGATTACTATAAATAAAACCTCTATTGAATATTTGATCTTGTAGGTACTTATCAAGTCTTACATACCAAGCTTTGAGACCTTATTTCAATCCATACTATCATTTGAGAGAATAAATCTCTCTAACTACTATGCAGACCTCCTCTTCTAGATTCCCATTTAGGAAGGTAGACTTGGAATCCATCTGAAATAATTTGAAATTTTTAAACACTACATATGCAAGAAACATTCTAATATCTTCTAGCCTTGCCACTGGTGCAAAAATTTCTTCAAAATCTATACCCTCAATTTGAGCATATTCTTTACATACTAATTTTGCTTTACTCCTGGTAACTTCACCATCTTCATTTAACTTGTTTCTATATACCCATTTTTTTCCTATCATATTTTGATCTTTTGGTCTAGGCACTAATTCTCAAGTATCATTATTTTCTATCTGATTTAATTCTTCATCCATTACCTTAAACCAATGCTCATCATGTCTAGCTTTTGAAAAAAAATTAGGCTGAATTTTGGATAACAAAGAAATATTAACTTGCTCAAATTCACTTACCATCATCCTTCTGGTGTGAACTCCTTCATTTATATTTTTAATGATGTCACTCTTATTATGATTTTTATGAACATATTTGGATGGCATCTTGGTGTCTTTTTTATCCTTCTTCTCATCCTCATATATTTCTTTAAAATATTCTTCTTTAATGATTTCAAGAGTGTCCATTAGATCATTGGCTCTTTGTGCTACATATTCATCTACCCTGACACTTGCACTTTCAACAATCTTATATATTTTTTTGTTATAACATTTATAAGCTTTAATTTTACTAGAATATATAATAAATATACTTTAATCTATTTTAGATTCAAACTTATCTAATTTTTCATCAGTTCTCTTTATGAAGCATCTACTACCAAAACCTTTGAAATAATCAAATGTAGCTAGTTTATCTTTTCATAGATCATAATAAGTCTTGTCACTATTGAATCTTAATAATACTCTATTCTAAATGTGCACTATTGTACCTACTTCTTCTCTTCAATATTTGTCTGGTATCTTGGATTCATTTAGCATTATCCTTACCATCTCCTAAATTGTTCTATTTTTCTACTTAACTACTATATTTTGTTATGAAGTTCTAGCTATTAAATGATGTATCTTTATCCCATGATCTTCACAATTCTCAATAAACTCATCTTACATGAATTATCCTCCTTGATTTGATCTTAGGCACTTAATATTCAAATTAGTTTCATTATAAATAAAATCCTTGAATGCTTTGAAGTGGCTGAAAGCTTTTGATTTTTTCTTCAAAAACATCACCCAAGTCATACATGTAAAATAATCAATAAGCAACATGAAATATTTCTCACCTTGAGTACTTTGAGTTCTCATAGGTCCACACAAATTAATATTAAAAATCTCTAACATCTGAGTGATCAAGTATTCTTTTGTTTTGAACCATCTTCTAACCTGCTTCCCATGTTGACATGGTTCACAAAGTGTGTTGGAGGGATTTGTAATCTTTGGAATATATATAAATAATTAATTCTTTCTGATGTTGACAATATTATAAAAATTTATGTGTTCCATTCTCCTGTACCATAGGCAAATTTCCTCAACTTGACTCAAACAACATTTTTGACTATTGATATTTGATAACATATACAAATTGTTGCTTATCCTATGAGTATTTGTAATCAATACATCTAAATCTTTTCTCCTAATTTCACAACCTTTTACATAAAGATTTAGTGTATGTCTCTAATCACACATTTTACTTAGACTAAAAATATTATGTTTAAGACCTTATATATATAGAACATTTTCAATATTAATTCTACCATTATCCAAACTTAGTGTACCTTTTTTGGCAATTTTGGTAGTAGTATTATCCTCAAATTTCACTATGCAACCATTAATATTCTTTAGGGTTATGAAATTTCTCTTATCTCCTTTCATGTGCCTCAAACATCCACTATCAATGGACCATGGATTTTCTTCATTTCTTGCATGCAAAGTTGTCTTGACCAACATAGACTTTTCAATTTGTTTCTTTTGCCATGAACCTGTCTAAACTTTCTTCTTGATGAATGGAGCCTTGAAATGTTGGTCCTTCTTGACTAACTTGAATATGATTATGTAGTACTAGGCTATGTGTCTAAAGTTATTTCACTGTAAAATATGATGGCTTCTTCATTAAATCTTGATAAAATAACAAAAGAGTTGTGGCTTCTATTTGACTTTGCATGATTTTCTTTCTCTTTGTTTTTGAAATTGTTAGCCCTTTTATGACATTCTATTTTTTTATGACCGTATCCATTACAATAAAAATAGTAACCATAAAAATATAACTTATTTGTGTATCTCTAACCTAATTGCCTTTTGTATCTCTGATGCTTCTAGCCTTCTTTGTTTGAGATGTCCTTTGAATTCTTAACTTCTTCCCTTTTCATTTATTCTTTTATAATAGCTTCAACATAACTCTTTCTTTTTTTGTATTAAACTTATCTATGAAAGTAGTGTCCTCCCCTTTCTCTTTTTCAAATTTTATACCTATCTTATTTGACATTTATTTTTGAATATCTAATATATTGTTCAACATATTTATGTTACTCTCAAATTTTGAATCATTGGCTACTCTATCATTAACTGCTTTATTTTTTTTCTCAAGATCTGATTTTAAAAATGTAATTTCAACAACATACCTTTCATATTTTTCACTTAATTTTTATAACTAAAATTTTAGATCTTCTTTAATCTTTTTGGCTTATTTAATGTCTGCTTGTAGATCTTCAATTATTTATTTTGATGTTTTTTCATTTTTCTTGATCTAGAGCTTCAATCTTTGATTCTTCTATCTTCACTTGGTTACTCTTGGAATTCCTTGAGATGAATGTTCATATAAAAATGCATCCCATTCCTCTTTTTTCTTTACCCCATGACTCTTTGACTTTTCCATGGGCCCTCTTTTGAATTTTATGCAACCAAAATATATTCATTAATATTAAATAAATATCAACACATTTTAGCCAAAATATGAACATTAAAAACACCTTTAGATAATAAATGATATGCGGACTTTATCTCCAATGCTAGGAATTTGACATCAATAACAATATTTCCAATAGGGATATCTCTAATTTTTATAGTTTTTATAATGTCACTAAAGATAATATTTCCATTAGACTCCTTGCCATTTCCCTTAGAGGGAAAGTACTTGATTAGTATAGGACTTTTCTCGATGGATGCATCACATCATGGGGTGACTTTGGAGTGTTAATAACTTCAAGGTTTGAAGATGAAAGTGACCATATCTCTCTTATACATTAGCTCAATGTGATAAAAATGGATCCCAAGGAAATAATGCATGACTTTAATGAGAGATTTCAAAAGACTTGGTATAGATTGCCTCCTTCCATGAGACCACCTACTAGCTTTGTCTTCCATACATATTTGAGAGCCATTGGTACTAATATTACTTTTATGCTTCAATCCATGGGTAGGTTCACTCTTCCTAAAGCATATGAACTTACTATTAGAATTGAGAATAACCTCATTCAAGTAAGAAAGTTTCCTCATAAGGTGTCTATGCACTTGCTACCTAATACTCCTGATAATACTCCAAACATTTCTCCATTTCATAATGCTAATACCAAGCCTAATATTATTCCTAAGAAGGCAAATAATACCATGGATAAATATGCATGTATTCAATAGTTAAAAGCCAATATTGTTTGAGCCAATATGAAATAAGGTGATCATCAAAATACATATCCGTATTAGTAGAAATATGGCAAAAAATATGGTATAGGAAGACGTCAATAGTAGTCTAACTTCAACAAGCATACCAATGTGTACAATCCCAATTTCACCACCAATGCAAGAGAGACAGTATTGCTGCATAACAACTTGGTGAAAGGGGAATATTAGAAATAAGGTCAATTTATGGATGATAATGAGGGTGGAGAGAAATCCTTAGTTTCTCAAGGAGGAGTCACTCGTCTCCTATCAATTGAAGATGAGGTCATGATGCAAGCAAATGAGGATTGGCAGTCTCAAGGAGAAAGCTTCACTAACTTCTTAGTGGAAGATAATTTTATGCTCAATCAAGGAAACTATATTGTATACAACATTAGATCCAAGAGTAAGTATTTAGGATATGATAATATCATGCCTAAAAGTTCATCTAATCCTCTTCAAGGCAGTAAGGCATGGCTGCAAACATGATAGTTATAAATGCTCCTACACCTCTTCCAAATCAAAATGTGATAAGGTCTGCTCAAGGTGCTTCTATTCCTCAAGTTTCAAAAAATTATTTACCTCCAAGGACTCAATATAAAGTGAGTAATTTTTATCTAAACATAGTGGATTCATTGAAAAGTGCCAAAGCATCTATCTCCTTATGGGATGTCCTTCAATACCTAGCCAAAAAGAGCTATTATAAAAGTAGCTATACACTATTCCTACTAGTCCTTCACCTTCAAGTAAAATCCATTGTAATTTTTATATAAAAAATTCCCCTAATACTATTGTTGAACCATCTACCAAATTTGAGAATCCTCCACCCTTGTACCTCACTCTCATTATGGGTGATAAACTGGTACATAATTGCATAGTTGATAGTGGTACTTCTACATCAGTCATGTCCAAGGTTATAGATGATAAGTTGGGCCTAAAATATGAACCCCATAGAAAATGAGTGAATCATATAGATGGTAAACATACTAAGATAATAGGGTTGATACAAAATATGAAGGTCTTCTTGCATGATTGTCTTAGCTTTCCTATCTTCCAAGACATTATTGTGGTGGACCTCCTTACTCACTTTGAAATCTATCTTTCAAGAGACTTTATAGCTAAGATAGGTGGATATCTCTCAGATGACTTGTCCTTCTTGGCCTTTAGGACAAGATATGGAACCAAGGTGAACTTAATAACTTAGTCTCTTTCAAGGTTTCACTTTAAATCATATGTTGAAATAAGCTCTAACTTGAATTGTGTGATCAATGAGAATGATGAGTCTAATGTGAATGATGGTGTTTAATCCAAGCTTAAAGGAATAGCTAAATTATTCCTAGATGAATATGGTGTAGCTACTTATGAGCATGATCCTTATTCATTATTTGAGAAAACTAACCTTGTTACTTATATCATCCATGAAGATCCATTTTAAGGAGCTGAGGTAAGTGTCAAACATTCCTTTTCACAAGTTGTTGAAGGTAACTACATGATTCATGAGTATGATGATGATATGTTAAAGAACCTAATTGATCACCATAGTGGGAAAAATGATGTATTTATACCTATTATTAATGAAGTTTCCATTGATGATGAAACTCATGAGGAAGAGGAGGATGACCTATGGCAAAAGTTTAATGTCATTTGTTAAGAATTTGATCAACTAAGTAATGATCCTTCCCCTTCCAAGAAATGTATATTTTATGAGTGTGTTAATGATTATAACAAACATGATATTGAGTGTCTCATCAATTATGAAAAATAATTTCATGTTGTGAATGAGGATGAACTATGGCAAAGGTTCAATGCCATAAGTAAATAATTTGATAAGTTGGGTAAGACTCCTTTTTCTCCAAGAGATTCTATATATGATGTCAAGATTTATAATGAGACTAACAATCATGTTTTTTAGTGTTCTATCAAGCACAAGGATGAATTCCATTCTAATGATTAAGATTATATAGTCATGAAATATCTTGATGAAGCTATTGCCCAAGAAGTTATAGACATGGAGAAAGAGGTAAAGCCATATTTGTTTGTGTTTGAAGGACAACCAAGAATTCCATTTGAGGTAATGCCATATTCAGATGTATTGGATAATAAATAAGAGAATATTTATGTTTTTAAACTCAAATACATTATGTAATAGAGGAGAGGAAGGTTGAGAAGACTATCATACCTCCAAATTTGTAGATTGGGGATTTCCAATTAGATGTGATAGAGGTCCAATTATTTGAAGATCCAGTCAAAGATATTAGAGAGAAATAAATATCATTCATGAAGGATAAAAATATTCCACTTTCAAGCCTAGGAATAAATATAGGTATAAGGATTCTTTATCATCTAAAAATTTAAGTGGTTGGTGATTAGCATGTTCCTCATGTTAGATTGCCTTCATGGAGTGTGTTTTAAAAAATTTAGGAATATTGGGGTTTTATTACTAATTTAGATTGATAAATAAGTAAATAATATGAAATAAATAAGCTACTAATTTTTGAAATTTATTTGTAATTAGATATTTTCTAAAAATAGTAATAAAATGAAGAAAGTAAGAATTAGCTTAAACTATGTTGATTCGACTGAGACAAGGTCTAATATTCATTGCTTAGGCTTGGGACACTATCAAAAACAAGGTTCTAGATTTCCTTTTTTGATTGGATAGGAGAATTGAAAGTGGATAGGAGTGGCACCGAAACTATAGTCCTTGTCCAATGTTGTTGTCATAAGGAGATAAGTTTTATGGGTTTTGATTAGTAGGTCGGTGTGACATTGTCTCTAAATTTTTGAGGCCTCACGATTAGTATTGTTCCCTATAGATCTAATTTTATTTGTTTTTATGCCTTCAATATACTTGAACAAAAATTTATCAAATATGGAAAAGGGGTTAGTGTGTGTAAGATGCACTAGACATTCTTCACACCCTAGTGTGGGCACACTACCTACATACTAATAATTTGATGAGGGATCAAGCCATATGTAGTTCTCCCTTTGAAAGTGGTTAGTGCAATTGTGATATGAGAATGAAAGATATACTAGATTGGATGCACTTGAGGATGGATAGAGACTAATGTAGATATTTTGATGTGCTTAGGACCGTATTGGATGGTTGTATGTAGAGAATAGGGAAGATTACCTGAGTGGTTTCACTTGTATTCTTACTTGCTTGATAATATTTTCCAACCCTTTCTATATGATCTTTGAATGTGATTTTATAGGGATCTATTGGTCATGGATTGAATTTGTTCATGTTAGGCCAACAAGGAGAAATATGGGAAACTAAAATAAATTGACCATTGGGGCCAAAAATGAGCTTGGAAAATAGTGCTAAAAGTGGACAAGAGTGGCATTGGTGATATTATCCTAGTGTGGCACTATTTTCATAGGTAGACAAGACTTGGGGGATGGATTGGTAATAAAAAGAGGTTCCTATCTTAGCTAGGGTCAATTCTAAAAGGCTACAAATGACTAGAAATCAATGAAAATAAGCCTATGAGGGTCATGAGAGTAAGAAAGAAGGATTTATGGGTTGGGTGTCATTAGCCATGCTCAATTTACCAATTCTTGCATTTTATATGACTATAAAGTGATAAATATTCAAGGGTAACTATCTTTGACCCTTGTTGAGTTATGATAAGATGTTTTTCACCTCGAAAGTGAGGTTTGATAGATAGTAGATTATGTGTGTTATCTTGGGCCAAATTTGATGACTGTTCTAGATTATTCACTATTTATTTGGTATATTTTGATTGGTTTGATGTCTGGTTGTTGTTCTAGGTGTTTGAAATGCTATTATTTCAATTTTAAAGAGCTTTGATCTCTGAGACAAAAACCCCTATTTTTTCCCCTTCTTTTAGGGGTAGGAATGAGACCTTAAAATGATTGCCCTTATAAGAAAGAGCAGATATATCAATGATAATTGATCAGATATATCAAGATATAGTATGGGTTATAGTGAGAGATTGTTAGATCAATAGGGGTATGCCTAGATAGATATAATAATGTAATAGCATGTGTAAAAGTAATGGGATAGAATTTAAAGTTTAGTTAGTTGTTAGTTAGAGGGATGGAGCATGATGTCCATCATGGTATCCAAGAAAATATAAATAATGCATGATATGGATCATGGCATTAAGAAAATTTTAAAGAAATCAAGCAACAAGCACACAAATTAAGAAGTAATAAGCATACAAGGGTGGTCAAGGGGCCAAACAAATAAGGGACATGGGTGCATGTCACTCAACTAAAAATCAAGCATACAAGGCATGTGAAAATACCATATACACATATAGTTAAAATAAGCAAGTTGGCATGGAAGCCACAATCATAGAGAGGAGTACAGGCAAAGGACATTAGAAAATGTCCTAAGGCACACATAAGAGACAAGCAGGAACTAACAATGCAATCACATCAAGCTATGATAATAAAAATGATAAAACATGTAAATATTAGAAAGATATAATCACATATAACTAATCAAAGTAAGAAGGAAAATATGTAAGACATGTTTAATACAAGACTAGGTATATGCTAAGAAATACACAAGTGTTAGAAATTGATGATATGTCTTTAAATTAATTTATGTAAACTAGTAGATAATGTATATCAACATGATAACTTAGAGAGTAGAGTGTAGAATGACATTACCTAGAAGGTGTAGTCATGTAGAATATGCCCCAGTGGGTATGTATATCAATGTGTGTCTCAATGTATAAATAGGATGCCCCTTCAATGGATAGAGAGAAGTAATGAAAGAGTTAGATATCACTGCACACACTCAAAGAAGATCAAGTGAGTCATGGTAATATAGATAAATCTATAAAAAATAAGCATAAAATAACAAATGTAAGTCTAACATAGTCATAAAAATGTAAAGCATGGATGATGCACATAATCGAAATGTTTTTGGTGTTTTTGACATATTTGAATGTTAAATTGTTTTTGAATTTTTGAATGTTTTTAAGCTATGTACAATCAAGCATTAAAAAACTATGTACAGTCAATGCTAAGGAGGAATGATAGTAACTAATGAGTCTCATGTGAGACTCCCTATCATGGTTTCCTATATTAAGGATTGGAATCATGTGTGATCATGAAACATGATGAAAATGCTAAGACTATGGCTCTAAAAGTTGTAGATGTTGTAGATGCTCTAAAATCTTTGAAGTAGAAACTGACTGTGGGGTCTCTATGTAACTTTGAAAAGTGGATGTAATTGTAGGGATCTTAGGGACCCATTTATAAGTATAAGAATCTCTTTGAACATGTGATATATGTGTAGATGCATATTTTCTCAATGAGACTTCCCTAGGTATGAATACTATAATTGGAAGCTATATAGAATTGTGAAGCATTATAGGTGTATAAACCCTTTGTTCTATCAGTGGATGCCTCAACTATGTCTAAATCTAAATTGGAGTAGGAAATATAACTAGAGGAGAAACTAAAACTAGTAGTAAAATTAAAATTGGTGGAAAAACTAAAACTAGTGGTAAAACTAAAATTGGTGACTAAAAAGTAGATAATAGCTCTAAAGTGGGGAGTGGTAACTCATATAGAACTCTTCTAAATATAATAACCTAATTAGAATGAATGAATATCATGCATCTATGAAATATAGAAGGTACTACTCAAAGTTTTTGAATCCATGGTTGACCAAGTAACCTATCAAAATCTCATGCACTGGGAACTATAGTAAATGGTGTGGTCACATGTGTAGGACCAACTTGTAGAGGAAGTAATATCTCCTAATGAACTCTATATATGCCAAATAAACCCACTGATAATTGTGTTTGTTAGAGTGATATCCTACTCTGAATAACCTAAATTCTATAATAGTGTCAAGGTGCACATGTTGAGACTAGAATCATTGTCAATAAGGACACTATGAATAGGTTAATTATGACTGTGAGCTCTAATAAAGAGTGCATGATAATATATTTCATCCTCATTGATAGATTTCTTTGAGAAGGAGATAGAAGGTCTATCTAGAACTCTAAAATTGTATACACTGATCATGTTGCTCAAAGGATGTAACTCAACTGAAGGTGATTTGTATGTATCTAGTGGTGGATGTGCATGATATGCATGGTGAACCCTTGATGTGTCCCCTACATCCTATTTTGAATGTTTTAGAAATGGATATAAGAATATTTTCAATGCTTTATACTATGTTTACTTTACATGAGGAGGCTCAACTAGAGTATAAAGATCAATATGATTTTCATTTATTAAATCCTATATCTTGTGTCTCAAATTGATGCATCTACTTGTTGTATGGCTTGGTGCCCTATGAAACTCAAAAAATGTATGTTGATCATATCCCCATTGAAGAGGTTTTGTTGGGTCAACTTCCTGAATAAGAGGGAGAGATATGATGTTACCATCCAATAGTTTTTGTAAAACTATAGATAGAGAAATTGATAGATTGGTAAATGTACATTGAAGAGGTGCTAATAAAACCACTCATTAAGGTGGCTATGAAGTCATATTAAATATAGTTTTATTTTGACTCTTGTTATCATTGAAATTTACTTTATATGGGACTTTGTTGTTACTCTTATTAGTTATGTTTGATGTATTAGTGTAATTTAGTTTTCCCATTGAAATTAATTTGACTTCTCTTTCCTTTAATGTGTGACACAATTCAGTGAAGGAAGATAATATTTTGAACATGATTGATTCATGAAGTTCTAGTAGAAGACTCTATTTTAGGAGGTCCTATGCTTCTTGTTATACCATGGGGCTAGTCATCTTAGCCAAGATGTTATTATATCAAAGAATATAGTCTATGAGATGCTCATTTGACCTTTATTTCTATTGTGCAACTTGAGCATATGAAACCTCATCACTAATGTTGATACTAAAGTGTGCTAGGAACATATCAGCTAAAGGATTGAATGCATTGACCAAATAATTTGGTAGACTATAGAACCATTGTAAAGCATAATACTTTAGGATTCATGGAAATAACTTGGTAAGTAGCTAGTCATTGGGTACATAATCCAAGCATGTTGTGTGAAATGATCTCAAATGTGTCTCTGGATCACCCTTGCCATCATAAAGAGTAATCTTGGGTTGAACAAAACCTTGTGGCAAGGGTGTAGAAGAAATGTGACATGCCAATGGTGTATGTCGTAAAGAAAAAGAATTCAAAGCCTATGTAGGTCTAGAGGCACCTTGCTCAAGATGTATCACCTTAGATTGAAGATATCTTATCTCTTTCACAAGGGATGACACATCAAGAAATAGGGATGTACTAGTTGTAGATGGTGGCATAGAGGTAGGTTGGGTTGCTATAGGGGTTTGTTGAGACATAGTTTCCCTCATAGTGTCATTTGAAACTAGATGAGCTATGGTTTGAGAAGATTTACTATTGTTCACTTTTTTTTGTTCCTCTTGTATAATTATAAGTATGTCATCTTGCATATTAGGATGTTTGGTTAAAATTTCTTAAATTTCTCTTTTATCAGTTTCATCAAAACTAGTATATTAGGCCATTGTTAAAGTATGAAAAAAATTTGAAATGTGTTTAAATGTTTTGTAATAAGTTGTAATAGGAAAAGTGATATAAAGGTAAATTATTTAATATAGGAAATGCAAATTCCTAAAAATAGTGAATTATAAATTACACAAAAAGGATACAGAACTCCCAAACATGTAAGGTGATAACTCAAGAAGTAAAAAGGAACTAGTACATGCAACTAGGGTTTCGAAACTAATATTTTTTCAAAATAATATGAATTTTTTAAATTTAAATTGAATATCTAAGAATTTTAATCAAATTTTTTATTTGGATATACAAGCAAAAAATCAAAAAATTATTTGATTAATATTGGAAAATTACTGTGAGCTAATTGATACAACTAGGGTGTGAAAGAAAATTATTTTAAAATTTGCTACTAAATTTTAAAATTTAACATGAATTTTTGATTTAAATATTTAGGTAAAAAATAATAAAATTACTTAAAAAATTAGTTGGGAATTTTGCCCTAGGGTTTTTATGCACAAATGAAGTAAGTCAGTTTTACCAAAAAAATTAATAATTTTGGGAATATTGGGGTTTTATTATTAATTTAGTTAAAGGTTTTCGATTGATAAATAAATAAATAATATAAAATAAATAATTTAGTGATTTGTGAAATTTATTTGTAATTAGAGCTTTTCTAAAAATAGTAATAAAAGGGAGAAAGTAAGACTTAGCTTAAACTATGTTGATTCGACTAAGACAAGGTCTGATATTCACTATTCAAGCTTGGACACTATCACAAAAATGGTTCTATATTTCATTTTTTGATTGGATAGGAGCACTAAAAGTGGATAGGAGTGGCACTGATGTTGTAGTCCTTGTCTGGTGTTGTTGTCCTGAGGAGATAAGTTTTTTGGGTTTTGGTCAACAGGTCTATGTGATATTGTCTTTGAATTTTTGAGTCCTCACCATCAACAGTGCTTCCTATAGATCTAATTTTTTTATGCATTTAATGTACTTGAAAAAAACTTTAGAAAATATGGAAAATGGGTTAGTGTGTGTAAGATATATTGGGTGTGCTTCACACCCTATGTGTGGGCACACTGCCTACATACTAATACTTTGAAGAGGGATCAATCCATATGTAGTTCTCCCTTTGAAAGTGCTTAGTGAAATTATGATATGAGAATCCAAGAAATTATAGATTTGATGCACTTAAGTATGGATAGGGACTAATTCAAATATTTGGATGTGCTTAGGACCGTATTAGATGGTTGCATGCAGAGAATAGGGAAGATTGCCTGAGTGGTTTCACTTGTATTCTTGATTGCTTGATAATATTTGCCAACCCTTTCTAAATTATCTTTGAATCAAATTTTATAGGGATTTATTGGTCATGGATTAAATTTACTCATGTTATTCCAATAAGGAAAAGGATGGGTAACTGAAATAAATTAACCATTAGGGCCAAAAATGAGCTTGGACAATAGTGCTAAAAGTGGACAAGAGTGGCATTGGTGCTATTATCCTAGTGTGGCACTATTATCCTAGTGTGGCACTATTATCCTAAGTAGACAAGATTTGGGGGGGTGGATTGGTCATGAAAAGAGGATCTTAGATTAGCTAGGGTCAATTCTAAAAGGATATAGATTATTGGGAATCAATGAAAATAAGCCTTTCAGGGTCATGAGAGAAAGCAAGAGGGACCTATGGGTTGGGTGTCATTAGTCATGCTCAAGTTACCAATTTTTGCATTTTATATGAATATAGAGTGACAAAGATGCAATAGGAACTATCTTTGACACTAGTTTAGGTATGATAAGATGTTTTTCACCTCACAAGTGAGGTTTTGTAGATAGTAGATTAGGTGTGTGTGTGTGTGTCTTTACTTTAGTTGTGTTGTGTCCTATAAGTGTTCTAGTTGAACACATGCATGTTTATTTTAGGTGTGTCTCATTTTGTGTGTCTTTACTTTGTGTTTGGTATGTTTTAAAAAAAAAATTGTGTCAAACTTGTGTATAGGTGACTTCATGTCCTAAAAGACAAGATTATGCTACTGGTCTTGGCAAACCAAACATACCACCCTTTAAAAATCACCAAGAATGTTAACCATTTTTACCACAAGTTAAAATGGGTCAACCCCATATAGTCTAAAACTTGTAATATGGGTCTATTATCATGTAATAGGGTGTGTCATGGTTCAGTTAATGTTATTTCATATGTTTTTAGCCTTGGTCATGGTCACATTTAGTCTTTGTGTCATTTGATGTCATTTAGGGGTCATAAATGAAGCTGGTATGGTTTACTTAGGTATAAAAGTGTTATAAAATCCTTATCAATGTCCCTCATGTCATTACCTATTATATTACTTGTTAGGAATGTAAGTATTAATAGAAAATTTTAGGTGTTAATTGAAAATAAAGAAAATAAGTGAGAAAAAGAGAGTTTCAAAGGTTGTACCACCTATGGGAGAGAGTGGCACATGGGAGAAGCTTTTGTAGTGACCCTTAGTCCTCCTTTAATCCATTTTCATGCTTTACATTCTTTTTAAGTTCCAAAAATGGGCTAAAACCATTTTATATCTTCATCACTCCACTATGACATGAAATTGGTCAACAAGTCTTTTAATGGTACAATGAGTAGGAGGACTTCTAGATAAAATGCTATGGGTGGTGGATAATACACATTTTATGATTAATTTTCATGTTTTGAGTTGTAATAATGGTTTCATATACTTTATGAACCATCTTTAACAAGTTGAATATCTATTTTTGCTTCTTGTTTCTCACACCTTGCAAGTTTTGCTCTTATTTGAGCTAGTCCATATAACTCAATTGATTATTTTTATTCTAAAATATGTGGAATTAATCCTTTCATATTTTTAATCTTGGTTTCCATGTTTTTAGTTTTTTTCATGAGCCAAATAGTTCAAGTTTGCATGTTGATGTTACCAGTGAGTTTATAGTCAAGTTTCAATACTTGAAGAAGGTTTCTTTATTTGTAATAGCCTCAAACCAGTGTGATATAATGTTTAATGCATCTTAGATGTCATGAAAACCTCATTATTCCCATACTTAATCTCCAATACCAAAATCATGAAAATTATAATCAATAAGGACTCACTATCAACTTCTTACAATGGTTGTCATACACAGTCAGCTAAAAGAGATGTTTTAAGCTCTAAACATGGTCATGGAAGTGTAATGGAGAGTTCAAGGTGTTTATCACATCCTTGAAAAACTATAAATCAATCAAATACCTTTCAAATGACAAATTATGGAGTGTGATGATCAACCCTCATGTACACATAGTCATCCACCATAAATGAGCACCTATAGGTGCTATAAAGAAGACCAATCACATTGAAAGGGATTATTTGAGTTGAAGTAGGTTATCCATGGTGAAAAGAGTCCATTTTAAGGTTTATATAAGGTCTAAATCTCATCAAATACTCATATATCATGCACATTATCAACTTTCTCATAGTCATTGCCTGCATAAAGAAATGCACACCTACAGGTCACCCCACAAAGATTTGAAAGTGTTGTTTAAAGGTATGTGGAAATGTTTTGAGAACCCTCATAATTTTTTTGGATGTTTAAGGTACTTTATAAACCATGTTTTAAATATTTTAATATAAATTAGACTTGATAAGTCACCTCAAGTGAATGAATTGTGTTTTAGGGACAAGTTCCGTAAAAGCTTTAAAATAGAGCTCTAAGCACTTTTGGTGTCAATATATAATAGTGTTGAATATAGTTTTGATCAATAAAAATGATAATACCTTTTATCCCTATCCTAGGATACTATCTTGCAAAAGGAAGTGAATGGTTTAGCTAATAGGGGTTCATACTATAAGGCTCCAAAGTTACATTTTTTTCCACTGTGTTCCTTTAGTGTTGTCTATAAGACTTGAGCTTTAAGTGACTTTCACATCCCAAATTTATAGTATAGAGGCATATATTTGTGTTTTAATAGTCTTGTTGAGTTGAGATATCACAAAGGTCATCAATAAGGGGTTGAAGAGTAGGGTATAAACTCACAACATCACCTATAGGTGTCTTGCCCTTAGAATATACACCTATAGCCTGACTATAGGTACTCACAAGCCATAACATATACCTTGGAGAACTACTAGGACTACAAATCATGATTACTTGGAAATTTGAGTTCGTAAATGCTTCCAAAAGGATTCAATTATGAGAATCATAGGTTCTAAGAAGTTGAAAAATCACCTACAAGATTTTGTTTGCTTCAATAGGGTCAATTATAATTGAATATGTATATAGTGACTTAAGAGCATGACTATCTCAAGGTTGGCATAGCATGAACATAGTTTGAACAAGTCCAAATGGTTGTTAAAAGGCATTAGAGACCTCAAGGGCATAGTAAGGTTATATAATAATTACTAAACTATGCAATACCACCTATAGACACCTCTTTTAAGATAAGAAAAACATAGTCAGTCAACTTGCAGTCTAGATAAATCAAGGTGGGAGGTGAAAAATTCAAGGTTTGATGAGGGTCTAATGATAAACATGTATAAAAGGTTCCACAATGATAATCTATAGTCCATTCTTATTCATGTTATACATAGTCAACATTCTCAAGAAGTTTATCTTGTATTTTAGAGTGTTTGAGGGTGTTAGGAGTATCATCAAACCCTGAAATTCAAAATAAAGAGTACCCATGGCTTGGAGATCCCCTTAATATCAACCTTTAGTCTGTCCTAATATGGGAAGTGCCTTCTATTTTATCTCAGAAAGAGGGCACTCCTTAAGGGTGCAAACTTGCAAGTTTTAAGAAAAGAAGGTGAGGGTGAGTTGAAGATTGATTAAGGCCTCTCATGAAGATGATAATAGTTGTTTCATAAATGAATGCACAAAGGGTAACCATCATACATTATAGAATCCCAACAGGGTGGTTCAAACTTATAAAGATAGAATGAGACCTACTTCATCTATTTTAAGCCTAAAACCCTCAATGGGTTTTCTATAACTTATAGCATTAGAGGAACATTACAATCTATTGGAACATGTTTGTAGGGAGTTATAAGGATTTTTAAATCTATTGTAATGCAAAGGAAACCATAGGGAAGCCATTTTTTTATCTTAAGACCATCACAACCTACACAAAATGAAGAAGAAAGATCAAGAGGGTAACTTTGAGAGATCACACCTACTTGAACACTTTGCATGGGAATCTGAGGAGTTGGGGAATGATGAACGAGGCTCTAAACATTATTTTTGTTGAATTTGTTCGAAAAACCAACGTTAGACTTGTATGAAAAATCTTTATAGGGAAAAGTACTCTAAACCCTCTAAAACCCTTGGTAGTGACCCAAATGGGAAAATGAAAGAGAATGGGAATCTAAATGGGCTATAATATCTTAGTAAAAAATGGTTAGAAGTTGTATAATACTCTCTAGGGCTCCTCCCTATCATACTAAGTTGTACCCCACCTATACGAACAAGGTGAAAAATGGATTTTCTTGACTATTTTTGGTGTTTTGTAGGCTCAAAGAATAGTAAAAAGATGCAATTCACATTGGGAGATATATTATGATTTCAATAACTCTCATGTCCATTTATTGTAGTATAAGATCTCATAATTACCTCTGTTAACACCTTCATCTCAACCATTCAAAATTGGCATAGTGTACAAGCAAGTGAGAGGGTGAAAAATTCAAGTGGGAGGAATTTTAAGGTATGCCTAAGGAATATAAGTCCATGAAGAGTCTTGACAGGTGTCATTCACTCCTCTTTATGGACTAGTTTGTAAAATTGAAGCCAACTTTGATGCCAAGTGTGAAGGGTGAGTGAAAGAGGATTTATTTGGACTGTAGGTAGTGATAACTCATATCCAAAAGAATATTGATGATTAAGGATGAAAAAATGAATGTTTTAGCATGTATACAACCCCTTAATCTCATTTAAATCATCACATCTATCCCTAGTATACTGTGGGATGTTTCAAGAAGGCCAAATGATAAAGGTAGTTTTTTTAACAAGTAATTGAGGAGTTCTATGCCACATTTTAGGAGGTTCATGTTTTGAGGGAAGTTTATCCAAGTATACCTTGAATTTTCTATTTAATATTCCTCTCTCCTACATGTGTAGCTCTTACTATCATCTTGACATATGTTTTAGTGACTCTTGGACTTCATTCTCTTCTCTTCTCTCTCTAATTCTATAATTAGTAGCCATTTCAGATTTTGTAGACTAATACCACACCATGTATGGTGAATACCTACTAGAATGACACTATATTTTTATTTTGAATAATAAATTCAATTTTGGTTTTGAGTTCATGAAAATTTTTCTAGGTCTTCAAAGTGATGTATGGTGATGCTAAGTGATAATATTATATCCTTACTTCTCCTTATCATCTCATGTTTATGCAAGAGTTCCTATTATAATAGGTCATATAGAGTGTATCTAGTGTGTTAGTTTCTTTTAAAGTGTACAACTATATTTAGAGTGTGTAATCTACCCTTTGGTTCACTTACCTTATGTTTCCTCATGCATATCACCTCTATATTGAACCACTTATGTTAGAATCTCTTAAGACTTTGAAGCTAGTTTGTAGGTCTTGTTTCATTGTGAAAAAATTATGATGGTGTTTTAGAAATCCTTATAGTGTATCACCCCCTTAGATTATTTTATTTTCATGAAAACTTATATTCCTTTTCCCACAAGTAAAAAATTAGTTAGGTGATAATCACTTCAAGGTATATTCAGGGATCTGGCCCTTAATCCTAAGGGTCTACTTCTACTATAGGTAAACCCACATACCTAGAAGTATTCCCATATTTACCAAATCTAAAGGAGGATTGAACACCCTCCTCTAGGGTGCAAGATTTGATGACAAAAATACCCAATCCTAAATGTCTAGTCTGATGAGCCCAACCATCAATAGCCCTGACCACCCCAACCATTAGCTAGATGTTAGAATTAGGTATCTAAGTTTTACTAGGTAGAGATGAGAATACATTGAAAAAATCCATGGTCCAAATCCTCAATAGTTAAATAACTCAAGGGTAAGCATAGAAAAGTTTAGTAATGATAAAGAGGTTCTAACACAACCCACACCCATGAAGGTAACTGGCCTTCAACACAAAAGTTTAAATAAGGTAGTAATTCATTCATGACTCACATACACAGTCAACCAACAAAAGAGAACTAATAATGGTCATACAATACAATCATAACATCCAACCACCAAAAAGAGTAGATGTATAATAGAATCAACAACCAAAAATCCCTAATAGTCCCATTCATTTTGGGATTTGCTTCATATAAATCATGGTAAGTTGGGCAGCCCATTATCTAACTTGAAAAATTTCATGGATAATGATTTAATGCTAAATCATAAACCATAAATCCTTATTTTTCATTAGATGAAATCAATCATCAAAAACATTAACCTAGATAATAAACTTCCCAACCAATCAGAGGATGTTTTGATAATGAAAACCATGAAATCAATAGAGTTATAATACTTTTCAATAGTTAATTTGGTTGATGGGTTTTTTTATCAACATTGCATTACCCCATAAACAACTATGTTAAATTTTTATAGGCCTTTAGATAAAAATAATAGTTAATTAAGGAGTTAAGATTTCATCCTCATGATAATTGAGCCATTACTTAATAGGGTACCATCAATAGTGACTTCTCAAGAAACCACAAGGTATGTGAGAGTATTTATTTTCATATATAAAAGATTCGGTCATTCATAAAAATTAGTTACCTATAGTCATACTACTATAGACAATAAAATGCAATCCAAGCCTAAAACTGGCTTATTTTTAAATATCAAAATCATAATAGTATAAAACTAGATACAACTCCCACTTCTTGAATTGGATGCAACCACCTCTAATAGGTCTCTAGAATTATCATTTTCATACTTAAGCATGAATATTCTGGTAACCAGTTCCAAATTGAAAGGAAAGCATGAAAATGAATGATGGAAAACCAAATAATTAAATTGAGACAAATGATAATTACCCAATTCGTTTAAATTTCAAGATCAGGGTTTTCAAACCAAAAGTTTGGCATAAACATTATCCCCAAAGACAAAATGTATGACAAAATTTTAAAAAAGGGTTGATTATGATGGTATATAATTTTGTCCCCTTCCCCAAGCATGGTCGAATAGTCAAACAAGGTTTAAATCAAATAAGGGAAAATTGATATGGAAAAAGAGAGGTTGATTCTAAATAGAATCAAGCTACCATTTAGCCCCAAAAAATCTAGTAAATATTATGTAATATTAGTTTTTCTTTCCCTCTTAGGGCTTGACTATTATTAAGATAGATTTTCATTTTATTTTGACTTTTATAACTGTGGATTTATTTTCCAAATGCAATCTTCCAGGTCATTAATACATAACATTTTTATTAATAGTGAAAATGAATTAAATCTAGAGAGGAATGTAGGTATAGTCCAATAATGGATTTTCCAAGTTTAATCCTTAATGGTTTTTCTATTATAACTCCATAAAAATTTAGAATACAATAATATAATAGTTGATATAAAAATGGAATTCCAAAAACAAACTTACTTGTAGGGAATATATATCAACCAAACCATAGCCAAATTTGGTGTTTCCTATCCCCTAGTCCATCATCATCCCCCTTAGTTTCCATAGTTTTTTCACACTTCCCAATCAATTCCCTTGGTGACATTTTTCCTTCCTCTCTTTATGGCATGACTTAAGGTTTCCAACTAGGATTTAATGCCCTTCCAAACTTCCAAAAAGAATGTGTATCCCCCAAATTACATCCATCTCCTATCCAAATAATGCATAACAATGTTCATGGAGGTTTTGGGGTTCTAAAAAAACCTATATATTGCCTCCCAAAAAATATAAAAGAAATAATAAATATCTCTCCTCATAAATTGGTGTACCCAACAAGCTAAAAGTGTCACCCACCATATAAACTATTGGAATAATGAATATTTAAGCTTACCTAGGGATAATAGGGTAAGTTATTTATTACCTAGGGTTAATTTTATTTACCTAGGATAATTTGTTTTATTTTTTAGAATCTCTCAACAATATATTTGTTTGTAGTATTTGAAAACAAATAGTTTGTTTTCTCTATTTTGTAATCACAACAGTTAGTTTGTTGTCATAAAACAAACTATTTGTATTATATATACTTTACAATCTATGAGAAAATAATGAAAGAATAAGAGAATTTAGGATTATCACCTAACTTTTAGGTGTGTGAGAAAATCATTTTTATTCTCTAGTATTGTTTTTGCAGGTTACTTGTTGTGGGTTCTTTCTCCTAGATTGATCCTGTGTATCTCCTGCTCATTCTTTCATGGTAACAGAGCATGGAGTTCTAGTTGAAGATCTTCTTCCCTAAATTTTTATCATCATTTTCATCTATTAACATAGTCAAAAACATTATTTTATTGATCTGTTACAAATATTTTTTATTCTCTCACTTTCTGGTTCTTGTTTACAAGTTTTTTTGGAAATTTCTATACTTTATGATCATTTATGACCGTACGGATTTCCAAAACCAGAATTTTTTTGCACAAGGGCATAGAAAATTTAATTAGGAATCCTGTACAACTTTATTTTTTTCATTCCATGCTGGCCATATAGCTCTTTCATACAAAAACTGACTGACTGGTTTTTTGGCAAAATGCAGTACCTATATGATTTTTTGATGTGGCAGATCGTACGGACGTATTTTTTGAAATATGACACCTATTCATGAAAGCTGACTATGCTAGCTTTCATTCCATATAAATTAGTATGGATTTGGATTAGGCTGTAAAGCATTTTGGGGGATTACAACTGAGATTTCAAAATCTGTTTTGTTCTGCAGCATAGCCGTATGGTTTTCATTAGTGTAAACACCTTATACTGCATAAAATCAAAATATGAAAATTGTATGTGTTAGCAGACTTTCCAGGCTTTCATTTCCAGCTAAGAAGTATGGATGTGGATTAGGCTATATAGTCCTTTGAGCAGATCTTGTGGAGCTAATTCTGAATTTTCTTGGAGGTTTTTTCCTTGGCAAATATTTACAAAATTCTCATCAGAATTTTCCCTAGTCACCACGCCTTGATGGAACAAGAGATTATTTCTTATAAAGCCAAAAATTATTTAGCTTCATCTCACATGTGTGAGTTATTTTTGGATTTTTTTATTAATTTATTAATTTTTAATGGTTTAAATGCAAGTCTCTAGCTTTAAATGTACAAAGTTGACTTTGCTAAAGTGGCTAGAGGTATTTTGTTAAAAAATTGGTAGGGTGGAAGTCTTGGGGTCAAATCCCCCTACATATTTTTTTACATAAAGCCCTTTTTTTACCTTTTGTATAAGCTAAGGCTAAAAAATTTCATCGAGAGATGTTAAATTGTAACAGGAGGGGTATTTTGAGGAAAATGAATGTCTAGGTTGTCCTTGTTAATGTCATCATCTTCTTTAGGAATGGAATATCGATTGTTTGAACCCATACACTCCACAAATTACCATGTTTGGAAGCCAAAAATGCAACAACTCCTTCAATCAAAGGGTTTATGGAGAATATCTCTTGAAACAACACCTGCGGCATTCACCACTAAAAAAGACAAATATGCATATGGTTGTAAGCAGGATGAGGCTCTTGGACTGATTTGCCTCAACATCTTCGATAATCTTCAAGTTCACATTGTAGATGCTACAATGCCAAAAGAGGTATGGGAAAAATTTAAAAATGTATTTGGAAAAGTTAGTGAGTTTAAAATTTTGCAATTAGACGTAGAATTGAGTACTCTCTCTCTCCATCAAATTTTCCTTAAGTAGATGAATTCTTGGCAAAATTCAAATTTATTGGGTCACAGTTGAAAGCTGGTGACAAGGATAAAAATGATTAGGAGTGCATTTTCATGATTTTTTCAATGTTGAAAGGACCATATAGTGTCTTTTCCTCTACTTTTTATAATATGATGGATACATTAGGTGATGAATTCAAAAGGCCTTCCTTTGAAGTTTTTTGTGAAAGATTGACTAGGGAGCAAACAAAATTAATGGCCGTAGATGCTCTACCTAGTCCTAGTCATGCTCTAGTTGCTAATTCTTCTAAATTAAAACCTTCACCTAAGTCTAAACAAAAGCAAGCACCTTCAAATAACCCTCCAGAGTCCACCACCTAGACACCTCATCATTCTAAATCTACTAAGACCAAAAAGTCCTTTAAGCAAAAGAAGAAAAAATTTGGTCCATGTAATTTTTGTGGTGGTCCTAATCATGATGAAAGTAGATATTTTAAGAATATGGAAGAATTAGAGGTAGCAGTCAAACAACACAAAATTTCCATTCTGCCTCCATCTCCTTCTACTTCTCCTGCAGGAAAAGGGAAAGCACTTTCAGCCAAGGCTATATCTTCATGTCATGATCAGTGGATTTTTTACTCAGGTGCTTCTCATCATCTCACACATTCTAAGGATCTATTTTCTTCTCTTATATATTGTAGTACATCACATATTGTTATGGGTAACTCCTCATAGATTGAAGTTTTGGGATCTGGTACTGTTGACAAGTAGGATGGATGTTTTAACAATGTATTGCTTGTACCCCAAATCTCTTCTAATCTTCTCTCTATATATCAAATATGTAATTTTGGTATTAGTAAAATTGTGGAGTTTACTTCACATGATGTTGTAATAAGAGAATTTAATGATCCTAGTGAGATAGTTGCTACAGGTATAGCAGACCATACTGCAAGACTCTATACTTTTGATAAGTTTGAGTCTTTTATGTCTTATGGTTCTTCACTTATAGCACATGGTAATAATATCAAAAAATTGTGGCATGAGAGATTAGGGAATTTGAGTTATGGATATATGCAACAAATGAGTACAAAACATCTTGTAAAAGGCCTTCCTAAGGTCTCATGTATTGATGGGGTGTGTCCTGGTTGTCTAGTTGGTAAACAGCACCAGGATCCATTTCTAGTTGGTAAGGCCACACGTGTAAATGCGCCCTTAGGGTTGGTTCATAGTGATTTGATGACTTTTCCAGCTCATTCTTTTTCAGGGGCTAAATATGCACTCACATTCATTGATGATTTCAATTATAAAACTTGGGTATATTTTCTCAAGTTGAAAAGTGAAGTTTTTGAGACTTTTAAGGCTTTCAAAACCTTTGTTGAAAAACAATCATCTCTTCTTCTTAAGAAGATATGCACTAACAATGGGGGGGAATATCATAGTAATGATTTCCATGATTTTTGTATTGATCATGGGATACAACACCAGTTCATTGTACCACACACTCCTCAACAAAATGGTGTAGCAGAGAGGAAAAATTGAACATTGAAAGAGATGGCTAATTGTATGATTCACTCTAAAAATTTAGGTCCACAATATTGGGCTTAAGCTATAAATTGTGCAAACTACATTCAAAATCATATGCCTCACAAAGTTGTGCATAATATGACACTTGAAGAAGCTTGGTCTGGGATCAAGCCTGATATTTCAGACTTTCACAACTTTGGGAGTCAAGCATGGGCATTTGTTCCTGATGTCAAACGCAAAGCATTAGAGAAGAAAATCCAACCACTCATTTTTTTTGGATATTGTGAAGATGTAAAAGCCTACCACCTTTTTGATCCTATCACACATGATGTGTTGTTTTGACGGGATGTTTAGGTTGATGAGCTACTCATTCCACAAGAGTGTACATCTATTTCTTCTTCTTCCCTTCCTTCTATCGAGGATAGTGAGGATTTGATTTCTATTGTTGATGATGATGATGATGTTGCACTTGTTTAGCCACCACAACCATCTTCTTCACCACCTTTGCCCAAGTGGGAAACGATCACTGTACAGGTAGTTGGTTCTTTCATTGGTGATCCATCTGATTCTCATCGCACTCACTCATAGACATCTAGTGTTGCTCTTTTGGGACAAGCTTGTACATATGATCCAGTGTTGTTTTCTAAGGCCATTGGTATACCTAAGTGGGATGTTGCAATGTATGATGAGTATTCTTCATTGATGAAGAATGATACTTGGGATCTTGTCCCTCTTCCTAAGGGAAGAAAACTTGTAAAATGTAAATGGGTCTATAGGACCAAATATGTTGCAGATGGATCGGTAGATAAGTACAAAGCTAGATTAGTAGCTAAGGGTTTTTCACAGGTTGAAGGGGTTGATTACTCTAAGAGCTTTTCCCCTATAGCTAAGATGGATTCTATTTGGCTTGTTCTTTCTCTTGTTTCTTCACATTCTTGGTCTATTTTTCAAATGGATGTGAAGAGTGCCTTCTTACATGGTGATCTCCATAAGGAGATCTATATGGAGCAGCCTCCAAGATTTGTGTAAGACTCATCATTGGTTTGTAGACTCCATCATTCTCTTTATGGCCTCAAACAAGCTCCTAGAGCTTGGTACGAGAAGATGGATAGTTTTCTTTTGAGTTCTGGTTTTATTCATTGTGAGTCAAATCACAATGTATACATCCTGAAGCAAGGTAAGGAGCTTATCATATTGGTTTTATCTATTGATGATCTCATCCTCACTGTAATTTAAATTCATTGATACATGACATCAAGGACAAGTTGGCAGATAGGTTTGATATGACAGATTTGGGACTTCTACATTATTTTCTTGGTCTTCAAGTTTTTTAGTCTTCTGAGGGCATCTCTATTGGATAGCAAAAGTATGTGATATATCTTCTTCATCAATTTGGCATGGCTGATTGTAAGCCTACCCCCACTCCATATCAATCAGGTATTGTGTTGTCTACCACTTGTATGACTCCTCTTGTTGATCCAACTTTGTATATGCAACTTGTAGGTAGTATTTTATACCTAAGTCATACCCATCCCAACATCACATTTGCTATGAACCTTGTCTCTTTGTTCTCACATGAGCCTCATGAGAGTCATTAACAAGCAGCCAAGCATATTTTATGCTACATTCAGGGCACCACTCACTTTGGTATACATTACACACCATAGAGTTCTACACAGCTTGTTGGATACACTAACTTTGATTGGGTTGGTGATGTTGACACTCACAAGTTCACTTGTAGATTTGCTTTCACACTTGGTTCAGGTCCAGTGGCTTAGGCATGAAAAAAGTAGACTGTTATTGCATTTTCCTCTACTGAGGCTGAGTATCAAGGTGTTGTCAAAGCTAGTCAGGAGACACTTTGGCTTTGATAGTTGCTTGAAGATTTTGGCTTCACATGACAAGGTCCTACTACTCTTTAGTTTGACAACCAAAGTGCGATTGCTATTTCATGAAATCCTATTGAGCATCAACTGACAAAACACATTGAGATTCACATGCACTTCATTTTACATCTTATTCAAGATGAAGTTCTTTCTCTAGAGTTTATGCCTACAACTGAGCAGATTGTAGACATCTTTACTAAATGTTTGGCTTTTCCTCATTATCTTTAGTTGCAAGTGATGATTGGGGTGAAGGAAGTTGTCCTTGGGGGGATTTCCCATGAAGTCCTTCCTTCCTTTATTTTTTATATATTTTGATTGGTTTGTACATGGATACCTTATCAGGCCTAGTAGCCAGCACCCATATTTGTTTGTCATTCTCCCTATGTTTCACTTAAGGGAGGGTGTTGGAATAATGAATATTTAAGCTTACCTAGGGATAATAGGGTAAGTTATTTATTACCTAAGGTTAATTTTATTTACCTAGGATAATTTGTTTTATTGTTGAGAATCTCTCAACAATATATTTGTTTGTAGTATTTGAAAACAAATAGTTTGTTTTCTCTATTTTGTAAACCATATAAAAGACTAATAAAAAATTAACATATATTTTACTTATTTTTTCCCTATTGTCTTACCATGCAACTTGGATCTCCACACAATACAAAAATCCAAGGAAAAAATAAATGTTCTACCCAACATTCAATTTTGCATTAAAGAGGAAATGCAATTTCCTTCATTTTTTTACCATTTCCTTCCCAACTGATATATACAGAGCATTCTAACATTGATTATAGATCAAAGGGAAAAAACAATGTGTCCTTTATTTTCACTTATTGCATGTGAGGAAAAACCATCCACCACCTAATAAGATAATATGCTACCCTTCAAGAATTGAAAAAAAAGACCCTATACCAAGGATTTGGTGGGGTTATGACAAGAATTTCATTCTATGATGCTAGGAATACCATTTCCAAAAGTATGAGAGCATCATACTTATAATTTATACAAGTTAATTTTTGAAACTGTAACTTTCTAAGATATGATAACCAACCAAATAGTGCATTATCACCTATTATTCTTTTATTCATTTATGAAAATGATAAGAGAATGACACTACACACATTTCAATATTAAAGTACTCATTGTATTCTTAAGATATAAGAACTATATATTATTTTCCAAATAAAGTAGCATGTCCACTTTCCAAAATATAACATGAAATTTGAATAATACTTTAATGATTGAAATCAAAAGATTACATTCCTATAGAATAAACATTCATTAATATTTATATGAAGGCTTAATTAACATATAGGTATGTCCATATAATAACATCAAAGTATTTTACAACCACTTCATGACTAGACAACATAACAACTTATGGTCTCCAACTTTGAATAATAAATTTACACACATAAAGAGAAAGATTATATAATGAACTGTTTTTATTATCATACAAGAGATGTTGACTTATATCACATCTTTACACTACATAACCACTTAATATGAAAACCAATACATGAAGAGTCCAAGCACTCGAATCATCTTTTGAAGAGAAGCATTCAAACAACCCACACGTCATGCCCAATGATCCCCCCACCATTGTCCCTAGACCATCCCATGCATTAGTTGGATGTGGATTTTAAAAATAGGGTTTATATAAGGGTGAACTTGAAATTGAGATTCTGAGCTTTAAAAATTAAGAAGATAAAATAATGATAAGAATTGACTTAAGGATAATTCATGAAAGACAGTACTCATGATTAATGTTAATACTCTCATTTAACCTATGAATATATCCATTTAAATTCCTTAGATTAAACAATGATTGCTTAATATATTGACTTCAAACAAGATATGAATGTGAATATATCATACATGTATTAATTAACCAATAATATTAAAGATATTCATGAACACTTTCATTGTCTAAAAATTATCCTAAAAAATAATAGACATTAACCGTATAAATCACAATGACATTAAAAAGGGGCATGATACCCAAAATAAATCAAGTATAAACAAAATAGAAAAAGATTCTAATTCAAGATTTGCATAATAAACCTCATAGACTTCATTAAGATTACAATAATAAACAAAATCAACTCGAGTTTTCAAAAGACTTTATGCTCATGTAATATCATTCTAATCAAACTTAGTTTTATCAAAAACCTAATAGTAAAACAAAGTAAGCACCTAAAACCATATCAACACTATATACAATCAAAAAATACTGTTCACCATAAACACATAACAAGTCAAAAATATCAACAACAAAAAAAATTGACACCCCTTTCTTCAAAACCGATGGCTAACTGATTTAGAACCAAAATCCTATGGCTTATTCAAAACAAGTTTCATAACCATTCAAAACATAGCCACAATAAAACAACTACACATCCAAGTTCACAACCAAACTTCGAACCTCAAGGAAAAAAAATAAAAAATAAGTTTCAAGCCTATTCTATTATAAATCAAATATTACATTATGGGTTCATAGTGAAGTTGGAAAAAATCATAATTAACCTATAATGGTTCATTTTTTGTACTTAAAGTTATAACCCATTTCGATAAAACACAAAATAACCATTGCATTATACTTTAACACAAAGAGAAACAAAAACCACTTACTTATTAGATGTAACCTTAATGAAGACAAATACCATGGCATTTTAAAAAAAAAAATCTTTTTCCTCCTTGCACCCATCCAATCTCTCAAAAACTCCATTGATTGCCATTAAAGCCCACAATGGTCCTACATTGTATCCATGAACAACTACAAAGGTGGATAAACAAACCACCTTCATTTCCCTCATAAATGCAACTAAAAAATGGAACTCACAATAAAAACCAATTCTCACTAGGTTTCTAATTGCTTCCACCCAAAATTTTGGTAGAGTTCAATTAGGGTTTGACATCCAAGCTCACCACAAAAACCAAATACCAAAAAAAAGACATCAAATCTACTTGACTAAGATGGATTTAGGATTTGGGTTATCATGACCTAATCCCAAATTGAAGTCAAAACAAAAGCCCACAATGCTAAGATTAAAAAAAACTAATGAAGACCCCAAGACTCATGATCCCCTTCTCAAGATAAGCATCTAAGCCAACAAAATGTTAAAACACCAAGTTAAAGACATGAAATAGACTTGGTAAATAAAACCATTTGGAAGTTTTTAATGCCATGAATGCTCATCTTCTTAGCATAGAATAAATGTGAAACTCAAGACATTTCAACAAATAAATAAATATCAAATCTGATATAAAATAATGTTGAGTTTATAAATGTTCCACATGATGTCAAGCAAAAGAGTAACACAAATTGATTACTACAATAACCAATATGAAATTCAGATCAAGAATGAGAATGCAATCAAAGACTTATATATAAAGTTATTTTTTTCATCAACCAAATGAATATGTGAATGAACAGTCAAGAAATATAAAATTAAAATGAAGTTCAAAATCTCATTACTCAAATATCATTAGCTCATTATTACCCTTTATTTCCTCTATTGTTGAGCACTAAATCCAACCTAGCTCATTATTCTTTTTTCCTATTTCTTCAGCCATTTGAATGGTACATCAATAGTATCTATATAAAATATGACAATGACTCCAATTTGAATAACATCAATCAATTATATAATGAACTGAATCAAATCATCCATGATAATATATGCCACATATCATAATAATAACTCAAGATAGAGTTTTGACATCAACTAAATAAAAGTCCAATATCTAATAAAATAACTCATATGTATGCCAAGTAGTAAATAAATGTGAAATCAATAGTTCTAAATACATAAAATAAAACACTTAAACTAAGGTCATGACATTAACTATAGGACATAGTTTTAGTTTGTAAAATTGTAGGGCAAACTATTAACTACAAAATTAAATTAATCTCTTCTAATTCACAAATTCTAATGTTAATTACAACAAATTATTATACATAGTTGGTTATATTATATATATTTTGAATATATTTCCTAAGAAAGCTAATTGCAATTATATGGTAAGCATAATGTCATGTAATATGAACAATTTTAGTATAAATGACATTCTAACTATTATTTTTTAAATATGGGAATGGTGAATAATTTTTAGTAGTTTCATTAAGGAGAATTTTTTATCTATAAGATGGGGCACTTAACATAGCAATGATCAAACTAAAAATCTTGGATATAAAACCTAATTTAATGTGTCTTTATGATCACAATAATAATTCAAATTGTTAGTTGGAACATGGTTCATTTATAAAGTTTCTTGGCTATGATATATTCCACTAGGATTCCATTCTTCTGACTTCATAAACATCCCAAATAAAATTAATATTAGTACAACAATGGGTTCACTAAAAAAGTAAATATTTATAACACCTTAACACTTATAAACTTAATTAAAGTAGAATTGGTTATTATGAAACCATAATGAAAATAAAATGTTGGCATGGTACTAAGGATTAGCTTATTTATCTTAGTATTTTTTACATGTTGCCTTGTATTTTCAACTTGTCTCATCCTTCCAACCTTGTATCTAAAGGAAACTTGAATTAATTTAGTGAGCTTAAAAAACATAAAAAAAATGAGTATTGTGTGGTTGAAGATCTACATAAGACAATCCCACTCGTTACACTTTCGATTGGACATTTAAATTACACTTTAGAAATGCCCACCTAATCATTTATGTAATTAAATTTACAACAATAATATCCACAAGTTAAATAAATTGTGACCAGGAATAAAAATATTTATCAAAACACAATTATAAATTGAATGGAATTGAAAAATAAGCATAAAAAACTAAGAGCAACATGAAAAAATTGATACTATCATAAAAATAAATGGTATTAACATTAGGATTGATATTATCTAGGATGTGTGATAAACTTATTTGGAACAAAAATAAACTATCCTTAATATGTGACAAAATCATCATGTCCATATTTTAATGTTACTTTGAGTTGAATATATATCATGCAATTCTTAAATTTCATCATTCCTACATAGATATGTGGAAGAAAATTTTACTATCCTTAATGTGTGACAAAATCATTACGTCTATATTTTAATGTTACTTTGAGATGAATATACATCATGAAATTCAAAAATTTCATCATTCCTACATAGATATGTGAAACAAAATTTTACTATCTTTAATGTGTGAAAAAGTCATCACACCCATATTTTAATGTTCCTTTAAGCTGAAGATACATCATGCAATTCTTAAATTTCATCATTCCTACATAGATAGGAAAGACCAAGTTTAATTATTCAAGGGAATAGACATTAGAGAGGTAAGGAACATAATATTATCCTATGCTAGGTTTTTTTGTTTACTGTTTTACAATATTAAATAAGGGAACATGTTGAACACAAGTAGTACATCAAAACATGCAAAAAAAACAAAATAACCCAAAACACTCCAAACATGGATATAATAGTTTATATATTTTTAGATGGCTAAGACAAACTAAATTTCTAGGACAAACTTGAATGGATATGATAAACTTTGTTTGAATCATGCAAAGGATTATGGATAAAATATCAATGCATATGTTTGCTAATTGTTTTCTATTTTTTCATGTTTGCACATGTTTATAATTACCCTTTGTTATTCAATTGTTTTTAATTTTTTCATAGGATTATGGAAAACATATATGTTTTTCATGTAGTTTTTTAATATGATACAAGCTTTGAATTTTTAAATATGCATATATTTTTTATGGTCTAAGGAAAGAAGTAATAACCTTTAATTATGATCCAATCATTGATTGTAGAAAATTGAATGGTTATTATTATGTATCTCTTATTCATGGTATTATGAATTTTTTATCAAAATGTAGATAATGTGGTTGTTCAAATAAATTATAAAATAATGTGTGACCAAATGTTTGATAAGATTTATGTAAGAGACAAAAAGTTGATCACACTTCATAAACAAACAATTTCACTTATGCGACAATTTGTCAATATAATGTTAAAATATGTATAGGATGTTGGGGATGTGAAATCAATGGTGAGGTGGGGTAAAAAAAATAGTTTTGGTTCTTAATATAGTGCTACTATCATGGTTTCACCACTTATCCATCACAATGCACTATTAATTAGCCTCTTTTTTCCTCTTTTTGATTCAGAGTTGAATACAAATGAGGAACAACATACACCATCATTAGTAATATGACCATGACATGTTTCCAATGATGATAGATCAAATATTTTGAAATTCCCAACATACAAATCTATTGTAGAGTTTATTAAGACTCAGGAAGGTATACATGTTATTCTATAGCAACTATTTTTCTTTATTTGTGATATTGCCATTATATGTGTTATGTATATAATATTGGGGCATTTCATGAGAAGTAGGAAGGAGAAAAATAATGTATGTAAAAGTAATTAATTGAGGGATTTATCTTGGTAGAGAGTACTTACCATGTCAATTTGTAATCATTATTGTAAATTAATGAAATTTTCGTTATGCTCTTAAAAAATATTCAAACAAAACTACTTGGCTTTCTTAATTTACATACATAAAAATGTATACTTATAAAATTAGATAAAAATGGATAGTTAGAAATTTAATATGACCAAAAACTACATAACAAACTATGGTGTATGTCATAAGCAAACAAGGTACCAATAATTCCAAAAACCAATTTAAAGGAATCATTTTTCAGTTGGTGACTCTTACATTTAAATGAAAAGCTTCCCTTGAGAATTAATAATAATATGCTTTTCTATTTGAGTTGTGGTTAGGCCTTTGAAAATTTAGATTTATTACTTTAGGGAGGGTATCCATTTTAGGGATTATTTTCAATCAATCTCTATGTTTGACATTGCCTTATGATATTATAATTAAAATTTTTACATCCATTTTTTTCATGATACTTACATGTTACAAGTGATATTAGTATCTCTTCTTACATGTGGTTAAGATCATAATGGCTAAAAATCTCAATTGATGATAATGTTTGCATCATCACCAAGTGTTTCCATTGGTTAAGAAATTCCTTCATGTAGAGTTATTAAGTATGGGCCTTATGTCATGGATCTAATCACTTAACTTATTTTTTAGAATTCCTAATTTGGGATTCATTCTCTTATTGTTGAACCCATTAAGAGTGCTAACCAACTATATTATAATTTAATGTTTTTAATAAATTTTATATTACCATCCAAAATAAATTAACATTATTAAAAGATAAATTTTCAAGAAAATCATCCATGCTAAATATGGTACATCTTAGACACTACAAAGAAGTTGTTAAATGATCCTTATGCATATATAATTTGTTACATTATATGATTTGAGGACATTATATCAATGCATATGTTTGATAATTATTATATACATTTTCATACATTTGAATATGTTTATCATTTCCCCTTGTTTATCAATGTTAATTGTTTATTAATGCTATTGGTTTATGAATGTTAGATGTTTACTAAATCCCCTTATTTATGATTAAATTTGATAAGTCTAAATTTTTTTATTGCTTGCTTCATAGATGACGGCCAAGTGTTTTATCTCTTAAAATAAAAAATGCACCTTCTGAGGAGTTATCTTTAATGAATTGGAGTGGAGTGAGGTGAATTAAATGTATGCACTAAATTATGTTTGCCCTACCAATAATACTAATTTCCACTAATTTAGTATAATTTATATATTTCCTATCTAAATGAATTAATAGCCTAACAATCCCCATACCAATCCTATATCCCACAAAAATTTACCCCATCCTAAAACCAATTAATCTCCCCATTAAATCTCTAATAGAGTCTTTTACCTATTAACCTACTCCCTGAACCAACTAGCCAATTTAAAATTCCTATTTATTCAACTACCCCTAGCTACTTTACCACCCTAGCCTTTCCTACATCCCTATGAATCCTAAACCTCATTAAATCCCATCTAATCCCCCATTATCACGTAAGCTAAGCAATAAGCCTATAGAACTAGGGAAGCTCCTCTAAAGTTCTAGAATTCTCTAAACTAGAGACTTCTAAATAATTTTAAATTTACTTAAAACTCCCTCCACCATCCTATAAAAATCCATGATTAGACCATGGATAAGATAATTTATAAATCAATCAAGCCATCATATTTTTAATGTCTTGCATCTATAGAAGCTCTCTACTACTCATCCAAGCCATTATTAATCTCATCTAACCATTAGAAGCCATAGTCAAGACCTAGTGAGCAATCTAATAATTAAAAATTTTGGACATTAAACAATCCAAGTGCAAATCTTGAAGTGGAATCATAAGGAGGTAAAAATGATGGTGAGAATGTTCTTATTATTTTGATTTGCCTCTTTTATCTATTCTTATTGGTGTCATTGATTTTTAGGTTTTTATTACTAAGTTTATTAATATTGCTTGAATCTAAAATTTGGCACACATTTTGGTGACCACCATGGAACCTTACTCCCTTAACTAACATAATAACATTTTTGGAAGTGATTTGAGTGATTATAGGACAAACTAGACATAAACCTAAGCCAAATTTTCAATTTTTGTCATGTACTACTATTAACAATATTATAATCATGACCTTGTATATGTCAGTAATGAGTTTGTCGATTAACCACTAATGGTTAGGGATTTTTTAGGTTTTTTAGTTTTTTAACAAAACCAAAAATTTTATAATTGCGATTTTCTCCTAGTAATAATGGTATTTTAGGTTGTAGTAGCGATTTTATTAAAAGTAATAATTAGGGGTAATTTTGTCATGTATTTATTGCTAACCCCTGTAGATATCTTGTTGTCTATTTTATATTTTTTTGTGCATGAAAAATAAGGGATTAGCCTAAAATTCAATTATTTGTACATCTTTCACAAAATCATGACTCTATCAATTGTGATTTTGAACTGGTAACGATGGTTTTATCAAGTAAAGTTATGGTTTTGAAAGATTTAAGTTTGTTAAATAAATATTGTTATAACTTAATAATAGACATTTATATAGATTGATTTTGACTCTTTCTCACAAAATTGTGACTTCATGAATAGTGATTTTGCACTGGTAACTGCCATATTATCATCAACAGTTACGATTTTATCATTTATTATAGAATTGGTAAAATATGGACCTTTACACTTTCTATATTACATGTAGAAGGATTTCAAATCTATAGGAAATGTTTTTAAGGTTTTTAGACTAACTATAGGTAATTTTTATCATCCCAATCATTTATTAATCTAGGAATTTTTGTTTTTATCAATCACCCATAAAGAGGTCTTAACAATGTTTTGTTTCTATGTGTAGGATCTACAGGGGTAAGAAGGAAGATATAACAAACATCCTAGACCCTATCTCAAGGTTGATTTAAACTTTATCACAAACTTGTAAGTCTCAAACTTATGATATTGACTAGGTAGTCATGATTTTGTTAATTACAGTCCTGACTTTATAGATATAGAATCAATAAAGTAGTTTAGGCTTATCTAGCTAGTATTAGGTTCAATTTTTACTAGTATTAGTCTATGTCTAGATTAATAACATTTTATTTATCCTGTTTAGTAGCATAGGACTATATTTATAAAAATATGTCATAAAATTTCATATATCCTTACTGTGTATTTATTCTAGATTATTTGCCTTGTAATTAATCTAATCTCATCTAGAGAATTACCTTAGTAGCACTTAGGTATATATTTTTATAATTATGCTATTATCTATAATATCATAGATTGCATTCTTTTGATAGTTATGATTTTTTTAGTTTAAGTAATGATTTTGATTGACAGTCATGATTTTGTTAGATAACCATAACGGTTTACTAACCTTTTATAAAGTTACTACTCAAAACTTATGATTTTGTTTGCTAGTTGCAGATTTGTACATTCTGGTTATGGTTTTGATCTGTGAATTTATGGTTTTGTATGGACTTGTCATTTTATAAACAATTAAACTACTAACCCATTTTGGTGTAGGACCCTTCAAGATCTAGGCACTCCACTTGGATTTATAACCCTTGTGTTTATAGGAAGGGGGTGCCTTTTTGGTATATTGTCCTAGTTTTTATTATATCTTTGTTATTATATCATCTTAGTTTTTATATAACTCCATTTTGAAATTTTTTTATTTGTATATAATTTCTTGAGTGTGTGTGTGTGTGCGTGTGCGTGTGTGTGTGTGTGTGTGTGTGTGTGTGTGTGTGTGTGTGTGTGTGTGTGTGTGTGTGTGTGTGTGTGTGTGTGTGAATAATCATTGTATCATGCCTATCACATGTAGGTAATGAATTAATAATATTATGTTTAATTCTTTGTTATCCCCCCTCTATGATAGTGCATGACATGTAATTTATCCCCATGCATGGGCTTAGTATATAAGGTTTAGTGACATGGATTTCATCACCACACACTAACCAAACTCCATGTTTTGGCAAAGTCAAAAAATTAGGAGAGTTATCATTACATGCCTAAGCATAATTCCCCATAAAGGGCTTTCTAATGTGAGGGGTGATAAGGGTCCAAGACATAGGATGTTTAGATAACATCCTTCATAGACTTGGGCCCCAACATACCTTTTCATATATAGGGGATGCACCTATAAATTTTTATGTATACCTAGATTAGGAGCCTTTAGTCATAATAGTTGTACCATTGTAGGAGTCAATTTCAGATCCAAAGTAGCCATCAAGTACAAGTGGGGTTGAGAGGGTTAGATCAATACCATAATAGGTCACCAGCCTATAGCCTCATCTGTGAAGCCATTATATGGTGTGGGAATTAGGTTACAACTCCATAATAGTTTACTAATTTAGGATCATACTTGTGTGTGTTATTTGAGTATTGTATCAAAACCTATAATGTTTGTGAGCTAAGTCATCCATACCTATATTTTAAGTGATACTTTAGACACCTCTAGGTTAATGCTCATCATTTTATCATCTCATCCTAATCTTTATATCATTCACCTATATATTGGTCATTTACCCCATTTGTCATTTCTCCTCCACACCCAACATCTATATAATTCCCATTTTAAGCACCCTTTTTTATTTAATTCTATAATCCACCCCTCCCATATCCATTTCATATTACTTTTGACCACTATCATTTATACATATACTCATCTTATCATCTCATATTCACCCCATATTGTCCATTATCTTAAATTTTTCATCCCTCTTCTACATCCACTATCTACTATCCATCTCATTTATATCCATACTATAACACATTCATATAGTAATTTCCCCTTTCACATCTTTATTTTGCAAACTAGCTTGTACCATATTATCTCATATCCAATTTTATATCATTTAATCACACCAGCTCATATCCTTTCATATCACACCATCTTGTATATAGCTTAGCTATTATACACAAAACCTTCCACCATATCCAAAGCACTACTTATACCTACTATCCATCCTATCATATTCAATATAGTATCCATCCTCTTAATGTATTATATTATCATCTAGTTAATATCTACTTCACTTCACCCATATCACAACACATTGTCAATGTCATCCTCCCTCCCACATATTTCTTTGGTAACTAGTTTGTCCATATTCATTTCTTCAACCTCCATTTTTGTATAACTCCTCTTGAGTGATTGTCATTCTTGTCCAATCTAATCCTAAAATCATCACATATCTTATCCATCTAATACACATCCAATTTTTAATCGTATATGTATCACACATCTCTCATCCTTCGCCCATCTCATTCCCTTTAAATACTAGATTTTATCTTGAAATCAAGATTCTAGTGGTCACCCATCTTCTTGGGATTATCATTTGTCACGTACACTTTGGATTATCAATATACATAGTCTTATAAGATTATAATCTAGCACTTATCATTTGTCTTTATCCTTATCAGGTACCTTTGTCATATAACACCCATAAAATTGTCTCTTTGCTAGTAGACAAAGTATTTTATCCCATCACTCTTCTTTATCCTTGCTAGATTGGTCTCTTAAGAGACTTTGTCTCTTGGTAATTCTTGTTCACCCTATCCTCTTACATCATCCTATTTTGACCATTATTAGCTTTGGTCTCTATACGAAGGTAGTATTTGAATATTTACGTCTCATCTATCACATTTCATCACATCTCTTTTTCACAATGATTATCCATGCCCACACCCAACTCAGGTTTGCATAGGCCTGCAACTAGGATAATGAACCTATGGGGTATATAATTGATCTAACTCAAGAATATGATGAAACTCATAGTGATATGCACACACCTAGAGAAGAAGATGAAAGTTTTAACCCCCTCCATAATGATGAAGTAAGAAACCTTATTGACCACTATCTATATGAGAATCATGATCATGTCTTAGCTTGTTCCATCAAAATAAGGGGCACATTAGCTTCCACTTTCAATCATAACCTCTTACACAACCTAGTCCACCCTTAATCACACTTAAACACACCATGTCAACATGATAATCACATAACCCAAAAATAAGAAGGTGTGGACCATGGATTTGCCAAAGAGGATCACCGACTACCCCTTCAAAATAACTATATTAAGGATAATTAGAGACAAGTAGTAATAGAGTATCACTTAGACCAATTTATATAGTAAATCAACCTCTTACTCTATAAACAATGTCCACCATACCCTAAAAAAATAGTAAAAATAATAATGATCATAATAACAACAATGCCAATAATTATAATAATAGTAATAACACCAAAAATGTTCATAGCACCCATAATATCCATATACCCTGAGGTAGACAAAATCAAACTACCAATCCTATTGGAGATCCCACCTTTGCACAAGAATGGAGAGAGATGAAAGAGACCCTCCAATAGATAGATCCATGATCACAAGCCCTCAGATATAAGTATGAATACTTTTTTTCCTCACCATTTGACATGAGTATTTTACAAATACCCTTTCCTTCACAATTTGAAACCCAAATTTGAGAAATATCGAGGAAAAGGGAATCCTAGAGATCATGTCTAATAATTTTATGTGGCTTGTCATGAGGTGGCTTATGAATATGCTTATTTTTTGAGACTTTTCCTTAAAAGTCTCATTGGACCCACTTTAGAATGGTTTATGCTTTTACCTAAAGGGTCAATATTTAGCTTTGGAGAGCTGGCATAATAATTTGTCAGACACTTATCATTTAATATTGAGCATGATATATCCATAATTAACCTTTATAATATCAAATAAGGAAGTGGTGAAAGTATAGCATACTTATTACAAAAGTGGCAAATTTTGGCAAGCTGCCTGAGGTGTATCATACCTAAGAAAGAATTGACCAAGATTTTTGTAGAAAATCTTAATACTAAACTTAAGTATAAATTAAAGCTATAGTGTACCAAGACCTTTGATGAAATAGTAGAGAAAATAATACAAATTGAGAAGGACCTTATTGAAAAAGGGACTGTCAATTTATATTCTTAGAATGAGCACACTCACAATCAAGATAATTCTTTTTCAAGAAAATCAAGATAATTATTTTTCAAGAAAATCAAGATAATTCTTTTTCAAGAAAATCCAAAGTCTTCAAAAAGAACAAGAATGTTATGGGTGATGGGGTAACTAATTATAAGCAAAAAAATGTAAAAATAGTTTAAAATAAATGCCCCACACAACAACCCAATGTCTCTTCCATCCAATTACCACGAGACAAGCCAAAGTCTCATACATGCAAAAGACCACTCAGAAGCTTAGGAGTCCCAATTGAAATAGTCTTGGATCAATTAATTACTACCAATATGATCACCTTGCCTAAAATTATACATGTTTATTATCACCAACCAAAGCCAGATTGGTATCATGAAGATGATTTTTGTAAGTACCATAGGGTTAAAGGGCATGATACAAAATAATACATGCAACTTAAGAATAACATCCAAGATTTAATTGAGAGACGTGACATTGAAATTGAAGGATAATCTCTCCTAGGTCAATCTAAAAATGGGTAACTCATCATCTATAAGGATCCACTCCCTAACCATGATGAAAGGAATCAGAGACCACTAAGAGACTAGGGTTAGGCCTCTTCATCCAGCTATATCAACTACCATAATATGCCTTACCATTACATCAACACCATAAAAATATGTAATGTTCAAGAACCCACTCCATCTATATCCCCCATCTTAAATATTAATTGGGCCAATACTAATTATGTAGTTACTACGAGATGTAATAAGATAGTAGTTCCCATAGCAGCCCCTAAAGACCCATCCACTTAATTTGCTACCCAAAAGGGGCATGCTCCTAGAAAATATTTAATCTCTTCTAATAAATCCTATGACATAATTCAACAAATTGAGAAAAATCCATCCAAGATATCCTTAATGGAGCTTCTTAAAGCATTTGGTTTACATCAAGAGATATTAAATCAAGTACTAAATGATCTAAAAGTCCTTAGTGACTTAGATACTAATCAGTTTTAGGCACTAGTAGCATACTTATCCCATTCATAATAGATCAATTTTAGTGCCCAAGATATGCCTCCTATTGTTCCACACCATAATTATCCTCTATACATTGAAGTGTCCATATCCCACCATCTTGTTTCTTGGGTTTTAATAGACGAAGGATCAGTGCTAAATTTATGTAATCTAGACTTTTTGAAAAAATTAGGATATAAAAAACATCAATAGGGCCTACCTTCATAATGATAAAATCTTATGATGATAATGAAAGGCCATCAGTTAAAACTATTTACCTTCCCATTATTATGGGACTTGTAGTGCATCAAACACTAGTTCATGTTGTGGATGTAGATTTGCCTTATAACATGTTACTTGGAAGACTATGGATTCGTGAAATACAAGTTGTTCCATCCATTTTACATTAGTGCTTAAAATTCCCACTCTAGAATGGAGGTCACCATCCCTAGAGCCATAAACCATCTTCACAACTATGAAATGGACCAATCATCATCACCATCACCTTACCCTAGCATAGATAACTCTATCTTAAGTTCAACAACTACCAAATACATCTCCCTTGATTAGTTCAAATCCACATATAATTCACTACCTAATTTAACTCATTTGAATATCACATCCATAGGCTATGGATATTATGAATACAAGACATTCTACATCAGTGATTTACCTCTCTCTCCATATAGCTATAGGTCCCCATCCATGAGGAAGGATAATCCCATCAAATACCAATTTGGACCAATAGCTTTCTCAAGCACCAATTTTTTATCTGAAGAATACATTGAATATGGGGATGATTCATGGCTTATTATAGATGATGAGGTCCTTATCTCTCTAGAAAAATTATATCCCTGAGTCTAGAAAATGATGGAGAACATGCATTATAAAGGGAAAGGATTAGGAAAACAAGAGCAAGGCTAACTTGAACCCATCATGGTTCAAGAATATCCTCAATATTTTGGTCTGGGGTATAGACTATATGATGATGACCCAAATAATATCATTATGGATTCTCTTTTTATCCCTGAGTCATCTCTCCCCAATAAGGACATCAAAACAAGATCCATTTGAAGTCACTTTGAGGAGCTCACTACCACTAACCTTTTCTTAGATACCATCATCTACACCATTAATATTTTCCTCCACTATTCATCATTTATATACTGGGATTCAAAATAGGAGCCTTATTTTGACATGCTTCAAAATGACTAGGTTGTTTTAGATTATATGGGGGTCAGAGATTATATGCCATTTAGTGACCATAAAAAGGAATTTTCTATAAACCTTTGTCAATCTATGTACTTCAAGGAATAACAAAACCCCTATGATTAAAGTGATGAAGAACATTCTTAAGAAGAAGAGCCTCCTAAAGCACCATATGAGCTTCCACATATTTCATTTGATTTAGAAGAATATTTTGACATTGACATGGAGCTCCCTAATTACCTTGCTTCAGATGTTCCAAAACTATCATTGCCTCCTTATTTAAAAAAATAATCACCCTCTCTTATCAAGAACATGGTAAAAATTAATATTGGGATGGATCAACATCCCAAAATAGTTAAATTGGGGGCATCTCTCACATCAGAGGAATGTAGAGTCATCATAGAGATGTTTAAATAATTTATTGACATATTTGCATGGATTTATGTTGGCATGCATGGACTAAATCCCTCATTGGTAGTACACAACTTGGTTGTGTAGCTAAATGAAAACCCCATCAAATAGAATCTATGAAAGATGCATCCTAAAGTGGTTCTATTAGTCAAAGAGGAGTTATATAAATTCTTGGAAGCATATATTTATCCACCCTATAGACTATTAAAATTAGATTTTTAATATTTTCCTTGTGTCTAAACCACAAGGTAGAATCAAAATTTATACAAAATTTTAGGATATAAATAAGGCATGTCCAAAGGATAACTTCCCCCTTCCAAACAACAACATGATTGTAGACTCAACCATTGGATATGAGATGCTCTCCCTCATAGATAGTTTCATATGATATAATCAAATTAAAATCACACCTGAGGACCATCCCAAAATGGATTTTATTACTCCATGGGGAACTTTTTGATATCAAGTAATGTCTTTCAACCTTAAAAATACAATCACAACCTATCAACGAGCCATGATAACCATTTTTCATGACATGATATATGACATCATCAAGGATTATATGGATGACATTTTGGGGAAGTCTCATTTAAGATATGAACACCATGTGATTTTAAGAAGGATTTTTGAATGATTTCAAGAGTATAAAGTCAAGCTAAATCCCAAGAAATGTGTATTTAGTGTCGCTTCAAGAAAATTATTGGGATTTATAGTTTCAAGAAGAGGCATAAAACTAGATCTAACAAAGGTAAAATAAATCACAAAAATGCCTCTACCTCAAAATATTAAGTACATCTAAAGTCTTTAGGGAAAACTATAAGCCATACAACATTTTTTTTCTTATCTTGCAAATAAGTGCCACCCCTTCACACATTTCTTGAATAAAAGGACCACCTTTTATTATAATTTTGAATGCCAATAAGATTTTGAAAATATCAAATAATATTTGGCTAATTCACATGTATTATCACCACCTATCTCAGGAAGACCTTTGCTCATATACATTTGAGCAACCTCATGTGCAATTGGTGCCCTTATAACACAAAACAATGATTAAGGTAAGGAGAAAGATATATACTATCTTAGTTACATGTTAATATCTTACAAGTTGAACTATACTCTAATAGAGAAAACATGTTTAGCCATGGTTTTTGCCTCAAAAACTTTGGCACTACATGCTAAATAATTAGGTAAAGCTCATTTCTAAAGTTGGTCCCTATAAATATTTATTGTCCAAATCAACTCTTACGAGAAGAATGTAAAAATGGATAATGTTGCTTTGTGAATTTGACATTAAATATGCCAATCAAAAGGTTGTAAAGGGATAATTTATCATGGATAAATTATCCAAATCACCAATTAAAGTGACTGACCTCCTTGTAACAAAATTCTTAGATGAGTCTATAATGAATACTTCATAATTAGATAGTTGTAAATTATATTTTGATGGTTCATTCACTATGCATGGATTAGGGGTAGGCATCCTCCTCATCACCCCACAAGGTGATCTTATCCTGAAAGTTATCTCTCTTGCCTTCCCATGTACCAATAAAATTTTAGAATATGAAGCCTTGATAGCTAGTCTTCACTTAGCTATTCAGTGGAACATCTAACACTTGTAAGTATTTGGTGATGTGTAGCTAATTATCAAATAGGTAAATGATGATTTCCAAATGAAGGATGAAAATTTGCTCCCTTATAATTAGTTGATAGATTAGTTAAAATAAAAATTTCAATTTATAACATTTGAACAAGTTCTATGAGGAAGTAACAAAGCAGTTGGTTCAATGGCTATCGTTAGCTCATACATTGATCTCTTTGAAAATGTTCTAGAAGGGAACTTTTTTAATTGGGCATCTGATTATTCCAAACCATCAGTCTATGGCTTCTTTTCAAATTTATGCAATTAATGATCCCAATCTCCCATGGTACCATGACATCTATAGGTACCTCCATGACAACATCCTACCCCCTAACCTCAACCATCACCAACATAAAGTCTTCATTCATTAAACCTCTTGATACACCATCATCAACAACATGATTTATCATAGAGGCTATGATGGAACCTTGTTGAGGTGTTTAACATTGGAAGAGGCTTCTCAGGTAATTAAAGAAGTTCATGATGGTATACATGGTGTGTACATTAATGGAATGGCCTTGGCTAATAAACTCCTCTAAACTAGCTATTATTGGCCAATGATGGAATAATATTCTTGTCAATATGTGCAAAAATGTGTGGCCTATTAGAAACATGGAAAATTCATTCATGTTCCTACATAATAATTATAGCCTACTATGAGTCCATGGCCATTTTCCATATGGGGCTTTGATTTAATTAGAAATATTAATCCAAATTCATCAGATAGTCATAAATTCATTATCACAAAAATAGATTATTTTACCAAATGGGTAGAGGAAATGCCACTCACTTATACAATGGGCCTCTAAATCTCCAAATTTATTCTCAATAAGATCATTTTCCATTTTGGCATACCTACCAACATCATTTCAGATAACAATAAATCATTTAAGAATTAGGAAGTTGAGGCCCTGTGTCAAAAATATCATATCACATAGTGTTTCCACTCAAAATTCGCTTTTAGATCTAAGAGAAAGAAGAAACTAAAAAAGTAATGGACAAGGCATGGGAAGTACCTGGACTAAAGATTGCGCACCGTAAATCCAGACGTTTGTGGGCACTCCTCTTTGGCTGTGGAGGAATGACACCTGCAAGAAAAAAGGAAACTTGGACAAGAAGATGTTAGATGAATAGGCAGTGGGTTGCCAAGCAAAAGCTTGTTCTCGGAAGTGTAAAAACTTCCTTAAGGGAGGTCAACCCACTGTTTTGATAAGATAGGTGACTGATAAAAAGACAAAATGCCAGAATATAGAAGTGACAAAGAAATTAGAAAGGAAAGAAAAGACCAAAATGATTACCTGAAGGAGCTGTTGGGCTGAAGACAGTCGCCGAGGTCAGAAATGTTGCCGGTGTCGGTTATCTGATCTGCCGGCGTCAGCTATCCTGCCGACGTCGGTTGGGGTAGTGACCGGCGTCGGTCGGGGTTATGGCCTGTAGTCGGGTCTGAGTTGCTTTCTAGACTGGGGACAGGACTGGTTCGTGAACGGAGGTGAGACAGAGTTCAGGGGACAAATTTAGATGGACTGGGGAGTGGTCTAGCTCTGGTCGGGTGCCTTATACAAGGTCTTTGTTGATAGGGGGATGGGGAAGAGGAAGAGACACAGAGGACAGGACCTGAGAAGGCTTTGTAGCCTCTCAGGGGGAAGAACAGAGGGAGCAGAGGACAATAGATAGGATAGATTACTGAAAACTAAATAAATGAAATGAAAAAAAACCAGACTTGCTTACCTTTTTGCTGACTGAAGAAAGGAGGTGTTGTTGTTGGGGCCACGGAAGACTTGTTGCAAGAAGAGAATGCCTGATCCAGAGCCTTTTCACCTGTTGCTGCTGTTGCACGAGGTTAAGACAGAGGAGAGACGAAAGCTAAAGCGCCAAGAGAAGTCTATTTTCGAGCTCAAGGGTCCAGGGGCTGCAACGGATGCAGAAAGGGGTAATGAAGGATGCCGACGGCGGTAGTTTCACCGACGTCGGCCGAAGGGTCGCTGACGTCGGCGGTCGCAGAATGGGGACAGAGGCTAAAAATAGCCTCTGCCCATTCTTGCACACCGCCGAGCGAGGGGGGATGGGAAGAACGGTCACGAGGATGCCAAAATGGGCGTGGGGGGAAGATAAAGAAGAGATTTGGCCTAATAAATGCCAGGGGGAAGGTGGAGGGATTCAAGGGAGGATCCAAGGTGGCAAGGGTAGGGTGGAAAGGGGGCCAAGGTCAAGGGTTAGGATAGGTGTTTAAGGCCAAGGGGGAGGACCAAGGTGCAGACACGTTTGCGGTGTCTACATTTGCCCCTTTTTGTCTTGTTGGTTGTTCTAAATGAACTGCAAGACAAAAATAGGAGTTGGTTGCCCCAGAAAAGGGATGAGGTGTTCCCCCCTCAAAGCGATAGTCGAGAGAAGGGAACTGAAGATCGAGTGTCAATTTGATAGAGAAATGGATAAGAAAGATGAAAAGTGAGTGAAAATGCTGCAAAAGTCGTGATTGCATGTATACCACGCCACGGGATGGTCGGGTCAAATTGTCACATGTCGAGGGTCAAGGAGTGCCAAAATTGAGGTAACTGGGCCCCAGCATTTAGTCGTCTGCTGATCGGGTCACTCAATTTAAGCTGAAGCTCCAAATGGTCATCGTGTTCTAGGTATCTAGGGCTCAGGAAGTGCTCCCAGAAACATGAAAAAGCCACAAGTAGTAGGGATCAATTGGCTCGCGATCCTATACTTGTGAAGGGTCAAAAATAGTCTGCAGACAATTCTGCTAACCAGCCGTGAGGTAGCACACACGCAAAAACAACCAAGGCAACATTGTCTTGGAAGTGGTCGAAGGTCGAAGGAGGGTCATTAGTCAAGGGGATGGATTGGACGGAAGGATGCGGCCGAGCTAACCCCAGAAGACCCCATGTCAACTGAGTGCTGCCTACATAGCCCCTGTCATAGGGGCCTCAGGCCGATGTAGTTCTCCCTAAAAGGGAGGGAGGGTCAGAGGGATTGATTGGTCTTGGTCAAAGTCGATGATTGGTCTTGGACAAAGAAAATGATTGGTCTTGGTCAAAGAGAATGATTGGTCTTGGTCAAGGAGAATGATTGGTCTTGGTCAAGGAGAATGATTGGTCTTGGTCAAGGTCAAGGTCAAGGTCGCAGAAGAGAAGGTTTGTTCATCAAAGAGACGAACAAACGGGGGTGGTCGAGCTAACCTCAGAGGATGTGTTATCTGAGTGCTGCCTACATAGCCCTGGTCATAGGGCCTCAGACCAATGTAGTTCAGACAAATTGAGAAGATTGGTCGATGATGAGATTGGTCATGTGTTGAAATGACGAGGGTAAGATAAGGATAAAATAATGCTACAGATGGTGTATTCTATAGAATTGGTCGAGAGTCATTCATCCCTAGCAAGTTTCCATAGTCGCGATGGATGTATGCTAAGAATGAATAGAATTCTATTTATGTTTCAGTAAGTATTGGTTTATGCTTAACATAAATTGGGTCTAGTCGGTAGTTTCCATGTGTATTGGTGTCCATAGAAACTATGTGAAATGGTCTAGGATGATGCCAGCTGAAAATGATGAAAATGGCTGGGTTTGAGATGAGTCACCAATTGATGTGGTTAAATGTGACCGAAGTGTAGAGAAAAGATGAAAGGCAAATCGCTCTTTCATTGACAAGGACCAGAAAGGAAGCATAGATAGGGGTTATTAGAACAAAAGCCCCATTTATGCATTACGTCGTTGACCAGTGTTGAGTTAGAACGGTAATCGAATCACTTTGACATTAAAGTGAGCTCGAAGTCCCTTGAGCAGGTGATAGGAGGAGGATAGGGTAACCCAGTTTAAGAGCAGGAATAACCTTGCCCCTTTTATAGGAGACCCTGAGACAACTACAAGCCAAGTCCGTGACTCAGTTTTTTTTTTTTTTTTTTTTTGCGCAGGCTGATCGATGCGGGAAGCCTACATAGAGATGTCTTTTGATGTAGTGGTCATGTTGCGAAGCTGATCGATGCGGGAAGCTTCTAAGAAAAGTGCTGTTTGTAGCAAGATTAGTCATAGCCATCCTTCGAGGGAGTGGTCTATATTTTTGCTTTATAATGTTTGATAAGTTGGCCTAGCTGTCCTTCGAGGGATCAGTCTAGTAATACAGCAATGATAGTATAGCTGTCCTTTGAGGGAGCAGTCTGTCTTTTTGATTTGACTTGATTTTGTGACCATGGATATGTTTTGACATCTTGATATATATATATTTTGATTTAGAGTCATGGACAAGGCTGTAGAAGTTCAAGGACGCCCCTTTTATCAGGACAAAGCATCCATGCATCATAAAAGGGTTGTAGAGGACTTGTTAAAGGGGAATAGGGTTGAAAGGGATGAGGATTAAGAGGACGAGGATTGCTCAAGGGACGAGCTCAAGTTACGTGTCAAGTAGATGAGTACTCGACTAGCAGAAGAATGGTTGAAGATGCAACGCATTAAGAGGCTCAGGTTTCGGTCGTCCATCGAGGGAAGACAGATGATAAGTCCCTGACCCATACTTGTGCGTGATGATAAAAGGTCCAAGCCAATTGGGGGTGAATTTGCCTTGTTTACTTCGCTCCATATTGGTCACGTGCTGATTCTCTTTGAGGACGAGGTCTCCGATGTTGAAATCTCATTCTCGCAGATTTTTGTCATAGGCCCGCTTTATGCGACTTTGGTAGACATGGAGATGATTAAGGGTAGCAAGACGGCGCTCGTCGAGTAACTCAAGTTGAGCTAGGCGATCTTGACGAAAGTCGTCGTTGGAGAGAATGTCATGCAGGGAGATGCGGAGAGACGGGATCTATACTTCGAGAGGTAAGACAGCCTCTGTTCCATACACGAGAGAGAAGGGAGTAGCACCTGTAGAGGTTCGGATGCTAGTGCGGTAGGCCCATAAAGCGAAGGGAATATGAATGTGCCAATCCCTACCTGTATCGTCGACCACCTTCATGAGAATTTTAGTGAGAATTTTGTTGGAAGCCTCTACCTGCCCATTTGCTTGTGGGTAGTAAGGCGAAGAAAAGCTGAGTTTGATGCCAAATGAGTCGCATAGTTTTTGGATAGTCTTGTTTTTGAAGGACTTGCCATTGTCGGTAATGATTTTGTGAGGGACACCGAAATGACAGATGATGTGGCTGTTGATGAAGTCGGCAATTTTGTCAGCTTTTGTGGAGACAAGAGGAATGGCTTCCACCCACTTGGTGAAATACTCAGTGGCAGTGATGATGGACTGATGACGAAGAGACGAGTGAGGGTTGATCTCACCGATGAGATCTAAGCCCCACTGAGAGAAAGGCCAAAAATCCTGAGCGACTTGCAAGGCGTGGCTGGGGAGATGAAGCAGGTTAGAGTGCTGCTGACACTTGATGCAACGTCGAACATAGTCACTACAGTCTTGATGAAGGGTAGGCCAATAATAACCCAGGCGAAGGATGTGCTTGGCAACCGAGTTTCCACTGAAGTGTCCACCACAAATCCCGTCGTGGATTTGCTTTATGGCTTGAGGAGCTTCAGTGGAGGTTAGACAGTGAAGCAGGAGGCCGTCGAAGCCTCGTTTATAGAGAAGACCCCCTAGCATGGTATAGCGAGCTGTGCGCTTGATGAAAGCTCACCGCGCATTGCTAGAGAGATTGGGAGGAGTGACAGAAAGAGACAAGTAGTCCACGAGTTGCTTATACCAGTCATCTCGTGGGCTAGAATTGATAGTGTTGATATGGTCAATGTGAGGAGAGATGTATGAAGGCAAAGGTACACGATGCACTGTGACAAAAAGGCGAGATGATGATGATGATGAAGATGGGATATGCAAAGCAAGAGAAGCCATGGTGTTGGCAAACTTGTTCGTAGAGCGTGGAACAGTCTGCAAGAGGTAATGGTCGAAAGATGCTAAAAGAAGGTCAACACGATTCTTATACCTCTGTAAAACTTCATTTTTACAGAGATATGAACCATTAACTTGATTAACGACGAGCTGCAAGTCGCCGAAGATGTTGATAGACTTGATGTGGAGAGAAAGAGCAGTCTGAAGTCCCAAAATTAAGGCCTCGTATTCGGCCATATTATTGGTACAATCAAAGTCAAGCTTGAAAGATAGAGGCATGGGCTCCCCTTCGAGTGGGATGAGGATGACCCCCGCACCCCCGCCGAGTTGACATTTGGAGCCGTCAAAGAACATGGTCATTTGGTAGACGGTGTCATCGGTGGAAAGGGTAGCGATAGACTCGTCAGGAAACTCGCAGTGGGAAGGTTGGTTGTCAGGAAGAGGGGCATCTGCCAGTTGGTCAGTGATGGTTTGCCCCTTGATAGATTTCTGCTGGATGAATTCAAGGTCAAACTCTGCAAGCAGCATGAGCCACTGAGCCATACGTTGGTTCTGGTATGGCTTGGAGTGCATGTACTTGAGAGGGTCAGTGTGAGTGACAACAAAGGTTTTGTGGTTGAGAAGATAGTGGCGGAGCTTGGTGGCAGAAAAGACTAATGCCAAACAGAGTTTCTCGGTATGAGTATACCGAGTTTCATAGTCGACCAGTGTTCGGCTGATGTAGTAAACCGCTTGCTCACGATGATGCTCGTCTCGGTGCGCGATCATGGCACCTAACGAATGGTTGGTAGCAGAGATATAAAGGTAGAAGGGTTGGTCGTCCTTAGGTGGAATGAGGACTGGTGGGGAGACCAGATAGCTTTTGAGGGCCTCAAAAGCCTCTTGACAGCCCTTATCCCATTTAAAGGAGACGTCTTTCTTAAGGAGGTGATGGAAAGGTTGGCAGCGGTCTGAAAGTTGCGAGATGAAACGGCGAATGGACTGGAGCTTCCCTTGTAGACTGCGAAGCTACTTGAGATTGGTCAGGGGTGGCATTTCGAGGATAGCACGGATCTTGGCGGGATCTATCTCGATACCATGGAAGGAAACGATGAAGCTGAGAAGTTTGCCTGAGAGGACCCCAAAGACACACTTCTTGGGGTTAAGGCGGACATTGTATTGAAGAAGGCGAGAGAAGATGATTGTGAGAATGGTCAAGTGGTCGCGGCGGAGTTTGGACTTGCTGAGAAGGTCATCCACATAATCCTCCATGATTTTGTGGAAGAGATCATGGAAAATGTAGGTCATGGCGCGCTGATAGGTGGCACCAGCATTTTTCAAGCTGAAAGGCATGACTCGATAGCAGAAGGTCCCCCATGGGGTGATAAAGGTAGTCTTGTGCTGATCTTCTGGTACGATCAGGATTTGATTGTATCCTGAGAACCCGTCCATGAGAGATAGCATCCCGTGGCCGGCCGTGAGATCAACAAGCTGGTCAATGTTAGGAAGGGAAAGTTGTCTTTGGGACAGGCTAGGTTAAGGTCGCGATAGTCCACGCAGATCCGAATCCCCCCAGTTGCTTTAGTAACTGGGACGATGTTAGAGACCCACTGTGGATAATCGATGGGTTGGATGAAGGAGACAGAAAGAAGGCGTTGAAGCTCCTCTTTGACAAGGAGCGCAACGCGAGGATGCATCTTTCGAAGCTTCTGCCTAACAGGCTTAGCCTCTGGTTTGGTGACAATGTTATGGGTAGCAATGGTGGGGTCGATGCCAGGCATGTCGCTGTAAGTCCAGGCAAAGGCCTTGCTATGGTTGGAAAGGAACTGGGCATAGTCAAGCTGCTCCTGAGCGTCTAAAGATTGGCCAATCTTTAAGACGTGAGGAACATCGGAAGAAGAAGGGAGGTTGATGTCAATGGTGGATTCATTTAACATAACCTGGGTCTCGGAAGGGAGGAAACGCTGGATGAAAGAGTCATCGGCACCCATATAGGAAAGGATGGCGTCATCGTCAATGCAGTGGACAGTGTGAATGGTTGCCGACTCATCTTCTACCATGCTAGGAAAAATGAGAGGGAGAGACCTGGACACCCCATTGAGCTGATAGGTCAGGGGTTCCAGGCGGATGGTGTTTATGGAAAAAAAAACTAGGAGGGATGGAAACCACCGACTCTGTAGGTGACGAAGGAGAAATGGGCGAGTCTGGAGGAGATTGGTCAATGGTCGGCTCGGGACAGAGGTCGGAAGGAGCCTAAGTGGGGTCATGATATCCCAGGCCATAATGTTTCTTGGCATCGTGATCATTGAGCGGCTCGATGGGCTGATGGGAGCCCTGCTCATAACGTCTGAAACCAAAACCCTTCCATGCACACCTGTGAAGGTAAGTGTGTGCAAAGGCGGGGTTGCCAAGAAACGAGAAATCAGATGTGAAAGGTTGGGGTGAAGAAAGGGAATTGCCATTGGTAGGAGCTTGGTTAAGCCCCCCATAGACAAAGTTGGTTTGGAAGTGAGGAGGACCATAAGGTACGACTGTCCCAATCCGATGGTCGTAATTGGGACTGAGGTGAAGGCGTCCATACTCTTGCGGAGTTTGGAACATGTCGAGGGTCAACAAGCGATATTCCCCAAGTGATAATCATTGGAAGAGGTCTTCCATGGGGTCTTTGGTCGGCGCTTGAAGAGGAGGGGTGAGGGCAACCGCTGATTGCGAATTGGTCAAAGCTTTTGCAGATGGAGGCAGTGCCGGAGTTGACGGTTTGATGGGAATGAGGACATCGTTGGGACGGTAGGTGGTGTTGCAAGTCTTGAAGGGTGAAGGGTCAGCGGGAATGGTATGGACTTGCCCGTCATGCTCAAACTTCACACAACGGTGCAGGGTGGAAGGAATACAGGCCATGGCACGGATCCAAGGTCGGCCTAGTAGAAGGTTGTATTGAAACTCTCCTTCGATGATATAGAAGAGCTCCGGGACTGTGCGTGGGCCAATGCGAATGTGAAGGACGACTGTGCCAATGGTCGTGGCGGTGGTGTCATTGAAAGAGCGTAAGATCACGTCAGTTTTGGAGACGCAATTCTTGGGAAGAGACAGTTGATCAAAGGCATGAGTAGAGATTATGTTGATGCTAGCGCCACCGTCGATCATAATGCGTTTGATGCGTGTCTGATCAACATAGGCAGTGATGAAGAGGGCGGCGTCCTGATCTTCCGTGTTGAATGTGGGAATCTCAGAATCGCTGAATGTGATGGAGTTGACAGGAGATAAAGAATGGATGAGGGCAGCGAGTGGTTGGGGGTCCTCGGGTTGGACCTACGCTACTTGCAAGGCTTAGACAAGGGCTTGATGGTGCTGAGGCAAGGTTTGGATAAGGTCATAAAGAGACATCTTCACAGGTGTCTGATGAAGCTGCTTCAGCATGGAGTCGTGAATTGGCCCAGAAGAGGAAGACGAAGAAGGTTGGGACGCGCCAAGGATAGAAATTTTAGGCTTGGGCGCAAGAGGTGGCTTGATGAAGGGATAGGTCCAAGGAATGGCAGCTTTTGCTTTGGCCTTGTCCTGTTGCGACCTAGTGGTTATACGGATAGCATTGATTTCGAAAATGGGAGGTGAAGAAGGGGTCATGTCTTGCTGGTGAGATGTTGACGTGTTTGAAGAGGAAGGAGTCAGGGTCTGGTCGAGAGTGTCCTCAAGGAGAAGAGTGTCTTTCTCCATATGGCGGCGGATGACGGCCTTGAGGGCACAGCAAGTCTCGGTGTCATGTCCTGGTGTACGATGATATAAACAAATATTCGTATCGTCAAACCAGGAGGGCTTGGATCCGAGAGGTTGGAAAGGCTTGATGGGCGGAAGGGTTATGTCAGAAGTCTGGAGAAGTCAGTGCAATATCAATGAGTATGAGCCCAATAGAGGGTCCGTGTTATTTGATATGCGCAAGGTTGGTGGCTTTTGCTTAGGCGAGGTTAGAAGAGGTTTCCGTACCACCTTATGGGTTGATGGCGCGGTGATAGATGGAGATGGCTCTAGCCTGGTGATTGAGAATGCCTTTTTAGGAGAGGGACGACTGGAGATAGGCAGAGGAAGCAGAGGAGGCAACGAGTTTTGTTTGAAGGCCAGAGTGGGAAGAATGCTGGTCAAGGTCGAAGGATGAGGACCCAAAATTGATGGCAATGGTGATGGAGAAGGAGGCATTCATTTCTGTGGTCTGGCAGCCCTCTTTGACTTGGTTGGAAGAGTACTGCTGGTCGAGGTCTGGTCTAGGTCCACCTTCACTTGCGGGTGAGTGAGGGTGGAGACAGGATGAATGCCAAATGACTTGATGGGTTTAGATGAGGTAGATGCAGGTTTCGGTTTGGACGGGTTTGGTTGAGGTCTGAGAGTCTGGTCTTTGTCAAGAGTCTGATGAGATTCTGCCTTAGGAGGATTAGCGGCATGTGATGAGAGGGCGCGGGTATGTTGAAGGGCTTTAAGACGCTCCCACAACACCTGAGGCGTCACTTTCCTTGGAGGGAGAAGCGCGATTTTCTCCACTAACCGAGAAAATGGCTGAGAGGAAGATGTTGATGGTTACAAGGTTGAAGACGAGATGGGTGTAGTGGTCTTAGACGCCTGGTGTGGTGAAGTCATGACCGATTTAGATGAAGACGAAGGGGAGACAGGTTCTTCCCTGGGTGGAGAAGAATCTGAAAAGCGAGGCTCCCCAAGCGAGTAAAGGGCAGGGATGACGGTGCCCTCCACTCGCGGCTAAGAAGTAGTAAGGGTCGGGTCCTCCCTAGGTAGTAAAATGGAGGATGGCAAGACTGGTGGTGCAGGTAAAGCCGAGGTGTCCTCCAAGATGAGAGAGGTCGGTGGAGAACTAGCCGAGGAGAGAGGTTCGTCTACATGTGATGGACTGATTGATGGACTAACCTCTTGAGGTTGATTGGGGACGAAGGGAGAGACCGTATTGACTGTTCAAATGTTGTGCTCATGATTGTCATCAATTAAGGTCTGGACGTTGTTTTGAGTTGGCAGATGATTGGGGAAAGGTTGCTTGAAGATGTCAATGGCCTGATTAGGGGGTGCATTTGGATTGTCTAAGATGAGGTCCCCCTTTTCAAGCATGTCTTGGATTATGTTCTTAAAGGTTTTGCAGTTTTCTGTGTCATGGCCCTTAACACGGTGGAAGCTGCAGAAGTCATGCTCCCTATACCACGCGGGGATGGTGTGAGAGGGATCAAATTGTGGAGGAGGTCGGGCTTGAGGGAGATTGAGGGCCCCCTATTTGAGAAGCTTGTCCAGCACAGATGCATATGATTCTCTGAGAGGAGTATATCGCTGCTGCACGTATCTTTGCTGGAACTGGCGAGTAGCGCTCTGAGATGTAGATGGCTCAGGCTGATTGGTCGAAGAGGATGAAGGTCTGACAACCACGGCATTAGCTGAAGCCTTGGATTTAGAATTGGATGATGATGGCTTGGCAGAGGAAGAGTCATTGGTCTTAGAGCTGGGATTCTTGTTCCGCAACTTGACTTTATTCTCCTCGATGGCACGCAACTCAAGTTTGTGAGCCATCATGAAGGCTTTGTCAAAAGTGCGGAAGGTTTGAACCCTCAGGGTGGAAGAGATATGTCTGGCGCAGGCTTGGGAAAAGAGTTTAATAAGCTCAGCCTGGGGTAAGGAAAAGGAAAGTTGATTGATAAGGCCTCTCCATCGAGCTACGAAGTCGGCTATGGACTCGTCCTCAAATTGCCGGATAGAATAGAGGTCTGTGATTGAGACCTTCTTGGTTATGTTGATGGAAAAGTGATCGAGGAAGAGCTGAGCCAATTGTGTGAACGAGAAGAGAGAATGGCTAATAAGGGAGCTGTACCAGTCAAGTGTAGCACCCGAGAGAGACATAGGAAATGTACGTAAGAGTAACGCATCATCATGGCCAATGAGGTAGCAGGCATGTCTGAATGCCCGCAAGTGTTGTTGTGGGTCTTCCTTGTTTTGAAAATGAGAAAACTTCAGAAGCTCCCACTGGCTAGGATAGGGTCTGATTGGGACAGAAGGATGAATGGGCTCGTTACAGATCTGCTCGTATGAAAGAGTGTTGCACGAGCTGGAAACAGAGGTCTCAAGACTGGTCATCTTGTCCATCAGCATTTTAATGATGTCTGCCGACAGATTGACAGGTTGCGCGCCCCCTAAGTTGTAGGGCACTTGGAAGAGGCTAGGGGAGGTATGCGACATAGTCGGTTGTACAATGTATGGATGACTAATCGCAGGGGCAGAGGTGGAGGCTAAAGGTGGTTGGGTGGAAGACATAGCTGGGCCCATTGTCGCCACAAGAGGTTGAACTGTGGTAACGGGGGCCAAGGGATAAGAAGCCACCCTGGTGTTGATAGGGGCCAGGGTAGGCGGAATAGAGACGATAAGGTTTTGGAAAGGAGTGGATAGCGGTTGAGGGGGTTGAAGTTGACAGGGGGCCAGAACCCCGGTGGAAGTGGGCCCAATGATAGAGGGAGAGGCCACACCTGGAGGATTGGTCAAAGTCTGGTTGGTGGTCAAAGCGATGGCTTGGGTGTCTGAAGGTTGAACTACAGATGCTGTCGATACAGCCGTAGTCGCGACAAGGGAGGTTGGCATTCCATAGATTGGATTGCCCAAGGAGTCTCATGTTCGGCTATGTGCGAGATAATGTTGCAAGGCCTTGACGTTGAGGTCCAAGAATCACTCGAAGTCTTGGTCCCCTTCTTGGACAATGGGAGTCTGTGGCGGGGTTGGACGAATGGGAGTTCTTTCGGTCTCCGAGTTGAACTCCATTGTAGGCTTGGTCACGGACGGGGTGGACGGAAGTGGTTGACGGCTAGCGTGGTTGACAAGAGCTTTGGCTTGGCTACGAGTCAAAACCATGCAAGGCAAAGAAGGTTCAGGTCTCAGGAACTGTGTTGCTCAGTTTCAGAAAACCAGGATGGAGTCTTTGGCAGAGAAAGGATAGGTTTCAGGCTGCTGGTTTTTTAAAAAAAAAAAAGGACAGTGACAGAGACCGACGTCGGTCAGATAACCGATGCCGGTAACAGATGAAGCCGATGTCGGTATTAGAACCGATGCCGGTGACAGGGGAAGGCCGACGTCGGTGGCAGAACTGATGTCGGTGACTGTGTCTTCCAGAGAACCAAAAGGTTCTTGGAAAACAATGAAGAAAGTGACCTCACATACTCAAACAAACAGATGAGAAGAGGAAAACAGAGAGAGACAGACAAGCCTAAGCGATAAATCCTAGGAATTAACCTTAAAAAATGTGGCTTATGCCTTAGATGAATGTTTGGGGAGATTGGCTGAAAAATGGGTCCTAGAAGAAGGCAGTCTAAAGATGGTTTCAGGTGTTGTTTTAGGTGCTCAAAAATTTGTGTTAGGGTCTGGTACGTGGCCTGGTGCTAAGGAGCAAGCTCCCCTCACTTCACGATTCCAGTGGTTAGCTAGTCTCGCTTAGCCAAGATATACCTTGCCTAGAGTTTAGCCTCCGCCAGAGAACGGAGTGGGCTTCCCCCTTGGTGATGAAATCCAAGTAGGGTCACCGGGACGGGTAAGGTATCCGCTGGGGGATGAAATCCCAGTCGGGCCTTGTCTCAAGTATGTTTTATGTTCGTTTAGTGCATGTGGTTCGGTAGTGTAACATCAAGTGTCTACGATTCATTCAATATGCGGATTTAAGTTACTAGATGTGGACTAATGCAAGCACAAGCAGAAATGAAAGTGCAATATGTTTTAATGCCCAAGTCGAAATGTGATGTTGTGATGCAGACAAGTTTTGAGAAAGGGTCAAGAGTATGATGTTTAGACTAGTCTAGAAATGCAAGGAAGAAAGGTTCATTTTAGTCCTGCTTATAGTGTCATTGAGAAGAAGAGAAAGAGGAGAAAAGGTAAGAACCTAATGCTCCTAAATGAATGAAAAAAAAAAGGAACCCAGGAGGAACCTAGGGTCCCACCGGGCGTGCCAGAATGTTTCCACTCAAAATTCGCTTTTAGATCTAAGAGAAAGAAGAAACTAAAAAAGTAATGGACAAGGCATGGGAAGTACCTGGACTAAAGATTGTGCACCGTAAATCCAGATGTTTGTGGGCACTCCTCTTTGGCTGTGGAGGAATGACACCTGCAAGAAAAAAGGAAACTTGGACAAGAAGATGTTAGATGAATAGGCAATGGGTTGCCAAGCAAAAGCTTGTTCCCGGAAGTGTAAAAACTTCCTTAAGGGAGGTCAACCCACTGTTTTGATAAGATAGGTGACTGATAAAAAGACAGAATGCCAGAATACAGAAGTGACAAAGAAATTAGAAAGGAAATAAAAGACCAAAATGATTACCTGAAGGAGCTGTTGGGCTGAAGACAGTTGTCGAGGTCAGAAATGTTGCCGGTGTCGGTTATCTGATCTGCCGGCGTCGGCTATCCTGCCGACGTCGGTTGGGGTAGTGACCGGCGTCGGTCGGGGTTATGGCCTATAGTCGGGTTTGAGTTGCTTTCTGGACTGGGGACAGGACTGGTTCGTGAACAGAGGTGAGACAGAGTTCAGGGGACAAATTTAGATGGACTGGGGAGTGGTCTAGCTCTGGTCGGGTGCCTTATACAAGGTCTTTGTTGACAGGGGGATGGGGAAGAGGAAGAGACATAGAGGACAGGACCTGAGAAGGCTTTGCAGCCTCTCAGGGGGAAGAACAGAGGGAGCAGAGGACAATAGATAGGATAGATTACTGAAAACTAAATAAATGAAATGAAAAAAAACCAGACTTGCTTACCTTTTTGCTGACTGAAGAAAGGAGGTGCTGTTGTTGGGGCCACGGAAGACTTGTTGCAAGAAGAGAATGCCTGATCCAGAGCCTTTTCACCTGTTACTGCTGTTGCACGAGGTCAAGACAAAGGAGAGACGAAAGCTAAAGCGCCAAGAGAAGTCTGTTTTCGAGCTCAAGGGTCCAGGGGGCTGCAACGGATGCAGAAAGGGGTAATGAAGGATGCCGACGCTGGCAGTTTTGCCGACGTCGGCCGAAGGGTCGCCGACGTCGGCGGTCGTAGAATGGGGACAGAGGCTAAAAATAGCCTCTGCCCATTCTTGCACGCCGCCGAGCGAGGGGGGATGGGAAGAACGGTCACGAGGATGCCAAAATGGGCGTGGGGGGAAGATAAAGAAGAGATTTGGCCTAATAAATGCCAGGGGGAAGGTGGAGGGATTCAAGGGAGGATCCAAGGTGGCAAGGGTAGGGTGGAAAGGGGGCCAAGGTCAAGGGTTAGGATAGGGGTTTAAGGCCAAGGGGGAGGACCAAGGTGTAGACACGTTTGCGGTGTCTACACATAGCACTTCTCCTCTCCTTATTATCCTTAGGGAAATGGTCAAGCAAAGGATACCAACAAGACCCTCATAAAAATCTTGAAGAAGATAGTTAATCAATTAGGCAAAAATTTTCACACACAACTGTATCTAGTTTTGTGGTTTTATCATATAAGTGTCTGTACACCTACTAGGGTAACTATATATTCCTTGGTTTATGGGACTAAAGCAATCTTTCTAGTGGAATTTAATCTTCCCTCCCTTTGAATCTCATTGAGGGTAATTATCATTGATCATAATTGTAGGCAAGAATGTCTACATGAATTGGAACTTCTTGATGAGAAACATCAAAAGGCCCTTAATCACCCATGAACATATCAAAATAGACTCAAAGGCCAATACTTTAAGAAGGTCTAGTCTAGGGAGTTTGAATTTGGTGACTTGATCTTAAAGGAGAATCAGAAAAACACCAATACAAAGAGAGATAAAAATGGGAAATTTGAAGCTATTTGATTAGGTCCATATATTATCATTTCCAAGTTTAGATTAGGAGCATATAAATTGGCCATTATCAATGGATAATAACTTGATGATATCATGAACATCATGCATCTAAATAAATTCTATACTTGAATAGGTTACATCATCCTCTATCTATGGGACATCTTGTATCCACTTTGACCACTCATCACATCTCCCCACTAGTCTAATAGTTTTTTTTTAAAAAATCCATCCAATGGTGACAACCAATTTGATAGAACCTTTGTAAAATACCATGATGAAAACCATTTCCAAATGTCATATTTAAATAACCCTAACCTTGGTCTCAATAGTGGGCATCCATCATATGGTTCTTGAAAATAAATATAGGACAAATACTTCAACATAAGGGAACAAACATGCCTTGTCAAACATTGAGAATGTTTGTTAGAGGGTTATCTAGAGTCACCTATCTATACTTGGTATACATATCTCCAAATCCCATTATATATTTACCATTCCTATCATGCATTTTAAAATATTCTTTGACAAGTGTCTCCCCTTTAGCATCAATGCAACATTTCATCCTTCCTCATCCATTAATGTCACTAAGCCTCGGGTCCACACTTTACCACTATAATCATCATTATGGAGGATCAAATTGCATAAATTTTTATTTTATAGGTTTTTTAGCATACACTATGATATTTATTCCTGAGGGGTCATCATGACCCTCATTTTCTAACTTGGCTAGAATCCTGTCTTGACATGGACAAAATTTTGGGCACTACATATCTTATATATAACTTCTATTTTATCACTATATCCATTGTATATAATCATTCCTGATTCACTTAATTTCTTATATAAATATCCATATTAACATTATTATTCTTAACCTATGATCTCTCTAATTGTATTGTGTGATTGTGTGTTTTGCTTAGAACATGTATGTATACATGTTCTTCATGTACATAGTGAAGTGTTTTGTTTGTTAAATTAGTTCTTATCATAATTTATGTCAATTTTATCTTATCAATTTTCATGGGAACAAGTATGGTATGAGTGACTTCTAAATATTTATTCATGAAAGGTCATATTTTAAATGAAGTTCCTCATGCATCTACACTAATGTGTCATAGACTTATCATGTCCTTGGCACATAGCTAAAATATGCAACATTAAAAAAAAATTCATAAATATTAATGGATTACAAAACCATTACCCATATTATTTTCTCCAACAAGTTATTCCCATTCCTATCCTAACCATTCCCCACCATAATCTTCCCTTACCTAAAGCCTAAACCTCTCCCATCACATCACCCCTACATCCATAGTGCAGGGGGTTTCTACTCCAACAAGTGAAGATAAAGTAAACCAAATGGGGGATTAATGTATCCATAACATATCCATCCTAAGGTAATTATCATGTAACTATCATATAATATCCATAAATATAATTACTCATAAACATGTATATTAGGAAATATATACATCCATAAACATCTCAAATCACATCATAAAACATATAAAATACACACACTAGCCTAGTGGTACTACCACCTCATATAAAGTATGGTAATACTACACCTCACGTATGAGTAAAATAATGTTCATCATTACATCCATCATACCTTGCTCCCTTATCTCTTGGTTGGCCTCATCCCTAGCCCTCTCAACTATCTCCATTGATCTTATTAATGTGTAAAAGTGGGCATGTAGCTATTTGATCTGACCCTAAAATCCTATAATTTGGGTATCCGTACTCTAGATATGGCTCTATAAAATAGCTATCTATGCTTGGACCTAGGTAAGTTTCCCATCTTTTTATATCACCTATGCTTACAAAGTTGTTACATGTCTCTAGAGACCAATAACTTGTCCCTATACTTAGGATAACTATCCCTCCCACTATGACACTTGAGCCTATAATACAACCAATTGACCTTATACCTGAGATAATCAACCATCCCTCTAATCCATCACACTCTAAATTTAAGCCTACAACTAGTCTCACTCTCACGTGATCCCTGTAATCTCTGATATTCATATTTGTATCTCACCATATATTTAGGTGAGCTATGATTGCTCATCCTATGACAAAGGCTACCAAGAAGGACCTACTCCACTACTATTGCCTACCTATGTCCTAGCCCATAAATTTAATTGAACTTGTCCCTATACCTATACCTAAACCATCTACCCCATTGCCACCACTTGAGCCCCATCCCCTCCATCCATATCCATCACATCCTATCTATTAGCACCATCATTCCCATCACCTCCATTGTGTTTACCTTGTGCTAGCACCTGCCTCCTCTATATCAACTGAGCCTACACATGGAAGACCCTCCTCACTACCCCTCATCAAACTAAAACCTAAGTTTGTGTCAATATCAATAATATCCAGGGTCTCTACCATGTTGTATAGGTCACTATCACACCCAAATCTAGTATTAGAGTGTAAAATTCCCACTAAATTGGGGCAATGCTATCATAGTCTATACAAGCATCTTATTTATCCATCAGCCTCCCACATTATAGCCTCTACTACTCATTATGTTTAAACAAATTATTTAGACTAAGAACAAATTAGATAAAGCCAAACTAACACTACACATGATCTGGGTGATATCTCTTGATGATCAAGTCTTGCCATCCTTTCAAGTAGCACTTTATGAGCATATACTCAGTGACTACCTAATCATCCCATCCAAATTAGAGGTGCCTATATGACATCCATGTAAATTTATTTGGGTATAAATTTTCAAAATCCTCTCTATAAAACCTCATCTCACCAACATTCCCTAGCTACACCCCTAATAGTACATGATAACCAAATACCATCGATTGCTTTGACTGAAAAACTGCTAATGTCCCCACTATTGGATAACAATATGCTCCTAGATTTAGATCTATAATAGAAATGAAGGACCAAAACTATTTGCTCCTTTATAATCTCTTAGGCGAATCTCTCTGTATAAATGTGCCAAGACAATATACCCCTAGGTAAAAACCTAGTGAACATGAACCATGTCTACCACTACATCTCTTAGGCCCAAATGAAACCACTGATCACTCTTGTTTAACAGAAGAATGTCAAAAACAAGATGCATCACCACTAGTGTTAGTCTATCCAATTCCCTCTCATGTAGGCACCTATCAATGTTGATTCATTTGTCTTGAATCCCCACCTACAATCCCCTTCCTAGGCAGTACAATGTCTAGATCAATGTGCATGCCTACCAATATATCTTATCTACATGCATGGGTAGATTAATATCTTATACACATCCTCTAGTGTCACAATCATATACTCAATAATAAAATGGAAGGTGATGCTCTCAGAATTCTAGTGCTCTACCAATTTTATGATCAAATCTTGATAAATGTGAATCATGGGCATAGTCTCCACATCATGTAAACTATTCAGCTCTAGCACCCCAAACTCCACCACCATCATTTGATGAATCTCATGTATCACCTCTAAATATTGTAATCATGATGCCATGATTCCTAAATCCTCCTACACCAATCACAATCCACCTATCACTACCTTCACCATCAAATACTTATCCTAACTCATCCATCTAAGCTATTCAAGTCCCTAAAATCCCTAGTTATTCCCTAATCCTTAAATCCCTATCACCTATCCCAATTAACTAAATCACCCCCATCTTTACATTATTAATTCCCCACCCTAACCTAGCCCCTATCTCACTAACACTATACAAATTACCATATATCCCCATACCTAGTATCCCCTAATAACCACATCATCATCTCCTTCCCCCTCCTATCCATCTAACTTACCCAACCCACCTAGTTAACTAACTAATATAACACCCAACATCATCTAAAGTAACTCATTCAAGATAATACTTACCTATTTTTCTAGTTCTAAAAAAATCACTACTTAAAAAATGCCCTTAATGATGATTTTCACAAAACCACAACTCATTAATAGTGATATTACAAAATCATGACTTCACAGTCATAGTATTATAATACCATGATTCCCTTATTTCAGTTTTTTAATATTGAAACTGAGGACTTATAGTATTTAAATATCATGGATTGACCTTTCAAATCCATGAATCATAAAACTATTAGTCGTGGTATTCTTTGATCAATATTGATGGCATTTTTTTTGTAAAAGTCCATCTCAAAATACATAAAAGATAACCAAAATTCACAAAATAAATGAGTTAAATGTTTGTTACTCATTGAAAGTCTAGCATCTGCCTCTCTCTAGTGCTCTCAAACCCTCTCACTATGATGGGATTCTTGAGGTATCCAATCCATGGTTTCACCTCAGAGCTCAAAACACAAGAAGTCAAAAGGTGCAAATGACCTAATTTTGAATCTCTTATCCTATATGACCTCCCCCATACACCTTTAATAACCCATTACTAATATCAACTACCTTAAATATCATCTAATTGACTAATTATCCCCATATAATCATTTTAATCATCTTCTAAGATTATCTAGGGCATGAAATGTCTAATCCTTTATCATCCACTTTTACTTACATCAAGAACTACATCAGCTTGAGGTCTTTTAATACTATGTAGGTAGCACTTGATCCTGGTATCATGCCTAGGGATAAATCAACCACCTTTCATCCCTCATCACCATCCCATCTGTAGATTAGTCACTTGAAAATCACTAATCATTTTAAGCCCCAAATCTTACAAAAAGTAGATATTTATCACCAATCAATAATCATAGTCACTATTATCCCTTTTTCAAGCTTTCCCTAACATGTGTCCTTTTTATGATATTTATCACCAGCTTGAACCCATCTTATTTTAATCAATTTCATCTTATTAATCAAGACACCCTCTAAACATTCATCATTTGTCTAGAACCCATCAGTTGAGCTACTTTATACCTTTCACTCTTGGGGCATATAAATGATTAATTGAGGCATCCCAACCCCATTATGATCTTGGTCTTATCCCACCCTGGGATTTTTGTTTGAGTGACCATCTAGGTTAGTTTCTCCTTGCATGCTCCTTCAAATGGGAATCCTATCCATTAACATCATCCATTCATGATATGGTTTTTCTTTGAAAGACCATTTCTCATTTCACTTTACCCCACTCGTAATGCCCTTTCAAAGAGGGGCAAAATGTATGCACTAAATTATGCTCATCCCAATAATAATGTTAATTATCACTAATTTAGTCTAATTTATATATCTCTTAGTTAAATTAATTAATATCCTAATAACCCTCATCCCATTCCTATATCCCATAAACCTTCACCCCTTCCCAAAACTAATTAATCTCCCCATTAAACCTCTAATAGAGTATATTACCTACTAACCTACTCCCTAAACTAACTACCCAATTTAAAATTCATATTTATTCAACTACCCCCTAGTTACCCTACCACCCTAGCCCTTCCTACATCCCTATAAATCTTAAACCTCATTAACTCCCATATAATCCCCCATTATCCCCTAAGCTAAAAAAGAAGCCTCTATAGCTATGGAAGATCCTCTAAAGTTATAGAAGTCTCTAAACTAGAGACTTCTAAATAATTTTAAACTTCCCTAAAATTTCCTCCACCATCATATAAAAATCCATGCTTGGGCCATGGCCAAGATAACTTAGAAATACATCAAGCCATTATATTTATACTATATTTTATCCATATAATCTCTCTATCACTCATCTAAGCCATTATAAACCTCATCCAACCATTAGAAGCCATTGTCAAGACTTAGCGAGTAATCCAATAATTCAAAATTTTAGACATCAAATAATCCAAGTGTAAATCCTAGAGTGGAGTTATAATGAAGTAAAAATTATGGTGAGCATGTTCTTATTATTTTTATTTTCCTCTTTTATCCATTCCTATTGGTGTCATTAAGATTTAGGTTTTTATTACTAAGTTTAGTAATATTGCTTGAATCTAATATTTGGTGCATACTAAAATTTGTGCAATGATAAATTTATTATTTCCTAGATATAAAGATATCATATAGAATACTTCCTAAGTGGTGAATGTAAGAGATAGTTTTATCCCAATACCTTCCATATCGATGATAGTACATTACATCTTGTGTTGAATGACTTTCAAAAAGTTAGTATTGATAGATATCTCTAATACATACTATGAATATGGTGTCTTGTATAGTTTTTTTAAAATATGAATTGAATTTTTTTTTTAATTCTAATTTATGTGTGTTTTATATATTTATTGGTGTACGTATGACCCTAAGGATTATAGGGTTGAACATGATGTGCATTGTGATATTGAAAATGTTACTAAGGTTGGTATTGACTATCAACCTAGACATAAGCATTTGCATTGTGGATGCCAATTCGTTTTTATATGTGTGTGTTGATGAAGGTGAAATAACATACTTGGATTACATATAGCAACATGGGCCATATGGACCCATGGGAAATGGTTTTCCATGGGCAATATATAAATGATTTCTAGGATAGTCATTATACTTTGGATCTATACGTTAGTATTGAATTGAAGGATTGGGTGGAGAGATTATTGTTGTTGGGCCCAACCCCTAAAATTATTCTCAAAAATCATTGTGGCATTGTCCATGAAAAATTTATATTGCTTGAAGGTCAAATAGAGAGGGATAATTTCATGACCAAAAATGACATCCAAAACATTCAGGGAAGGATGAAAATAGTGGAATACAAATTTGATCCTAATGACGTGGATAGTGTTAGAACATTTGTCACTAAATTTTTTGAATAATATTTATGTATGAATAATATATAAAATAGGAACAAAGGAGAAACCCTTTGTCTTAGGCCTTTCGCTTCCTAAACAATGTGAATGGATGTTGAATTATCCACACAATATTTTATTTTCAATAGACTCCACATATGATACAAATACACAAAAGGTACTTTCATATCTCTAACTTTGGAACTTCACACTTGTTATTTTATAGTACTTATGTTTGTGTTTTGTGATGTAGTTCATGTTGTACACACTTCTTGTATTTGATAGTATGAATAATTAAATTCATATTACATGGGTTTCAATGTCAAGGGTTGTTATTTTGAACATAACATTATGGATGTAGAAGATAATGGTTAGTGAACATTATCAAATGTTGGAATGAAAACCAAAAAAATTCATGGTGAATGATGCTTGTGCTTAAATTTTTACTATTAGGTAACTTTAGCCCATGTATATTATAAATATTTCTTGTTTTCATTGAAAATAATGCTTTGTTTGATAGTTTTTTTATGTTTACATTTTCATTTTGAGTATAAGGATATATTTAAATGTTAGGTATACCTCTATAGTTGGCACATGAGAATAAGGTGATTGAGAAACTTGATTGCAAAGGTAAATGATGTTGAAACAAGATAGGAAATGTTTAGAATTTTGGATGAAATAATACACAAGTCTCCTACTAAGGAGGTAGTGGTTTGTGATACAAACCTATTCATGGAACAAAATGTGGCTCAATAAAAATTCATCAACTATTAGAAATATAAATGGTTCTACCATATTGGAATGTGGGTAAGATGTTTGCATACAACTCCCCATGTAGTTCATGAGAAAAATGTTTCCATATAAGTATATCACTCTCATTTAAGCACATGCTTCTAAATGAAATCATAGTTTAATCCCATCAAAGAGTGGATTGGTTGGTGAATAATTTGGTGTTTATTATATTTGTGTATTATTTATGGATCCAAATGTTTAAGGAGAATGGGTTTTATAGGAGCTTCAAGCTTGAGGAATTAGAGAACAAGTCATGGATAAAATCATAAATCATCCTTAATGGTGATGTGATATTCAGTGAGATCGAACTTGACGTGACATGGATGAGAAACTAAATCAAAGAAGCAAAATTTTCAAATGTTACAATGGAAATTTATTATTTTTCAATGTGTGAATGTATGTGGCCAACCCAAGGCCATGTGTGCAAGCACATGTTGAAAGTTGGTGATTTGAGAAATAAATTTTTAAATGTATTTTATTCAAGAAGAAATGTTCCATTTTCTTCAACTAGTAATGTTGATGAACATGTAATTATTATTTATGTATTGATTCTTATATGTCCTTATTTTATTGAATTTGTAAATGATTTTCATATATTTTTATGTGGTCATTAACAAGCATCCATTTATGGCTTATTTATGATGATGTCAAAAATAGTTTTGTTGACCTCACCCACTACAATATTTTTGATGTTATTTTAAATTATAATGTTGTCAGTGATGTGTATGCCCATAATAATACCCAAATTATCACAATCCATGGATTGATAGACAAAGTGCTTCTCACTCTTCCAATTGATAGGAGAAATATTAATTTCCTTAAGAATATTGTCAAATATGGTTGTAAAAGGTTTCATTAAAGGTCAATTTTTAATAATGGTGAGGTGAATCATCTACATGTACAAACTTTCCAACATGTATAAGATGGTTATGGGACTATTCTATGGCATTCAATAATTTTTGTAGATAATATGATAATATGTAGGCATGGAATACCAATAAAAAAATAGGCCTAATTACCTTCAAAATGTAAAGTGTGATCAAAGTGTTTTACCTTTTAGGATTATTTGGATAGATTAGATGTAGAAGATGTAGACCAACAATAGTTTCAGTGAAGAATGATCTATAGACCTAAAATTGAATTTGTTTAGGTGTGTTTTTTTATAATGAGATGTTATATATCCTAAAATATTAAATCCCTATAAATATCAATGTTGTACATGTGGTAAAATATAAAAGATGATGGAAATATGAAAGTATGTAAAGTTCACAAGTGATTTCATCATTTGGTTATTATTTTATAGTATTTCAGGCTTGTATCTTTAGACAAAGAATGTTTTCAACTTCTAAAACCATGTTTTCTTAAAAAAAATTATTTATATTCTCTAAGTCTTTATATTTGGGTAATGAGAAGTAACATTAAGAAAATAATTTTAGTTAACCCATTCAACACACATGGTATTAGTATTTTTTTTTTAATTTCACAAACTACATACATACATATACACACATGCACTCTCTCTCTCTCTCTCTCTCTCTCTCTCTCTCTCTCTCTCTCTCTCTCTCTCTCTCTCTCTCTCTCTCTCTCTCTCTCCTCTCTCTCTCTCTCTCTCTCTCTCTCTCTCTCTCTCTCTCACACACACACACACACACACACACACACACACACACACACACACACACACACACACACACACACACACACACACACACACACAAGTTCACAATCAGGGAATACACTATATAGATTTAAAATTCAACAACTACATTTAAATGATCCATAGTAAAGGAACACATTAATTATGATCATTGTTATCATCATTTGAGTTAGGAACCATGGATGTGGTGGGAGTTGTTTTTGGTAAATTCATGCAATGGAATATAAGTTTTTTTCACATTATTATCTCTTCCCAATAAATTTTCTTTTGTATTACTTTCCTATAATGCTCTGCTTCCAAATCAATATCCCTAAAACTTGAAACAACTTCATATACACTTTGTGATGCATTTTGATCCTCGAGCCACATTGTAGCCTATAATTTTTCTTTCATTACATGTTAAATATAATTGTTTAGCTCCTTGTTCTCATTTATTAGTGATGATATGGTTGTATTCATTCCTTTAATGATTTCCTTTGTGTTATCCTCCCTATATTTTCTAACCTTTTTCCATTTCCCCCATACATCCAACCTGCTCTTCAAATACCTTAGTTAAAACTCTCCAATGCCCTTATCCACCTTTTTATTCATTTGGTCAATACATAGTTATCCACAAAATTTCTTTGGGGAATGGGATTAGGCATATTGAAGCTAAAATGTAGAATCATAGAGATTCAATAAGTATATGTCAATAAAAAACATCTAGTCCTATGAATGGATGTCACCTAAAGTTTTATTATTCACATCACAATCTTCACTCAAAATGTCAATCAATCTACTCTTGAAAGGTTCATTGGTTCATTTAATTTTACATTTATTTATCTCCATTATTGAATGAATACACACATTTTAATATGATGAGATGCAGGGTCGTTGGTTCCTTTCCTTTAATCAGATGTAAATCAATTATATATGTAGCAAGATGGACAATCATAGACCATTATATAGAATGTGTTGTTTCCAAAATCAACTACACTCATTTTTGGAACAACCCCTATGAAACTTGTTCATTTCATGTTTTTCACTCTAAGTTCATCTTTTGAGATAAGTTTCTTTTGATCTCAATTTTAGTTGGCTAATGTCCTTGAAAATTTTGTGACCTTACCTCATTATGATTTTGATGCAATCAAAATGTCAAATTTTGATAAATTTCAAAGGTGTTAGTGTTGTTTTTGGTTAAATGCAAAGTCAACATTTTTTGCTGCCTTTGCAAGTTGTTTTCCATTTCTATGCAAGGGTGGCATTTTTTCCACCATTGCATGTGTTTTTTTAGTTTCCATGCAAAGGCAGTGATTTTTGCTACCCTTGAATTTTTCCATGCAAGAGCGGCAAAAATCATCGCCCTTGCATTTTTTTAAACCTCTCATGCAGAGGTGGTAATTTTTGCTACCCCTGCATGATCTCAATTTTCACGTGTGACATTTATGGCCACACATGCTAAGTTGTTGGCATCAATTTTAGACCTTATAAAACCAATTTGAACCTCATTTGGATCATTCCAAGTTGTCTGCTCCTCCTCCCTACATCCAATCGATCATGTAAACAATTAGGATTGTGATTTTTGTTGGATTCAAGCATGAGATTGTGATTTTCTAGGTAGGGTTTTGCGTTCTTCTCTTCAATTTCTAGGTTTTCATTTTGTTTTTGTTTTTTGCTTTTTTTAGGTTTAGTTTCCTCTTTCTCTTCTTGTTTAGGTTTTATTTTTGTTTTTCCCCTCCTCCCTTTCTTCCCTAAGGAGGCGATCTAGACGAAAGCCTAAAAACCCCTTGAAATCCATTGGCCAAGTTTTATTGTGTAATAGTGGCAAAAATCACTGCCCTTACACAATATATCTCATCTCATGTAAAGATGATGAAAATCACTACCCTTACACAAAGCATGTTTGCCTCTGTCCACGTAATGGTGGTAATTTTTGTTGTTGTTAACTAGTTTCTAACCCAACATGCAAAGGTGGCAAAAATTTCCACCTGTACATCAACAAACCCTCCCTCCATATGCAAGGGTGGAAATTTTTGCCACACCTATATACATATCCTTAGATTTTTATAACTCTGAGAAATTTCAAATTTTTGCTTTTTTGAGCTTGCTTCCCTTTGACTTTTTGACCTACTCCTGCCTTATCCCTTTCAAGCATATTCCCATGGTCATGATCATCAAACGTGCAATTTTCTTAGATTGCTAATGTTTCCCTTAATTGCATGATCATGATTCTTATTGTAGTTTCTCTCAAGAATCCCTCTTCATCAATGTCCTTTCAAAAAAAGCTCTTCCAGATGACTGAGGTTTCTCTAAAAAAGTCAAAGACAATGAAGTACAAGTATCAAGGTGTTTTTCCAATCACCTCAATTACTTCTAATGTCAATGACATTAGAGATATAGAGATCAAGCACATGGATATGGCTGAGCTCATGGAAAGAACCAAATCAAGCAATCCTAACCATGAAATGAAGAAGATATTTGAGAGTAATATTCATCTAGTATCTTCTTTTCTTGTAGAAGTTCACCACACATAGTTCATTCTCCAATGCGCTCAATTCTTCAATAAGGATACCAAGGTTGTGTTAGATGTTGGTGGTAATGTAGTGATTACACTAGACCCTAAGTTCATCAATAAAGTGTTTATGTGTCCTCTCGCTACTGAAGTATTTAAACTTGACTTTGTTAAAGCACAAAGGGAATATGACAAAGATCCTGATAGAGTGAATAAAGTGATCAATAATAGATGGGTCAAGACTCCCAGAGTGAACTTGTTAAGATAGCCACAGAGCTTTCCAAGGAGTGATTTTATAGAAGAATTTGGTGACCTGATCACTCTTCTTAGTAGGGTAAGAGGTTTACCTTCTTCCTCTCAGTTTCATGAATGGATGAACCCCTTCATTAAGATAATTCTCTAAGGTAAACAAGTCATTTTTTGGGGAGAATAAATCAACAATGTTCTACATGAGCAATTGATGAAGGTATCCACTACTTCCAAATTCTACATGACTTCATACATTGTATCTATTATGGCATCAATAAGAACCTTCCCAGGTTTAACATCAAAAAGAGACAGGAAAACAACACTAGTGTATCAATATTACCCTTAGTTAACATTTAAGGGTTCTATCCATCATTTTAGGAGGATAAATGATGCTTTATTTGTAGTATTTTTGTGTCTTTTTGATCCCTAATTAGAATAGAAAAGAGTATTAGATGAATCCTAGAAAGTTGTGAATGACTTTGAGTGTATGTTCTTGAAATTTCCTTCTTTCTCTTACCTATGGGTTGGTTTTTTCCAAGGTCATCCTTATATGCTATCAAGATTCCATTCAGACAAATTGGTCTTGATGGAGCTGTGTAGGCAAATTATTGTCATACACAATAAGCATATAGAACTCAAGAAACCTAGTTTCAGGTTCCTGATTGAAATTGGCTAGTTCTCAGTATTGACTGCTAGAAAAGCTAGTCATGGAGACTGAAATGTAACTCGTAACTATGAAGCATTTCAAAAGGAGACCAAATTTTGACTACAGAGGCATAAAGGACATGATCAGGAGGAAGACCTAGTTTCATGAGCCTATGATCGAAGATGTTTGGGTCAATTTGAGGACAGCAGTATGAGATGTCATAGTCAGGGCTATGGTGATTTTCAAGAATATTTTTACTCTAGATAGTATCAGGATATAGGCAGCTATTGCCATGTATGATGCTCATATGAAGAAGACTGGTGATAAAGATTGAAACTATTCTTCCATGCTTTATTTTCCATTTTTCAAAATGCACTTTGTAATTGACTTAGGACATTTGCACATGTAATTTTATCATGTGTAAATACATGTAAAAATATAGAAAGTCCAAAGTCAACAAGGACTCCCATCTTTAACTAGGTCAAAGTTTTTAAATCTTTTTTAAATCCTCAAGGCTTCTCCCTATAAATAAAGAGAGACTCTTTTGTAATGGATCGATCTTTTGATAATTGAGATCAAAAACTCTACCCAAATTGAGATGCTTCCTGAGACTTTGAGCTTAGATTGTAAATCATATTTTCTTGAATGAATGAGAAACCAGGTTACTTTCAGACTTTGCATTGGAATAACTTGTGTTATTTAGGGAGTTGTTCTTATGTCCTTTTCCTAATAATATCTCATCTATTTCATTAAACAAGCAAAGTCTGTGGAAATTATCTAAAGATATTCTAAAGTTAATTATGAAGACTTTGTGTTTCTATAATTACCTTTAGTTCATATTTTTCATATTTTAGTGAGAAGGGTATTAGAAAGGCTTTGAACTACTTTTATCCTTTGGGATCTTATGCTCTGTTGTAGTTTTTAATGGATACTTTGAGTTGTACTTCATTTTACTATTACATACACCATAAATCAGTAAGGGATGCAATGAAAAACTTTGTGTTTTCATGGGTTTCTCATGGATTCAATTGCTACTCAGAAAGTTTTTCTGTTGTTTGTTGAACATCATTTCTGAAAGAAGAGAAATGCTTTGTCATTACCCAAGATTTATCCTTTGCCTTGTGAACATCATCTCTGAAAAAAAATGGATGGTGTGATCTCACCCCTGAGTCTATTTTTAGTTTATATTAATATATAGTAGTTTATAGGGAACTTCCCCTTGATGAGAGGAGAGATTTATCTCACTATGCTTGGTAAACCTACACATTTTGCCATATAAATCTCCTTATGCTATGGTCAATATACCCATTTTTTCTTCTGTTAGTTGATGATAAAATATTCACCCAATAGAATGTAAAGGGTATTATACAGATAATAAATATGTATTATACTATAATAAATGGTATTATACTATATATATATATATATTGCATATATATTGCATATATATATGCAAAATCCTTTTTTAAGGCAAGGAAATTATATAAATACATGTATGTATGTATAGACAAGCAAGAAAATAGGAAGACAAATAATGAATATATATACATACTCATTGTTTGAAAGGATTTCACTACTTGATATGTGTAAACCATTATAAATAATTTAAGGGTTGTGATTTTTTCCTCTCCTCTAATAAGGTGGATAAACATCCTTGCAACTTTATGTTAGAGGTACAATCACTAAGAGGGGGGGGTGAATAAATGATCCTAAATATTTCAAATTTAATTTTAGTCCTTTTAAACTATTAAACAATCAACATATATCAACTTGACCAAACAACATTAACAAGAGAGCTCATTCATTCAATGATACACAAGATCAAACAAACAACACATAGTTCCTATGGGAAATCCTCATGGGGGAATAAAACACACTCTCAAACCTAAAACACATAATTACTTGTCCTATAAGAAATTAAAAATAAGAGACTGGTCAATTCCTTTAGAATAAAAACCTTGGTCAAGTCCTCTTGACCAAAGGCCTTTAGTGAAACACCTATTTCATAAGGAACAACTACCCCTAAGATAGACCCTCCTTTGAATTAATCACATCCACCTTAAAATTTATGTCTTCAACACCTAATGATGGATCTTTGATTTTCTAACCCCTACACAAACTCCCTCTCTATCTCATATAGGCTTATCATATAGGAATGTCATAATCTCTCTCCTTATTTACTTAAACTATCCTCATATGCACACTCAGACCTCTTTGCATATCCTAAAATTTCTAGATCAATATTATAACCTCCAACATATAACCTATATGTCATACACATAGTGAATAAATTGTTCTGCTCATTAATTCATCTAACAGGCACACTACCTATCCTTTCCTCTTCACTTCAACACATACTCCTCTCACACAAGACTTGTACACATCCTCTCAAGTATAGAAATAATTATATTTTATTTCACTATTTATATATATTTCATTAATTATCATGTCCATAATACATGCTTTCACCCTTAAGGCAACTTACATGGGTCACACTTAAGCACAACTCTCTTTCAAATAGGCTTAAGTCACCTTTTATGTCCTATGATGACCCACTCACCTATTTTATACTTTTATAATAAAAACAAGAACATATGAACACTTTCCAAATCATGGACCCATTCCACATGAGCCCTTTGACATCCTCAAATGATCATAGTTGCCAAAACACACTTCTGCTAAAGCACAATTTGCTTAATCAACATTGTGTGCACACAATCATCATGAATGAACAAAAAATAACCTTATAAGTCTTTTTTAATATTTTATATGATTGGTAAAATCTTAATAATTCACACATATGGTCCTTATGGTGTCTAAAACTTAATACAATATCTAGTTCACCTTTAAACATCGAAATACCATCAGAATGAGCTCAAATTTCCTTCTCAAGTTCTTAACATATGAACATGAATAACACTATCAACTTTAAACCTCAATATATTTGAATGTGCACACTTTAAAATAATTTACATTTATAAATTCACCTTGGAGACCTCTACATCTTTTATTTTTACACAATGATCAAAGTTTTCCTAGATGAAAAGATATGGCCCAAAAACTAGACACTAGTCTTCCCTTCATAAATTTGAATATTTAAATTCAAATGGTCACAGTTAAACTTTATTCACTTTTCTTGAATATCATTTCATTACATCTAGGATCAAACACACATCATTGATCTCCTTATATCTTTAAATCATTGTTTACCACTACCCTAACATTAAACTTTGAATAATTGACATCATCTCATGTAATCTTTAATATTAACCACATACGCACCATCGATCTCCTATACATATCTAAATATTTATATATGTTAAACATTGGATACATTGAAATAATATTTATCAATACACTCCATTTATCTATATATGTATGAACATTTGCTCACCATTAGATCTTGGAAGAAGCTCAATCTTTATCTTTGTTTGACATTAAACTTTGAACACTTGTCCTAATTCAACTCAACATGAACCATTGATCTTGATCTATACAAATGCCTATGATCCATTGGATATCCATTTGATCCTACTCTTTAACATCATGAAAAATAGACTATGGGGACCATTACTGTCTTCCTAGAAGGCCAATTTTGCACAGTCGTATCTTTTACTTTGCTCAATCATATGTTTTAAAATTTATACCATATGTTATACTTTCAAAAAGGAATCCAACCATGTATTAATTAGATCCTAAAACCTTTTCACATGTAAGATATAATTCCATTAATCTACTCATTTAGATTTTTTTTCCATAGAGCCAACTATGTCAAGAACTATCTAGAAGGCCAACTTTGCATAAGCATATATTTTGATGCATTTCATCACATGATCTATAATTTAGTGCATATAAAATAGGAACAAAAATAAACAAACCCATATGATCAAATTCTCCTAAAAATACCACATGTGTGAAATATATCTTAATCAATATGCTTACTCAATTATTTATTTCCACAAGCAAATTTGGCTATGGGAAAACACTATCAAACTGTCTGGGAGCCCAACTTTGCACTTGCATATATTTTATCTCACTTATTTTCATGATCTAATATTTATTATATAATATCACCTTAGATAGAAAAATCCATCCATATTTCAATATGCTCTTGGAATCCTCACATGTGTGAGATATGACATCATCAATATACTTACTCAGCTCTATTTAAACATAAAAAATACTATCAAAATGCCTGGGAGCGTTGCACACACATATATTTGGCTGAAATTCATCACATAACTTGAGAATTTTCACATATAAACTAGGGACTAATGTGATCATAACCATATAACCAACCCCCCTGACTCATCCACATATGAAAATTATGATGTCAACAAATTACCTACTCAGATTTTCTCCCACTAGACCCAAAATGTCTAGATGAAAATAATGATCAACCAAATGAAATCCACTCATGCACAAAATCACTAAAAGTATAGAAAACTTCTTATGGGACCTCATTAAAATTATCAATACTTCATAATCATCCCTAATCATCACTACCATTCCAAAAATGAAAATCAACCAAGCCTTCTTCAAGCAAACTAAGACAAGCACATTGCACACTTTGTCATTCTCACTTAGACTATTAAGGTACTTCATCCACTCCCATGGACACTTATATGACATCACCATGAAATTATTGGTAACTATCCAACAATACCCCCTTTTTTTATTGATGTCAACACCGATCATAAAATAATAAACAACTCACCTTCCTTATTTCTCTTCAAGCACTCCACAATAATAACTTTTTCCCCATTTGACAAAATTAAAAAGTGGGCACCAACTTATCTTGAAGACTTGAAAATACCATAAATAGGAGAGAACTACCTTATAAATATGATACAAACTACCCCTTACCTTGAGTCTACCTCTTCTTGCCTTGACAACTTCCTCTTGTTCCATGTCAACACTTTCTTTAACCAATTACTGCAATCAATGAAGAAATAATACACAAAAGCACCAAAATATGATGGAAATCACCAAGAAACATCTAATAGGTACCATCCCTAATATTTTTGAGCAATTTCATCACTTGATCATCTTCATATCTCCACACACCATGAAGAACCACCACACAAGCTTACTAGCCTTCTTTCTCAAGCCACCTCTGAGACCACCAAAAAAACTTCATGCCATTCAAAAAATATGAAACATGCTCTAAAAAAACCTAAAAAATATCCTTAAAACATAAATACCTTTCTATTTTGGAAACACTGATCAAAAACATCAAATCTTCATACTAGGCCAACCTATACTCCTTATAGCCCTACCTAAAACTTGCAGAGCCCATAACTTTCATTAGACACATCTTCAGGACCTAAAAATTAATATCTAAAGCATTATCATATGCCCCTTCAAGTAAACCAATTTGAAACAACTAGCTAATCATATGAAATATACTTCCTTCACAAACCATGTTTTCCAATTAGGTCCCCATCTTGACAAATACATGAATAATTTGAAAACCACAAACCTTAAAATCTCTATGTAAATTTATTAATAAGACTCAAACCATAACTTACAAAGCAAACCAATTTTATAGTAGAGCCCAAAAACCCTAGAATTTTAAAATAAATAGAGTTAACAAACCACCTTCTGGTTAATGTCTACCTCTAAAACTTCTTGTACACTTAGAGACAACCATTACACACTTCAAGACCAATATTTAGGCTTCCATATCTTTTGGAACCCATACATACTATAACCCATTTTAGGACCTGCATACTCTTAAGCATAAACTAGGAAACCCAAGAGCAAACAAAATTCTCTAATTTGACTTTAACATACCTTCAAACCACAAAACCACTTGAAGCATGCTAGAATAAGGTCAGCAAAACTTTATATATGAAAATAACATATTATAAAATCACAAATCCTCTTTTTCCACTTGGAAACCTTAAATTTAACCCTACAAACTAACCATATATAGCTATGGCATCACTCTAACATCACCATATCATATATTTCACCTAGACATAACTACTCCATCTAAAAACAATCATCTCTAGCCTTCTAGGACCATCTAAAGAACACCATAGTAACATTTGATTCTCCTAAAAGGAGTCTTTTAAGAAGTATAAATTGAGACATCTTTTGTACCATAATGATCTAAAACAAATTAAAGCTAGGAGTGGCACACATCTCCTTAGCAACCACTAGAATCCTCTTATAGCTATAATATTTATTGTTTTTATTCTTCTTCTTCTCAGTATAAACTATGAAAATTGGTTCCTTTTCTAAATGACTCTCCTTTTCTTCTAAGATAGGATTGATAATACATGGAGATAAAATATATTCATGACATATGTTTTCATCTAAATAATCCACCTTGTAGTTAGGAACCTCATCACTAGGCACTAATAATTGATGTTCTTTGTATGATGCATGCTCAATAATGATAGGATGTTCACTTGGATATATACACATCTCATAACTAGACTCAACTAGTACTTTGGTCTTCTCCTTGAGCTTGGTCTCTTCATTCACAACATGAGCAGACAATGAGATCCCTTGGCACTCTTCACCTTTTGTAGCATTCTCCACCATAGTAAATAGATTACTTAGACCTACAATCTCATCATTACTCATACTTACTACCTTTGTCTTTCATGAGTTGACTTAATTTATTCCTTGCTCTCTAGGAGCCTAATTAAACCTAGGAATGTGGCCTTTCTTTTCACATTTGAATCACATCATAGCTTTTGCAAGAATTTCATTTTATCTTGCCATATTTGAACAAAAACTTGAAATGTGTATAGACACCAAAAAACTGCACATTTATAGTTTTTAGTGACTAAAGGCCTTGGGATCCCCTAAAACTTCTTAAACCTTCCCAAAACCCCCCTTAACCCAACTAAATCACTATTCTCCTAGTCACAAATATCATTCAAAATCACTATTTAAAAGTACTATTCAAAAGTACTATTCACCATCACTATTCATTATGGGACCCACTATGACTATTCATGATGATATGGCATGATGACATGGAAAGTGACATGGAATGTGATTTGGAGGCGATATGGCAAGTGATGTGGCTTAGAAGTGATGTGGCTTGATATACATCATACCCCACTTGAGACCCTTCCCAAACAAGGGTCCCCCTTGAAATTTGGTGAATTTTTTCTTAAGAGGTCATTATTCAACATGTATTTTATCTTCCCACATGAAATTAGACTTCAAAAAGAGATACCTACCTATTTAATACTTTAGGAAAGATAAAGGGCACCCTTTTTTGACATTTTAGTCTAAATAAAGGATCACCAACCCAAATGGGAGACTTTACAACCCACATGGGAATCCCCACCAGAAGGAAAATTTCACCACATTTGATGTGCCACCCCTTTAAGTGCTTGTGTGAAAGCAAGAAAGGATGGGGACAAGTTTGTAAGCCTCATTCAAACCCTTGTGCATGATTTCCATTAAATCTTAGAGACTCACCAACCCACATGGGAATTCTCACCCACCTCACCTTGAATAAATATGAGCCCACTTGGAGAAATTTGAATTGCTTTACTATTCATCTATTTTGGCATGTTTCTTCACACAAAAATGCTATAAATACCCCCCTCTCCTTCACCCAAAGTTAAGTTGGATGTTAGTATTTCACTATTAACATTTATGTTTAAGTTTGGAGGTATCATCAATGAGGTCATAATCTTGAATATAAAGATATAAAGCAACAAAACTCTACCAAAATTACTTCAAGTGTTCTTCAACTATCAATAAGCCAATCTTCATCAACAAACATCTTCAAGCATTGAGGTAATCTTGTTGTTTAGTTATCTTAATTTTTGTATTCCTTTCCCTTTGGATTTCTTCTTTCACTTGTTTCCTTCATCACCCTCTTGTCATTTTATCCTCTTATCCATATCCCCTTTGTCTTATTGATCACCATTTACCCCTTTATCTTTTTGGCCTCATTTTGGACCATTTTCCCCTTTGCCTTCTTGGCCCTATTTTGACCATTTATCCCTCTTGTTTTATTGAGAAAATTACACTTCACCATATAAATCCCTTTCCAACCCCAACCAAGTCACTTCTTTTACCTTTATCAAACCAATCCAAACCAAAAACCACAACTTTATTTTAGCCAATTTTCAGCATTAGCATTATTTAAACTAGTTATTTTATTTTAGCCATCTAAGCAAAGCATTTAGTTTTATTGATTAATTTTTTATTATTTGTTGTATTCCATTTTAGTTTTACAGTCATATAACATAAATATATTTCTTTTATAATTACCGCTTAAGTGTTTAAAAGCAGGTGGTTTGGTAGCCTCCTAGAAAGCTTTCGCTTCTAGGATCTAGCTCATGCTAGGCAATCCACCTATCGACTTGTCTAACAAACAAGTTTATTCTAGTATTTTCTTATTTTCAGGTCATCCTCCCAACCCAAAGAGGATATCTCCACAATATAGATTCAACATGTGCACATTCAATAGGTATTCTTCCACACCTTTCATAATTAGTTTATACTTTTCACACTTAGAAAAAAGCAAAAATTAGATAGAAACATTTTGGCACACCCGGTGGGACCCTTGAGTCTTCTTGGGTTCATTAGTTGTTTTATTAAATTTAATTGCATTAGTAAAATGAAATTTAAATGTAATTTTATTTCTAAAAATTAATCATTTGTCTCTTTCAAAACATAAGTTTTAGCTTTTTTTATTTAAAAAATCAGAAAAAAATAAAAAGGTAGAAATTTTCATTTTTTTATTGTATTTATAAAAATAAAAAGAGCATTTATCCTAAGATTAAGATTGAATTTTCATGCTTTATTTAGGTGAATTTTTTTTTTTCTTGTTTTCATAAAATATCAAATCTTTTTTTCCTTTAGGTTAAAATTAACTGCATACATTGTTTGCTTGCTTGCTTAATTAGTTCACCTAGATTAATTAAAGGCAAAGAAAATTAACCTTAGTGTAAAAATATTACGCAACCAAACCACTTTCACAAAAAAAACATAAAACTCACTTGAGACAATGATTGACTAGGATTTCATCACCTAGTAGATCACCTTACCCTTTCTCAGTTATTGTACTTGGATTTAATCACTAAGAGGATAACCAACTCAGTTCTTTGGTTGAGTATAAACATTGGTAATTAGTATTCATTGGCTAAGCACCCACAATGGTTGCAAGATCATGAAGTGAGGGGAGTAAGCCCCAAGCACCAAGCCACATACTTAATCTAATATAGACTTCTTTTTGAGTGCCTAAACACAAACCGAAACCAAATATAGACCTTATTTAGGACCTATTCAAGCCAATTTCCTCTTCACACTTTTCTAAGGCTTAAGCCAAAAGAAAGATAATTAAAACTATAGGATTTAACATATCTTAGTGTATGATTTGATTGCTTTGAATATTTTATTTTTATTACTTCTTGTTTGAGGTGTGAGCTTCATTTCTCTCCATTCTTCACATAGTCTTTACTAGACTACAAATTGAAGAATCAAACCAACCAAGAACCTATTTTCCAATACCTCATCTCCACTATCTTGTTCAACGGAGATATTTTTTTCTCTCTCTTAGAGATCTTAACTTTTATAAGATTTTGGATAACAATCCTTTCACCTTAAAGTGGTACCTTGCATCACAAGCCACTTATGTTCCCTTCCTTACCAAAAATCAACCCAACCTTGTCTACAACTAACCTAGCCTTACCTATAACTCATCAAACTCTAACTTCAACCAACCCACAAACTATCAAGCTTCACCCAAAATATCACTTGAGTTTGTTATAGTGATAATAGACAGATAGCTAGATTAGCTTTAAAAATTAGGCCATCTATTTATAGTATCCATGATCAATCAAACCTTACTTACAACTAAACAATGACTTATCGTCATCCATTTAATTATTATCATGCCCAACCAATAACCTATCAACATCTATCATCTCAATCACCCCAACCTTGTCAAAGCTTAGGCCATTTCCCCTAACCACCATATCAACCTCAACCCCCCTTGTTAACCCAATCAATTTCATCACCCTCAACTGATCAACCAACCTATCAACCCTATTATTCCCAAAATTTGTCACTTGTTTTTGTGGACAACCGGTCAATCATTTTGGTCTTATAGGCCAAAATGTTCTCTTTCTTTCTCAAAAAATGTTTTGAGTAGTCAATTTTTTTAGTTAATCAAGCCTTTTTAGCTAAGGAAATCATAGGTTCAATAGGCAAGATTTCACAAAGAAGAGTTCAAAACACCTAAGGCATTTCCTAAAAATTACAAGGATGGTTCAACGCTAAGGTTCAATCAAAAGGTTCATCAGCGGGGTTCAAAGAGTTGGAATGAACCATTGAACTCAAATTCAAAGAATTCAAAGGGTTCAATGAGTTTAAAGGTTCAACTGGTTCAAAAGAGTTCAATAATATGGAATGAATCACCGAATTGATGAACCATTGAACTGATGAACCATTGAACCCTGCTTCAAAGGTTTAACAAGTTTAAAGGCTTCAAAAGAGTTCAACACTTAAACAAGTTCAACGAGTTCAAAGTTTGAAGTTCAAGTGGAAGATTATAGAAGATGTTATAAGTGAAAGATTCTAGAAAAATGGTTCAAATAATTAGTTTAACGATACATTGAAATCATAAAGAAGACTAAGCAAATGCGGTTCTTTGTAAAATATTGAACCACCAAACTAATGAACTTTGAACCATTGAACCATTGAACCAGTGCACTCTGAGAGGTTTAAATGTTCAAGGTTTAAAGTGGTTCAAGTGACCAATGACGTCCCCATGGATGTCAAAATCAAGGTAATGAAATAACCATCAATTTTCAAAGATGCAAACCTGGGAACAAACTCAACAAAAGTGAGAAGAGAGCTCAAGATCTCAGAACACCAAGAAGAGATAAAATGTAGCAAGGAAAGATGGAAAGTTATCTAGGATCTAGAAATATCTATAGGAGATTTATTTTAGTAGGTGGAACAGTCCACCAGGTAGACATCAAAGAGTGTAAGCATTCAAAGATGTGGCCTATTTTTCTTCATTGAGTAAAGGTGAGTAGACAGCCGTGTATGTATTTTAAAGAAGACCAGGCAGCCCATACTTGGGAGGAGACATTTGAGATGATTAGAATGCCAAAGTTTAGGCTGGTAATCTACTCTAGTATGGCCCCTTCATAGAATCTCCAATGCATTGAATGCAGCATGGGAATTTTCATAAAAACAAGCACCAAAGTCTTTCTTTGGTTGCTATATATTATAATCTCACAATTTGTAGAAAGGAGATCTCTCTGTTATTAAAAGTGAAACTATACCCAAATTGAAAGACATTCTTGAGACTTTAAGCTCAGATTGTTAATCATATTTTATCAAGTGAATGAGAAAGCAAGTGACCTTTCAAATTTTGTGTTGTAATAGCTTGTGTTATCTATGAAATTATTTTTATGTCTTTTTTCCTAAATATAGTCTTGTCCATTTAATCAAATAAGCAGAACTAGTGGAAATAACCTAGAAGGTGTCCTAAAGCTAACTGTGGGAGACTTTATGCTTTATTTTGTTACGTGTTTTGTGTTTTACTACAAAAGATATTGGAGAGACTTTAAGCTACATTTATCCTTTGTAATATTTTACTCTGTTATAGTTGAAGTAGATACTTTATGTTACACTTCATTATACTATGTTACTTTGTCCTAAATTAGTAGGAAAAATAATGAAAGACTTTGTGCTTTCATGGGTTTCTTGTGGTTACAGTTACTACCCAGGAAGTTTTCTTGTTGTTTTTTGAACATCATTTCTGAAAGAAGAGAAATGTCTTTACTAGTTACACAAGAATTTTTCTTTACTTTGTGAACATCATCTCTAAAAAAATAGAGATGGATGGTGTGATTTCATCCTTGAGTCTATTTTTAGTTTATATTAGTATTTATTATTTTATAGGTAACCTCCCCTTGATGAGAGGAGAGATTTATCTCATTATGTTGTGGTAAAACTACACATTTTTCCAATTAAATATCCTTATTCTGAGGTTAATATACCTATTTTGCCATCAGTTAGTTGGTGACAAAATATTCACCCAACAATTTTTGGTGACTCCGCTAGGGAAGAATGCAAAGTTTAAAGCCTCAAGCTTCTAATTGAAGTAGTTTTAGTTCTTTTCCATTTCCATTTTACACTCTGGTAGATCCATGGTATATGCAAAGCCATAGATCTCAAGGCATTGTTGACCCTGTATTCAAGCTTGTGTAGCAAAATAATTTTGATCATTCCCCTCCACAAACTCACCTTCAATGAACCAGGAGTTTTCCTCCTACCAACATCATGTCTCCAATATCAAGTAAAGCTTTTTTTTCCTCTGCTAGCAAAGCTTTGTCTATACATACCCCACCAAGATTTGTTATCCCTCATTTCCATTGTCATATCATGGTACCTCAAGGCCCTTAGGGTAACACCTTTGGTCCCCTGAATCTAACTCCACCCTTACATGAACTACCCCATAGTTTAATAAAGAATTTTCCCAAGTTCTATGGTGATGGGAGAGTTCATTATAATAAACATATTTCAGCCTTATACATAGCTTATGGTGTGATAGGCATGGAATATGAAGACATAGTAGTCAGACTTTTTGTAAAAATGTTACAAGGTGCTACTGTAGATTGGTTCTATCATCTGCAAGCTCAGACTGTGACTGAATGGAACACTCTCAAGGCCAAGTTTGAGGCTAGATTCAAACCTATAGAGGATGCACATGCTTTGTTAGCTCAGCTTACATAAATGAAGAAGGAGCCTCATGAACCTATGTGAGACTTAATTTCTAAATTCGACAAGCTAAAGAATAGGATTCCTAAAATTTCTCAGCCAACACCTAAAAATCTTAAATGCTTCTTCATAAATTCTAAACTTTATGAAGTGAGTTTCCTATTGAGGTGGGATGGCCACATAGACCTTACTACAACTCAATATTTGGATACTGAGGTTGAAGATGATCTTATCTTGGTAAGAAAGATAAGAAGAGATCCTAATAGAAATAAATCTTCTTCATCTTCTAAAAAAATTTCTATAGGCACCACTGATCCTATGGTGCAAAATATAACAAATGAATTTCTAGCCCTAAAAAAAATGGCATAAGGGATGTCTACTCCTCCTTCTTATGAAGATATACCAATGAGGATATTCCCTAACCAATTATATCTAGGCAACACTACCAGGAATCAAGGGCAGCTAAATTGTCTTCCTCCTCCATAGTGGAAGCTTGCCATTGAAGTAGTTCTAGCTAACTTAGCAGTTGGTTATCTTGAAATTGAATCTAATTTTTCTTTCCAACTTGAGTTGAACAAAGAAAATGATGATAATATCTTCATAGAAGGAGAAGAAGAATTAGCTAGTGACTCCAACATTGGTTTCCTGAATTACCAGGATGAAGCTCAAAGAAAGGGAGAAATGTTTGATAGATCATATGCTATATTTACCAGGTCCCATAACTAGTCAACTCATCAAGTTGATAAAGGAAAAATAGGGGAAGAATCTCGACCAGTAATTTCAATTACTAAATGGGGGACTGCTCTACCCTTCCAATCGCAGGACCCAGTGATCACTAAAAAAGTAAGTACCTCAAATAATCCTATTCCTTTTGCTTCAAATTCTCAGACCAGTACCACACCCCATAAAACCCAAAATGATGGACTTCCTTTCTCTATCCCTAGTTATTTTTAGTCATTTGACATAATTGACCATATTAAGAAGACCAAGATCTAAATGATTGAGTTTAGATGTTTACAAGCCAACCTTGAGTCGTTGGATAGGTTAGCTGAATGTATCAAGAACAAAATCATTCGTGCAAGAAAAGATGGTTCCAAGGTAACTCATGAACTCCCAAAGAATACATTTACCTGAAATAATCTTGTCATTACTCCTCTTGTTACCCATGGTAAAATAGAACCTTTCTATATTTCCTTGAAATAAATGGACATAAATTAAGAAACTACATAATTGACTTAGGAGCTTTTGACAATGTCATGCCTGCCAAAGTTGTAGACTCTCTCAGCCTTACCTTGACTAAATTTTTTGGGAGATGTTTCTCCATGGAAAATAAATAAGTGCCTATGTTGGGTCAAATCAAAGATACCCAATTTGTGTTTGTGACCTTCCTAGAAAAAAGATTAAAATGACAGTTCTAGTCATTGACGTTCTAGCTTCCTATGGCATTCTTCTTGGATGAAATTTTTGTAAGGATGTTGGTGGTGAATTGAGCATGGACCTATCTGAGGTGAGAATACCTATGAAGGGCATCATGTAAAGGCTACTTCTTGAGAAGGAATCAAAGTACATTGTCACTCAAACATCATACTCTAAAGCTTAAATCCTATTTGAATCTTTAGGAATGGGTAACTACTTTTTGTTTACTAAAGATGTTTTTATCTCATCAAATGAAAGTTCTATAGGTGATAATCCAAAAAAATTAAATAGTAAATTAGAAGAATTGGTAGAGCACAGTTCAGATGAAAAATGATCTTACCTCCCAAATGAAGAAAAATCTAAAAAAAATAGATTTTAATGATGTCTGGAGCCTAGAATTTGATGGCAGTAGTTCTTCTATCAGTTCTAGATTTGGAATTATTTTGATATCTCCTCTGAGAAATATTTTCCCCTATTCATATAAATTATAGTTTAGCAACACCAACAACACTAGTGAGTATGAATCTTTGTTACTCGAGTTGAAGGCTACTCAAGATAAAGGTGTTAAACTCATTCGTACCAAAGGAGATGTAAAATTGGTGGTTTGTTTGGTGAGAAACATGTATCAAACTAAGAATAAAAGATTGTGACATTACCACAATCTTGTATGGGACTGCATTGAAATTTTTGACACTTTTAGTATTTATACAGTACCTAAAGAGTTCAACAACTGAGTAAATTCCTTGGTCATCTCTACAACCATCATGGTTCCTCACCTAGATTTCAAAGGGAATGAGTACACTATCAAACTAGTTTTTCAACTAAGTGTACCTGATAATGCCAACCATTGGTAGGTATTCAATGGTGACAACCAAATCATTGCTTTTGGGGACAAATGGATAGCTTTGAGAAGCTTTATTTTGAAGGTAGTAAGTCTCCACCATGAGAATTAGCTCCTAAAACAAATTCAAAAACTAGTGAAAAATTCCTTCAGCTCAAAGGGAATAAAATCCCAAAGGGATTGGTTTCTCTTGAAAAATTGTTTGATAAGCATGACAAGTTTATCAAGCAGTAATAAATGGATTCAAGTTCCTCCAAAGAATTTGATCGAATAAATTTGAGTACTGAAGAAAATCCCAAGATGGTCAACATTAAGAAGTGTTGCACTCTTGATGAAAAGCTCAAATTCTTTACTCTACTCTACCATTACATTGATGTTTTGGTGTACTCCTATGATGATCTAAAATCTCTCAGGCTTGAAGAAATTTAGCATGAAATTCTTATCAAGATTGGTTCATTGCCTCACAAGCATAAATCAAGGTAGTACAACCCCAAGATATTAGGTACTATTCTATCTGAGATTTTGAAAATGTTAAATGTGAGGATATTTTTTCCAATCCATCATTCCACTTGGATTGCGAACATAGTCCCTATGAGAAAAAATAATGGGGAAATTCACCTCTGTGTTGATTTTAGAAATCTAAATCAATCATCTCTAAAGGACAACTACCCCTACCCATCATGGATCAAGTCTTATAGACAATGACTAGTTCAGAGTTGTTATCAATGTTAGATGGTTTTTTTGGTTACAATCAAGTGGAAGTCGGTGAAGCAGACCAACATAAGACTGCTTTCACTACACTTTGGAGAACCTTTGCATATCATAGAATGTCTTTTGGTTAGATTAATGCTAGTTCCACCTTCTAGAGAGCCATGTATCTTGCCTTTAGAAACAAAATGGGGAAGTTCATTTTGGTATATCTTGATGACTTCACTATCTTTTCCAAACATCATCCTGATCATGTACATCATTTATAACATGTGCTGAAATGATGTCAACAAAATAACATTTCCCTTAATCCTAAGAATTTAGTTTTTGGGGTTAAAAAAGGGAAATTTTTTTATCACATTGTATCTTGAGAAAGCATCAAGATCAACTCAAAAAGAGTCAAATCTATCCAAGATCTTACTCTGCTTGTTAGTAAGACTATAGTTCATTCTTTCTTTAGAAAGGTGAATTTTTTATGAAGGTTCATTCCTAAATTCATAGAAAAGAATCGCCACATTATCGATATGATGAAGGGAAAAAATATTTTCCACTAGACTAAAGAAGGTAAGTCATAATTTCAAGATATCAAGGAAGCTATCACCCATGCCCCAATCCTAGTTTCTCCAAATTATACCAAAGACTTCATAGTGTACATCTATGCTTCTGAATACACACTTTCAGCCATTCTAGTTCAGTAGAACAAAGGAGTGGAATCTCCCATTTCATTCATGAGTTGTCCTCTCAAAGCTCATGAATTGAAATATTCAAATATGGAGAAGAATGTTTATGTTATGGTTAAGGTGATGAAACACTTCTATTTCTACATCCTAAACTCACACACTATTGCTCTGGTACCTGATACCATAGTAAACTCCATTTTAAATCAACAAAAGTTTGGTACCAAAATGGGAAATTATATTTATAAAATCTAGGAGTTTAATCTTGTTATCAAACCTATGAAGCTTGTGCAAGGAAGAGGCCTCTGCCAATTAATTGCTGATAACATATCAGAGAAAATAGGACATGAAGAAACAAAGGTTGAAGACATGCCTAAAATTCTCTTTGTCACTACTACGGATGAGTGGTATTCTAATATCACTCATTTCCTTATATATTGTGAGTGTATTGCCCACCTATCTCATAAAGAAAAGAGAACTATTAAATTGAAGGCTGCTAACTATGTCATGTAGGAAAATAGTTTGTACAAGAGGAGCCTTAATGGGGTATTCCTTTGTTGCATGGACAAAGTGTAGCAGTTTAAACTGTTAGAGTCTTTCTATAATTTGGCTTGTGGAGGAAATTTTTATGTACTTGTGACTGCTCATAATATTCTATGAGCTAGGTATTATTCACCTACTTTATTTCAAGGTGCATACAAATGGGTACGTAGATGTGAACTATGTCAATAGGTCATTGGGAAACCCAAATTGGCTGCATTGCCTCTCAAACTGGTGGTGATCGAAGAGCCTTTTCAATAATGGGGTATTGATTTCATTGGCACCATGAACCATCCTTAAGTGCTAGACATGACTATGCTCTCATAGCCATATACTACTTTACCAAGTGGGTGGAAGCCATTTCAGCCAATCATGCTACTTCAGAAGTGGTATGTAATTTTCTCAAGGAAAATATTATTTCCCAGTTTGGAGTCCTAACCAAGATTATAAAAAATAATGTTTCTTGTTTATCTTCTCATGAGGTTACCCATTTCTTCTATTATTATGGGATTATCCTCTCCCACCCCTCTGACTATTATCTATAAGGAAATGGTCAAGCAGAATCAAGTAACAAGAACTTGGTGACCATTATCAAGAAGCTGGTGGATGATAATCAGAGAACCTGGCATAAATCATTATTTGATACTCTATGGGAAAACATGATTACAACCAAGAGGGCAATAGGTATGTCACCATTTCAACTTATGTATGGTTTGAATGAGAGATACCAATCATCCTGGAACTACTAACACTAAAATTGGTGAAGGCTATCAAAGATCAAACATTTGAAAATTCTATTGACAAAATGATCATGTGCTTAGCTAAACTAGAAGAGAAATGAACTATGGTTGTTGACCATATTACTGCACATCAAAGTTTGGTAAAGAAACTCTTCGACCAAAAAGTAAGGATTCATAATTTTTAGATTGGAGATCAAGTCTTGTTGTGGGAAAAGAGGAGAGAACCAAAAGGAATACATGATAAATTGAATTCCTTGTGGAGAGGTCCATTTGCCATTCATCAAATCAATGGTGAAAATAGTTTCTTATTTAAATATCAAGATGGCACGCCATTTTCATTGCCTCACAGTGGGTAGTATCTGAAGCATGTTAATCCTTAAAGTATTAGATAAGTCTAGTTGTACATATGTATAGTCTTTAGTTTGTTTTGTGTTGTTCATTTTGTTTCTAGCATCTTTTTCTTTTTGGGTGGCATGACTCCATAGCCCAATGGCATAGATGAAGGCACTTAGAGTCTAGATTCTACTCCCTTCGATCATTTTTATAATCAATGGAAGTTCCCCAACTAGAGCAAGCTATTGTTCCCAAAATATGTCACTTGTTTTTGTGGACAACCGATTGATCATTTTGGTCCTGTAGGCCAAAATGTTCTCTTTATTTCTCAAAAAATGTTCTGAGTAGTCAAGTTTTTTAGTTAATCAAGCCTTTTTAGCTAAGGAAATTGTAGGTTCAATAGGTGGGCTTTCACAAAGAAAGGTTCAAAACACTCAAGGAATATCCTAAAAATTACAAGGATGGTTCAACGCTGAGGTTCAATCAAAAGGTTCATCAGTGGGGTTCAAAGAGTTGGAATGAGCCATTGAACTCCACTTCAAATATTTCAAAGGGTTCAATGAGTTCAAAGGTTCAATGGGTTCAAAAGAGTTCAAAAATATGGAATGAATCACTGAATCGATGAACCATTGAACTGATGAACCATTAAATGCCACTTCAAAGGTTCAACGAGTTCAAAGGCTTTAAAAGAGTTAAACACTTCAACAAGTTCAATGAGTTAAAATTTTGAACTTCAAGTGGAATAATTTAGAAGATGTTATAAGTGGAAGATTCTAAAAAAATGGTTTAAATAATTAGTTTAATGATACATTGAACTCCTAAAGAAGACTAAGCAAACGTGGCTCTTTGTAAAATATTAAACCACTGAACTAATGAACTTTGAACCATTAAACTAGTGCACTCTGAGAGGTTCAAAGGTTCAAGGTTCAAAGTGGCTCAAGTGACTAATGATGTCCCCATGGATGTTAAAATTAGGGTAATGAAATAACCATTGATTTTCAAAGATGCAGACCTGAGAACAAACTCAATAGAAAGCGAGAAGAGAAATTGAGAGCTCAGAACATCAGGAAGAGACAAAATGTAGCAAGGAAAGAGGGAAAGTTACCCAGGATCCAAAAATATTTGTAGGAGAGTTATTCCATTAGGTGAAATAGTCCACCAGGTGGACATCAAAGAGCGCAAGCATTCAAAGATGTGGCCTATTTTTCTTCATTAAGTAAAGGCAAGTAGATAGTTGTGTATGTATTTTAAAGAATACCAGGTAGTCTATACTTTGGAGGAGACATTTGAGATGATTAGAATGCCAAAGTCTAGGTTGATAATCTGCTCTAGCATGGCCCCTTCATAAAATCTCCAATACATTGAATGCAGTATGGGCCTTTTCATGAAAACAAGCACCAATGTCTTTCTTTGGTTGCTATATATTGTAATCTCTCAGTTTGTAGAAAGAATATCTCTCTGTTACTAAAAGTCAAACTCTATCCAAATTGAAAGGCATTCTTGAGACTTTGAGCTTAGATTGTTAATCATATTTTATCAAGTGAATGAGAAAGCAAGCGACCTTTCAGACTTTGTGTTGAAATAGCTTGTGTTATCTAGGAAATTATTCTTATGTCTTCTTTCCTAAACATAGTCTTGTCTATTTAATTAAATAAGCAGAACTAGTGGAAATAACCTAAAAGGTGTCTTGAAGCCAACTATGGGAGACTTTGTGCTACCATAATTATCATTAGTTTGTTGTGTGTTTTGTGTTTTACTACAAAATATATTGGAGAGACTTTGAGCTATGTTTATCTATTGTAATATTTTACTTTTTTATAGTTGAAGTGGAGACTTTGTGCTACACTTTATTCTACTGCGTTACTTTGTCCTAGATCAATAGGAGAAATAATGAAAGACTTTATGTTGTTGTGGGTTTCTTGTGGTTACAGTTATTACCTAGAAAGTTTTTATGTTGTGTGTTGAACATCATTTTTGAAAGAAGAGAAATGCCTTCAGTAGTTACACAAGAATTTTCCTTTACTTTATGAACATCATCTCTAAGAAAAGAGAGATGGATGGTGTGATTTCACCCCCGAGTCTATTTTCAATTTATATTAGTATTTAGTAGTTTATAGGGAACCTCCCCCTAATGAGAGGAGAGATTTACCTCATTATGCCATGGTAAACCTACACATTTTGTTGATTAAATCTCCTTATGATGAGGTTGATATACCAATTTTGTTGTCAATTAGCTGGTGACAAAATATTCACCCAACAAACCCAACCAACTTGTTAACCTATCAAACCAACCAACCTCTTCAAGATAACCAAATAACTTACAAATAGTTTCACACCCTAATGTGATAACTAAGACATTGGTACACCCTCTTATGGCCCATAGTAAACCTAAAACTAAAGAAACTATAATAACACCAACCTTAACCAATCCACTTGTTAACCAATTAGAACATTAAAAATTTCCTTACAAATCAAAATTAAGGAAACCAAATAATCAATGATGTTATTGATAAACCTATCACTACTACTTTTTGCACCCCAGTCATTGAAGTGGGGTAATCACTTCCCATTCCTTTGGATGACCAAACAAAGGAAGCAACCACTCCCTTCCTTTCACTTGACACCATTACACCTTCTTCCCCCACCACAAACTCACCTAATCTTCTTTTGGAAATAATTCCTTTATAAGAGGTCAACTTATCCACTCCATCTATGGAAGAAACATCTTCTTTAAATTTTGAACCTTACACCAAAAACATAGATGGGGAAACCATTCCCTCTTCTCCACCCAAGGGTTTAAGCTTTGAAATCAATGTTCAAGGAACCAAACCTATCCATAAGCCCTTTTCTAAGATAGTACAAAGCCTAGAGTTCACTTCTCAACCCAATCTCGATAGAGCCACTTTATGGAATCATCTTGGCCTCCCTTAACAAATCAAACAAGAACCCTTGGCTTCACTTGAATCCACCCTCAAACCTATCACTACCTCAATCCCATCCTCAGTGACTCCATCCTCCAAAACCATAAGGGAACCATCCAATCCACTTCCATCTAAAATTGTTAAATACCCTTACACTTCTTTGACCAAAACCATCAAGAATCTAGGAATACTTTCTATTCCTAGCATAACTCACAAATCTTTGAAATTAAACCTAAATCCATCAAGTCCATGAAATAAAACTTTGACTAAACATATTAAAAAGGGTGGAATCTCTTAAACCATCTCAAAATAGGCCCATGGCCACCCCTTCTCTTAAATATTCTACTTATAAACCAACCAAGCAACCCCAACCTAACCAATCTACTAAAACCATTCCATAACTAACAAATTCCAGGGTAAAGCCTACTAAGAAAGATCCCACTCCAAAGCCCAAAAATCCATGACCCCCAATGCCTTTACTTGAATCCTATTCAACCATTTTACAAAGGTTATTGAAAACCTCCTCTGTAACTTTACCACCTCTCAAACGTTTCCAACCTATCAAAAAATTTGACCCTTCACATCCTCAACCAAAATGGTTTAATGCCAGCTTAGTCTATGCATACCATAGGACACCTGGACATGACACATATAATTACAAATCTCTCCAAGCACTCATCCAAAAATTATATGAGGATAATATGTTATTAGATGAACCTCCCTTAACCAAGCCATCCCAACCTAACTAGCAAACCAAAACTACCCCACCACCCATAACTTCTATAGTAAAAACTAATTTTAGGAAGGCTCCCAAAACTAAAAACCTATCACCTCTAACACCTTTGCATGAATCCTATTCAAACATTTTACAAAGGTTATTTCAAACCTCTTCCTTAACCTTACCACCTATCAAACCATTTGACCCTATCAAAACTTTCAACCCTTTATGCCCAAAATCATCATGGTACAATGACCACCATGTGTGATCTTACCATAGGATACTTGGCCATGATACAAAACACTATAAGGATCTTAAAACCATTATCCACAAATTTTATGGAAAAGATAATATGTTATAAAATGAACCTCCTTTGAGCCCATTACCAACCCAATCATCAACCAAACCTACCCAATAGTTGCTTATTCTCCCATTCTCACCTAAGAGTAAAGAGGAACTGAAGTAGCAAGCTAAACAACACTTCCTTTTATCCACACCATCTGTAGGGTTACCCACTCTTAAGTTCAACAAAAGGATAAGATAAAGAATAAAATGTCCATTCCATGAACATACCCTTAAAACCATCAACATTCTAACCAAACCCAACAACAAACACCTTTAGTTTGGGATATTTTCCCCACCCATGCAAAGAGTAAATTGGGGGAACTTTCCTTCATAAGGCTTTAACCATTTATCAACTTAAACCATACCTTAACCATTAATTAAACTAACCCTTGGAATTTTTTTGCCTCAACCTATCAACCAAACCTATCCTGTTGGGAAATAACCAGAAGCACACAATTGATTACCAAGCAACTTAATATGCGGAAATTAACCAAAATAAAAAAGTAACTAGAATTTAGAAATAACACATGATATGAGAGACAATCCATAACTTGTATTAAAACTCTTTCAGAAGGAAACACAACAAAGAAGACTGCCACAGTTCTTCTTCCTTACACACCTCTAGGGCTCCCACACCTCTAAGGCATAAACAATAAATCTTCCCTCAAAGCTCTCTCTCTTAGGTCCCAACACCCAACTCAAACACAGAGTTAGTGTTCACCTTACACCTGTGCTCCATGCACTCCACAAGTGCTCCACGCACTCCACAAGTACTCAACGTACTCCAAGTAGATCTCCCATGAACTGCAACAACCTGCAACTCAACAGACCATACTTATGGAAGGAACTTCCTTGCCTTCCTCTTTGCTCTGAGTACACACCTGTACCCCAAGTAGATCCTACCTGATACTACTCCCTATTGTGTTGTTGTCCTCCCTGATCTTGCACACCTACAAATCAATCTAGTTCTACACACCTGCAAACCTGGATCATGCACACACATACACCTATAGATCAATGATCTTACTTACCATGTAGATCTCCTATAGAGGCCATACACACTTGCTGACCAAGATCCTACACCCCTGAAGAATCCTGCTGACTCTCCAAAACCAGCACCCACCTTGGTACTACTATGGAACTAGGAGGAACACCCTTGCTCACCTCATACACAAAAGAAGCAAACTTTGCTCAACTCAAACTAGAACACCTTTCAATACAATCCATGAGTCTATTATATAGATCTCATCCAAACAATAATTAGACACCTAATTACAATAATTAGATCTGCAGCTTTGAGTCTAAAATTAGCTCTTGACATGCAAACACTTGGTTCATTAGCTAACTACTGGTAACATCCGCAGTCCGAACCACACAGGCAACCAACGTCGGTCCCTGTCTGCCTGGGGTCTGCCGACGTTGGCCGATCTCTGACCAACGTCGATTGCTTCCTATCTGTACCCTACCGACATTAGTTGGCCTGACCTACGCCGGTGTTTATGACACTCCACCAACTCCTCCAATGGCCTTCTCCATGTCTACATTAGTGAAGCTTTTAGCTCCACAACCTAACATATCCATCAACCCAAATTGAACCAAGTGGTATATCAAATTGGGGAAACCCATTTAGACACCACCCAACTTATTTGGGATCCAAATTCTCCCATAAAACCATTGGAAATTACCCATCTCCATGAAACCTAACCAACCTTACCTCAAACCTTAGGAATTTGATATTGTAGACCTCATCCTAAAAGAAAACCAACATGTGACCAACATGGAGAAGAGTAAATGAGGCAAGTTTGATTTCAATTGGCTTGGACCCTACATCATCACCCATAAGTATGGATTAGGAGCTTATCATTTGACCTGAGCCTCTTAATGCTTCACATCTATGTTTATTTTTTGTTAAAAAAGGATAAATATCACGTATTTTTCTAACTTAAGCTCATCTCTTGATTATGATATTTTAACCTTCACATACCTTCCTTCTCCCCTTTTGAGGACAATTGATTACAACATAGAACCATGTGATTAATTGTCACGTTCATAGACTAATCATAAATATGGGTACCATAACTCTACCCATAACATGGTTCTCATGGATACTTTTCATCTTCAACAAGATGGAATCCCATGGTCATTATCTCTCAAAACCACACCATTTCATATACCATTAGCATTATTATGTAAATTTTTGCCCTCATAAAGGTAAATCTCTTAACCTAATTGGATTAGTCTATGTATAAACACATTTCATATTGAAAAAATTAATTAGGTCAATATCTTAAGCATTATAGACTACTCCCTTAAAGGACAGCTGCCCAAAAATAAAACAAAAATTGCCACATGCAAGGTAGACTACTCCCTTGAAGGACAACTATCAAGAACATTAAAATAAAGCCAATAAGCTTAGACCAATCCCTTGAAGGATGGCTGAGTTAAATTTGTCAAAAGTAGATCAATTTCATGGAATCTTTTTGCATCGATCAACTTCCCATATACAATAATAAATCAAAATTCCCACTATCAAAACCAATTCTAAAGCCGCAATTGGCTCTCAAGCAACATAATAAGTTGGATGCTAAAATTAGCTTTCCCATGTAGACTTTCTGCATTGATTAGTCTACATATAACATACAACATAAACTTGTCTAATACCATTATTAGGCCACCTATAGAAGGGAAAAACTAATTCACATGAGGTTATCATACATATCACCCATTAACCTTCACAAAACCTATCACCCATCTTCCCTTTTGACTATCTATAAATCAAGGGATTTAGAACTTACTTGACACCTTGTGATCAAGAAACCTTTTTTATCAACTAACTAACATTAATGAATAACATTCAAAGGGATTATATTAATTAAGACAATCCCACTTTGGGTCTATGTTCAATCCTTGTCAAAAATAAAGCATCATGCCCTATTACTATCTTATTGTGCTTAGTTAATGTATTCATCATGACTTTTACCATCTGGTGTTGTAATAACAATAATAATTCTTTTTACATTAAGAAACAATACAACAACCATCACCATAAAATTCATAGCCATAACCATAACATTCATAAGTATCCACCCAATCATAACCATAACCATAACATTCAACTAGCAACATCCAACACATTTGGTACATGTTTATAATAAATTATGCAAATATTTTATTTTAGGTGCGAGGAGTCACATGACACATATAAATTTATTAGACTTTCCATGCCTAAATAATAATTAAAATAATTATTTTATGACTTTAGATTTGTGTTTAACCATCCTTCTACTTGATTGCTCCTTAAACTTGTATATGTAGAATTCTATAGATTTTTAGCTTGTCAATCTTTTTTAATCACCCCTTCAACTTGTCAATATCTTCTAACAAGTTTATTAACACCTACCTTCTCTTTTCACCTTCTTGTCAACCCATCCTTTGCTTCTCCTTGTTCTTCAGCCCTTTCCCATTTTCCATCCCATTCTCATCTCCAAAACCACCATCTACTTTGCTTCATTATTCCTCTCCTTACATATCATCACCCATGCTTACTTGGTCAAAATACCACCTGCTTCTTCCCTCTCCCATCATCTTCTTTGTTTCCTTATTTCACTCCTTTTTTCCTCTTGTTTCCTTTTCTTCCATTTATTTCCTTGTTTTTCATATTCATCACCAAACTATTTTCTCTTTTATCTTTTTTAGACTTGTTTTCAAACCTTTCATGGCTACCCATATCCCTCATTCTCCCCTTACCCTTCATTATTGTTACACTTCTCTCCCCATCCTTTTCAATTCTCTAATATGTCATTCTTTAGTGCATCTCTCACCCCCAATATTCTACCTTTTATTTTTCTTCTCTTTTCTCCATTTCATTTCATTTTTTTTGTCTCCCTTGATGCCCTTCCTTGTTCTTCCTGACCTATATAACCATGCCTGGCTTATTACATCCTTCTCCACCTTCATATTTATTTACGACCTCATTATTTTCTCTTCATCCACCTCCTGGTCCACCTTTACCTCATCCCTCATTGGATCTGCCTTATGTTCTCCAATTTCACCTCCACCTCTTTAGAGTGCAATCATCAATTGTATTACTTCTGTGTACATCTCCTTGTCTGCTTCCTTGTATCCTCTATGCCCTTGCCTTAATGCATGAAATATATTCAGGTTCCTTACTTTAGGAGCATCCTTTTATTCCTTTAATGTCTTTGTATGTTTCTCTCAGACCCTCTTTTTTGTCCCTCTCCAACTATTCCCTTCACTCTCCCTATCACCTTTTTCCTTATCAACCCTCTACCCATTTTGAGCATGCTATAGCCTCTAAGGTCTTCCACTTGATTTTGGTTTACTACAAGATATATACCAACCCTATGGCTCTATAACACAATTTTCCAAGATCTTGAGCTCATATGACCAACCAACAAGCCTAAGCATTGTTAATCCATTAGGATGAACATTAATTCCCTACCTCTTCTGGTCTTACCTATTTTAAACCCCTTTCACTCTGACCTTCAAAGATGTTATAATCTAAAAAAACTTTCAAATTTAATATTTGGGATACCCAATTGGGGATGATAGCTACACCCTCTCACATGCCCTAACCTACCAACTAATAATTTCCCTTGATTCTCCCTTTTAGACTACATCTTCTTACGTCTTGAAATAACCCTACTCTTTAACCATAATCTACAACCTTCTCCCTCAACTAATTAATGTTATTATTATTCACTTCACTCCATATTCTAAAACCCCTCAGTGTCTTTCTTTGAATTCCCTCAGAAACTCAACACTTACTTATTTTGGTGCCCCACTAACTCAAGAGTCAAGGGTTTTAATCTTTGCCACTTCTTATTTACCCACTTTTCTACTTTATTTCCCTAAGCCATTGAATAATAGCCTTCCACATCATGTTAATGACATAGTTTTATAATGTGCATAATGTCAGCTTATTTGGATGGTGATGAAATAACTCATCGGATCATCATGGCAATTTGAGTAGTTATAGATTTTCTAAATCTTGGTACCACATATTTGTACCTTTTTTTTCTTTATGATGGTGGTAGAAACTTCATACTTCAACCTAATTATCCATGTCTATAGATTCATTTTACATAGTTGATGCAGTCATCTAATTACATCCTATGCAATCTCATCCACCATTTTTACCACACCCATCAAAAACTATTTGATATCCAATTGGGATAACCAAGTTAACCAACACCCTTCACCTCAAAAGAACTACATTTGGCCTAACATTATTTTTGGATTCCTATCCATGGAAATATGTAGGTAGTGTCCACTTACCACATGCATTTGGAGTCAACTCGTCCATCCCCTTTTGACCCATACCCAATCCACCCACACTTTCTCCACATCCACCTTGATGTTTATTTATTTTAACCTAAAACATTGGTGTTTTTTACAATAAATTTTAACCATAATGACCAACCTTGCCATGCTAAAATTTTAAATATTTGCACCACCTCATGCAAAACTAGACCATTTTGATTTTCTTGGGAGTACTTCCTACCATGGATACTTGAGTCAACATTAACCCTATTTAATAACCTTGATAAGACTAACCCAATCAATTATGACCAATGTTGGGGACTAATTACCTTATCATTTATCTTAGAACTTAGCATTTTTTCTTATCAACATTGACACCTTTATTCTCTATGTAATCTTGACTATTGCACTTAGTCATATTTTGTGAACCCATTCGCATTTCACATACCTAGCTACCTTGTGGCACTACCTAGTACCTCCCCATCAATTACTTATCAAACCCACACCTAATTCAACCTTTCCTCATTGACTCTCAGTTTGATGGGGAACACCTCCTCCCATACTCAAGGCATCTTTACCTTCAACCAAGTGATTTTTTTAATTTTGTATATTGTTAATTCAAAGCCATAAAACAAAAAGGGGCAAAATATAGATACTAAAAAACTACACATTTATAGTTTTGATGACTAAATGCCTCAAGATCCCCTAAAACTTATTAAACCTTCCCAAAACCCCCTTAACCTAACTAAATCACTATTATCCTAGTCGCAAATATCATTCAAAATAATTATTTGAAAGTACTACTCAAAAATACTATTCACCATCACTATTCACTATGAGACCCACTATCACTATTCATGATGACATGGCATGATGACATGGTATGATGACATGGAATGGTGACATGGTAAGTGACATTACATGTGATTTATAGGTGATATGGAAAGTGATGTGGCTTAGAAGTGATGTGGATTGATGTGGGACATCATACCCCACCTGGGACCCTTCCCAAAGTGTTTGATGACCTCATTCAAGCATCACAAGGGCCCTCCTTGAAATTTGGTGAATTCCCCCTTAAGGGGTCATTTTTTAACATGTATTTTGTCTTCTCACATGAAATTAAACTTTAAAAAGAGATACCTACCTATTTAAGACTTTGGGAAAGATAAAGGGCACCCTTTTTAAACCTTTTAGCACAAATGGAGGCTCACCAACCTAAATGGGAGACTTTAGAACCCACATGGGAATCCCCACCAATATCACCTTGGAATTTTCATCTCCCACATGGAAAATGGTGTCACATTTTGTGTGCCACCCCTTTAAGTGCTTGTGTGAAAGCAAAAAAGGATGGGAAGAAGTCTTTAAGCCTCATTCAAACCCATGTACATGATTTCCATTCAAACTTGGAGACTCATCAACCCACATGGGAAACCTCACCCACCTCACCTTAAATAAATCATGATACCTTTTTGATGAATTCGAATTGCTTCACTATTCCTCTATTTTGGCATGTTTCTTCACACAAAAATGCTACAAATACCCCCTCTCCTTCACCCAAGGTTAAGTTGGAAGTTACTATTTTATTATTAACATTTGTGTTTAACATTTGGATGTATCATCAAGGAGTTTATAATCTTGAAGAGAAAGAGCTCAAGCAACAAAAATCTACCAAAATTACTTGAAGTCTTCATCAACTATCAACAAGCCAATCTTCATCAACAAGCATCTTCAAGCATTGAGGTAATCTTGTTGTTTAGTTATCTTAATTTCTATATTGCTTTCCCTTTGGCCTTATTTTTTCACTTGTTTCCTTCATCACCCTCTTGTCATTTTATCCTCTTATCCATATCCCATTTATCTCGTTTATAACCATTTACCCCTTTACCTTCTTGGCCTCATTTTGACCATTTGCCCCTTTGCCTTCTTGGCCTCATTTTGGACCATTTGCCTCTTTGCTTTCTTGGCCCTGTTTTTACCATTTATCCCTCTTGTTTTCTTGAACACATTACCCTTCAAAATCTCAACCCATTTCCAATCCCAACCAAATCACTCTTTTGACCTTTATCAAACCAATCCAAACCAAAAACCATAACTTTATTTTATCCAAATTTTAGCATTAACATTATTTAAACTAGTTGCTTTATTTTATCCATCTAAGCAAATCATTTAGTTTTCTTGATTAATTTTATATTATTTATTTATTTCATTTCTATTTTATATTCATATAAGTAAAATATATTTCTTTTATCATTACCACTTAAGTGTTTAGAAGTAGGTGGATTGACAACCTCCTAAAAAGCTTTTGCTTCTAGGATCTAGCTCACGCTAGGCAATCCACCCATCTACTTGTCTAACAAACAAGTTTATTTAATTATTTTCTTATTTTTAGATCATACTCTCAAACCAAAGAGGAGATATTCACAATCATTTGGATTCAACATGCACACATTCAATAGGTATTCTTCCACACCCTTCATAACTAGTTTCTACTTTTCACACTTGGGAAAAAGCAAAAATTAGATAGAAACAATGTGTCCTATGTCATAAAAACTATATCACTCAATATTTAATGAAGGAAACTCAACTTACCTTACCTTAAATGGATAATGTTTTGCAAAGTATCTCACATCATGATAGTTGAAACACATAAACTTGATCATAGTTATATGTAGACTCATTTATAATAGGTCTCTTGCATTCTCTATCTCTATGCCCAAACTAATTACAATTATAATAGTAACCATTAAAATTCACATACCTCATGGCATTTAGTTTTCTGATCTGATTTGTCTTCATTTTACTAGCACCTTCATTCCTTTTTTTAAGATTTGTCTTCAAAGACTTATCCACCTTGTTCTCATTGACATTCATGTTAACTTGAGAAGCAAATTTGGGATCTTCATTAAAACCCAATCTAGATCTATCACTAGTATATTTTTGACTCTTTAAGAGGTCATCTAGATCATTAAAAATTTTATCAAACTTGACAAATTATTTTATGTTTCTTGTAGACTTATCTAATTCATCTTTCAAAGACAAAATCTCAAAAGTATACCTTGAACAGTCATCTTATTTAGCTTTTAGGATTGTAGATAAGATTTCCAATTGGAAACTAAGATGCTTGACCATCTCTTCATGCTCCTTGGCATCTTCATTCATTCTTGACTCAAATTCATTTACTTATTCTTCATAGTCCTTGAGTTTAGATTTAATTTTATTATTGATCTTATTCTCAATCTTCAATTCTTCAAGAGCATTCATCAATATAGTCTCATATTACACCTCATCTTTATCATCATCTAAATCACTCCAAGTAGACTCCATTTGAGGTGAACAACTTCCTTCCTCAGACATGAGTAGGGCTTTATCTTCAATAGGAGCATCATCTTCATAATCATAGTCTGAGTCACTAACTTCACTCTCATCTAATGAGATATAATCTTCTTTGTTGTAGAGGCCCTTATTGTCCTTGAAGTACTTCTTCTTATTTTCAAACCTTCTGAATCTATTTTTGCTTTTATTAGACCTAAATAATCTCTTTCCATCATCATGACCTTGATCATGCTCTTCATCATCATCCCTCTTATACTTATGAGGACACTTATTAGCAAAATGTCCTACCTCTCCACAATTGAAACATTTGAGGAGTAGTTTACCCTTATAGTTGCCTGAACCTATTTTCAATTTCCTTGAAATCAAAGAAATTAGTTCATCCTCATCTATATCATAAATGTCATCCACTTTGGGTTTTTTACCTTAGAACTTCTTATTTGGATTCATTTATATCTTGAATGTTTCTTCATTATTTGGTGGTATATCATATTTCTTCCTCATCTCATAGGTAGAAGGATGTCATGTAATTGATCCATATTCAACTAAGTATGATCATTACTTTATCCTATAGAAAATAATTTTAGATCAAACTTGAGGGATAGAGACCTTAATACCTATTTCACTATAATAGCCTCTTCAAGGTTCTCTCTAAGACCTTTGATGATGTTCATAATCTCATCAAATCTCTATAAAAAGGATGCCAAAAAATCTTATTTCTTCATCTTGAGACTTTTAAATTGCCTTTTGTGAGTCTACAACTTAACAAGCTTAACCTTTGAATCTCCTTCATAAATGATTTTAATTTTACCCCATGTCTCTTTAGCATATTTACAATGGATTACCTTCATGTATTTAGTCTCTAAAATACCACAAGTGATATAATTCATTGCCTTTGAATCATTCTCAAATAACTTCTTATTTGTAACACTAGATGGAGAAATAGTAGGTACAAAATAACCATCCACAATAGATTGCCAAATGTCAAACCATAGTGAAATGATATATGTCCTCATCTTTGCACTCAAAAAAACATAATTAGATCCATTAAACATCTATGCTTTCTTAGTAGAGAAACCTCCTTGATGACTACCCATATTGTACCTTAGATCTCCTTCAAGTTGTCAAGCCTTTATCAAAGGACCTACTTTGATACCAATTATTAGAGGTACAATCACTAAGAGGGAGAAGTGAATCAGTAAGCCCAAATATTTCAAATTCAATCCTAGTCCTTCTAAACTATTAAGTAATCAGCATATATTAGCTTGATAAAGCAGAATTAACAAGAGATCTCATTCATTCAATGCATACACAAGATCAAACACACAACACATATTTCTTGTGGGAAACCCTAATGGGGAATAAAATCCACTCTCAAGCCTATAACACATAGACTATGTGTCCTATAAGTGATTACAAATAAGAGATTGGTCAAGTCTTTTAAACCAAAAACTGTGATCAAGTCCTCCTAACCAAAGGCCCTTAATGAAACACCTATTTCAAAAGAAGTAACTTCCCCTAAATAAGATCAAGCCCTTTAGACCCTCATTTGAAGTTAACACCTCCACCTTAGAACTAATTTCTTCAACACCTAATGATGGATATTTGATTTTCTAACCCTTGCATAAATTCCCTCTCTATCTCATACATGCCTCTCACATAGGTATGCCACAATCTCTCTCCTTTACTTAAAATATCCTCATATGCACACTCATACCTCTTTATATATATTCAAATTACAAGATCACTATTATGACCTCATAAATATGACCTATAAGTCATAAACATAGTTAATAAACTATTCTTCTCATCAATTCATTGAATAAGCACACTACCTATCCTCTCTTCTTTGATTTAATGCATACTCCTCTCACACAAGCCTTGCACACATATTATCAAGTCTAGAAATCATTATATTTAATTTCACTATTTTTATATCCTTCATGAATTATCATGTTCATAATAATTATTGTTGTCCAAAATACATTCATTCACCCTTAAGGCTACTTACATGGGTCACACTTAAGCACAACTCTCTTTCAAATAGGCCTAAGTCACCTTTTAGGTCCTATGATGACCCATTCACCTCTTTGAAACTTATTAAATAAAAATAATAACACAATAACACTTTAAAACTCATGGAACCATTCCATATGACCCTTTTAACATCCTCAAATGATCATAGTTTCCAAAACACTCTTTGGCTAAAGCATAATTTGCTCAAACAACATTCTATGCACATAGTCATCATAAACAAACACAAAGTCACCTTATAATACTTCTTTAATATTGTATATTATTGTTCAAACCTTAATAATTCACAAATATGGTCCTCATGGAGTCTAAAACATACTCCAATAGCTACTGCACCTTTAAACATTGAAATACCATCAAAATGAGCTCAAATATATTTCTTGGGTTCTTAACAGACAAACATGAATAACATAGTAAAATTTAAACATCAATATATTTAAATATAACACACTTTAAAATATTAAAATTTATATTTATATATGTGCCTTGGAGTCCTCTACATATTTACTTTTCACACCATAATCAAATTCTGCTCAGATCAAAAGATATAGCCCAAAAACCAAACACTAGGCTTCCCTTTGCAAATTTGAATATTTAAACTCAAATAGTCATAGTTAAACCTTAGTCACTTTACTTGCATATCATGTCCTTTCATATAGGATCAAACATGCACCATTTATATCCTTCTAACTTTAACTCATAATGCACCACTACCCAAATGTTAAACTTTAAATAGTTGACCTCATCTCGTGCAATCTTGTAATCTTGACCACATACACACCATCAATATCTTATACATAAATAGGTCTTTATATATTTTAAACATTTTAAAATTCGAAATCATATTGATCAGTACACCCCATTTATCTGTATATGTACATCCACTGACTCTTAGATCTTGGAAGAAGCTTGATCTTTATCTCTGTTTGACATTAAATGTCAAACACTTATCCTCATTAGACTCAACACACACCATTTATATTGATATTTATGAATGTATATGATCCATTAGATATCCATTTGTTCCTAGTATTTAACATCATGAAAAATAGACTAAGTATGGGGACCATTGTTATCTTTCTAGAAGGCTAACTTTGCATAGTCATATCTTTTACCTCGCTCAATCATATGTTCTAAAATTTAGACCATATGTTCTATTTTAAAAGAGGAATTAAAATATGTATTAATAATATCCTAAAAAAAATTCATGTTCAAGATATAACACCATTAATTTTATCATTCATATTTTTCTTCCATAGAGCCAACTATGTCAAGAACTGTTTGGAATGCCAATTTTGCATAAGCATATCTTTTGATGCACTTCATTGCATGATCTAAAATTTAGCACATATCAACTAGGAAAAAAATTAAAAAATAAATATGATAAAATTATCCTAAAACTTCCACATGTGTGAAATATAACTTCATCAATATGCTTACTTGGCTATTTCTTGCCACATGAAAATTTGGCTAAGTATGGCAAAACATTGTCAAACTGCCTAGGATCCCAATTTTACACTTGTATATTTTTTTTCACTTAGTCACATGAATTTATATTTAGTGAATAATATAAAATTACATATTATAATCCATCCATATGTCAATATTCTCCTAAAACTCTCACATGTGTGAGACATGACATCATCAATATGATTACTTGGCTCTATTTGAACATAGAAAACACTGTCAAAATGCTTAGGAGCCCAACTTTGAAAACACATATATTTGGATACACTTCATCACATGACTTTATAATTTTTGAATAGAAACTAGGAAAAATTTGATCACAACAATATGACCAACTCCCCTTGACTCATCCACATGTGGTAATTATGACATCAGTAAACTACCTACTTAGATTTTCTACCAATAGACCCAAAATGTCTAGATGAAAAAAATGATCAACCAGATGAAATCCACTCATGCACACAAGAAATAAAAGTATATAAAAATTCTTATGGGACACCTATCACATGATCAATACTTCAGACTCATCCCTAATCATCTCTAACCATGCCAAATTTTAAGATTAACCAAGCCTTCTTCAAGCAAACTAGGACAAGCACATTGCACACTTTATCATTGTAACTTAAACTATAAATTCACTTCATTCACTCCCATGGACACCTATATTACATCACCATGACATCACTAACAACTCTCCAACACTTTGATGGTGTGGATGCATAAACTTAGAGTGACTATATATCAAGAATAAATGCTAAAATGAGGAAATCTAGACATTGTATTATGGAGGGATCAAAGGGCTCTCTATCATGATCATTTTTTATTGTTAGTTCACTTTATAATATGAATTTTTATGGGTACATTCACACTAAAAATTTAAATCTCATGTAACATAACATGTCACATTATTGTTCATGAAGCCCTATTACATATCATTATGACCCATACCCACATGACACTTGTAGATAATACATGCTACATGGAATCAATCATGTAAAATTTATGGGGTAAATTCATGTTTGATTTTGAAGAAATTAAGCTATGTCAATGAAACTTGTTGTTCTTGGTATCTCATTGTTGGTACCCCTTCACCCTAAGTTACTGAATGGTGAGGCTCAAGGTCTCTAATATTTTTATTCATAGGATTATCTATATATGATAACCTTTATGAAATTATTTTAGGAAATCCAAAATGGGTTAAAATATCAACTTGATTATTTTACATAAAATTTACTTGTCTCACATACTAAAATGACACTAAAGTAGTAAGAGAAAGGCATGGATCCATATATATATATATATATATATATATATATATATATATATATATATATATATAAGAGGGAATCAATGAGAAGCTAAATAAAAATATGACCTAGTATGTAAGACATTTACTACTAAATATACTTGTGAGTTTTTGTTTGCTTTAAAAATAAAAAAATCTATCATATAAAACTATTATCACCAATTCAGCACTATCCTAGACCATATGAAATATATAAAATGTCAGATAAATTGTGAAGCATATAACCCATTCATTGTGCTTCTCCCTCCTCCCTTTTTTAGCTTTGATTGGGTAGCAATAACATTAATAATTATTACCAATAATGTATAATATAGATACCATTGAGATAAATGGTATCTAATTAGTTAAACATGTTGATTCAATAATTTATACACATGAAGCTGGAGCCCACAAGAATTTAAGTTTGATGGAGATGGAGATGGTATGCATGTTATCAAACACCATTACTAATATAAATATTCTATACTTTTATTCTAAGGAAGAATGTTGAGAATTAAATCATTCATCTAAGTTTTCAAATCTTAATTTTTAGATGTATTCTAGTATAACTTTATATTTTACCTATGGTAATTATGGATATCGAGTATTGTATCACAAATGGTTTCATCTTTCATAGTTTTCATGTTGTACTCAATCTTAATATGGGATTCACATGTATCTACTTACCTAGATTCAATGATAGTATAAGAATTAGAATGAGGGGATGATTTTTCATGAAGTGGTCTTCCAAGTTTTTAATGGAGGGACTGAGGACATGAATATTACTTTTTTTATCAATGTTGTCAAATTGGTTTATCAATGAATTTTGTGTTAACTTAGATTAATTATATAGTAAGAGTGCAAGGGGTGTAAAATTCATTATTATCATGAATGTAACATGGTGTAAAAACACTACCTATTATTGTTATTAGGTTGGATTTTGAATCTTAATCTCTCTTATACCTTTATAGACATCATATGGTTCACCTACTATGTTAAATGTAAAAAAATAAGTTCATGCTATATATAAATTTTTTAAAAAAATGCACTTCCAAAATTTTAATTTATATAATGTGAGGGACATCAATTTTCATGACCATGTGTATAAAATACCTTATAGTTCCATGCCTTCCCCATTCATAGTTCTATTTTGTGAAACACAACCTCAATTCCATATTATTTTGGAGTAATCCTTATGTCAATTTGAAACAAGGGAACAATTTTGGAATTATGATTGATAATTTATCAAAAAAATCTAATCAGGCCTTTCATTCCATTAAAATGTATTTATGGGTGAGTAATTATTGATAGGTTAAATTTGGTGAAGCAAAGCAAGAAAATTATAAATTCATGAAGAAAATAAATATTTTGATGATTGTGACATAATTCACAAATGAACATCACCTAAAGAGGTGTTGATTGAATATGAATCAAGTGAAAATTTATATGTATAATAAAATATCAAATAAATATATAATAAAATTCTATCACTAAAGATATATTTTTAAAAAATCCCTCAATCACACTAAAAATTAGGAATTCAATTCTAATTTATAGCATTAACACTATATGATTCATTAAATATTATTGTGAACATATTATGTTCCCTAGTAAAAACATATCATACAAAATCAACTAATTTGGAGGAAATTTTAAAATATACCCAAAAAACTCAAGACATGCATTTATATATAGATTTTAAAGTACCCAAAGAGGATTTGTAGCAAAATGAACTTGATGATTGATTAACATTGTAGATTATTTGAGGTGTATTTTTAGTCTCACAACCTTTATACACTTGAAAATTTATTTATACATAAAATAAATAAATACAACATAAAGATATACCTTTAAAAAAATTGTATGAGCATGTGTAAAAACTGGACTTTTGTCCAACCTTTAACTTGACCATTTCAAGATGTGTAAATCCAATATAATAGATGGAGAGAAATCTTATTTTATAGATGCATCTTCACTGTCTAAAATTGATCTTGGAAATTAAAACCAATACAATTACAAATATGGATTTATATTATCTGGGGTGATATTTGAAAAATGGGTGTGTCTTTGCTATAAGTGGAGCTTTCCACAAAATTTGTTGAGGTATTTTTTGATTAAGATCTCAATAAGCCTTCCTGAAACCATATATCCACACAAAAACAGTGAAAAGTAATTTACATTTATACCAACATTTAGACTAGTTTTGGGAGAATATCTTGCCTCCACTATACTTTACTATCACCAAGATAAATCATTTAGTTCAAATTTTCACACAACATAGGCAATTTTGTCTTCATCTTTAATTTGCTTTAGGATTGCTTGTTTCAAATTTTTACTATTAGTCTTATAATTAATTGTATTTTCCATATAACATACATTACCAACATATTTTTTTGAATAAATATTACATAACTAATCACAAAAAACAAAGCATAAGAGAATAAATAATTTATTACACATGGTAGTGTTTGATACAATTTCTCAAAATAGGGAGGAACTATCACAACCTTTGCCTTTCCCTAACATTCATATTTTTATTTATAAGATAAAAAATAAATGACTGATAGTTAAAACAAAATCATCAATTTCAACCATTCATAACTAAAGACACATTAATACACTACATATATCCACCAAGATAATAATAACATAACAAAGTTGGATATGTAATAAAAGTACATAGTTGATATGCAAAAAAATTACATAATTGATCCAATAAGTGTATGAACTAGTTTTTATCTCATTGAGGATCCCAAAATTACATAATAACATTATACTATTGAAAATAATATATCATAAAAGTTGAAATATGTTGATAATATGGCATTATGTATCAAATATTGGCACATGAACATTAACATCCTCAATCATATATGAAACATAGAATATACTCAACCATGTCTATAACATGAACATCATCATGCCTAAAACATAAATTATCAACATATAAATTCAATCATTTATTTTCCTCTTTCATTCCTTATTTTGTGTTAACCCACCCTTATCCTAGTATTACAAAATTGAATACAATTAATTTCATAAATAAGAAATAAAAACCACAATAAATTGATTCAATTGCAAGAGTGATTTAAAATCAAGGACAAAAAAATATACTCACTTTAAACTCTCATATTCTCCCCTTCACATTCTTTTTTACAGCCAAGGAATTTTATTTTTCTTGTCGAGTTTTGTAACTCATTCATAAGCACAAGATTTGAATGTATTGGTGATGAAAATAATATAATGGAAAAAACATAATATATTACTTAATTTCATAAATTCCCTTTACCTTACAATCTCCCACCACAATTTATCTTTATTGTGTTCATAATTTTACATCTTGATTTCTTCTTTTATAGTTGTGAACCCTTCAGGAATCAAATTATCGAAGTCATAAACATGTTCTTCTTTTAAAACAATTTTCCTATGTTTGCAGATCTCATACAATTTTTACTCCAAATTCGAATCCATAGACCTCCATTTTCTTCTCTTGATTGGATGCCTTATTGCTTGATGATCTATAATGGGAGGTAACATGTGCATTTCAACACAGTGTGAATTGAATTATGGTTTTGACCATAATTTATTCCTAGTTTCATATAACACAAGACATTTTGGTGAAATATAATAAAATTGATCCCTATATCCAAACTCCTAAATAATATTATAACCATGCTACTTGTACTTGAAGACAGTATACACACATCAAAAGGTTCAAATTAAAAAATCAACTCTTTAAAACAAGCGTCATGATAAAATATTAAACAAGCATCTCTTCAAGTGTTGCTATAGCATTGATGCTCTGATGTGAAATAATCCCACATATTATATACCTGCTAAGACATTGTGTTTATTCTATCATTTTTATTTTTAAGATGAATAGAAAACTTTGAAAGCTATAGAAAATATGGACTTGTTTTCCAATATTCCATATAATGTTTCTTTTAAATGGTAAGGGAAAAAAATCCACGCATAACTCACAAACTTTTGTCCTAGGATGTTTTGTGAATTATTTATATGAATCAACTCAAAAATACTATAAATGCATCACCATTCAATTTGAATTTTCACCAATATTGGTACTTTATTTTGAGAAATTTATATAATTTTGGATTCCATCATTCACTACAATATAATAGATCCACTTTTCCTCCTTTAAAATTTATATAATTTTGGAATCCAATAAATTTGTCAATCATTATGTTTTTTCAACCAAATGTTTATTATATTTATTAATGTGTCTCTATTTGGAATATTCAATGTCTACAATTAAAATAAAAAATAATTTAAGAAATAATCTACACCTTAAGCAATTAATAACATCAACACACTTCTACCAAATTAGAATTGATCCATGGGATTGAGTGTTGAAGTGTTAAGTGGGATAACCACCTCCTTGAGGTTTATAAATTGGGACTGAAACACATGAGTATAATAGGTTAGTTGAGTTAGTAGGTAATCCAAATATAATGAAATCCAATAACTAGCCTAAGAATGTGACCTCAAATTGAGAAATATTAAAGAGAAAGAAAGATAAAATAAGTGGAGACAAATAAAACATAATTGAATTACCTCCCTTTGTATTCTTCTTCTTTCCATATTTCAAACATGATGTGCTTAGATTTTTATCTGTAATCTTCTTAGTGGATGTGCATGATCAAATTAAAAACATATCCCTTGCTAAATGAACTATTTTTATTAGATGATGAATAATTTATTTTAAGTAATCTCTCTGAATTTATGTAACTTCATTGTGTTATCAATAATTGATAAAGATAGAGGAGGAACCCTCTCTCTATAGCTTTTAGGAATGGAACGAAGACCATAAATCTTGAATTAATATCTATATTTGAAGATCATTCCTCATGAAAGTAATATTTAATTTAGTAATGGGAATCTTGGATGATGAAAGACATGTGAAAGAATTTGGTATTGTAAAATTGGATAATGGATAACATTGGATTATAAAATTGGATAATGACAATCATGCGAGGACCATAAATGAATATTAAATTAATTTATGGGAAAATGTGAGGAAAATAAAATTATAAAATTGGATAATTAAATGAAGCAAAGGATTATGTCATCATGTGAGTATTATTTTAATTGGATAATGGAGAATCTTAAGATTACATGGAAATATAAAATTTGATAATGGAAGCATATGGAGATTAAGTGGGATTATGAGATGGATTTGATTATGAGTTGGATGATGATGTGATGACATCATATATTTGAGATGGAAAATGGATTATTTTATTTATATAATATGAAAATGTGTATTGAATGGAATTTTTAATTAGGATGGGATTAACTAATTAACAAAGGTTAATTAACTAATGTAATGTGTGTGATGAATAATGAAGTGAATAGTGATGATGAATAATGATAGTGAATAGTGATGATATATTAGGATTTGTTAGTTATTTAGGGATGATATTAGATGATAATTAGTAAATAGTTAATATTGACACACAGTTTCTTATTTTAGGTGTCTACATTTTCCCTCTCTTTGAGAGGGCATTGTGAGACATGATGGGTGGAATAAAGACTTTTGAAAGAAATAAGAAGCCAAATAAAAAGTATGAAAGGATGAATTATAGATGATGATGGATGAAATAATGTGATGAATGATTCCCCCTCAAGAGGACATTCAAGGATGAATAGATATGAATGGACTCTAAAAAAAGAGAGAAATAAGTTAAAATGTAATAAGTAATGGGTGGATGATGAAGAAATAGGGGTTGGGATACTAAATGTGATGATGATTAGATGAAATTAACCTATGAATGAGATTAAACCACTTGACCTAATGTTTTCATGCTTTGATTATTGATAATAATAAAATGGTTTAACCCAAGTAAGGAAATCTTGGGAAGGACACATCCCAAGATAATGAGTTGCATATTTAACTTTATCCAAATAAGGTAAAAAATATGAGCTTAGACTAGATAATTTTCCAAAAATAGGTAAATGACATATTTTGCCCAAGTAATGTGGATTTGATTTATTTTCCCCAAATAGGGTGGATTTGATCATCAATTGGATAAATTGACTAATTGATTTGAAAGAATATATCAAGGATTTAATGTATTTCATGGATTAAGGATGATATGATAACATTGATGATGGAATAAACTTATCTGTGGATGGTAAAAATAATTTTCAAATAATTAATGAGTCACAATAACTAGGCATATAAGGATGCCCCAAGTTTAAATGATGAATATGGAAGGATGAAATGATGAAATAAAAATATAATTTGGGGGAATGACATGGGAAGGAAGAATGGCCAAGCCAACTTTAGAAACCCCATGTAATTGAATGCTACCTACATAGTTTGAAGGGACCTCAGGTTGATGTAGTTTTACCTTGAAGGGAGGTATGATTATGAATATGATGAATGAAGAAATTAAATTAACCCATGGAAGAGATTAAATCACTTGAGATAATTCTTGATTGATTTGAATTATTGATAATGATGAATTGATTTTACCCAAGCAAGGAATATTTGGGAAGGATACATCATAAGATAAGTTGAGCACTTTGATTTACCATAAATAGGGTAGATTAGGGAATGAAATATCCCAAAATGTTACAATCTAAGATTAGATGGATTGATCAATGGATTTTTAAACATTGGCTAAGTAATTAAGTGATTTTAATAAATGGGAAATAATGGATAAAAAAGTTTTGATAGGTTGACGCAAACTTATATGTGGATGGTATAATGAATTTCCAAAGAATGAATAAACTACAAAAAAATAGGCACATGAGGATGCTACAAAGTGATGAAATAATTATCAAAGAGTTGTGTGATGAGGTATTGAGGGATATCAAGGTTTGTGGATATGATTCAATGGATTGCATTTAGTTTTTACACATTGATTAGGAAGTGGATGAATATAATCATGATCTTGGAAAGGACCTTGTCTTATCCCTATTTGGTGATCCTCAAACATGGATGGTTTGGTTTATATTTCTATGGATTTTGGTGAATAAAACCTTGGATATAAGTGCTTAGTATAACACATCAGTTAAGATAATAGCCTTACATTTTTTTATACTTGCAATATTCATCTTTTCAATGCCACTCAAGTTTTGGGATGTTTTCATAAAAATATTTGGTGCATGGATACACAATCATGTTTGCTTTAAATAGTTGGTAAAATATTTATTTCAAGGGTTCATTGAATGCTAGTTTAGAACTTGGTTGGAATGTGGATGGAATTAGATTTTTTATGTATTTATTGTGGCTTTATGTCTAGATGGATACTGGATAAGGGTGCAAAAATGGATTTCCCTTTACTAGTATGAACATGATCAAGTTTGTAGCTATTGGATGGGATGTTCAATTGATGATGATGTGAAAATGTTTGACTTTACTTGCTTATTATGGAGACTAAGTTTTCAAAATTGAAATATGAAAGTAGTTAGGCACCTATTTATAAAAGTCATAAATATATATCATATTTATTTTCAAACATGTATCAATCAAATTAGGATTTATCTTGATCTGTTTTGGATGCCTATAGGCTTGAATGGAATTTGATTTGATATTTTAATTGGTTGATTTTTTTTATTTTATTTAGATCAAATTAGATTTGTAGTTTTAATTGAATGGAATAAAAAGATGGATGTTATGACTTTGTCATTCCCAATAGAAAAGTAAGGGAGATTGAATGGAAAGATGAGGATATTATTTAAATTTGGATGTTGGACTTGGAAGTTGGATTTGTAAGTCATAATTAGAAATTTTGAATGGAATTTGGAACTTGGATTGTAATGTTTGAATTGAATTTTGAGGTCTAATTTGAATTTAGATTTGAAAATTGGACTTGAATTTAGATTTGAATTTGGAAGTTGGATTTGAATTTAGATTTGGATTTTGAAGTTTTATTTGAATTTTGATTTGGAAATTGGAATTGAATTTATAAGTTTTATTTGAATTTGGATTTGGATTTGGAAATTGGATTTGAATTTGGATTTGGAAATTGGACTTTAATTTGAAAGTATTTAAATTTGGATTTGGATTTGGAAATTGAACTTGAATTTTTAAGTTTGATTCGAATTTGGATTTGTAAATTTGATTTGCATTTGAAAGTTTCATTTGAATTTAGATTTGGAAACTAGACTTAAATTTATATTTGAATTTTTACTTGGAAGTTTGATTTGAATTTGGACTTGGATTGGATTTTGGAATATACTTTGAATTTGAATACAAAAAATGGATTTGGAATTTGGACTTGAAATTTGAAAGTTTGTTTTGAATTTTGATTTGAAATGGATTCAGATTTGAATTGGAGAATTGAAAAATTGAATTTGTAAATTGGAATTGAATTTAGATTTGGATTTAGAATTTGGAATTGAAATTGAATGTGACAATTATATTTGGAAGTTAGACTTGAATTGGAAGGTGGATTTGGATTTGTAAATTAGAATTGGATTTATAAATTGGAATTGAATTTGGATTTGGAATTTAAAATTGAATTTGAATTTGGAAATTAGATTTTGAAGTTAGACGTGAATTGGAATGTGAAATTTGGATTTGGATTTGAAAATGGAATTGAACTAGAATGTGGAATTTGGATGTAAAAATTTGAGTTGGATTGGATTTTAGATTAGAATGTGTAAAATGGATTGGAAGTTGGGCTTAGGATTTTAAGGTTTGTTTTGAAATTGGATTTGAATTAGATATAGAAATTGGACATGGAATTTGTAATTTGAATTTGGACATGAATTTGGAATGTGGAAATTTGATTTTGAAATGGAAATGAATTTGAAATTTTAAAAAATGAAAATTTGGATTTTGGAATTGGAATTTGAAATTGAAAGCTAAATTTGGGACTTTGGAATTGAATTTGAAATTATAAAATTTGGAAATTTGGATTTTGGTCTTTGAAATTTAAAATTGGATTTTGGATTTGGAATTAGAATATGGATTTAGATTTGAAAAATTGGAATGAAATTAGAATGGGGTATAAATAGATTAGATTTAGAAAAGTGGACATAGCTTCAAATGGATAGAGTAACAATATGATGCAATAAACACAACATTACAATATAAAAAGATGAGTTTTGATTTAGGATGAATTAATTCTTACTACATAAGTGTATATTGACAAAGTTTAGACTCGAGATAATTTGACTTGTTGATGTGTAAGTTATAACATGTAGAACATGTTGGAGAGTTGTCATTGATTTCATGGTGATGTAATATATGTGTCTAGGTGAGTGGATGAAGTGACTTGATATTCTAAGTGACAATGACAAAGTGTGTAATGTGTTTGTCCTAGTATGCTTAAAGTTGGCTTGGTTGATATTCAAATTTGGCATGGTTAGGGATGTTTATGGATAAGTATGGTGATTTGAGGATGTGAAAAAGATCTCATAATAGGTATTACATACTTTTATTTCTTGTGTGCATAATTTAAATTCATCTGGTAGTTCATAGTTTTCATCTAGACATTTTGGTCCAATGGTAGAGAAATTTGAGTGAGCAAATTGATGATATTAGCATTTGCATGTCTGGATGAGTCAAGAAAATTTTGTCATATGGATGTGATCACATTAGTACCAAGTTGATATGGTCCAATTTTCAAGTCATTCAATGAAATTAATTCAAATATATGTGGGTTCAAAGTTGGCTTCTCAGACATAATTCACTAAGTTTCTATACTTAGCCAAATTTACAAAGGGGTTCAAGTAAAGCCAAGTAATAATATTGATGTAATAATATATCTCATGCATGGAGATGTGAGGTGGAAATGGTCATATGGAGTTGTTTATTTTTGTTCCTAATTTTTATGTACAAAATTTTAATTCATGCGATTCAATGTAATAAAATATATGCATGTGCAAAGTTGGGTTCTCGAGCATTTTGATAGTGTTTTCTAAGTTCAAATAGAGCCAAGTAAGTAGTTTGTTGATGTCATATATCTCAAATGTGAAGGTTTTAGGATCATATTGATATATTTATGGAATCCCCTATGGTATAATATCTTATGTGCTAAATTTCAGGTCATGGGAGTAAGCACAACAAAATTTATGCAAGTGCAAAGTTGGCCTTTCAGGTAGTTTGGCATAGTTGGCTCTGTGGTAGAAAATTTTGAGAAGCAATTTAATGGAGATATATATCACTCATGTGAATGTTTAAAGATAATTTTAATATATGGTTTAATTTTGTTTTGAAAGGTGATCATATGGTCCAAATTTTAGATTATGTGTAAAGCACAAAAGAATTTATTAAGGTTCAAAGTTGGCTACTCAAACAGATTGCAATGGTCCCCATACTTAGTCAATTTTGCATAAGGTAATGTTTGATCAACTCTCAAAGAGATATATGATGCACATTTGATCCAAGATGTTAGGAATTAGTGAGATGTTAGGAAGTGCTCAAGGTTTAATTTTGAGAAAAGATATAAGATAAGGATCTAATGGTTCATGTTTTATCATGTGTTTGAGATCAACAGAGCATAGTAAGTCAAAATGGTCAACCTATTTGAATTTTAACATTATTAAAGTTTGATTTCCTTAAAATAATATCAAAAAATCATGTTTTTCCAAGTTAATAAAGGACATGAGATGATATCAAAGTGGTCAAGGATTAATTATGTATGTTGGCATTTGAATATTCAAATTTGTAAAGGAAAAAATGAGAGCTTTGTATTTTGCTTATACCTTTTGATCTAAGAAAAATTTATTCATGGAGTAAGAATAAAATTTGAATAAAACTCCATGGTGTATCCAAATAACCTAGTTATAAGGTCTGATTTTATGTATATTCAAAGTTATTGAGCTCTAAAGTTTACTATGTATTTGATTGTGTTCTATAAGTAAATCAAGAAGGATAATTGAGCTTATTTTGATGTTGTTCAGATGTTTCTTGATGAATTATCTATTGGATAGTATTCTATACTCCATGATAGTTGTCTTTGTGTATTTTGGATGTTTGAGCAACTCATATTCATTATTATTAAAGGCTAAAAAGTTGATTATGTGTTCATTCATGATGTTCTTGTATACAAGGCTAATGTTTGAGTAGATTGTGCATATGCAAAGGGGAGAAAAATTGACTGTAATCATTTTAGGATGTCTAAGGGTTCATGTGGAATATAACTATGTGTTTTGATAAGGTCTTATGTTCTTAATTTGCTCAATGAAGTGCTAAATAAGTGAATAGGTCTTCATGAGATCTATAAGGGCTAGTAAGGCCTATCTGAAAGGTGTAGCTGCTTAAGTGTGACCCATAGATGTTAAGGCCAACCTTGAGTAATGCATTGAGATGTGTCTTTATATGAAAGAATCCTTAAGGTTTAACGCAAGTCTAATATCCAAACAATAAATTGATAAACATGAAGGCTCAATAAATAGTGAAACCAAAGGAGATGGTTTCTAGGCTTGTTAGAGAGGAGTAGGAGCAAAGAGTGAAGAGAAGATGAGAGGTAGTGTTCCTAGTGGATGATTTGATGAGATGAATAAATTAAGGACTATGTGTATGACATGTAGGTCATAATTATAATGATATAATAGTGTTGTTTTAGGTTGAGGATGAGTGAAGTGTAAAGTGATCCAAAAGGTGGCTTTGGATACATTGTGAGTGTGAGAAGAAGTAAATGAGGTTGTGTTCTCATAGGTTCATCATCAAGTGTAGAAGACATCAGTTCAAAGGTGGAGGTGTTCATATCAAAGGAGGGTCAGAAGGACTTGATCATCTTTAGGGGTAAGTTCTCTTTATGGAATAGAAGTTTCACTAAATACCTTTGGTTAGATGGACTTGATCAAGGTTCTAGGTCAGAAGGACTTGAGTAAATAGGTGGTTAGAAGGACTTGATCATCTTAGGGTAGGTATTCCTTATGGAATAGCTATTTCATTAAAGGCCTTAATTTAAAAGGACTTGACTAGTATCATGTTTATGATCATCTTATAGGATAGTAGTCCATGTGTTTACAAGATTGAGAGTGGGTTTTATTCCCTAAGAGGGTTTCCCATGTAGATCTTGTGTTGTGTATGTGATCTTGATTTATCCTTCTTGTTCACTATTATGAATGATCTATATGCTTCATGAATGATTATATTAGATGCTTAAGTATTTGAAGGATTTGGAAATTGAATTGAATTATTTTCCATAATTGATTCACCCCCCCTCTTAGTGGATTTTACCTATAATAATTGGTATCAGATTAGGTCCTTTGGTAAAGGTTTTATAACTTGAAGGTGATTTAAGGTACAATGGATAGTCTAAATGTGCAAGGTGGTTTATATACTAAGCAAGAACAAATGTTTAATGGATCTAATTATGCATTTTTGAGTTCTATGATGAGGACATACATTATGTCCCTAAGGTTTGATGTATGTATATCTATTTTTGATGGTTATGTTTCTCCTTCTATTCCTCCATCTAGTGTTATAGAAAATAAGTTTTTTGAGAACAATTCTAAGGCAATTAATGTCGTCACTTGTGGTCTTACAAAGTTTGAGTTATCAAAGTAATCTATTACACATCTGCCAAAGAAATACAAGATAAATTGAAGACTATTTTTGAAGGAGATTCAAAGTTTAATTTGGCAAAGTTATAGACTCACTGAAGATAATTTGAGAGTCTCAAGATTAAATAAGAAGATTTTATTGCATCCTTTTTGTAGAGAGTTGATGAGATTATGAACACTATCATAGGTTTTAGAGAGAAGCTTGAAGAATCTACTGTAATATAAAAGGTATTAAGATCTATCTCTTTCAAAATTTATTCAAAAGTGTTTGTTGTAGAAGAACGTCATGATCTTACTCAGTTGAAGATGGATCAATTACATCACATCATTACTACCTATGAAATGAGAGCAAATGATGATATACCACCAAAAAAGGAAGCACCATTAAAGACTAAACTGAAGCCAAAGAATAAGTTCCAAAGTAAGAAACTCAAAGAAAATGAACTAATTGCTTTGTTTATAATAAAATTGAAAATAGGTTCAGGTAAGTATAAGGGTAATCTACCCTTAAAATTCTTCAATTATGGAGAGGTAGGACATTTTGCTAATATGTTCCCTCCTAAGAATAATAAGGATGATGATGATGAAGAGCATGGTGAAGACCAAGATGAATAAAAGAAGACATATAGGTATAATAAGAGGAAGAAAGGATTCAAGAAGTATGATAAAAAGAAGTCCTTCAAGAATAGGAAGAGTCTCTACACCAATAAATATTACATCTCATCAGATGAGAGTGAAGATAGTGACTCAGATTTTGATCATGAATATGATTATCCTATTGAAGATTAATCCCTCTTCATGGCTAAGGAAGGAAGTTGTTCACATAAAAAGGATTTTACTTGGAGTGATTCAGATTATGAGAAAGATGACGTGAAGTATGAGACTGAATTGATGAATGCCCTTAAATAACTAAAGATTGAAAATAAGATTAACAAGAAGATGAAGTCAGGTTGGGGGGTGTAGTCAATTGGTAAGGCATTTTCGTTGTGGCTCTGTCGATCAAGTGTTTGAGTCCCCCCTAAACCTGTGGTACCGGTATTAGTCATGTCTAGCCAGTGGTGCCGGTCATGTTAAAAAGTTTGCCCAGCTTTAATAAAGTGAGAAAAAAACAAGAAGATGAAGTCACAAATCAAGGACTATGAGAAGCAATTTAGTGTGTTTGAGGCAATATTGGTTGAATACTATAGAGAACATGAAGGTGTTGTCATGTTTCTTAATTCTAAGTTGGAATCTATGTCTACAAGTCTAAGATCCCAAGAAGAAGAATGTTCAAGGTATGTAATTGAAATTGAGTCATTAAAAGTTAATTTAGATAAGACATCTAGTAAGGAAAAGTCATTTACGATATTTGAAAAAATCTCAAGTGATCTGGATAATATTTTGAGTGGTCAAAATCATGTAAGTGATAGAATTGGCCTTGGATACAAAGAAGAACCAGAGAATTTCAATCAAGATAAGATGAAGACTAATGTAAATAAGGACAATCAGACTATGAAGACAAATTAGATCAGACAACCAAATTCCATGAGGAATGAAAACTTCAATGGTTACAGTTTGGGCATAGATCTAGGAAATGCAAGAGACCTGTTAGAAATGAGTTTGTATGAAACCATGATGGGGGTCATTAGTTAAAAGGTGTAAGCAAGGTTGAGTGTTTTAACTGTCATGATGTCGGACACTTTTCTAAGCATTATCCAAATAAGGTAAGGTAAGGTGAGTCTTATTCAAAAGGAGTATTTTGTTTCAGTTGTTATGACATAAGACACATTGCAAGATTTTGTCCATATTAGGTAGGGAAAGTTGAGTTCACTTAAATAAGAATGGTTTTCTACAAGTGTGAACAAATTGGTCATATTACTAGGTTTTGCAAGTGAAAGCCTACAAGTTAGTATAATCTTAATCAGGTTCTTAGAATGCAAAGGAAAAGACAAGTTAATACATGGAAACCAAAGGTTGAAGTATGAGTCATGATGAGACTATAGGTCTAAGTAATCTATTTCTATGGTGGAGAATGATATAGACACTGAAGAATGCCAAGAGATTTCATTGTCTACTCATGTTGAGAATAAAGAGACCAAGCTCAAGGAGAAGACCAAGGTACTAGTTGATTTAGTTATAAGGTGTGTATTTATCCAAATTAACATCATGTTATTGTTGATAAAGTTTCTTGAAAATAAAATTAGTTGTCAATGCCTAGTAACAAGATTCCAAACTATAAGGAAGATTATTCAGTTGAAAAGGTATGTCATGAATCTATGTTGTCTCTATGTGTTGTCAATTCTATCATAAAATAAAAGTAAAATGTTGTAGTAGAGGAGTAAGTTATTTATCTTAAGCCTAAGAAGAAGAAGAAGGAAAATCTAGCCTATAAATACAAAATGATTCTATTGGTTACTAAGGAGATGTGGGCCACTCTTGCCTTTAATGTTCTTAGGACATTATGGTGTATATGAGGTCTTTATCTATGGTTCTTAAGAGACTTCTTTCACAAGAGAAGCAATTGTTATTATGTATGTAGTGTCTATAGTATCAAAATGGAGGTTTCATGTGGCATAATGATTTTAAAGGAATGATAAGAAGAGTTTGGTGCTCAAAAAATATTTTGTACTTTTTTCTGATGTGTTCTAGGTGTTTTTATGTCTTGTTGATCCTATTTATGTTTTTTTGGACGTTCTTGTGTGCTCTTGAGTTTATCTTTCTTGTTGAAGGTCTTAGCCATGGTATAGGAATTCAAGGTTACCAAAGGTGTGAAGATTCAATTATTGGTATAGAATTATGTGATGGTTGTCTCGAGGTGTGCAAGAAGTTTCAGAGGTGGGCATTGACTAAGAGGTTTGTTAACTTTATTTTCTTAAAGATTCTAGGTTTATGGCCTTTGCTATAAAATTGGTTTTCCTTATGAGTTGAGGTATGAGGATTATTAATAGGTTTAATGAGACAAATTTGTTATAAAATTAAGCTTCATAGAGATCTGAAGGTTTGTGTTTTTCAAGTTATTCTTTTTTTTGTCAAGATAGAGTCCTAATTGGCTAGTAGGTTTTTGAAGGAAGTATGTTTCATAAGATGAGATAGGTAATGAAAATTTGTGTTATTGAGGTGTAATATGATATTGATTTGGATAAGAATTTTTAGGTCTTGAAGATGTGTCTATCAAAATTTGTGGGCTCTGTAAGTTCTAAGTAGGGCTATAAGAAGTCTAGACGTGCCTAGTGTGAAGATTTGATGTTTTGCTTAGTTTCTCTAAAAGAGAAATACATTAGTATTTCAAGGTTATTTTTTAGGTTGGTTTAGAGTATTTTTTATATTTTTTGAGTGGCATAAAGTTTTTTTGATGTTTCTTGTGGTTGCTTGAGAAAGAAGGGTTGTAAGCCTATGTAGTGGTTCTTCATGATGTGTGGAGATTTGAAGATGATCAAGAGGTGAAATGGATAAAATATCTTATTTGGAGTGCCTATAAAATGTTTTATTGGTGAGTTTCATTAGACTTCAATATTTTTGTGTGTTCTTTCTTTTTTTATTGTAGTGCTTGGTGAAGAGGGTGTTCGCATAGAGAAAGAGGAAGTTGTCAAGGCAAGATGAGGTTAGCTCAAGGTAATGGGGAGTTTGTACTATATTTTAAAGATGGTCTTATCATATTGGTAGTATTTTTATGTCCTTATGATCAATTGGTTCCCATTTTTCATTATTTATAAGGGGGAGAAAGTTCCTATGGTGAGAGTACTTGAAGAGAAAGAAGGAAGGTGAGTTGTATATTATTTTATGATGAGTGTTGACAAAAATGACAAAGGGCAAGATTATCTAAGATTTTTTAATGATGTCATGGTGATTTCATAGATGTTTCTAGGTGAGTTGATGAAGTGCCTTGATAGTCTAAGTGACAATGACAAAGTGTGAAATGTGCTTGTTCTAGTATGCTTAAAGTTGGCTTGGTTGATCTTCAATTTTTCCATGGTTAGGGATGATAATAGATAAGTATGGTGATTTGAGTATGTGAAATAGGCCCCATAATAGGTATTATATTCTTTGAGTTCTTATCTTCATAAGTGGAATTCATCTGGTTGTTCATAGTTTTCATCTAGACATTTTAGTCTAGTGGCAAAGAAATATGAGTGAACAGATTGATGATGTTAGCATTCACACATGTGGATGAGTCAAGGGGAGTTTTTCATATGGTTATGATAAAATCAGTCCCAAGTTTATATGGTTCAATTTTAATTTCATAAAATTAATCATATTCAAATATATGTGGGTGCAAAGTTAGCTTCTCAAACAAAATTCACTAAGTTCCTATACTTAGCCAGATTTGCAAAGGGGTTCAAGCTAAGCCGAGTAAGAATATTTTGCACACACAAAGGTGTAAGGTGAAAATGGTCACATGGGTTTATTTATTTTTGTGCCTAGTTTCTATGTGCCAAATTTTAGGTCATGAAATATATCATGATAAAATATATGCATGTGTAAAGTTGGGCTCCTAGTCATTTTGCCAGTGTTTTCTATGTTCAAACAAAGCCAAGTAAGTAGTTTGTTGACATCATATATCTCACATGTGAAGGTTTTAGGATTATATTTATATATTTATGAAATATTATATGTGACAATATCTTATTTTTTAAATTTAAGGTCGTGTAACTAAGTGTAACAAAAGTTATGCAAGTGTAAAGTTGGCCTCCCAGAAAGTTTTTGACATAGTTGGCTCTGTGGCAAAAAAAATTGAGAAGTCATTTTAATGTTGATATATCTCACTCATATGAAGGTTTCAAGATAATTTTGATATATTGTTGGATTTTTTTTTAAAGGTGATCATATGGTCCAAATTATAGATCATGTGTCTAAGTGTAGAAGAAGGTATTGAGGTTCAAAGTTGGCTACTCAAACAAATTGCAATGGTCCCCATACATAGTCAATTTTGCATAAGGTAATGTTAGATAAACTTTCAAAGAGATATATGATGAATATTTTCTCTAAGAGGTCAAGGAGAAATGATATGGTATGAATTGCTTGAGGTTTAATGCTGAGTAAAGTTAAAATATAAGGATCCAATAGTTCATGCTTTATCATGTGTTTGAGATCTACAAAGCATAGTAAGTCAAAGTGGTCAACCTGTTCAAAGTTTAATGACATTAAAGTTAAAAATCCTTAAAATAATATCAATGGAGTGTGTTTGGATAATTTTATTGAGGACATGATATGATAACAAAGTGGTCAAGGTTTAACTATAACCATTAGCATTTGAATATTTGAATTTGTAAAGGGAAAAACTAGAGTTCTATATTTTTCTTATAACTTTTGATCTTGGATGAATTTATTGATGGAGTAAAAAAATTTGAAGAGGAATCCATGGCACATATAAATAACCTAGTTAAAAAAAATTATGTTCATACAGTCAAAGTTATTGACTCCAAATTTGACTGTGTATTTGACTATGTTTTGTAAGTAACCCAAGAAGGATAATTGAGCTTGTTTTGATGTTGTTCAGATGGTTCTTGATGAATTAACTATTAGATATTATTTTTAACTCCATGAGAGTGGGATGTGTGTGTTTTTCATGTCTTAACAACTCATATTCAATATGACCAAAGGCCAATAAGTTGACTATGTTTTCATTCATGATGTTCTTGTGTACAAGGCTAATGTTTGAACAAATTGTGCATATATAGAGATGAGAAAAATTGATTGTAATAATTTGAGGATGTCAAAGGGGTCATGTGGATTGGAAATATGTGTTTGGATAAGGTTTTTTGTTCTTAATTTGTTCAATTAAGTGCTAAATAAGTGAATAGGTCTTCATGAGACCTATAAGGGCTAGTAAGGCCTATTTGAAAGGCATAGTTACTTAAGTATGACCCATAGATGCTATGGATGACCTTGAGGAATGTATTAAGCCATTTATTATTGTGAAATAATCCTTAAGTTTTAAGGCAATTCTAATGGCCAACCAAGAAATTGATAAGTATGAAGGCTCTATATATAGTGAAACCAAAGGAGATGGTTTTTAGGCTTGTGAGAGTGGAGTAAGAGCAAAGAGTGAAGGAAAGAAGAGAGGTAGTGTGTTCAGTAGATGAGTTGATGAAATAATAAGATTGAGGACTATGTGTATTACTTGTAGGTCATAATTTTGATGATAGAATAGTGTTCTTATAGGTTGAGGATGAATGAAGTGTAAAGTGATTCAAAAGGTGGCTTTAGATGTATTGTGAATGTGTGAAGAAGTAAATGAGGTTGTGTTATCAAAGGTCCATCATTAGGTATAGAAGACATTAGTTTAATGGTGAAGGTGTTCATATCAAAGGAGGGTCAAAAGGACTTGATCATCCTTAGGGGTAGTTGCTCCTTGTGGAACAAGATTTTCACTAAATACCTTTGGTCAGAAGGACTTGATCATGGTTTTAGGTCAAAAAGACTTGACCAAATAGGTGGTCAAAAGGAATTGATCATCTTAGGATCAAGTTCTACTTGTGGAATAGTTTTTTCACTAAAGGCCTTAGGTCAAAATCACTTGACTAAGTTTCTTGGTTAGAAGGACTTAACCAATCTCATGTTTGTGATCATCTTATAGGATAGTAGTCCATGTGTTTGCAGGATTGAGAGTGGTTTTTATTCCCAAATATGGTTTCCCACATAGATATTTTGTCATGTGTGTGGTCTTGATTTATCCTTCTTGTTCACTGTTATGAATGATGTTTATGATTCATGAATGATTGTATTGAATGCTTAAGTATTTAAAAGATTTGGAAATCAAATTGAATTGTTTGCCACCACTAATTTACCCCCCCCCTCTTAGTGGATTATATCTCTAACATAACGAGGTATAATATTTATAAAAAAAATAACACACATATAAGATAAGCCCTATCTTAGTGGTAAAATATGTGTGCAATGTGACTATAGCCCACACATCTACCTCAAAAGGAGTGAGAAAAAGTTAATCTCTTAAACCTCACTCCAAGTGGTATGTTGTGAGATCTTGGGGGAGGTTGGTTTCCCTTTAACTACAAGTTATTTTTGGCTAAGTGGTCTTACTCTAAATTTTTACAAATCTTTCTAGATGGTCCTTGATATACCTCACAGAACATGGATCTCAAAAATACATTAAAGAATAAAAAATAATAAGTAATTCATAGAAGGGTTTATCCTCTTCATGACCACTTCAGTCATAGGATCTCAATGAAGTGATACCAAAAATTTAAACTTTAGAGTAATTTTTGAAACCTTAGGTATTAGAGGATGAAACCCCTCATGTCATGGTGTGTATAAAACATATAAATGCTTAAGCAATTAAAATATTTGGTTACAAATTTATATATCCCATCATATGTATGGGATTGGTATGTATGTTGGGTAATTAATCCCAGACACCATGCCTCATGGACTTGAAATAAGGTGAATAAATCCACCCCACATAGCCAAAAATGAAAGGTTAAATATTTTTAATTCTCAATTTCCCATAAACAGAAAAGAGAACAACATACTCTAATTTCACTTTGGGTAAAAATAATAGTAATCTATGTGCTTTTGATCACTTAAGGTCCCTCAAGTGGGCAATGGGAGAACATAGACATGATGCATTACCCATAAAACACACAAATAATTATTAGAGTAGGTTGTTTATCTTAGCTCATGTTCATCTAGGTGCTTTATTTTTTCCCTTTTATTTAGTTATTCCTACCCACTTATATGTGGATATTTTATTTATATTATTTTATATATTATGAGATATTATATATTAGATATTATGGGGATATTTTATAGTTTTTTGTATCCTTTAGGGATAATTATCTCCCAATCCTAGAATTGATCTCTTAGTTATGATTGATCTTCCTTGCCTATGTATGTAAGGCACATTCATTATATTTGAAAAGCTATGGAGATATAATATATGATATTTTTTATATCTATATATAAATTTATTCTATTAAATTGCTTTTAAATTCTTGTTTTTATAAATGTGATGTTATGTTAACACTAGAGATCTTTCTGGCTTGGAACAATCTGATTCTCTTTCCTTTCATGGTTTCATAGCTTAAGGTGTCGTAGTTGTTCATTTGTGAATTAAATGCAAGGACATATTTTATTTCATATATCCAATGTTTTTTCTTGTTATTTAAGACATGTTTTGCATCTGGTTTATATTGGTTCTATTTTTTTGTAGAATGATCTGGAGGTGGATTTATTTTTCTTTGGCGACATTTTTTCAATGTCATTCTAAGTTCTCCACACCATCCTATATTTTGGGAGTGTTAACCTTGAAAATATAAATAGTGGCCTATGTTTTTTGTATCATTGGCACATTTACCCTGTAGATCCATACACAACAAAGGCCAACAACTAGTAGAGTATCAATTTCAAGATAGTATAAAAATAGGATGACATATAAGAGAGTGTTACTTTTAGATTAGTAGATACTCTCTTTTGTGGGTGATTTCACCAACACATCAATCAAATTAATAAAAAGGGGGATCACTCATCCTCATCCTGAGCCCCTTGGTCATATGGTATGGTCACATGGGGAGAAGACTTAAGTTTTGATTCCTACTAGTGGGGGATTAACTTTAAACCTTTTAAGGTTTTTAATCTCTCCAATAATTTTTTTTTCTAAGCATTTAATATTTTTTGTGTATTTTTTATTTTTGACCTATTTATGATGGGAAAACTTATAAAAACTATATCTTTTGATCAATAACTCAAAATTGAGTGTTTTTTAAGTGTAAGTTTTTTATACCTAATATATTAGAGTCATTTATTTTATAAAACATGTAAAATTTAAAGAGCCATATTTTTGTTCAATACAAAATATTTTGGGGGTTGTCTCGGTTCTAATTTGTGTGCCCTTTTTGCATTCTCTTGTTCTTTAGTATTTTTTAGAATAACTTATTCTTATGCATTAGATAAATTTGAGCCATTAAGAACACATTATTACCACACATGGAGAACAAGAATGGAAACAATCATTAAACATAAAGGATCAAGAACATTAATGATTGAAACACCACCAGTGTTCACTAGAAAATATGAAAAAATTTAGCACTAGTAAAAATTTGATGGGTGTATGGGTTTGATAGGAAATTATGTAAGTGATATTATTTTATTTTATTTGGTAGGATGTGACCCTCCTTTCAAAATATGTGCAAAATTGTTTATTTGATAAGGTGGATCACATGAAAGCCATGCAACTTAAAGTAGAGATCACTTATCTCAATCCTAAATATTTTCCATCCATTGTAGACTATCTTACTAAGTTCAAGAACTTGTTGACACAATTGAAAGAGAGTGAAAGAGATAATAAAAATAAGAGTGTCTTTACCTAATTTTTTCCAAGTTGAAAAGTCCATTCCAAATCTTTGCTTCTACCTTTTTCTCTAGCATGGATGCCTTAGGTGCCACATTCAAAATGCCTAATTTAGATTTATTTTATGAAATAATTACTAGGGAAGAATCCAAATTATCTACCCTTAAGTTTTCATATTTAAAAAGGCCTTATTATCATCTCATCATAAGGGCAAGGGAAAATAAAAAATTAAACCCAAAACCACTCCTCCATCTCAAAATGCCACTAAACCCAAAGATGATAACTATAGACCAAAGGATCTTATAAATTCATGAATAAGTCTAGCATTTAATGTTATTTTTGTGGGGGGGATAGTCATGTAGAAATTAGGAGTTGGAAGAGAATACAAGCCTTAGAGGATGCGGTAAAAAAATACAAGTTATCTATCTCCACTCCACCTCTTCTAATGAGCATGGCAAATCACTTAATGTTGTTGGGAGATCTATCACCTATTACAAATAGTCGAGTTATATATTTTGGTACTTCTCACCACATGAATTTTTCTAAAGAGTATTTTGAATCTCTTAGTTTGAGTTATACTCCCAAAATTGAGGTTGGATATTCTTAATTTTTATTTTAAGGGGAAAAGTGATATACGACTTTCTGGTGGTCACATTAATGATGCACCATATGTTACTGACATCGCTTCAAATTTGTTTTCTATTTATCAAATTTGTCATTATAGTTAGGGAAAGCCATGAATTTCAAACCATACGGGTCTGAAATTTGAACCTTGTTGGATACTCATTCACTTTTTACATAAGGTATTATTGATCATAGTTCCCAACTATATAACTTTGAGGGTTTTGATGATGATTATTGGGGTCATGATTAGTTTATCATGCTTATTCTAAGAGTAAGCTTTGGTATGAGATATTTGGACATCTATATTGTAGATATTTTTAGGAGTTGATTACTCATGGTATGGTTGATGGTCTTTCTAGAATTTCTTGTCTTGATGGAGTTTACCCTAGCTATGCATTAGGGAAAAAACACCAATAAATGTTTCCTAAGGGTATGTCTAAGAGAGATTCTTCACCAATTGAGCTTGTATATAGTGACTTGATGGTGTTTTCTACTCCTTTCAATGGAGCTAAGTATACACATACATTTATTGATAATTTATCTAAGGGCACATGGGTTTATTTTCTTAAATATAAAAGTGAAGTTTTTTCACACTTCAAAGTGTTCAAGGCTTTGGTAGAGATTCAATCTTATAAATGCATAAATAAGTTTCATACTAATAATGGGGGGAGTTCTTCAGCAAAGAGTTTTATAAATTTTTGTAAGCTTGTGGCATTATTCACCAACATTTTGTTCCTTATCCATAATAGAATGGCTATTCTAAAGTAAAAACTGAAATTTAAAGATGGATAACTGCATGATGAATTCTTAGGATTTACCTCTTATATATTGGGTATAAGAAGTTATTGTGTAAACTACATTCAGAATTACACACCACATAGAGAACTTGATAATTTAACTCCATAAGAGGCTTAGTCTAGAACTAAGCCTAATGTCTCATTTTTTTGAGTTTTTGGGAGATATGCTTGGGATTTTGTACCAAAAAAGAAAAAGAGAGCCTTGGATAAGAAGAGAAAACCCTTGATCTTATTATGGTATTATGAGGACATGAGAGCTTATAAACTTTTGGATCCTGATACTCATGATGTTCTTTTTTGAGCACATGTTCAATTTGATGAGTTCTTCTCTTCTCATGATTCTTCATCTTTTTCCATGTCTTCTATTCTTATTTTATCCCATCCATTGATGATTCTTCACTTCATTTTGAGGAGTCCTTTTTTGAGGAACCAATTTAGGAGGCCACTAAGGAGTTATGGATGTAGACTTAGATACATATCTTATTCCCACTATGCCTAAGTGGGATTATAAAATAGTTTTTGAGGTAGCACCTTTCATATAGTATCTTCCACCCACTAGACATCACCATACACATTCTATAGGTTCAATATTTTTGTGTTAGGAATTTTATGGGGATTCACAATATTTTTCACATGCTCATGGGATATAGGAGTGGGATGATGTGATGATAGATGAGTATTATTATTTTATGAAGAATCATAAATGGGATTTGGTCTCTCTTCCTAAGGGAAGAAAGTTGGTTAGATGAAAGTGAAAATACTGTACCAAATATGAAGTTGATGGGTCCATTAACAAGTATAAGGCATGTATTATAGTAAAGGGTTTCTCAAAAGTTGAAGGTATTGATTACTCTCAAACTTTTAACTCTATTATTAAGATGGATTTTGTGTGCCTTGTACTTTATATTGATGCATCATAGGGTTGGTTAGTGTACCACATGGACACAAAAAGTGCCTTCTTACATGGATATTTGCATGAGAAAATATAAATAGAGTAACATGATAGGTTTGTTCATGATTCTTATCTTATTTTTTAACTATGAAGGTCTTTCTATGATATCAACTAGGATCCTTAATCTTGGTATGAGAAGATGGATTATTTTCTTATGTCTACTAGTTTTGTTCACTACCACTCAGATACTACTGTATATATCCAACATGTTGGAGAGGATATTGCTATATTGTTTTTGTATGTTTATGATTTGATTCTTATAGGTAGATATTCTTCTCAAATTAAATTTATTAAATAGGCTTGTAGACACTCAAAAACTATATAATTTTAGATGTTTAAATACCTAGAACCCCTGCCTGACCCTGAAGCTAGTTGACCACCTAGTTGACTTAGCCTATTTATTAATCAATCCTTTTTAACCCATTTCCCTCTAGAACTCGGTTGCTGATGGTCAGCCTAACCATCAATGGTTAGCATAACCATTGATGTTCAAGTATTCAATCTTGATTTAAAGCTTTAAATAATTATTGGTTATATGAGATAAGCATGGCACATTTAGCAACTTCTATTTTGTGATGCAAACCAACTTTAAAGCATCATAATTAGAAACTTTCTCCTCTATCCAATTAGTAACTTCCTCCTAAACCTTTATTAACTTCATCCTATAAAAGGAGATAAGTAAGAGAAGAAAGGGATCCAAAACTATAGTAATCCAAGTCTAAGTTATCTTACATCTAAGTATCCAGTGTCCCTTCAACAAGCAAGTAACATCAATAGAGACCCAAACCTCTGTTAGTATCACTTTTGAAGGCCAAATTACTATCACTCTAGCCAAATTGATTTATCCTTCCACCACCAAGTAATAATTATCTCTTTCTTATTTTATTTGATTTATATTCCATTTCTAACTTCACTACCCTATCAGATTCATTAGTATCTTATTTTCCATTCCCTTGATCCATAATTGACCTCTATTTACCTAATTACTCAATCTGCAATCCTTTTTTTGATCATTTTTAGAATCATATTGGTAACTACCAATGGTTAGCTTAGCCACCGATGGTCACCTCAACTATTGACCATTAAACCATCGATGGTTAACCCAACCACTAATGGTCCAACCAACCACGATGATCACTATGGTAGAAAATAATAGCAAGTTATTTTCACCCCTTTAACCCTAACCAAACCTTGTTTTCTATGTTCCTATCTATTCACAAAGACTTTTTTAATTTTTTGAACCTGAACCCAACTATCTTAGCATGAGTATTAACCTACTTTTGCTATATTTATTTTTTTTTAACAAGAAATTTAATTTCATCTCTTTTGACATTCATTTACTTTCTAGTTATTGAATGTAAATTTTCTTTCCTTTCATTTATATCAACTTAATTGTTATAAATAGTGGATTGATAGCCTCTTAGCTAGCATATTCTTCTTGGATCTAGCTTATGCTAGGTAGTCCACTCAACCATCCATCTAATAACCCCTTTTATAGTATCTTTCTTATCTATAGGTTATTCCTTCCAAGCTAAAGAAGATTTTCCATCATCATCTAGATCATGAATATACTTTTATCAGGTATTCTTCTACACACCCTATTACTAGTTTCATTACTTGCTTCCAAATTAAGAAATGAGCATAAATTATTTTAAAATATTTGGCACCCCTGGTGGAACCCAGAATCCCTTTTTATTTCTTTATTACATGATCATCGAATGACATCTAAAATTTATTTTGGGCTGAAAATAAATATTTTGCATACATTGATTGTTTTCTTGTTTTAGTTCTCTAGTAACTTAAAGGCAAAGTAATTAATCATGGATTTCACCCTTGTATCACACACTTTTTTCCAAACCACATAAGTAATCAAAACATCAAAACATACCTAAGATAAGGCTTGACTAGTATTTCATCACCTAGCAGTAAACCTTACCTTTTTTTGGCAATCGTACATGGAGGTCATTACCAAGGGGAGAACCAACTCAACTCTCTGGTTAAGTATAAAATCTAAGATTTGATATATTTATCTAAGCACTTGACACCCTTATCACTATGGTGTGTGAAGTGAGGGGGTAGGCCCCAATCCAAGCCACGTAATGAAGTTCAACATAGATTTCTCTCTTGAGTAATAGAACATAACTTGAAATCAATCTTATATTTCCTTTTTAGTACCTAATTTACAATCCAAATTTATTTTCCACACTTTCTAAGGCATAATCCAAAAGTGATTTAAAACTAACCCTAGGTTGTTAAACACAATTTTGTGTATGTTTGATTTCCTTAAGTTATTTTCTTTTTCTTTCTCTTTGTTTGAGGTGTGTGTTTCATCATCTTATCTCCTATTTCCTCTCATGGTCTTTACTAGATAGTAGTTGATGAATCAAACCAACCAACAACCACCTTCTTCTTCTTCCTCCATGGAGTATACTTTTGATGCTAAAGGTTCCCATTACTTTTCTCCCCCTCCTACTAGGCCTCTAATTTTTGTTGAGGGTGACCCAAATTATTTTGCCTTCCTTGATAATAACCCCATGGCTCTTTAATGTTACCTAAACACCTTATCTAACTGTACCCCTTTTACTTCAATTCCTCCTATGGATCCTCCTTATGGTATGCCTCCCCATCTTTTTGTGGGTGTCACCTCAAGCCAACCTATGCTCACCCAAGCCTCTTCTTCATCTAATATCCCACCTAATACCACTCCCTAAACTCCATCCAACATCCCAACCAGTAATCAAACACCTGCCACCCCAACCAATACATCCAACATTGGATTAACTTTACCTCTTGTCACCTATACTCCTTCCACCATGGGGGTATCTTATACCCCTATTTTTACCATTCCCCTTAGTTTGACTAACCCACCAACTTCTAACCCACTTCAGAGTTTTTTACTTTCCATATCTTAAACCCTCCCACCTATTAGAACTAGAGCTACCACCCATCAACAACCAACTATCACTTTCATACCTAAAACCCAATTTACATCCATACCACCATCCACAAACCCAAAAATACCTATAAACCAACCCACATTAGCCCCACAACAAGCACCAATGATATTTTACCCATTTGTTTCTAACCCACAAGGATACATAACACCTTCTACCCAACCATTTGTATCAATCAATCCTTATGTGGCACTATCCCAACCTCTTATGACAACCTACCAATATGTGGCTTCTTTAGCACCCTCTATCACTTATCCATCTATTCCTACCACCCAACCTCAACAATGCTTGCTACTTATTTCCCAACCTCAAATGGATTTAGTCTAGATGTTAATGAATAAAATGACCAACCTAGATTCAGTTATCTCCAGGTCTCATAACCTTTTATCCTATGATCAAATCTATAATGAGCCCATTAATCCATCCATTCCTATCCATGCTTATCCTCCTCAATGGGAATTACCCAAGTTTTCCAAATTTCAAGGCAAAGAGGATCCCCAACAACATTTGAGAGCATTTCATCACTCTTGTTATTTGATTGCATATGATGATGCTCTCTTCCTTCGTACCTTCCCCATGTCTTTATCAAGACTAGACCTTGATTGGTATAGTGCCCTTACCAAGCACTCCATATTTTCATTATCCCAACTTGACCAAATCTTTTTAGAACATTTCTCAATAAATATATCTAAAAAGGTCTATATTACCAACCTCTATTATATTAAGTAATTTGATGACAAATTAATTGTTGATTTCATAGCAAGATGGAGAGGACTCATCAACTAACTTACTTTTTCATTACCCCAACCAGAGCTAATTGAGCTCTTCTTTCAGGGTTGTGCCAAACATGTTGCCCCTATTCTTCAGTTCAAAATTTCATAATTTTTGATGGGGAATTCACCATGGCATGTAAACTTGAAAATTAAGGCATTGACAAAGGGAAATTAAAACTGAAAAACAATAATTATAGCTTTAAACCCAATGACCCTTCCTCCACCAAAACTACTAACCAATCCAACCATCCCACTACCAAAACAAAAGGATCCACAAAATTAGTTGTCCTAAAAACTACCCCACCACCAAGTATCAACCAACCCCCATCAAACTAATTCTTCTAACTGTCAGGGATGCGAAACCGGAAGCACACAATTTGATTACCAAATACCAAGCAACTATAATATGCGAAAATAACCAGATTCACCAAGTAACTAGAATTCAGAATAACACAGCATATGAGAGACAATACACCAATTGTATTAATACTTTATACAGAAAAGAATACAATAAAGAAGATGCCACTTCTTCTCCACCACCTCTTCAGAGGCTTGCTACACCTCAAGTGAACAGTAATTCTTCTCCCCAAAGCTCTCCCTCTCAGGTCCCAACACCCAACTCAAATACAGAGTTGGTGTTCACCTCCCGTGCTCCACGCACAACACAAGTGCTCCACGCACTCCACAAGCACTCCACGTGCTCCACAAGTACTCAAGGTACTTCAAGTAGATCTCCCATGAATCTGCAATAACTTGCAATTCAACAGACCATACTTATGGAAGGAACTCCCTTGCCTTCCTGTCTTGCTCTATCCGAGTACACACCTGTACTCCAAGTAGATCCTGCCTGATACTGCTCCCTATTTTTTTATTGTCTATATGATCTTGCACACCTGCAAATCAAACAATGGTTCTGCTCACCTGTGAACCTTGACCTTGCACACACATACACCTGCAGATCAACGATCTTACTTACCATGTAGATCTCCTATATAGGCCATGCAACTGTGACCAAGATCCTACACTCCTGAAGAATCCAGCTGACTCTCCAAAACCAGCACCTACACCTGGTACTGTGGAACTAGGAGGAACACCCTTGCTCACCTCACACACAGAAGGAACAAACTTTGCTCAACTCAAACTAGCCCGCTTTTCCAATACAACCATGAGTCTATTATATAGATCTCATCAAACAATAATTAGACATCTAATTACAATAATTAGATCCGTAGCTATGAGTCTAAAATTAGATCTCTTCATGCAAACACTTGGTTCATTAGCTAACTGCCTGTAATAAGTGCAGTCCAAACCACACAGGCGACCAACGTCGGTCCCTGTCTGCCTGGAGGTGACTGACGCTGGCTGATACCTGACCGATGTCGATTGCTTCTCTTTACTGTCCTGCTGACGTCGGCTGATCAGACCAACGCCGATTGCTCTGACGCTTAGTAACCTTCAACAACCCCTCCAATGGCCTTCTCTGTGTTTGCATCAGTGAAGCTTTTAGCTCCACAATCCTAACAATCTCCCACTTGGAGATAAATAGCTGCACTGTACCTGTACCTGTACTCTATCTAATTTGTTTCCTAGTTTGTATCCCTCTTCAAACTCCCACCTGAAGACAACCCACCACACATCCCATGGTGTACCACCTGTCATCCGAGTACCCTGCCACATCCAAACCTACAACACCTGTAGTGAAGTCCTGACCCTGCATAGCAACACCTGCTGCCGGTCCCTCTCAAAAAACCTGAGAACCCACTTCCCTGAATTGGCTCCTAACTCTGACAGCTCCCACTGCATGGGAATACTCAGGTCTATACCAGACCTCATGTGATTTCAAACACTGTACCTGTCTAGCCCTTAGTGTGCTCCAGCTCTGCATCCCAAACCTCGCCAACACCTGATTCACATCAGCTCCCACTGGAGACAAAATCAACCTGTGATCTCCATGCCTCCCATGTCAAAGAATTCTGCTGCTCCAAACTCCTCATGACATGACACTGAACTAATCTTACCCTTAGCTTAGCAAAACCCTGTATGTACACCCCTACTAGCTAGCATACTATCCACATACAGCAACAGAATGATGTTGCAATCATCATCCCCCTGGTAAGTCAAACCATAGTAGTTACCTGACGCTGACTGAAGCCATGCTTCATCCTCCACCTATCAAAACTTGTACCACTGTCCTGCAGCTCCTCAAGACCATATGACCTAGTCTTCCATCTCACATATCCATTCTCTCTATTCTTCTACTAAGGCATCCATTCGTCTCTGTGCTTTCATCCAGCTGGCAAACCTACCAAAACTCTCGTTTGGTTCTGCATCATATCCCTGCCTAGCTCCCACCTGTTTCCTGGATCCTTCCTACTCTATAATCAGCAACAAGTATGAAGAAGAGGAACACAAATTTGAGGGCCTACTTACGCCTTAAGTCCTTCGTATGGGTTTTTGAGACTCCTTGACAGCATGCTGTCCACCCAAAATTTGTTACAGTGACCGACCTCGGCCACCCCACAGTCTGCATCTGACCGACGTCGGTTCCATGCATCTGTACCTAACTACCAACCTACCAACATTGGTGTCCCTACTATCGACGTCGGTCCTCCTGACCGACATCAGTCTTACATACTACCGATGTCGGTCCCATGACCGACGTCGGTCTTACCCTGCCCGACATCGCCGGCTTCGGTCTACACATGACCGACATCGGCACCTATCTGTTCGACGCCAGTTCCTCCTGACCGACGCCGGTACCTGTGTTCACCTGTGAGTGATGACTTTTTACCCGCGAGCTCCTTTGGATCAAAACACATGTCCAAACTGCTCTGCTCAGATGTATCTAGCCTCATCCACTGAACTCTGTTTGCCATCTCCTCCAAGAACACCAAGGCTTTCCAGTTTTTAAGCCTGTCAAATATATCTGTCTTCCGCTTAAGAACATGCATCTCCTTCCTGCTCATGTGACCAAGCCTACGAAGCCACGTCTCTGCAATAGAAGAAGAATCAGTAATATAAACAAGTAGATAAAGTATACCTATTTTCTTACCACCAGCTAATTCAAGTGCTACCGTTGTGAGAGTTCTTGTGCATCTCTCATCACCCAATCTTTCTGAAGAAATTAGCCATATCTCCAGACCTGGGACCTGCATGACCTTCATCAACACCTGTGTGTTGGCCGCCTGCAATTTCAGCTTCACTTCCCCTTTGCCAATTCTTTGGCAAGGCTTACCAGCTCCTCTACCTAGGGCTGCATGGAAAGAGGCAACCAAATCTTTTATCCAAGATTCAACTTTATCCAAGAAACCTACAAACACATCCTGTGCAACAACACCTGCTACATCTATATCTTCAGTTTCTTCATGCTGATCTGCTACCAACCAACAATATTCTTTTACCTGCTCTTTCTTTCCATCGGACCGTGAGTGACCGTCTGTGCTTTTCAACTCCTCCATTCTTAGTTTACTTTAATCTGCCATTGCTCTACTCCCACTCGATCAGAAACCACTGAGAGTGCCCTGTAACCAAAACACAACCCTGCTTCCTGCAACCTTAGCTCTGATACCACTTGTTGGTATCAAGCTCAAGAACCTAAAACCAAGGCTCTGATACCACTTGTCAGGGATGCGAAACCGGAAGCACACAATTTGATTACCAAATACCAAGCAACTATAATATGTGGAAATAACTAGATTCACCAAGTAACTAGAATTTAGAATAACACAACATATGAGAGACAATACACCAATTGTATTAATACTTTATACAGAAAAGAATACAATAAAGAAGATGCCACTTCTTCTCCACCACCTCTTCAAAGGCTCGCTACACCTCAAGTGAACAGTAATTCTTCTCCCCAAAGCTCTCCCTCTCAGGTCCCAACACCCAACTCAAATACAGAGTTAGTGTTCACCTCCCATGCTCCACGCACAACACAAGTGCTCCATGCACTCCACAAGCACTCCACGTGCTCCACAAGTACTCAAGGTACTTCAAGTAGATCTCCCATGAATCTGCAATAACTTGCAATTCAATAGACCATACTTATGGAAGGAACTCACTTGCCTTCCTATCTTGCTCTATCCGAGTACACACCTGTACTCCAAGTAGATCCTGCCTGATACTGCTCCCTGTTGTGTTGCTATCTATATGATCTTGCACACCTGCAAATCAAACAACGGTTCTGCTCACCTGTGAACCTTGACCTTGCACACACATACACCTATAGATCAATGATCTTACTTACCATGTAGATCTCCTATATAGGCCATGCAACTGTGACCAAGATCCTACACTCCTGAAGAATCTAGCTGACTCTCCAAAACTAGCACCTACACCTGGTACTGTGGAACTAGGAGGAACACCCTTGCTCACCTCACACACAGAAGGAACAAACTTTTCTCAACTCAAACTAGCCCACTTTTCCAATACAACCATGAGTCTATTATATAGATCTCATCAAACAATAATTAGACATCTAATTACAATAATTAGATCCGTAGCTATGAGTCTAAAATTAGATCTCTTCATGCAAACACTTGGTTCGTTAGCTAACTGCCTATAATAAGCGCAGTCCAAACCACACAGGCGACTGACGTCGGTCCCTGTCTGCCTGGAGGTGACCGACGCCGGCCGATACCTGACCGACATCGGTTGCTTCTCTTTACTGTCCTGTCGACGTCGGCTGATCAGACCGATGCCGGTTGCTCTGACGCTTAGCAACCTTCAGCAACCCCTCCAATGGCCTTCTCTGTGTCTGCATCAGTGAAGCTTTTAGCTCCACAATCCTAACACTAACCCTACCTACCAACAAACCAAAACCAAAACTAAGCTCTTCCAAAATAATTTACCACCCCCATAGGGGATTTTTATGCTTTAGTTTTGGATAAATTGATTAAAGCTAACCTCATCCAACTTCCACCTATCAAACCACCTCAACAGTTTGATGCTTCTCACCTCATGCCTATTTGGTATAAAAAGAATAACCATTGTGCCTTTCATAGAGTCATTGGACATGAAATCAATAGATGTAATACCTTCAAAATTCTAGTCCAAAGCTTAATTGATAGTAGAGAACTTGAATTTTATAATCCCAATGTACCTCCTAATCATTCCCTTAATATATTCCACAAACCTTTTCCCAATCATGCTCCATCTACCCATCATCATGACAACAAATCAAAATCATCTCACTCTCATGATGCACATACAATCAACATTATTATTAGTGATCCCATTATTGAGGATACCACTACCAAGACTACTTCCCCCCTTTCACTTATGAAAGTAGTGGAATCACCTTATATTCTTTTGAATACCCAAATGAAGGAATCAACCACCCCTTTTGACATAATGAGACCTTGGTTTTATTCACCTCTCCTTTGATGGAAATACCAAAGGAGACAACCATTTCATTAACCATTTCTTCTTCCTCCACTCCACCCATTGAAGTGGTAGGACTACCCTTTATTCTATTAGAGACCTAAACCAAGGAAGCAACCATGCCCATTCCTTCACTTGAGGGCACTACACCTACCTCCCCCATCATAGAACCATCCATTCCCTCTTTGGAAACCATACCACAAGAGAAGGCTACCTCATCCACCCAACCACCAACTTTAGAACCTTCCATCAAGAATAAGGATGGAGGAACCATTCCCTCTTCTCCACCTAGGGGCTTAATTTTTGAAAATAATGACCAAGGAACCAAACCTAACTACAAGCCCTTTTTTAGACTAGTCCAAAGTCTAGATTTCACTTCTCAACCCAACTTTGATATAGCCACCTTTTGGCATCATCTTGGGTTCCTTTACCAAAACAAATCTAAATCCTCAACCTTACTTGAATCCACCCTTAAGCTCATCATTAACCCTCCATAAAATACCTCTTCTTCCAAAATCATAGGTGAACCATCCCAACTACTACCTTTAAACATCACCAAATCACCTTATGCCTCTCTCACTAAACCTATAAATAATTTATGAATCCTTCCCATACCTAGTTGAATTCACCCCTCCTTGAAGTTGGATTTAACCCCATATATTCCACCAAATAAACCCATAACCAAACTAATTAATAAGGTATAGTTTCCCAAACCTCAACCTCAAACTAGACCCATACCACCTCCTTCCCACTTGCCTTCTATCTTAGGACCCCATCCTTCTACCATCCCAATTACTTATTTTTCCTCTAGTAATCTATCCCCATTTTCTTTACCTAAACCAACACCCAATAAGTCCTCTATCTCTCCTTAATTCTTAACTAACCCATCCACCTCTACTTTCCCACATATATCACACCCTTCATCATCTAAATTTTCAACCTCCACATTATTTACCCTGAAGTCAACCATAACTAAGCAATCCCAACCACCAACCAAAACCATTCCACCACCTAAAAATTCTAAGGTTAAAAATACCTCTAATAAGGCTCTCATCTCTAAAACTATAAACTCATCACCTCCAACACCTTTTAATGAATCCTACTCAACCATCCTACAAAGGTTGTTGAAAACTTCCTCCATTAGCTTACCACCTATCAAACCATTCTACCCCTCCAATACCAAACCCTCTTGGTTCAATGATAACTTGATTTATGCATATAATAGGGCATTGGGACATGACATGAACAATTGAAAATCTCTCCAAAAACTCATTCATAGCCTATATGATAAGGATGATTTGTTATCAAATGAACTTCTCTTACCTCCATTCCCAATCATACCATCAACTCAACTTACCCAAACTTTTTCTACTCCCCCAATCTCATCCAAGAGTGAGGAAGAGAAACCAAATCAAGTACTAAACCTGACAAATCCCTCCATCCATACTATTAATATGGTTACCTGATCATAGGCCTAATAGAAGGACAAATGAAAAATAGAAGTTTTCATTTCTTGGACATACCCTTTAACCCCTTAGCCTTTTAACCAAGCCCATACACCTACACCTTTACCCTCACCTTCAAAACCACCAAAACCCAAAGTGTCTATTTTAAGACCCTCTCCTCCAACCCTTATGAATCTATCCAAACTATTATGTTGAAACAACTTCACTAAACACTAGTGAAAATGAGCCTTTATGAACTAATCAACACCTCACCTCACCATCATCAGGCACTGAAAGAGGCTCTATAGTCTATAGAGGTTCAACTAAATGATCCTCAACCTCTTGCACCCTTTATGGGAGCCCTCCAAATTTCTACTTTAGTCACCTTTTAGGATTTAAAAATACCTCATATTCATTTTGAGGATTTTGATCCTACCCTCTTTATCACTACAAACATCAGTCACACTCATGTCAAAAGGGTCACGATTGATGGAGGATATATCCTCACCATTATATCATCCCATGCTTATGACCAATTTTAGATACCCAAGAACATCATGTCAAAAAACACAGTTGTTCTTCACTCCTTCAATGATACCATGGCCATTACCTTGGGGACATTTGTCCTTCATATCTACTTGGGACCTCACACCATTCCTAAACTATTTAATGTTATAAAATGTGAGTTATAGTAAAATCTGTTACTCATATTCCCTTGGATTTATTCCATGAGTTATGTTCATTATGCCTTACATCGATGTGTTAAATTTAAACATGAAGGTCAAGTTGTCACCATCAATGCTGACCCTAGTCCTTTTGCCACTTGTAATATGATATATCAGCCTAACAACATTCTTATTCCTCTGCCATGAAATACTCACAACACCACCTCAATGATAACCAAAACCAACAACACCCCTATTCAAAATAGTGATGAATCTTTAACTATCTCATCTATAATTTCTTCCTATATTCCCATAGAGGACCCCTTAGTATGTATGTTTCAATGTCTCTCCCTTGGGGAATATCACCTTTTAGCCTTGGATGCTTTACCTACTCCCCAAGAGTATGGGAACCTTAAAAAAGACCATTATTATGATCCCAACATCAGAACCATCATCCCTTTTAGGATCTCTAATAATCAAACAAAATTCATTTATGGGGGACTTGATCAGCCACATCTTACACCTGCCACTACCTCATCCATCTGACCATTCACCTCTGACTTCTCTTATCTCAACAAACTAGCCTTTGCCAAAGCCTATCTTTATAGATGTAATTGTAATGGATTTGGTCTTAGCCATTATGAATAGGGAACTCATAGGCTACCTATAATCAAAACTCAAAAACTTCATGAGTTATTTGGCCTTGGGTTCATACCACCAAAAAAACCCACCTCACCAAAATCCATCTCCACCACCATCAATGAGGATGTCCCATCTTCACCAACCCTATCTACCTTAAAGTATGAAGACTCTAATATCATCCCATATAAATTTTATTTTGATAAACACCATTACTTTGGGTCCCCTAACCTATCAAAAGGGTGTTTAAACTAAAACTTGTCCTATTAGTCATCCTAGAATGATTGAGCATGATTCCCCTATCATCAACACCATCCAACATCAAGATGATGATTCCATTCTCACCTGCCTCAGTGTAGGTGATTCTTCTATCTAAAAATCCCTTCATTTTAAGAACCAAACCATGTTAAATTAATCCACTATTGATAGCAACTTGGATACTCAAGATAACCCTCGTATCTCAAAATTGACCAATCATTATATTTTGAGGAACAACAAGATTACCCTTCATTCCTTCATAACCATATCATAGAATTTGTTTGGTCTTATTAGTATATGCCTATAATTAACCCTTTTATTTCCCTCCACAACATTATCACTCATCTTGAGGATAAGCCAGTGTGATAAAAGCTTTGTAGGATACATGCTCGCATCGTCCTTCTAGTCAAAGAAGAACTTCAATGTCTCTTATCCATTAACTTCAGCCAACCCATTGATTATCCATAATGGGTTTCTAACATCATTCATATTACCAAACCCATAGGATTACTTTACCTCTATATCAACTTTCATGATCTTAACCTCACTTTCCCAAAGGATGATTTTCCTTTGCCCAACATTGACCAACTTGTTGATCTTACAGCTAGACATGAGATGTTATCCCTCATGGATGGTTTCTCAGGATATAATTAGATCTTTATTTCCCCCAAATATCAACATAAAAATTCTTTTATAACCCCATATGGGACCTTTTGTTGTAGGGTCATGCCTTTTGGTTTGAAAAACACTAGAACAACCTATCAGCATGTCATAACCTAAATTTTTCATGATCTCATCCATAGAATTATAGAGGTATATGTGGATGATCTCATTAGGAAAACTAAAGATCACATAGGCATTCTCATTATCATCTTCGATTGACTAATCCATTATCATGTTAGGCTTAACCCCAAGAAATGCATTTTTAAGGTCTTATCTGGTAAACTTTTAGGCTTTATCATTTCTCTTTAAGGAATCAAAATAGACCCTACCAAAGTTAGATTAATCTTGGATATGCTTCCTACTAATCTTAAGCAACTCTGTATTCTACAAGGAAAGCTCTAATCCATCCATCATTTCATCTCCTAGCTATCAGATCAATGTCAACCCTTTCACCATCACCTCAAGAAAGACACCTCTTTTAAGTGAACCCAAGACTACCAATAAGCCTTTGATTCAATCAAGGATTACCTTCTCTCTCCACCTATTCTTATTCCTCTTAAATAAGGCTAGCCATTCTACCTTTATATATCAATAATGGACCATTCCCTAGGGTAATGCTTGTTCATTGTGATGAATAGTATAAAGAGCAAGTCATCTATTACACTAGCCACACACTCATAGAATATGAGACTAGGTATACCCATCATGATAAACTTTTCCTCGCCTTAGTCTTTTTGGCCTCCAAACTTTGTCATTATCTTCTTAATCATAAAACCTATGTCATTACTAACATCGACCCAATTAATTATATGTACTATAAACCATACCAAAACTAGCATATGGCTAAGTGGCTCATGCTCCTAGATAAATTTGATCTTAATTTATTTCAAAAAAAAAACTATTAAAGGATAAGTGATTTTTGATCAATTGGTTGAATCTCCTCTACTAGATAACCAACTGGTTCCTCTTGATTTTCTAGATGAGTCCATTACAACTCTTTTTCAGGAGGAACCCACCTACCAAATGACCATCTTTTTTAATGGCTCTAAATGCCAACATGGTGGGGGTGTTGGAGTTATTCTCATTCCCCTTAATGATGAACTCATTCCCCTTTATTTTAAACTTTAATTTGAGTGCACCAACACTACGGCCAAATATGGAGCCCTATTCATAGGTCTCCAAACCACTCTAACTTTGGGAGTCAAAATAATCATTATTTTTGGCTATTCCAAACTAGTCAACTAGGTCAGTGGCTCCTATCAATGTAAAAATGATGTCCTATTGAAGTACAAACAACTCATGGATGTAATCTTATCATCATTCAATCATTACTTTATTTGGTCAGTTCCTTGATCTACCAACAAGGTCATAGATACAATGGCTTCCCTTGCTTCCTAAATCCCATCTCAACCTACTGAATCCAAACTATTTTTCACCATCCATAATTTTATCACATGCTCATATATCATTTTTAACCTTCCTACCATTTTTAATGTGGAAGCATCCCTTTCTGACATTTGGTGCAACCAAACTTTTTACTACCTTAACCTTGGTATCATTCCTACCAACCTTTTGAAGAATACCCAAAGAGTTTTTGTTTAGAGTACCTTTAATTACACCATACTAGAGGCAATCCTTTAAAAACATGGTTTTGAAGGTCTATTTCTCCATTGCCTTCATAGTCATGAAGCTTCTCATGTTATCAAGGAAACATATGATGGAATCTATGGGGGGAATTTTAATGGCCTAGCCATCACTAAATATATCCTTTGCCTTGGCTATTATTGGCCCACCCTTAATCAATATTATTGTGATTATGTAAATAAGTATGTCAAATGTTAATAGCATGCTAATTTACATCACACACCTACCCATGGCCTTCGAGTATCCAAGGATTATTTTCCCTTCTTAGAATAGGGACTCAATATTATTGGGGAAATCAATCCTCATTCTTCACAACATCACTAATCTATCATTACCACTACTGAATATTTCACCAAATGGGTAAAATACATCCCCCTTATCTCAGCTAAAGTTGAAAAGATTATCAATTTCATTAATCACCATATCATCTACCACTTCAATGTTTCCCATAAGATCATCACTAATAATGGAAAATCCTTTAAAATCAATAAATTAAAAGCTCTTTGTGACTCTTTTGGCATCAAGTTAAGCTTTTCCTCACCTTACCATCTACAAGCAAATGGACAGGTGAAAGCTTCTAATAAAATCCTCAAAAAATGTTGACCAAAGTAGTAAATGCTTCATGTTAAGATTGTCATTTTCACATTCCCTTTGCTTATGGGCCTATCACACTAGTATTCAAACCTCTATGGGTGCTACCCCTTTCTCTCTCATTTTTTTAGTAGAGGTTGTCTTTCCCCTCAAAGTCTAGATTCCTTCTCTTTTCATATATTTACACAACATCATTTTTTAGAGTGATTATCATAAATAATGCCTCATACATCTAGAACTCCTTGATGAACATCACCTCATAGCACTTAATCATCTTTGTGTCTATCAATAATGAATCAAGCATGCTTACAAAAAACATCTAAGAGTGATAATTCAATATCAGAGTCCTCATCCTTAAGGAAAATCAACATGTAGCTAATATGTAGAAAATCAAAAAAGGTAAGATTGATTTCAATTGGCTTGGACCCTCTATTATAGCCCATAAGTATGGATCAAGGGCTTATCATTTATCTTCTCTCAAAGGCAAACCAGAACTTGAGCCTCTTAATGCTTCACATTTTAATCCTTTTTATTGTTAAAATAAGGATCAAAGTTACCTTTGTGTCTAACTTAAGCTCATCCCTTAGTTTACAATATTTTCACTTCCCTTCATCTACCTATCCCTATTCCTTTTGGGGACAATTTATTACAACATAAGACCATGTGATTATCCATCACAGTTACAAACTAATCCTAAGCATGGATACCATGGCTCTACCTATGGCATGGTTCTAATAAATACTTTTCATCTCTAATCAAATGGAATCCCATGATCAGTTATCTTTCAAACCACCTTCCCTTATACATTATTAACCTTTTATGCTAAAAATTCTTTCCCCCATACATGTAGACCTATAAGCCTAAATAGACTTTTCCATGTCTAAAACTAGCATTAAAAATCAAATTGGGATACCAAAATATTACTTGGGTCAATATCTTTAGCATTGCAGACTATTCCCTCGAAGGTTAACTGCCCATGAACTCAATTTCTTATAAGATAGACTACTCCCTCAAAGGATAGCTACAACATAACAAAAAATCTAAATTTAGACCAATCCCTTGAAGTATGGCTAACTTAAGTTTGAAGCTTCTCACATCGATCAGCTTCACCTGCTTTATCAAAAATAACAAAACATAAAAAGGGGGGCCTTATATCAAAATCAAAGTGAGCTATCCCAAAAGGGTCATAATCAGATCTATCCTATATACTTAGTATACTTCCCATATCAATCAATATACACATTATATTAAGGCATGGACTTGTCTATTATAGTTTTTGGTCACTTATAGAAGGGGCAAGCTAACCCACATCAAGTTACCATATTACCTATTTCCCTTCAAATTATTTATCACCTACTTTTACCTTCTTAAACTCTCTAAAATAAAGGGACTATGATCTTAATTAACACAAAATGACCAAAATACCTTCTTTTTCAATCAAAGCATACTCATGCAAAGCATTCAAACATCTTATTTTCATTAAGTCAATCCAAATTTAGTTTTGTCAGGCCTTTGTCAATGACAAAATCATTCCTTTCTTACCCTGTCATTATTAATTCATAAAGACATGTGTCTCATGATTCTTTTTTTCTCTTTTCCAACATTTAGTTTGTTACCTATACAAACTTTGTGTCTTCATTATATCTCAATATCACACACCGTATCCAAAAAATCAACATCATTTTCATCCCAACCTTAATCTGTATTAATTCATTAATACCTGTCATATCCAAGTATTCATAACACCATGAACTATATCCCATCTATGCACTCAAACATCCAGCATATCATAAATCACCTCATCAAAATAAATAATCAAAATTATCCTATCTACCCCCATGAAAAAGTGTGTCATCCCTCATATATACATAATCATCACCTAAAACCATTGACATAAGAAATTCAAACATCTAAGCACAAAAGACATTCTTTCATCTCATCATCCATAATCTATACCTATCAAAACATTAAACTTATCAAAACATAAGACACAACATATTGTCCATTTCACATGTCCTCATATATACACATCTTTTATCATAAAGCATGGGAAAAAAACACATCATAAACATTTATCAATATTAGAACCAATGAGATAACAGTAAATAACATATCACATAATCCTATCTCCATAGTCATCTCATGTTGACAAACCACATAATCCATGTCATCATACCATTTAACATACACATAATAAGCTAACCACATCATAACCATGCCATATCTATGAACTATGTCATCATTCTCTTAATCATCGACATCTATACCTAAAATAATTTATCATGAACATAAATTAACCTTGATCATATATACACAATTATTTTATACCCACACTCAAAATCATATATATGTCATATCCATTAATTGAATAAAGCATGTACATCTGTAGACAACATCACAAATGACATAATCAAATCAATCATCTATATATTTTAAAACACACATCCTTAAACTAATGTCATCATTTATAAACATCATCATCAAAAAATCATGATCATAAGTTCATCCATGAAATCCATCATTATAATAAATCATAACCATCACATGAGCAAAACATCAACAACAAAAATCAATCTACATATCGAGAGTCATCATCACCTCATCATCATAATCATAAAACATTTGTAAACATCTATAAACATCTAGTCCATGTCATCATGTCATCCATATGAATAAATGTCATCAATACATAATCAATACATATCATAAACATCTATGAACATCATACAACATAATCAGCATCTATATCATCATGAACATAATCAACATCTATATAATCATGAACATCATACTACATAATCATCATATACATCAATAAGGAAATACATGAAATAATGTATATGTCTCTCTTACTCATATGCATCTTATGTCATCAAAATGCAAGCTAAAATCAAAACAATATCCCTCCATGTGAATAACACTCAATACCCTAGGGCACCACTCCCACTCACTCCATTAGCACCTATACCTATACCTGCACCTACACTACCATCTCGTAGTGTTCCTCTTGATACCCTTGCCTAATTGACTATGGAGGCCCACTATCTTGGAGTAGTTATAGATGGACCACCTTATAGGCTATCCCTATACTCCCCATATCTTATCTCCATTAGAAATAATGCCAAAACTATCACCTCATAATAAATCAACTCCTTAATGGTGACTAGGTACCATGTCCTTAGAACTATGCTAGGTGGTCCTACTACTACTATGGCCACTTATACCTTCTATCTCAATGAATCCATCTCTTGAACCACTAACCCAAGAGAGATAATCACCTGATCATGCTCACCAATCAAAGTAGCAACTTATCCCTCTAAGGCAACCACCTATCCCTGTAAACCCATGATTTAGGCCTATGCTACCACCAGTGTTGCTTATGCCTATCCATTTGGTCCACCACCCTATACTAGGACCCTAGTGGTATCCATATCCATAGGTTACTAACCACCATCAACCCATTCAAAGTTAGCCACTACAGATCTAGCCTACTACCATGTTGCATATCCATTTACAACACCAACATCATCTATGGGAGCTCTCACTGGTAACTCTTCCTAGTCTAAAATGGCATCCTATGGCTATAGCTCTAGGAGTAAGAACTCCACATCCTCTTTCTTATATCTAGGATAATTTTTTGGGATCCCCTATACTAATCCAAATTGTCTATACACTCATTAGAATGGGATAAGCTCCATCTCACCATCCTGCTAGCTGTATAATGATAATGTAGGGTAGTTATACCCTACCCAACTTGACCAGCTCATACAAGTCTTCAACACTACATCACCTACCACCAAACCATCCAAAACATCTCTAAACCACTATATATCTCTACCACCACCACTAGCACCTATCAGTGCATAATCCCCTCTCTATCTCATGAATCCAACCCTGTAGTCATTTGGCACATACCCATCCCAAATAAGCCCCAATGGTCTCAACACTGGTACATGCTCATATACCTAGAAATATAGCATGAACCCAATGTTGATCTTGTACTACTAGTGTGATAAAAAGGTCTAGATCTCCTTGTAGATCTAGAATAATAACATGGGGATCCAAATGAACATGGTCCTACCTAGTATCATCTCCACTAGTACACTTAATAGTAGACATGAAAACAAACCATTGCTCAAATTTGGTAGTGAAAATCAAGACACCCCCATCATCATCAATAAGCATCTATCCCTTGGGGCCCTTTAGTAGAAAGGCCCATAACAAACCCCACTAGTATGATATCTAGCCTAAACCCAATCTGCTCTATATATTAGGTCTATAAAATAATCTCTCTCATCACTCTCTACATGATAGATTAGGTCCCCCAAATGGGTAGTCATGTGATATGTTGAATATCCTCTAAGAAGATCATTATCTCCCCCATCAATAGTAAGAAAGTGTTCATGGCTAGGTCCCATCTCTTAATGAGACCCATGATCATAGCTACATCATGTGATAAGTGATGGTAGTGTCTCATGGCCCCTAGGCCCACCTCCTCCATATGTCTTCACTCAACATTTGTTATCCCATCTCGAACCTTGATAAAGATCTTAGGGACTTTGTCCCTCATCTAGATCTAATCACAGGCTTGCAATAAAACAACATTATCATGCCTATTTAGTTGTCAAAGTCAAGTTCACTATCAATCTATACTAATTTTTTTCAATGTATTTCAAATATAACCCCCTACATCTACCCTCTTACCTCTAGTGATCAATAAAACCTCTACTTTGATACCTAACACACCAATACACTCTTTTAAAACACAAAAGATTCTCTTCACTCTATTCATCAACCCCTCATCCTATCTAACTTATGTTTGACCTTTTACACACCACCCCTATCAGTACCTATTCAAAAATTTAACCACTTCACACACATCTTAACTACACACTTCACAACTTATTACCTTTTTTTTTATAAACTTTATAACACATTTTTACACCACTTATACCTTCTTCCCACTTTACACACCTTAGAAATTTTCCACTTTAAAATATTTTCAACTTATCAAATATTTTACAACCATATGACATCACCTGACTTCAACAAACTTTAAGAAAAATAGAAACCCCTACCATTTACCATTTTCCAAACATGACGAATTTATAAACCCTTCACATTACTTTACCAACTTTGAATAAAATGTCCCAAAACTCTCCTTCTAACCCCAATTTCCTTCGACTACCAATGGTTACTTGAACCATTGACAACCCCTATGAACCCTTTTTATTTGGGTTCAACCATCAATGGTCAAGTTGAACCATTGATCATCACTATGTGTGACTACTAGTGACATGACCCTTGAACTCTAAACCTCCTAAACTTCCTCAACACATCCCAATTTTAACATTTCCTTTCATAAACTTATCCCAAAACCTTATTCTATCTACACACACCGTACACCGATCACTTTACCCCCCTAATTTGCCCAAATTCCATAGAAATCTAACCTAGGGCAGCATTCTCCAAGACTAGTTCAAGACCCTACCCCAATCCTTATCATTCATAAACATTCATCTACCACTTACACATCTAATAACTTACACTATAATATAAAATTTAAGACATAACCTACCTCATTCCATGATCACTGACATGGCCAAAGACCTCATCCTATCACTTGGCTATATCTTCATCCACCATCCATCTGGTCTACCCTCAAACATGCTATCAACTAATTAAATACTACCAATTTAGTAAGCTCACCACATAAGTGACAAATCTCATAAATTACCTAGAGAACAAAATGTCAAACATAAAATTGTAAAAAATAAGTTACATTTTACTTTTATCTTCTCAACTTTATAGGGTTTTCTTAACCATCAATGGTTAGGGTGACCATCGATGATCAACTTTTGGTAAACCCCTGACCATCAATGATCAGGGTCTCCCACCTTTTTCAAAGCTTTTCAAATGCACCCCACCTATGTACTAACATTGGGAGATCACCTAATCTCCACTAAACTAGAATTGGACCCATTAGAGATTACCTTCTCTGACCAACCCATCTGACCACATGCACTTCAACATTGGTCATTTTTGACCCAAAATTTTTCATGTTTTATGATGACTTTGCCTTGATCACTTTGACCACACTGACCTACCTTTCTAATTTTAAATTTTAAACTTTGCACCACCTCGTACATGAGTATACCATTTGTGTTGTTTCATGGGATCACTTCCTAACCTAGATACCTGTACACAAATCCAACCCTATCTATATGACTTGATAGGCATGACCTAATCAGCTATGACCAATACTATAGACTAATTCCCATGTCATCTATTTCCTTAAAACCTAACATTTTTTTATCAACATTGGCAACTTTAGTTTTTGCATGATCTTAATTATCACACTTAGTCACCTTTTGTGCACAAGTTTGCATTTCAAATACCCAACCTATTTTATGTCACCCATCTCATGTCTCACCTTTTACTGTTTATCAAACCCTGACCCAATTTTGATTTCACCTCATCAACTCCTAGTTTAAGGGGGAATACCTCCTCCCATACTCAAGGCAACTATACCTTCACCAATAATTCATTTTTATTTTGTAGCTTGTTAATTCAAGGTTGTATAATAAAAGAAGAAAAATATAGACACTTAAAAACTACACAATTTTAAATGTCAAAACACCTGGAACCCCTACTTGACCCTAAAGTTAGTTAACCACCTAGTTGACTTAGCCTATTTATTAATCACTCCTTTTTAACCCATTTTCCTATAGTGGGCTTATCTCATAAAAATAGTAATGCTTTAAAGATTTCAAATAGGCTTGGATACCTGACCATGGATAATCATCCTAACCATTGATGGTTATACTGACTATTGATGGTTAGATTTCCAAGCCTACATTAAAGATTTAAAGCATTACTAGTTGTATGAGATATGCATGCCACATTTAGCAACTTCTATTTTGTGATGCAAACCAACTTTAAAGCATCATTATTAATAACTTTCTCATATATCCAATCAGTAACTTCCTCTTGCATATTTATGAACTTTGTCTTATAAATAGAGAGAAGTAGGAGAGAAAGGGATCCATAACTCTAGTAATCTGCATCCAAGCTATCTTGCATCTAGGTATCTAGCATCCCTTCAAAAAGCAAGTAGCATCAATAGAGACCTAAACCTCTATCGATATAAATTTTTAAGGCTAATTTACTGTCACTTTGGCCAAATTTATTCAGCCTTCCACCATCAATTTACAAGTATCTCTTACTTTTTTCTTTGATTTATATTCCATTTCTAACCTCCCTATCCTATTAAACCCATCAGTATCTTATTTTTCATTACCTTGATCCATAACAAACTTTTCTTTGCAAAAATACCCAATCTATATTCCTTTTTTTGATCATTTCTATAATCACATAGGTAATTGTTGATGATTATATCAATCATTGATAGTCACCTCAATCATTGATGGTTACCCAATCACTGATGATTAGCCCAACTGCCTATAGTTATCCCAACCACTGATAGTCTACACAACTATTGATGGTCACTGTGGCCAAAAATAACAAGTTATTTTCACCCCCTTGAGCCCAACCAAACCCTTTATCTTCTTTATCATTTTGGCATGGAAGATTATAATCCAAGTCCCTCTCCTTTTTAGTCTGGGGTTACTCTTAATTTTACCTATACTGCTCCTCTTTGGGATCCTAGATTGTCTAGACTATTGGTTAGAAGTCTAATGTACTTGACCCATACTCACCTTGATATTTATTTTTTATTTGGGATTATATATTGATTTGCACATGATCCTCATGACAATCACTAACAGGATATTAAAATAATTTTTGATATTTGCAGGGCACTTATCACTTTGGATTACATTACACCATAGGTTCTACTCAATTGGTTAGATATATTGATTCATATTGGTTAAGTTCTATTGATGATAAGAATTTCACTTATGGATACCTTTTTTGTCTTGGTTATTCTCCAGTTAATTAGGCATGCAAGAAGTAGTAGGCTATTTCATTTTCATCTATAGATCTATATTATAGGGCATAAGTCATAGTCAGTTAACAAGTTATTTGTATTTGATATTTATTGATAGAGTTTGGCTTCACATAGGATTCACCTATAATGCTTTGGTGTGACAAGCAAAGTACAATTCACATTTTTTGTAACCCTATTGAGCACCAATGAACCAACTATATTGAGATTCACATGCACTTCATTCATCAACACATTCAAGATGGATTTCTTTGCTTAGAGTACATTCTAACTTAGCTTCAAGTTTTTGACATCTTTGCGAATATTTTTACATCACCTAGTTACCTTGAGTTACATGTCATGCCTGAGATTTTAGAAGTTGCCTTTGGGGGTATTTGTGAGGGCACATCCTTTCTTCATTTCTTCATGGATATATTATATATGATTACCTAATCAGGTGTCATAATATGGATATGCCACTTTATTTTTTCCCCTATCTTCACTTGGGGGGGAGGGGGGGTTACAGTAGATTGTTTACCTCAGCTCATGTTCACGTAGGTACTTTATTTTCAATTTTATTTATGTATTCCCACCCACTTTTGTGTGGATATCTCATTTATCTTATTTTAAATATTATGAGATATTACATATTTATCTCTTAGATATTACGGGGATATTTTCTAGTTATTTCTAACCTTTAGGTATAGTTCATTCTTAGTCTTAGGTTTGATCTCTTAGCTTGATATCTTAGTTATGATTGATATTATTTGTCTATATATGTAATCCACATTCATTATATTTGACAAGAACTAAATATATAATATATGATATCGATACTTTTAATTTTTCGTATCTATCTGTAAGTTTATGTTATTAAATTACTTTCAAATTCTTGTTTTTTATGAATGTGATGTTATGCTAACACTAAAAATATTTGTGTCTTGTAAAAATCTGATTCTCATTCTTTTTAATAATCAAGACATAAATAACTAAAATACAAGAATGTTTTATAACACAAAATCAAATTTTGGTTCCTTTTAATTTCACTAAAGAAAGTGTTTTCCAAGTGTTTATTTCTTAAAATGATGTCTTTGTCAAGTGGATCCTGTAATAAACAAGTTAAGTTTTTAAATTTTGGTCTTTAATAAGTGATACCTAAAACTAAATAGATTATAATTTGAATATGTTCTCTTCGATGGATAGGCTATAATTAAATAGATTAACATTTGTATATCTTCCATTTGTTAAAATTATAAGTAACATGAAACTAAATAATCATAAGGATAACAAAAAAATATGCAATTTAAAAAAATATCATCGAAAATGGATTCCATATGACCAATAATGAACCTCTAAAAAATAGGCTACAAAACTTCAAGCTAGGCCATGGATTATCATCCTATATTGAATCTAAGTAGTAGATTAATAGTTCATGAAGATAAATGGAAAAAGTTGATATTGTTGGTGAAATATGATTGAAACTAGATTGGATTTTCTTAATAAAGGGACTAAAATTATTCTAAATGTATTGTGGGGTATGTATTACTATCATATGTTCCAAATGAAACAAATGAGTACAATAGGCTAGTTGAGTTAGTAGGAAATCCAAATCAAATGAAATCATAAAACTAGCCTAAGCATGTGTACTTAGATTGAGCAAGACTAAAGAGAAAGAGAAACAAAATAAATGGAGATTAAAAACACAATTATATTACCTCCTTTTGTATACATCTCCTTCTCATATTTCAAATGTGATGTGATCATATTTGTAGTTTCAAGCTTCTTGGTGGATGTATGTGATCAAACAAATAACATATCCCCTTGTTAAATGAATGATTTTGATTAGATGGTGATAAATTGATTTGAAGTAATCTCTATAAATTGACAAAACTTCTTTATGTTATCATGACCTGATAAATATAGATGATTAACCCTTTATTTATAAATTTTTTGAATGAATAAAGACCATCAATCTTGATATAAGATCTATGATTGAAGATGATTCCTCATGAAGGTAAATTTTAATTTAGTAATAGGAACCTTGGATGGTGGAATACATGTAGGGGAATTGGGGATTATAAAATTGGATAATGGATTATATTGGATTATAAAATTGGAAAATATAGGTTAATGAGATTATAAAATTGGATAATGGGAATCATGCAAGAAGTAAAGTTGAATATAAAATTAATTTGTGGGAAAATACGAGTAAAATAAGATTATAAAATTAGATAATAGAATGAAGTGAAGGATGATATAATGATGTGAGGATTATTTTATTTGGATAATGGAGAATCTTAATATTACATGGAATTATAAAATTTTATAGTGGATACATGTGGGGATTAAGTGGGATTATGAGGTGGATTTGATTACGAGGTAGATGATGATATGATGACATCATAAATTTAAAATGGAAAATGAATTATTTATTTTTTATAAAATAGAAAATGTTTATTTTTTGGAATTTTTAATTAGGATGGGATTATCTAATTAACAAAGGTTAATTAACTAATGTAATGTGTGATGAATAGTGAAGTGAATAGTGATGATGAATAGTGATACTGGATAGTGAAAAGTGAATAGTGATGATGAATAATGATAACCATTTATGATTTATTAGTTTAGATAGAGGATTGATTTATGGATTTAGGGATGATGTAAGACAATGTTACTAGATAGTAAAAATTAACACAAAGTGTTTGATTTTAGGTGTCATAGGGACCATAGCTAGAAATAACCTTATTTAAATGGTGTATTTTTATTTTCCTTAATCTTCCTTATCCTTATACAAGCTAGATCATGCGTAAAAAAAAATATACTCACACTTTTAATGACACAAAAATTTCATCACCAATGCCACTCAAATTCTTATGATATACATCTAAATAGAAAAGAAAAAATGGGATAATTATCATTGTACAATGCAAAGGTTGTGGCATGTCACTGTAAATATCCTATGGCCCATATCATCCCCATGCTCACATAAAACATGTGAGTCTATTTATTGATAAGAGATGGTAACATGTTCATATGCAAGTCAAAACACAAAATTAAAATAACAATCTCGTTTCATAGAATTTAAAAAACTCACAAATCTTCACATTTTACTTTCTCATTCTAAGTATTGTCATGTGCATGGGAAGATGTTTCATGGGTCATCCATTCCATTATTTTGGTTTTTATATGAGGCAGGGTAATTCTTTCCTATGTAATTAAAATCTTAATAACAATATCTCAATCATGTTTCATATGAGTTAAAAATAAAATTGAAAATCCAAACCTATTACCTTCTCCTTATGACTATTCCCATGTCCATGTGAAGAGCTTGAAAAAGTCATTTGTTCTATACTTATGATATTCCTACAAGCTATGTAACAAGTTATTATGTAGATAAAATTAAAAAATGATATCATAATCTTGTTTCATATAAATTGAAAAAACACTCGTAAATCCCAACATATTACCTTCTCCTTCCAACTATGCCCATGTCCATGAGAAGATATTTCAGAGCTCATTTGTTCCATTATTATTCTCTTCACATAAATGAGGGTAATAAGTGCTTATTCAATTAAAATTAAAAAAATAATATCATGATCATGTTTCATACAACTTAAAAAACACTCACAAATCCCATCATTTAACCTTCTTCTAACTATGCCCATATGTAGGTGAAAAGGTTATCAATGAATCCTTTAGTAGCTCAAAATATAAAAAGTCCTCATCCTCCAATGAAATAAGTGTGCACCCCTCCTCGCTACCATTGTTTAACTAACAAAGAATTGAAACAATTATAAATCCCAAATAAGTATGTCATAATATATACATGTTAATTGAAAACAAATAAACATCAACAAATTACCCTTGTACCATGAGAATAATTTTCAAGGTTTTAATCTAGATCATTCTCATTGTCCAATGAAATATGTGATTGAATTTCTTCCTCGAAGATAATAAATAGGTTCTTTTGCAAGAAAAAGAAAAAAGTGACAATCATAATTGAGTTTCATACCAATTTCATAAAATCATAAACCACACATATTACCTTCTCCCATATTACCTTCTCCATGGGAGGACTATGTCCATGTGAATGCAAGAAGGTTATAGATCATGTTTTCATTTGTTCAATTATTCTAATCTTTCTATGAATGGGAGCAGTGCATCCCTCCTCACTAGTATTAATACACTACAAAAGTAATGTAGTAATTCTAATTAAAATTTAAATTAAAAAATAATATTAACATTTGAATATAACAAATTAATAAAAATGTACTACCTTCCCCACTTTTTCCCATTTTCATTGAACTATCTACCCCATTTATTTCATTTTTAATTGATGTTGTCAAAGGAGCTCAAGGAAGTCTCTCTTAGTTGGCATAGTCGTCATGCTCCACATTCTCATTAAAAGGTTGAAAAACAAATAAACTAGTTAAATTTTGAAATCATAATTGATCAGAAGAATATAATAGATGTATACCAACAATTCACATTATTAACATTTTCAATTGGGGGAGACTGAGATCTAGGTTCATGATGTAGACACATAGCTTACAGAGGCCATAACTTTTGATCTATAAATTTATTTAAGATATTGTTTATGGAAGTATAGAAGAGGATAATGTGCCCTCAACTAGTGCTAGCCATTCAAGGTCATTTTAGATATATTTTTTGGGCCATAAGTGATCATCTAAGGTTTGGAAATTATATTTTAATATTTTTTCAATAATTTTAACATCTTATAAATTAGATATTTTTGTAATTAGACATGAATTTGAATTAAAATTCATCTATTAGTGTAAATTTAGTGTGTATATGATAAGTGAAGATTTTTAGGTCCATTCAAGATTACATGCAAAACTTGACAAAAATAGTAGTTGTCGAACTTGTATAAAGATGAAAGTTACTAAAAATGGCATGGGTCAGTTAACTTTAGGAGTTTTTGATTTATTTAATTTTTTCATTGTATTTTTATATCAACTCCAATTTTGAGTTGAGATTTATTTAAATGATCTTATGTAATGATTTTATTAATTTAAGGTGAATCAATGAAGATTATGGGTTCATGAAATTTTGAATATTATTCCTATTGATATTTTATTTTGTTAGTCTATGAGATTCATCAATTCAGTAACATTAACATCTTGCATTGATTGTAAACCACCACGGGATGTTTGTATCCATGTTAAAGTCATAAATTCTAAATGGGTAGCATTGTGTACAACTTGGAATCACTTACAAAATTGAAAAAAGTAACCTAAAACCAAATAATGTTTTATACTACCAAATCAATGTCATTTATTTAAGCCAACATGTCTTCAATTATTTGTGTTAGCACCTCTTCTAATTCTTTAGATGATTGTCAAAATATATAAAACTTATTCATTCCTCATTTAGTTGTACCATGTAACTTTATTGGAAACATTTTGGCTACCAATGAGTGAAGGATTTCAAAAGGATCACATATAGGTTTTTGGTGAGGAATAATTGTTTAATCGACTGATAACACACACACACACACACACACACACACACACACACACACACACACACACACACACACACACACACACACACACACACACACACACACACACACACACACACACACACACACACACACACACACACAATTATAATAATTTCAAAGCTATACAATCATGTATGTGAAAGGGTTAACATGTAGAGAACCAAACAAAATAATAATTGTTTATATGCATTGTCTATTTATCAAAGGGATAAATGTGTAATGCATTATATATATGCATTAAACATATATAAAGTAATGAATTTAATACTAAATAGTTTGAATGCATTGTATTTACATTTAAAGGATTGAATTCAATTTGTTTTATATATGTAATGTATAGGATTAAATATGGTGCACTATAAGTGCAATTAAAATAAATTGATGCATTGCTTGTATATTGAAGGGATTGAATGCAATTATGTTTTTGATATGCATTATTTAGGATTAAATGTAGTGTATTATATGTGAAATTTATATATTGAGGTATTTATAACCCTATTATATGAACATTTTATCTATTATTATAAAATAAAAAATTTAAACAAATAAAACATACTTACTTGGAACTAAAGAGTTCTTCTTCATTTCTTATACCATGAGAAGAGAAGCAATGCATGAAATTCCAACCAAGAGGGAGTGTATGTGGAGTTTTATCTACTAATTGATAATGATATTTACTAATCCTTGTACAACTTGGAGAATTAGGAGGTAAATAATCATATTATGTACTAGACATGTTAACAAAAGTTTCAACAAATTAATTTAAACATTTAACAAAAAATGTACCTACTCTACATATAACTGAATGGGGTTAGGACTGTTAATAATCATTTTTTTTTATAAAAATGAAAATATTAATGACCATAAATAGAATAAAAATATGATTAAAATATGCATATGTATTGCATGAATAGTAAAATCATTACCTTCTCCATGAATATGCCACTTATTCATGACAAATTGTTGTAATCTAGCTACACCATTGCACTGGGCTTGAAAAAAAACTATTCGAAGAAAAATAGACTCCAAACTCCACCACTATATGTCCAATATATTATATTTTTTCAATAAATTTATCCAAGAAAGAATAAAAAATATCATGTGATAATCAAATGGAAATTAAAAATCAGGTTAAAACTGCCTTATGAATCTAAAATGGAAAAATAATTGAAATCTCACACTATTACCTCCACCATCACCATGGATGCCATTACAGGTTATGCCAAATGATCCCAAAAATTAAATAAGTACATTCCATAATACATTTATCTATCAAAAGAAAAAGAATAATATTTAAATTAAGATAGTCTATCAAATTTAATACAAAAAAATACAATATTACATACTATAAATTATTTTGAATAACTATTTAATAATTATCGATCCTCTTTAATAAAGCTTAAATAAAGTTTGAAGGGGACAAACAAATGAAAAATAATTAATTGGAGATAGCCATAATTTTCATAGTAAAAAACCATAATAATAAGGGAGATAGTGATTTTACATACTATATCATGAACTACATATCATAGACAACAAACTTCAATATCAAGAATAACGATCAGTGTGGCAATCCACAATGAACGTATTATCTTTGTTACACTTAGAATAGAGGATAATGACGTATCTAAGGTTATTTATTTATAATATAAAGGTTTAAAATTACTATGGATCCAATAAATATAGGGCTAATGGGTTAACATAATAAACAAAGAGATGGTAGATGGATTAGCCAACAGGGACATGGAGATCAACTATCACACTGATAGTTGGCCTTCAAGTACCACATGGTTATTCCATATACCATCTCTCCATCCATTCAATTATCCCATTATCCCTATATTGATTTCCCCCACTTATTATATCCCTGATTCTAAGTGTAACCAATTGATACATTCATCATGAGCTCATAATGAAGGATATAAGAAGTGGGGCCCATCAATAGAGGAACAACATAATAACATAATGGATGGAGTGACAATAGATAGAGTAACACACATACATATGTATGTCAACTATTAGTGTGAAAATTTACCTCCATGTGCCTATTGGTTACTCTGTCTATCATCAATATGTCATTTTTGTTATCTTATTAGCCCTTTGTTATAGACCCCACTTCTTACATCTTCAATTTTGAGCATAACTAGCAGGTGAATTCAGTGTGGATATATAAGATGGACTTTGAAATGATATTAAATCATCAATTTCAAATATTTCACCCTTTCACAAAAAGATAAGGGTTTCAAATTTTATGGGCCCCATCAATGTAGAGATAACAGTCTAATGAAATGGATAGAGTGCATGCAGATAGAGAAACTAGAGGGGATGTGGTTGTCAACTACTAGGATGACATCTCATGTTAAATGTCCATTGGTTATGCTTAGAATCAAGGATCTAATAATTAATCTAACCCAAATAGTTTGAGTCATGAACATAACCAACTAATACATTTAGCATAGATGTCCATGGTTGCAATTAACTTCCACATCCTTATTAGTTACTTTGTCTATTAATGCTCCATCTACTTTATTTATTTATAATAAAAACACTAACAAAGAAATACATACATAAAGTACTTTATTTATAATATAAGAACTTATAGTTGAGTGTAACTAGTTGGTATTTTTGGCATAGACCACCATGTAAGATGTTGAGCCCTAGTTGGTCACCTTTAGCTCATATGTCAGTTTAATTAACCATTATCATTTGAATTAATGGGTGGCATTTCATCCTTCCCCATCTATTTAAAAAATAAGGTTCTCTTTATTATTGTTCTTTTTTTAAATAAAGTAACTAATTTGTAATGATTTATGTAATACTCATATAGATATAAAAATGGAATAGGGGAATGGCACATGAGTATACTCAATAAATTTACTCTTCTTGGTTAGAGAGCATAGTAGTTCAACTAAAATTAACATTTAATTTTCTTGTCTAAAAACATTACATGCCAATATTAATAGATGCTAATGGAATAATGAGTAATGAGAGTTAGATACTTTTATGGGACCCACTAACACATCAATTGGGATTGAAATACACAATGAACATAATTAGATAGTAAGTTTAATGTGGATTACCATGCTATCCATTGATCTATATGTCCCTACTACTTACTCCATCTACTAGTGATCCATCCATTCCATTACAGTTAAGGATTGAATTATTATTATTATTATTATTGTTGTTGTTGTTGTTGTTGTTATTATTATTTTAAAGAAAGTAAGTAATGGGTTAAAACCCTATTTTTTATGTAGATGGAGTACCCAATGGGGACATGGAGGTCAACTACCAATGTGGAAGTCTAAATTGAACATATTGATTGGTTACACTCAGTGCCTCACCTCATTATGCTTATAAAATATTCTTGATTCTAAGCATAATAAGTTAATACATTCAACATGGACTACCACACAGATAGTTGACCTTCATGTCCCTATTGGTTACTCCATCTACCAGTGGGGATGTGGAGTTCATATGTTATCATGGTAGTCCATGTTAAACATATAAAATTTTTATGTTAAGAATCAAGGATATTTTATGATCGTAATGAGGTGTTGAGTGTAACCCATCAATACATTCAATGTGGATTGATATATTAGAAGTTGATTTTCACATACATGTTAGTTACTCCATATACCAATGGAGGTTCTTATTTTAAATAAATTAGATCATTTGAAAAATTAACCAATGGGGATGTGAACATACTGAATAGTTACACTCAATGAGCACACATAAAAATATATATGATTCTGATCATAATCATTTGTTACATTTAACATGGACAAAAAACCTATGCTAAATACCTTTCTTTCTTTGCAATAATAATGAAGCACTAATATATGGGGTAACTAGTAGGGAAGTGGAGGTTAACTATCAATGTGGAATTCCATGTTGAATATACCAATTGGTTATGATTTTAAACACCTAAAACTGACCACTGATAACCTTCAACCAAGCTTTTTACCAATTTCTACCAAAGTGCACAATTTGGATTAACAACACTAAAACAAATTAAAAGAGTTGAAATTTTTATATTAAAATGCTGATTTTTGCCAGGGTATCATTAAATGGGACAATGTAATTTATTAATTAGATAAATTTGATTAGACCATTTTGAGTCAAAATGATATTTTCACACTTGAGTGCTCTAGATTGCTCTTTTCTATCAAATTTCTTGCACAAGACATGTGCCTTTGTTATTTTCCATTGGTAACATCCTAATTGGAAATACAGTTCCAATGCATCTAACATCAACTTCCTATTCCAATCCATTAAATTTTGAGCTAATAACAATAAATTTTGACCAATTTGATTAATTTTTGCACCAAGCACCAAATTTTGCATCAAAATTACCTAATCATGTTTAAAATCTAATTTATTCAAATCATGAGCCTAATTAAGAATTCCATGGAGATTTTTGAATATTTCTTTTTGGAAATGAATATTTAATATCTACATCATCAAATGAAATCATTTATATAGGGTGTCATTCATAATCCATAAATACATAAAATATCAGGATTAAGCCATCCCATGCCTCATTAAGACCCTCCATGCCTCTTAAATGCCCCTTTATCCTAAATATTTATGGGGGATATTTATGAATTTAATTACATAATTAGATTTATTCATAGCCACACATATCAATCTTGAGATGGATTGTCATGGTTAATCATGAACCCTTTTGAAAATCTATAAAAGAAGAGCCATGAACATCATTTTTAAGCTATTTTGGTGCAAAGCTATAAAGCCAAATTGATTCCAAAGCTTCATAAATTAATGTTCTAAACTTAAATTGTTAAACCAAGCCAAAGCCACAAGCCACATGGTACCAAGAGGAGGTGGAGGATATCCAAGATCCATTTCAATAGAATTTTTGAATTAAAAAGCTGAGCAAGTCACTTCAATGAGCTATTTAGAGAATCCAAGGAAGGTGAAAGATTTATTTGTCTTTGCATTCTAGTTGTGTTTCTCATTTAGTTTTGTTAATATGCTCTCCCCTTGAGATAGGTTTAGGGTTTTATCTTAGTCTCTTTTTTTTCATATTTTATTTCACTCACTAACACCATAATAATATCCCCCTATTGAAATCCTATGTTCACAAATGGCATGCCTGGTGGAACACTGATTGTGCACCCCACATCTTTGAAAAAAAATAGTTGTTAAAATAGATATTATTTTCAATTAGTTTATTATTTTTTATAAAATTTTGATATATTTTTCTTAAAATTTTCATCTTAATTCTCTCAAATTTTCATTAAAATCTAATGTGTAGTTTAGAAGTTATGACTCTTTTAGTGATTGTCACTTTTTGTTTTTTATTTTCTAGTAAAAACATCTAGTACAGAGCTAATAACTTTTATGTTATTCACTTTTGTAACTTAAAAAAATTCAAATAGGTGAGCCCTAAAGTTATTGACCACCTTTGAATTTTTTTTGGTAAAATGATCTATATTTTAAAATTTATGTTAAAAATATTGACTGCATGTTTTATGTTTTATGTGCAGGTTTTTATGTTTTATGTTTTATGTGTTATGTTTTATTTTTAGCCTTCTAATTTATTGTTTGCAGGATTTAATATGTTTAACATTTTTTTTTGTTGTGTTTTTTTTCTAATACTTTCCTTGAAATTTTTTCTTGAGATTTTTTCTAACTATGTCTAATCTAACGTGTTTGCTTTCTTGAGGTTTTACCTTCATGTTGACAGATTTCTAAGTTGTTTGTGTCATTCATAATGAAGCTTCAAAGCTAAATGAAGTTATGAAATTTTATATATAGGACCTATTTGAATAAAACCATTTCACCTTAAATTATATATTTTTAACTATGTTTTAGAAGTTTAAAAATATTCAAAATTTTTCATTTGGTGCTTAACAAAAAATTTAGGGTGTTTTATTGAAAAGTTTTATGATTGATTTTTCAAAGTTTACAATTTAAGGCCAAGGGGCCAAAAGAACATCATCAAAATTTTAATTTAAATGCTTTAAAATTAAGCACATTTTAAAATCTTATATTTAATAGATCTTTGATTAATTAGTTTTGTTTGGCAAAAAGAAAGATCGTGATTATATGCTCTCCCATCCATCCCCTTTAGGAAACTTTTGGGATTAAAAACACCATCTTTATTGAAAAGTGTCTTAGTCAAAGAAATGAAAGAGCTATTTTGAAGGATCTCTTCAAGGACCCACATGGCTTCTAGTGACCTATAAATAAACTTTAAATATCTTTCACTTGTCATTTATTTTCATTGCATCTTGGCTTGTGAGGGGGACTTCATTACCTCCCACAAGTTCTTTCGAAAGCTTTGATCTAGGGTTTCATCTTCTAGAATAATCTTAAAACCCTCTCCATAATAGGGTATATAAATTAGGATCCCCTCATTTATATGATGGTTTGAGTGGTTAAACCATCTTTGTTAGTAGAGGTTAAGCTCATGACATTTGAGCATGTTGGACATCACACTACACTAAGCAAATGACAGATGTAGTGGTTGTAAAAAGGGCAAGACATTTTTACAACAAGCCATATGATGTAGACCCAAATGACATGCATTTAATTTTTATACAAATTTGAAATTTGTATGAATTTGATCCATCTAGAATGCTCATAAAATAATCAATTTAGTTAACCCCACTTTGTCATACCTTATCAGTTTAGGATTTAAGATGATTAGTTATTTGGTTTGTCTTTATCTTAGATTACTTGGTCTTACTTGAGAGTCAAAACTTGGTGCTAAAAAAATGACATAAATAAACACATTATCCCTAAATTTATTTAAATAAAGGAGGTGTTATGCTTCCCAAGTGAAAACATCTTTTTCTTTGTTTAAAATAATCATCATACACTTTGTGTCATATCTTTCAATTTGGCACAGTTATGCTACCCATTTGAGTCTAGACCTTTTGTCACATTTTGTTTAAGTCCCTCATTAATAGTTTAAATTTTAAATTAGACTCTTAGAAGTTTTAAAGGCTAAGGTGTTAACTTGGATTTTCCACTTTGCACTTGACTTGTTTTAACTTGAGTTTAATTTAGGATTGTTTGTATACTCAACATCATTATCTTCATTTGTTAAGACTCAAGTCATCTCAAATGTTTACTAAAAATTTAAGTCCTAGACTTTGATTACCTATCTTATTTTGTCATTTATCCATTTGATAGCACACTCATGCCTTAGAAAAATTTGTCCAAATTTGTGTGTGGGTATCATTTGAGTTGAGGAGAGTAGTTTTACGATGCCAAAATCATGGTAAACCATTTTTTCCCTTAGAGTCTTGAAACAAGTATTTATCACACCTTTTGATAATTTTAGCATTGTTATGGTACTCAAATTATTTTTAAAATTGTTTCATAGGCCTATTTATATAGAGTCTAAGTTGTTTCAAAGTTTCAACCATTTTGAGTTTTTTTAGAGCCTTTATCTAGCACAATTACACCATTGACTTTTATCTAGTGTGTTTGTTCACAGAGCCTATCTTCATCATTGTTTGTGTTTTTGTTTGAGATAACACAACCTTTCTCCAAGAGATTTTTTCTTTATGGATTATGCCAAATGATCATGTCTATGTTTGATTTTGTGTACTAGGTCTATGTCAAAGCCATTTCCAAACTTGTTAGATTAAATCAAACCACGCCATGCCTTTATTTCAAGTCTATATTTTGACACCATTTGGCAAAAATTCATAGCACAAACTATTTGAGCATAGCTTTTGACTCCACATTGGACAAAATACCTAGTGACTCCTTTCCCTTTCTTAGTTTAGACCTTGTTTGAAACACTTTGACCTAGACTTTTGACATGTCAATTTTTATTTAGATGCTTGACCTTTTATGTGTATGACATTTGAAATTATATTATTTTATGCCAAGTCTTAACACAAACCATTTTGGTGATACAACTCCATGATAAAATCATTGTTTAGAGATACAACTCCACTCTTTTGACAAATTCAGATGAAGTTTAAACCATTTGTCCTTTGGACATATTTTTTAGAGTTTGAAAAACTTTAAGCCTTTTATTTTATAGCTTTCATCATTTATGTAGATATGTATAGATAAAATTATGATGGAATCAAATATAATCCAAGATATTATAGAATGGCCACACAAATTAACTATATATAAATGTCTGCTTACGATTTAACTCAAGAACTTGATTGGTATGAAGATGCTTATGAAGAGGAATTTGTTGAAGACCCAACTACAGATAATGTTGTTTGGGATATGGATCTATACCATCTTTATAATAATAATTATTATTATCATTTTAATTTGTACCCTTTGAGGAGATGAAAATATTTCCTCATCCAAGTGGCACAATGGAATCACTTTTAGGCTTATGGGAAGCCTAAGGAATGAGGTGAGTCTCTAGATAGGGCTAGCTCCCTTGATGTACCACTTAGGATTGAAACTATTACTAAATTTGGGGGTAAAAATGGAGAGAGATAACTGAAATAAAACTAATCTAAGAGAGGTGATACACAAAATATATTTATTTCATCCAACCATATGCATATCACACTTGAAATCAAAGAAAAAACTAAACATACACTCTCCAATCTATGTCTTTCTTACATTAATGTTATATTATGGGGTTATGGATGAATGTGTAAATATATGAGGACTAGACAAGAGGCATTTAATGGAACCAATAAATATACTATCTCACTTAGAATTTTATATTTATTGGAACAAATCACATGCCCTACAAGAATAAGCTTCAAATAGGTGAGAGAATGTGACAACTTGTTAAGGAATCCATAGTCTTCACTAAGAAAATTAAGCATTAAAGTAAATAAAACTATGAAAAATAATGAAAGAGGTAACACTTAGTAATTTTATTGATAAAAATATATACAAATGATCATTAATTTTTCATACTTCGGTGGAGCATCCATATAATACCAAAATGGCTAGTTCTTATAGAACTAGTGAGAGAGAGAAGAGAGAAATCCAAGGGTCATAAGGATAATTTTAAAGATGATAAAAGGAGTTAATTTTTCATGTGTATATGGTATGGGATGAAAAATTCAAGGTCAATGTATACAAGTGTCAATCCAAGTCACAAACTTCATGAAAAGTGGCAATAAAACTCCTTAATTAGCTTAGAAAAATTACCTTCATGATTAAAGCTATTTAAACATCATATAAATCATTAATATCATAATAAATTATTTAAATTTAGGTTAGGGACATAAAACATGCCTCTTAATTCATTTTTTTCATGCTTGGTCTTCTAGAATCACCTGAAAGTGAGCTATCATCATCTATTGTCCAGAAAGTTGCCCTTTCATGCACCCTGCACAATTGGCATCAATTGTCCATGAAAATACATGAAAGTAATTTAATTATAAGTTTAAATACTATTAATGGATCTATAATCATCAAAAAAATCTTAAAATCACCCCACTTGAAGTTTTCCATCTTCTTCACTAGCTTGTCCATTAGGCCAATTTTGACTGGATGAGTTGAATCACCTAGTTGAGACATTTAGGAGTTGTTTCAAGGCACAAGAGTCATATTTGGAGTTATATTAAGTATTAATATTTCCATCCATATGATCTTCACCTCTTTAAACCTATGACAACTTGTAAAACACATAAAATAGTGAAAAAAAAACCCTATTTTTGCCCCATCCATACAAGTTTGTACAACTCAAAAGCATGTGAATTATCCTAACTCAATATTGTATAATTTATAATACCTTTTATAGTCAAAATATTCCATTAAATTTAATATCCAACTCCATCTTCACAAACTGGTCCTTGGTAAGGGTTTTCAAGGGTTTTTGAGAAGTTTAAGCCCTTAAGCTTTGTTCATAAAGTTGGGGCTTTAGAACTAAAAAAAAATTTACAAGTTTGTTTTTAAAGACCCACTATAAATTTTATAAACTCTTTTGTCTCACATGAAAAACATCATGAAATATATAAGCTTCCAAAACTTCCCTATTAAGCTTTTTTCCTTGTTTCCATAGGCCTGAAATATATAAGCTTCCAAAACTTCCCTATCGAGCTCTTTTCCTTATTTCTATAGGCTTGAGTTTGTCTTTGAATCTCACAATGAATTCTTATGGTTTTCCTTAGATCCAAATAGATTTAACATATCTTTTTTCACCCCATCAACATGTTTAAACATGTTGGAAAGCTTAACTCATGTTAAAATGATAATGGACTCTCTATTTGGGAACTAAGACTAGACCTTGCCTAGTAAGCTTGAGTGAAACTTTAGAGAATTTTAGAGTCCCCTATTATATGTCTTTATTATTATGTATTTCTTATGATGTTCCATGTGTGTTCCAGCTTTTCACATCATTATACAAGGTTCCCTTAGCCTCAAGTTCATTCTTTTACCACTCTATTTTAAAAGTACAAGGTTATCATATGGGGAAAGTGCCCCCTATCTAAGAAAAAAAAAGAGGAAACTTCCCCTATTTTCTCATGAAAACTAGGTATTGGAGATGGTTCTCAAAGTGGCAAGGATGTCTTATACAAAAATTTAGCTCCTAACTCAGGGTTCCAAGAGTAGACTATGTATGCAATTGAAATTTCCCTACCTTATGCTTGGTTTGTGTTGGTGAGAGTGTTGTAAGATGATATTGATCATGATGAATGTGATTCTAATCTCCATTTTCTTTTCCAATGCTTGAACTCATAAGGTTGTGTCTTACTCTTGACTATGTGTCTTGTTTTTGCTTCTGAAGAATTAACCCTATGTGTTATACATTTTGCAATCTTTGAACCCTAAAAATGTGCTTAGAAATCCTTATTTAGATTTCTCATGGTGATTTATCAGTTTTTTGGGTCTATTTTCTCTAATTCCATGTCTTATTCATGCCAATAATGCCAATTCTATGCTCACTATCTAAGAAGTCATAATTGACTATGTGAGAGTCCTTTTAGGGTCTTGTACGTTTGTTTTATCATTTTTTGTAGCTAATTTATTTCATCATGATCTTCATGAATGTGGTCATGACTTTTATTATCATTTTGACCTCCTTCTAACTCTTCCTATGCACTCTTAGCTCCAAAACTAAGTCCTTCCCTATTTTGATTGAGAAATCTTGCATTTATCCTTGACAATAGGTTAATATGTTTATCTTAGAGCTCATGAAATTTTTCATAGTAATGGATAAGGTTCTTAATGGGTTATTTCATAATATTACCCTATCCAAGCATCAAAATGCAATTTCAACCACTAGACTGAGTTCTCTTCAAATTGATTAAGCAATCTTGATGTAGATTATTTCCTATAAGTTGATTTGCCTCTAATAAACTTGTTTATGGTGTTAAAAGGATCCTTTAAAACCCTTTATGGTCACATAACATCCTTTTCCTATAACTAACTTAAGTTTCATGAAACTAGGCCTAAACCTCATGTTAGCTCCCTAATTGAGACACTTCTCCTTTCAAGACACTGCTTGGACTAAGCCAATAGGTGATTATGCTTCAAATGAGTTGATTATGGTATTTTGATTGAGAAATATTGCATTTATCCTTGACAATAGGTTAATATTCTTATCTTAGAGCTCATTAAATTTTTCATAGTCATGGATAAGGTTCTTAATGGGTTATTTCATCATATTACCCTATCCAAGCATCAAAATGCAATTTCAACCACTAGACTGAGTTCTCTTCAAATTGATTAAGCAATCTTGATGTAGATTTTTTCCTATAGGTTGATTTGCCTCTAATTAACTTTTTTATGGTGTTAAAAGGATCCTTCAAAACCCCTTATGGTCACATAACATCCTTTTCCTATAACTAACTTAAGTTTCATGAAACTAGGCCTAAACCTCATGTTAGCTCCCTAATTGAGACACTTCTCCTTTCATGACACTGCTTGGACTAAGCCAATAGGTGATTATGCTTCAAATGAGTTGATTATGGTATTGGTAGATATTTTTTAACCTTATTGAGGTCACAATTCACTTGTTCATGTTTTTATTCCACTTAAACATCCTCAAACAACACCAAATCCTCAAGTCTAGGTCCTTATCTATTTGCAGTTGTAGGTGCATGCTTCATGGTCTCTTGTATAGATTAAGAGGTTTGAATAGGAGGTAAAACACATCTTATCATCTCTATAATTATATTTAAACTATAATTTCTCTCTTCAACCCATTAAAACTACTTCAATATGATAACATGGTTAATATTGCCAATCTTAGAGCACAAAAGTCTCTTTTTGACTCAAGATTGTAGAGAATACTATAAGATTTTAGTGTTTTGGGAGGCCACTTTGAGACCTCAAAAAACCCTTCTCCCATTATCATCTACCTCTCCAAATTAGAAAGGGTCTTGTCTTTACTAAAGGCTACAATATCTACCTAGTTATATTCTTAGACACCCTTGCCCTCATGTTTTAGGATAATCTCAAAAGGTCTCTTGACCTCCGTTTCACCATTTCAAGGATTGATGGCCTGAATAGTGTCATTGCTCCTTAAACATGGTTATAAACTCCATTAACTAATCTTATCCCTTAAAAGGGTCAGTTATAGTTTCTCTTCATGCTTAGGACTTTAAGAAGGGTTTTCAAATCATGTGTCCCTCTATTTCTAACTCTACTTTTAACTTTTCTATTTTAAAAGGAAGTAAAAAATGATGAGGGGTGTCTACCTAGTTATAAGTTGCTCTCATTGATTACAAATGAAGTAAGAGCTCCTTTTTGGTGAGGAAGGACTACCTGTAATAAGACCATACTAAACCAACTTATTTTTTAGATGAGTATGAAGGGTGGAATGCCTAACAACACTAGATCCAAGAAGCAAAAGCTCCTTTGGATAGAAATCAATCCAGTCCCATAATGATAAAAGTATTTGATAATAAAAATAAAGTATGTTTGCATTTATATTGACAAGAAATAAAATACTTATGTAAGAAAATAAACAACTTACTTTGTTTAGTAGAAGATGTAGCACAACGGGTCAATACCATATACAAGCGTATCATGGTCAAGTTCAGAGAGTCTATAGATAGGTCAAAAATAAACAACAAGGTATAATTAGGTGTGACAGAGGAGAAAATAATAATATATTATTTTTCTTAACATTGACTATCAGTGGTTAGGGTGATCGATGATGGTTGTCCTGACTGGTGATGGTTAGATAATTGGCGATGGTTGATGTAATTAGTGATAGTTATAGCAACTAGTGATGATTTACTATAAAAAACCTATGGCTAATGAAATGGATTTGGTGATGGAATGGTAAGTAGGAAGAAGGCTAGATATGGGTTCTATAGGTGAGGAGTGATGTGTAGATGATCATATTGAGACAAAAAGATATGATGGAGAAATATAATTACTAAAAATAATAGGAATAATACATTAGTGATGTAAAATAGAAGCCAATGTCAAGCTAAATGAAATTAGGTAGCATAATAGTATTCCAACCTTTAGAAGTCATGTGGATAGAGTTTTGGGATGATAGGATGCATACACAAAGAAAATAAGATATCCTAGATAAATTTTTAGATCCCAATCTCCTCTAAGAGCCTTGCATTTATATCAAAAAACTACTAAGGAGAGAGAAAGTCTCCAAGTTGGTCTAGGATAAAGATGCTAATTTTAAGAGAAAGAAATTTATAAGGTGTGCATGGGAAAGTTTTTATTTTTCCCTTGCACACCTGACCTACAACTGGATGTTTTTTTTGTGTTACAAGATGGAAGAACTGACCATCGATGGTCAGGATATCCATCGATGGTCAGGATATCCATCGATGGTTAGGCTAACCATCAATGATCAACCCCTAATGTTAAAATGGTTAAAAAATGGGTTTAAGAATGGTGTTTATAAAAATGTTTTACAAAGGGTGCCTAGGATTTTTAACAAGTGTAAAAGGTATTTAAAAATTGAGATGGCTAAGTAAGTATTCCAAGGTCAAGAACTGGTCCAGGGTAATGTGACATCAAAAAAATAGCTGAGGGGACATTTTTCAATGTCTAAATTTTAACCCTTTTTATTGTGTGGCTTTAGGTCAATAATCCATATAATAAAAATGAGTTTTTAACTAGTTAGGGTTTGGCTACCTCAAGTATAAGAGGAGGGTATTCCCCCTCAAACTGGGAGTCGATGAGGTAACACCAAAATTAGGTCATGGTTTAATACAAAGGTGAAATGGAGGTTATGAGGCTGGTGAAGAAGATGGTGTAGGATATGTGCACAAAATTCAAATAAGTACAAGATTCAAAATCATGTAAAGACTAAAGGTGTTAATGTTGGCAATAATAAATTTGAGTTTTATGATAAACAATAATGGTAACTAGTCCCCAACATTTGTCATAGCTGATCGAGTTAGGATTATCAAGTCACCTAGAGAAGGTTAATGTTTGCTTAGGTATCTAGGGTAGGAAGTGCTCCCAAGAAAAACAAAAATGGTTGGGTTACGCATGAGGTGGTGCATAATGCAAACATTCAACATGGAAAAATTGATCAAGGTGGTCATTATGACCAAAGCAAGGTTGTCACAAGGTATGTAAATAGGTTGGTTCAAAAAGGTAATAACATCAAGGTCAATGAAGGTAAAGGGGTTAGGTGGTTGGTTGGGTAGGTAGTGGATAAGTTGATTTCATATGCGCTAGGCAAGAGACACTACCTACATAGTCCCATGGATAGTAGTTCCAATATGGACTTCAGGCCTAATGTAGTTTTTAATTATGGAGGGAGAGGATGCCTCCTGAGTAGGTCAAGGGGTGTCAAGGAATGGGTAACCCTAGTGGGATGTATTAATAGGTTTAGGTTAGGTATAAAAGGGATGAAAAAGGAGGGGTAAATAAAGTAAGACCTTGGCCATTGATAGTTATGGTTAATTGGTGATGGTTAAGGAACCATCATCAATTGGAGTAGGCAATCAAGGTGTAAGAAATCAGCAATGGTTAGGGTTAACTAATGATGGTTATTCAACCATCAATTATTGGGTAAAAAACCAAAAAACCATGGTAAAAAAGACAAACAATAACTATTTTATCCTCATTTGCAAATTGAGTAAGTAATATGTTGTCTTTTTTGAATGTTTAGTATGAAGATCTCATGTGAGTGCATTGAAGCATGATGAGTTGTTGAGATAACATTGGTGCATGAGAGTGAGAGCATGATTGATATGGATGTTGGAGACACATGCAGACAAGTGGTTGGGCATGGATTGAGTCATCACCACTGGTCACAAAATGAGGTGGACTATGTATTAATTTTGATGAAAATTACATTTTGTGATTTAAAGATGGGGAAAATATAAATAAGAATGCTAGATTTGGGCATTGTGTAGTTTTAGGGCTAACACTAGGGTTTACTATTCTGAGGGTTTTACAAGATTTTTGGGGTGGTGTATGAGTAGGGTAGATGGGTGTAGAAGTATAGAGGGAGGGAAAATTTGGGAATTTGGGGTTGGAGAGGAAATTAGGCTTTTGTGGAAGAGGTTGGGGGGTTGAGGCTCACCATTGGTGGTCACTTAATAGTGATTCTCAGTGGTTAACCTGACTAATGATGGCCAACCTTGGGGGTAAATTGACCCAAGGAGACCATCAATAGTTGAGGATATCCATTGATGGTTGAAGAAAAAAGGGTTTGGGTAGGAAGTTTAAAAGAAGTTGGGGTTTTGATTGAGGAATGTTTTAAAGTTTATTAAGGTCGATTGGCTTATTAATATTTTACATTGAGAATAGGTTATGTTTTGAGTAATATAGTTAATGTTTGAAAGATCGTTGATATGAATAGGTTAACAGTATGGAGATGATAAGTATTTGTGCTCAGAGATGAGGGTAGGGTAGAATGGTGATAGATGAAACAAGTGTTTAAGGGATGAAATTTCTCATGAGATGTATAGATGGGATAAAAGAAAAAAGCATTTAGAAAGCATAATATAGATTTTCGGTAAGGGGTAGGTAATTATTTAAATGACCATTTAGAATGGGATGCATGGTAGGATAAAGGTGTTTCAATTACAAGAGATAGGTGTTGGAAACAAAGGATAGATGCAATAGTGCTAGTAGAGATGAAAGTGTTTCATAGGGATAGGTCATTGCTTAATTCTTGATATGGTTGTGTTGTAGGCATGAGATCAGATCTAGCTATGGGATCAAGTGCCCAAGATATTTATAGAGGTAAAAGATGCAATGTTAGCTAAGGATTGGGGACATAAGGAGGTAGTTGGGTTTAGAGTGATGCACCACTACCAATGCCTACATAGGAATGCAACGATGATAGTTTCCCTCAGTGAGAGATGAGACCTAAAGACTAACACATTTTAATTACCAATGGGGGAGATGAGTATCCTATTAGAGTATTTTTAGTAGATAATGTGCTTACCTATTTGTGGAGGCCCTATCTACCATATATACAGTGAGGATATTAACAAGTTCATGGAGTACTTGTATGAGGATGACCAAGTAGATGCATAGTTTCATGTAGGGGGTTTCAATATTAGGCCATTATACCAGTGGGCCCTAGGAGAGAGACACATATTGATGATGATGTAGATGGAATTGACATGCTATGCTCTATCAAATTTAGTTGGAGGGAGGTTCCCTTATGTCTACTAGGGGTAGTTGTGGAGTTGGTACATGGGAGGATGATCTTCAAATGGGCACAGGTTAGCATTATGGGATCAGTGTGGGGTTTGTAATTCACCATTATGTGTACAATCACATATGAGTGTTGATACCATCAGGCCTACCTATAGAGGGTTACTTATTGATAGACTATATATTTAGATTCTATTGGTGGAGGAGAGATGGGGTGATGATAGGTGTTGGTAGTGGTGTGAGAGATATCGATTGGTTTAGAGAGACCCTGGAGGGATTGGCCCTAGGATATATAGTGTGGTAGTTGTACTTAACTTGGCCAATATGGGTTGGGTATAGATACCATACATATTCACTGTAGAGATAGAGATGGGTATATGGTAGATAGGATGGTGAGATCAAGTGCATCCCATTTGAGAGTGTGTGGAGATAGTTTGGACTTGTAAAAGGCATTCCTCCTAATTTTGCATAGTATAGGAGGGAGGATGTGGAGTTTTTTTTACCAAAAATACAGCCATAGGAGGAGGATTTGGTTTATGAGGAACTACTCAAGAGAGTGAGAGATGACATAGGCATTATAGCTAATTATCCTGCATAGCTTTAGGGTAGATACATGGTAGTTGATCTTGGTTGGGGGATGGGGGTTAGAGACCCATGGATGTTGATCCAACATAGGGACCAACATAGGGTGATCCATAGGTAGTAGGGCACTAGAAATAGCATAGGCCTAGATTGTCATGTTATAAGGGTAGATTACCACTCTTTAGGGCTAATTGGGAGGAGTGACAATGTAGAGAGATCAAGCCTAGGCATAAGTGACCACTTTATAGGGTTAGGTGGTCAATTTATAGGGGAAAGTTACCATAGTGACAAGAGAGTAGGACCAAGTGAGGGTCTCACTTGATTTGGTGACATAAGAGAGAGACTCTCTATGATAGGTGGTACCACCAATATTTGTTACATAGGCTAGATATCTAGTGACCATATAGGAATTGTGCTACTATGAGGGCATTATACTAGCACAATGTCCTAAAGAGCCAAGGTGGGAAGAGTATCAAGTTAGTTTGGCTAGTGGAGTAGTGATTATGACCCTAGGTTAGTGGGCTATGGTAGTGGGTCATCTGACAAAGCCTCCACTTGGGATAGGTATAGGTATAAGTGTAGGTATAGGTACATGTGTAGGTGGGGCTAGTGGTAGTAATGCCCTAGGATCTTGATACAAATATGGTTGAGATTTTGTTGGTATATGATTTTGAAACCAGCCTGGGTGCCAAAGATGTGAGATGTATATGACTGAGAGATATATACATTTGTAGACACTTATTGATTATATATATATATATGATTCAAAAGGTTTGGTATTTTTTTATTTTATTCATGTTTTTATGAAATGAATGCTTATATGTTGATAATGTGGTGATGATGACTTATGTTAATGTTAGATGTGATTGATGATGCTTATGTATGAGACTAATGATGTCATAATATAGGCATGTGATGATATATATATATATATATATATATATTTGATTTTGATTATGATATGATGTTCTTATTTTTTATGTGATGGAAATATGTGATCCTAACATTAGAGATCGTTATCTTAGGTGATGATGTGGATTTTATGATATGTTTGTTTATTACAGATTATGATGTTGTGGTAAGCTTTGATAAGCCTATAAGGTTTTGAGAAGGATAAGAGACAACGTCCTATGAACTAAGATAAATAGAAAGAGACATATCTGTTCCATTGGTGAGGACCCTAGTGAACCAAGGCTAGATATGAGCTTAATGAAAATGAACCTCTAGTGGGCTTCATATGAGGACCTTCCTAGTGAAAAAGTTATTAATATAAACACCATGTTGCCAAGTGAGCTCTTATTCTATTGATTTATAGAGGGTATATAGGAAAAGGAAATTATAGGTAAATAGAGGGAAAAGGGGTAAGATAGTAACCAAATGTGGATTTAATTACCCTTTTATAGGTGACCAAAGAACTAGAATAGATAATTCTATGTATTTATAATGTGTAGACTGATCGATGCGATAAGTCTACAAAGATATATTGTGTTATGAGAGAAATGATTTTGGCACTTTTGTGGGATAATAGGTTCATGTATTAATTTTATTTTTTGATAAGAGAGGTGAAGTTGATCAATGTGAGAATCTTCAATTGCTTTGATTGAGTTGATTATAGCTTTTATTAAAATATTATTATTTTTATATTTTAGCTTAGCCATCCTTTGAGGGAGCGGTCTAAGTATGAATAATTTTTTGGTAGCTATCCTTTAAGGAATCAATCTATTTATTTTGAATATATTTAGTAGATATCATTTGAGGGAGTAATCTATCTTTAAGAAAATGAACCCAAATAATATGTTATATCCCATAGAGAATATTTGAATTTTTTTTAGACATGGACTTGTTTGTCCAAGCTTAGTGGTTGACCTTATCGGGATAAGATGTTTACCACAAAAGGTGGTCTCTAGGTAAGGAAAGGTGATTTTGGGGAAAAAATGATCATGGTATCTCATCTATTTAAATATAAAAAATATCCATGAGAACCATGCCATAGGTGGAGCCATGGTACCCATGTTTAAGATTAGACTAAAACTATGACAGATAATCACATGGGTCTATTGTAATCAAATGTCCCTAAGAGGAATAAGTTAATAGGATAAGGGAGGGGTAAATGTCATTAAAATCAAAGGGTGAGATTAAGTTAGACCATATGGTTCATTTAGATTTCTCTTAACAAAGAAAGGATGCAGATGTGAAGCATTAAGAGGTTCAAGTTCTAGTTTGATTTTAAGAAAGGACAAATGATAAGCTCTTGATCCATACTTATGGGTGAGGATGTACGGTCCAAGCCAATTGAAATAAAATTTCCCTTTTTTCTCTTCTCCATGTTTGTTATATATTGGTTTTCTTTAAGGATGAGGTCATCAATATTAAACTCTTGGTCTTTAATATGTTTATTATAAGCATGGGTGATACATTGTTAGTATATGTGGAGATGGTTAAGGGAAGTAAGGTGATGTTCATCAATTAACTCAAGGCACATGGGCATTATTGATGATAGTATTATTCAAAAATAATGTCGTGCAAGGATATACAAAGAGAGGGGATATAGACTTCAAGAGGTAAGATAACCTCTGTGCTAAAACTAGGGAAAAAGGTGTAGCACTAGTTGTGGTTTAGATACTAGTGTGGTAGGCCCATAAAGTGAATGGGATGTGGAGGTGCCATTCCCAACTTGAATCACTTACCATTTTGGTTAGCATTTTGATGAGGGTTTTATTAGAGGCTTCTACCTATTCATTTGTCTATGGGTGATAAGGGGAGGAATGGTTGAGTTTGATGTCAAAAGTGTTGTAGAGGGCTAGAATTTTCTTATTTTTGAAAGATCTATCATTATCAGTTATGATTTTGTGAGGGACACCAAAATAACAAAGGATATGGTGATTGATGAAATCAATAATTTTGTGGGCTTTAATCAAGATAAGGGGGATGGCCTCCACCCATTTAATGAAATATTTGGTAGTAGTAATGATGTATTGGTGTCATTAAGATGAGTGAGGATTGATTTATATAATGAAATCAAGCCCCCATTATGAAAAGGGCCAATAATAGTTGGATACCTAAAGGCCATGAGTGGGCACATGATCCAAGTTATCATTGTATTAGAATTTAACACACTTCTTTATATAGTCATATCAGTCTTGATTGATGGTAGGCCAATAGTAACCCAAGTGTAGGATTATTTTAGTGATAGCAAGGCCACTAAAATTTCCCCCACAAACTCCATCATGATTTTCCATGATGGCATAAGGAATCTCATGACCACACAAACAATGGAGGAAAAGACCATCAAAGTCACATTTGTATAAGATTCCCCCTAGTATGGTATAATGAGAGGTACCCTTCATAAAGGATTTTTAGGCATTTTTTGAGAGGTCAAGTGGGATGACAACAAGGTTAAAGTAGTTAAAAGTTTGGTCATATCAGACATTTGAATGAGATGCCTCCACATTATAAATGGTTGGAAGGTTCAAACTGATATATGAAGGTTTGATGAAGTGATGGATTGTAACAAATAATTTAGATTCAATGGGTTGAGGGGGTATTTGAGATACAAGGGAGGCCATTATATCTATGAATTTCTTAGTAGATTAGGGTACCAACTGGATCTGATAACATTTAAAATATGTCAATATCTTGTCAATGAGAAGCTTATACTTTTGCAAAATGTCAATATTACATTGATAAGACCCATTGACTTGGTTGATCACAAGTTGAGAATCACCAAAGATAGAGATGGTTTTATTTTTTAAGGCAAGAGTAGTTTGGAGATCGATAACCAAAGCCTTGTATTATGCGATGTTGTTAGTACATTGAAATTCAAGTTTGAAGGAAATTGAAAGAGGTTCACCATGAAGAGGAATGAAAATTATGCCTACACCCCCACCATGTTGTCATTTAGAGCCATAAAAAAACATGGTCATTTGAAAAGTGGGTCTTCCTAAGAAAGAGTCATAATAGACTCATCTGGAAAGGCTAATGTAATGGGTTGGTTATTTGGGAGGGGGGCTTTAGCTAATTATTCAGTAATAACCTACCCTTTAATATATTTTTGGTGAAGAAATTCAAGATCAAACTTAGTTAGAATCATGATCCACTTAGACATACACTAATTTTGATATGGCTTGGAGTGCATATACTTGAGTGGGTCAGGGGTGGTGATAACATATGTTTTGTGATTGAGAAGGTAATGATGTAGTTTAGAGGTGACAAAAATGAGAGTGAGATAAAGATTTTCTGAGTGGGTATATCATGTCTCATACTCTAGAAGCATGTGGATAATATATTAAATGTCTTTCTCTTTGTTTTTTTCATCTTGATGAGCCAACATTGCACCTAAAGAGTGATCAGTGGTAGAGATGTAAAGGTAGAAAGGTTGGTCATCCCTAGATGGGATTAAAATTGGTGGAAAAAGTAGGTACTCCTTGAGTGAGTCAAAGGCTTATTTACAATATTTGGTCCATTTAAAGTAGGTTTCCTTCTTTAGGATATGGTGAAAGGGCTAGAATCTATCTGATAGCTAGGAGATGAAGTGATGGATAGACTAGAGTTTTCCTTGTATACTATGAAGTTGTTTAAGGTTAGTTGGAGGCATTTCTAGGATGGCTTTGACGTTAGCAGGATAAATTTAAATTCCATGGAGGGAAATGATGAAGCTAAGAAACTTCCCAGAGAGAACCCCAAAAAAGCATTTCTTGGGATTGAGCCAGACATGGAACTACATTAGTTGATCAAAAATGATGGATAAAATAGCTAAATGGTCCTCGTGGTGTTGGGATTTCCTAAAGAGATCATCCACATAATCCTCCACAATATTATGGATGAGATCATGGAATATATAGGGCATGTCTCATTGATAAGTTGCTCCTACATTTTTTAAAACAAAAGGCATGACCTGATAGTATAAGGTTCCCTAAGGAGTAATGAAGGTAGTTTTATGTTGATCTGAGGGAGCAATCAAGATCTGATTATATCCTAAAAAGCTATCCATGAGGGATAACATCTCATGGCCTATGATAAGGTCAAATAATTGGTTGATGTTAGGTAAAGGAAAGTTATTTTGGGGACATGAAAATTTAAGGTCATAGAAATCCACACAAAGATGGATTCCCCCAATAGGTTTGGTAATAAGCACAATATTAGAGACCCATAATGGATAGTCAATGGGTTGAATGAAATTGATGGATAGAAGATGTTGAATTTCTTATTTGATAATAAGATCTATATGAGGGTGAATTTTCTGAAGCTTTTGTCATATTGACTTAGCCTCAAGATGAGTAACGATGTTATGGAGAACAATAGAGGGGTCAATCTTGGGTATGTCTAATTAAGACCATATGAATGTGATGATATAGTCTTGAAATAAGGTAGGATAATCATGTTGCTTGTCTGAGTTTAAGGATTAGCCAAATTTGATGATACAAGGATCATATTAAATCCCCAAGTTAATGTCAATAGTTGATTTTGTAGACACCTAAAATTGGCCATCGATAACCTCTAATCAGGGTTTTGACCAATTTCCACCCAAAAGGCACAATTTGGCCTAAAAACACTAAATCACACTAAATAATGTGAAACTAACATATTCAAGTGCCAATTTTATCCAAAGTATACCTAAATGGGGTAATGTTATTAATGGGCTAGCTAACTTTGATAAGTTCATTTCAAGTTAAAAAGCCAATTTTGCACCTAGATGTTCTGGATTGCTCTTTCATATCAAATCTTCTACACAAGATGAATGCCTTTGTTATTTGTTGTTTGTAACATTCTAAATGGGAATATAGTTCTGACACATCTGACATGGACTTCCAATTCTAATACAATCAAATGTTGGACCAATAATAAGACATTCTGATCAATTTGAGTAATTTGTGCAAAAAGTGCTTAATCATGATTAATAACTAATTAACCCAAATAAAGGCCTAATCAAGAATTCCATGAAAACTTATTTTTGGAAATGAATATTGAATATATGAATCATCAAGGGACCTCATTTCTTGGGAAGACATCTCTAGGCCATAAATGCCACAAATATCAAGATTCATGCCCTCCATGCCTCATCAATGCCTTCCATGATGCCCTCCATGCATATTAATTTCTCCTCATTCCAATGTCATGATGAAGATAATTAAAAACTTAATTCCAAAAATTTAATTAATCCTCAAACACACATCGTAATCTCAGGATGGATGGTTCAAGTTGATTCTAGATATTTGTGAAAATCTATAAATAGAGAGACCTCACCACATCATTTCCAAGACTTGATTATGCAATGTTATAATTGTCAAATGGTTCTAAGAGATTCAAGAAACTAGTGTTACCATGCCAAATTAATTTCAATCCAAGCTAAGCCACAATACAAAGGTTCCAAGGAGAGATGGAGGTAGCCAAGATTCTATTACCAAGGACTTCATGATTACAAAATGGAGCAAGCCACTACTACAAAGGCATTTAGAGCATCCAAGGAAGGTGAAGTAATTATTGTGTTTTATTCCTTACTTTTTAGTTGTGTTTTTCATTTTTTTTTTTAAACTAAGCTCTCCCTAGTGTCTAGGCCTAGAGATTTTATGCTATTAGTGTGTTTCTTTCATTTTGTTTTCATTTTAGAACTAACACCATACTAACCTTCCTCTCTTGAGTCAAATTCAAAGATCACATTATGGCATGAACAATGGGACTAGACACATATCAAGCCTAAAGAATATCATTTTACAACTCTAAAATATTTATTTGGAACCTTAAAAATATTGCAAATTAATTTTCTAACTTTATTTTGCTATTTTTGGTTGCCATAATTTTACACAATAACCAACATTGACAAGTAAGACCAACATCAGTTACATGGCTTAACCAATGTTGGTTAGCAAAACCAACATCAGTTAGATTTTGGTTATCCAAGGTAACCATCATTGATTGTATATAATCATTGTCGGTCACTGTGTTTTTCCAAAAACATAGACCTGAGAGCTATTTTACAAAAGTTCATTATTTCAAACCAAAAAGAGCTTCAAAATTAAAGGATATGTTAACACTTTTGTCATAGGACCAAGCTTGATATTTGCTCAAAACATGTTTAAATCACCTTTGTATGCTTGAAAATGAATTAGGAACCTTGTTTTGGTGTTTAACAAAGACTTTCGATGTTTTTGGTGAATGTTTTCAAAGTTTACAACTAAGACCAAGAGGTCAAATGAACAACACCAAATCTTTCATTTTGGGCTTAAAATTGAACATTCTTATCAATTCTTGTTTGAAATAGTTATTCAATCAAATTTTTGTTTGTCAAAAAAGAGGGATGTTGCATGTATGCTCTTCCATTTTTCCCCTATAGGGAACCTTTGGAATCAAAAGTGATATTCCTATTGCAAGTAGCCTAGTCCAAGGATTAAAAAGAAAGTCATCTAAAGTACTCCCCAAAAACTCATCAAAGTTTGGGTGACCTTGAAAATGACCCTAAAGTCTTTCTATTTCATTCTTTCTCTATTTTTCATGCAAACTTGGCTTATGATGGGGACTTCATCACCTCCCATAAGTTCTTTACGGAAGATTTGACCTAGGGTTTCATCTCCTAGAATTGACTTCATTTGGCTCCTTTGGAGTTGCACATGGGACTTAGTGGCCCTTTGGACATCGTACTACACTGAGCGAATAGTAGGATGTAGTGGTTATAAAAAGAACTAGACCTTTTTACAATAATCCAAGTGATACAAACCCAAAATCCATACTTTTCTTTTGCATTGTTTGGTGTGAAAGTCAATATGTAATTGATTCCCCTAGATCATTCAAAAACTTGTTAGATCTTAGACAAATCCTCACTTGCTGCAGAAGTATTGTTGGTTCAAGGTGCACCTCAAGGTCCATGTTATAGTAATATCATTTGAGAGAAGGGGGGGTGTAAAAACCCTACTAAATAATGTGCATTTACTTTTGGATGAACACTTAAAATCCTCTCAAATGACGTATATTGATATATTCTAACAATACCAAGTAACCTTGTCAATTTAGGATCTAATAATGATTAATTAGTTGGTATTGTATTAGTTTTAAGTCTTGTTTGGAGTCAAAAATTAGTGTAAACAAACAATCCAAACCAAACATAGTCCATATTTTCCTTTGAACAAAGAGGTGTTATGTTGCCCATGTGAGATCATCAAATTGCCTTGTTTAAAGATTCATCAAAATCTTGAGAGTCATATCATCCACTTTGGCATAGTTATGTTATCCAATTGAGTCTAGACCTTTACCAAAGTTGTTTAAGTCCTTCACTTATAATCTAAATTCAAAATGCAACTTTATAAGTTCATAGGGTTGATGTGTTAAGTGGGTTCATCATTTGCAATAAACTTGAGGGAACTTAGGTTCAATTTATAATTTGGGTTGAAGGCCATTTAAAGACTCATAATCATTATCATCATTTGATAGACTTAAACCATTTTGTTCTAAACACTTACACTTTGAGTCTATGCATCACAACATTTTTGAATGAAGAAAAGTAGTGTTATGCTATCAAAAGTATAGGAAAGCATCTTTTCCTTAGAGATTTTTTGAAACAAACCTTTTTGTTACACCTTTTGGGTGGTATGGTTTCATTATGCTACCTAAAAAATTTTGAAAATTGTTTCATAGACCCTCTTGCATAGAGTTTCAAATTTTCTCCTACATTCTTCGACCAATCCGAGTGTACTTATGTGATCTTTTATCTAAAATAGTTATAATTTTCACTTTTGTCTAGCTTGTTTGTCAAAATAACCAAGTTTTATACCATTTTTTATGAGAAAATAAACTATTTCTAAAGTTCCCTTTGTTTCATACCTTATACCTAGTTGATCAAGTTCATGTCCAAGAATCAAATTCCTAGTGTTTGTTAGAAGTGTTTCAAATTCATTAGATTAAAACTTTCATCTATTTCAAAGTCTATATTTTGACGTCATTTGAACAAGAGTCCTAGCGCATGCCTTGTTTGAGCCTAGATTTTGATGTCATGTTTGGCCAAAAGACCTAGTAACTTTAAAATTCCTAGATTAGACTGATTTGAAACACTTCAACCTTAGAGTTTGGCATTTTGATTTTTAGGACCATTTACTTGCTTATCTTTGTGTGAACAATGAAATGTTAGATACTTCACGCTAGCTTTTTTCCTCACAAATATTTGTATAAACCTTTTGATCCTTTTGAAAAATATAGACCAAGTTGGAACATCATCTATTTTAGACATTATCCTTTTTTAGAGTTTGAAAAACTCTTTGACCCTTTATCACAAAAGCATTGACTATGGATCCCAAAATGTATTCCTACACTCATAGTGGACTCATGTACAATCTAGGTATTAGTAATGTGGTGTCATAGGAAAAATAGTGTAAGACCCCTATGCAGATAATATTGCTTATGAGATGGATTCTTATCCCTCTTATAATACTCAATCAAGGGCACAAAGCCAAGATCCATTGGTTAAATATATAGTTAACACACCACCTTATTTAGAACAAGACCAAGACCAAACCACATAATACCTATAGTGGATGATCCAATACTTCAATAGTCATATTATACTAATACAACTTCCACATATGATCCATTTTTTTATGAGTGACATTTGTTAGATAACAAAGATGAGATTTTGGATAGATCCATAGAGGTAGGGGCCAAATTTTCAGTAAACTTCCCCCATGAAAATTTACCAAGTCTAGTAAGAGTTCCCCACAATATCATTTATGATCAATATGCTTCTTATAGAAATCCTATGGCTCTAGTCCAAACAACGTACCAAGATCTTAATATATATATAATTATGGTAAAAACATCATGGAAGATCACTTTAACCAAATGCAGACATCATATCAAACCTACCTGAATCTAGCACATGATTTCAATCAGATGAACATGGTAAGTAAGCCTCTTATTAACCTAGTTCGTTCAATAGGAGTGTTGATAGAGTTAAATGGACAAGAGAATCTAAATTTTGACCCATTCATACAAACCACTTCGATAGATAACTTGATGTATATGCCCATTATTAAAGAAGTTTATTTAGTCTATACACATAATAATGAGCCAAACATAGTAGATAATATGAAAACAATGTTTAGTCCTGATCAAAGTAATAATAACACAAATAATTAGCCAACAACATGTGCCTATAGTTAATCCTATGAATAGGTCATCATACCAAAGAGTAAGAGTTTATACACCCCAACCTCAACCAGTTGCTTCTTCAAGTGTATAACCTATGGGATTAGGTAATCAAATAATGGCTAATGTCATGCCTCAATAATAGAATGTGATGAACCCTACTCCTCCTCAATAAGTAACAAGTAGTATTCCACAACAATAGGTACAATCTAGTGTATCAATGCAACATAGGACAAATACATTACCACATCAATTAGGGGTAACTTATGTTCCACCTCACCAAGTAATGACAAACATACCTCTTCATTCATAGACTACTATGCCAATCTAAAACTAAGCAATGACTAGTCAAAATGTGTAAACATTAGTCAACAACAGATGCCAAATCTACAACCTGCTTTCACTTCCTCACAAGGATTCATGCAATAAGGAGGTCCCCATGTTTCTTAGGTACCTACTAGATAATAATTGGTTTAAAATGTGCCACAAATCTAGAGATAAGGTCTTGGTCCACAATTTCCCACTCAATAGCAAAGTTTAATTAGTCAACAACATGTCCCTTTTTAACCACAGTAGGAAAAATATAGTTATATCCCTCTATCCCAACAAAAAAATCCTCCAATTCAAACCTTTATCACTAACCCAAACTATTGCAACCAATTATATAATTCTACATACATCATAATCCACATATTTGTATTCCTAGTCCATTCCCCAACCAAACCAATATACCTCAATAGGTATCTCCATCATACCTTGGTCAAAGTGTCTTGCTTGTGACATCCCAACTATCTACCTAATCCAATATTCTCCCTCAAACCTATATTCCTTCCAGTTTCCTATCTCAAAAATTATAATAGATGAAGGATGCAATTACTACTATTCAAGGTGGTAAACAAATTAAAAAGTTTAAATTGGATGACATATGTTCATATGCATTCAACATGGAGTATTTATAGATACCATTTCTTCCAAGATACAAACCACTGCAATTCGATAAATACAAAGGGAAAGGTGACCTTAAGGCTCATTTGACTAAATTCTTTATCGCATTTCAACTAGTGGCATATAGTGACATATACCTTTTATTATTGTTCCCAAGGAGCTTGGCTAGAAAAGCCTTAGATTGGTTTTTGAAGTTTCCCAAAAATTCAGTAGCCGATTTTGATGATCTTTCTAATAAGTTTGTGTAGAACTTTTCCTATAATCTTGAGCATGAGATTTCATTAGTGGACTTAACACAAGCAAATAAAAAATTTGGTGAGAGTTTTGTAAGTTATTAATAGTGATTGAGAGACCTTGCAAGTTATTTCACCCATAGTTTACTAGATAAATAATTAGCCACTATATTTACCAAAAATTTACAAGTGAGATAGCTTATCATTTGGAACTACAATGTGTGCATACTTTCAAGGAAATCATTGACAAAGGCTTGTTGATTAAGCGAGAGCTCATCAATAAAAGAATCATAAAGCTTAATTCAACTAATTAAAATCAAAGTACTAATCAGGAAAATGACCAACATCCCATTCAAGCACCAACATCACAACTGGCACAGGCCAATAACCAAGAAAGATAAAAAAACAATTCAATCATAACAAGAATGTTGTGGGAAATGGAGTAACCAAATCTCATCATATCCAAATAGTGAAAAAATCATATAAACCACCTTTTTATCTTACTCCTATTTAGCAACCTCTCCAACCAATGCCACAATCACAATAACTAAGGCCTACACAATAAATACAACATCCTTTACCATTGTAAACCCCTCCTCCTAAGAGAGCCATGCTTTTACGCCATATCTGTAGTGACCTAGGAGAACTTATTGAGTCTATATTTCATAAGCTTACTACTACTAATCTAATTAGTTAGCCTATACCAAAGCATTATCTACAAGGCATTCCCTATCCTGATTAGTACCATGAAAATGAATTTTGTGACGATCATCGAGTCAACAGGCATAATCTACAAAGATGTGTCTAAATCAAGCATTTAATTGAGAATATGTTAGAGAATGGGGAGAGGACATTATATAATGGTGCTTCCACTTCCAATCAAACTCTTGAGATTTATCAAAACCCCTTTTCCTAACATACCAATCAGCAATAGCAAAATAATTAGCAACAATAACAATAATGGCCAGTGTAATAGCAAAATCAATATCAAAGGCCAAACTAGCAGAATCAACAAAATCAGTAGCAAAACTAATAATGATAAAATAGTGGACAAAACCAAGGTCAGAATAGTAGAAACCAACAAACCTACCATGTAATTACACATGACTATAATAGGGTTATAGGTCATATTACAGGGGGTAGCATCAATACCATTTCCATTAATCCTAGACCATTGCTAAACAACAACATTCAACCAAACTTCATGGATAATCCTTTTTTGACTTGGGAATGCATACAAGCAAACTAGAAAACTAGGATTTCTCCTTTTGGACCTTATATCAATAACTCATCCTTGCCACATGCCCACATGTAAGTGCATTGGTAACTGAGGCTTGTCTTTTCTGGTCCCACACTATTCCCAACATCGATTAACAATGGTCCATTATTTAATCTTGATTGTGTAATCATATCTAAGAGGTCAAATATTACTACCTTAGGCCCATAACCATCCACCACTTTGCCTATCATCTAACCAATTGTTCATCATTGAAATAAACCATTCACTACTAACCAAGACAATAAATTTGATATTGTGGAATAATTGCAAAAGAAACCAACACAAATTTCTATTTCAAATTTTTTATGAACGTCAATAATCTAGAAAAAAACATCTTGAATGTGTATTTGACCCAATCTATTATTTCTAGTGACATGTCCCTTGATAACTTTCAAGCTTTAGTTGGACACCTGGCTCCAACCCAACAAGTCACATTTAACCAAAGCAATATGTCTTCCCTTAGCTTGCTCCATAATAATCCATTATACATAGAGGTTTATATAAAATGGCATAAAGTGAAACATGTATTTATCAACAATGGATCTAGCCTCAACATACTATCTCTAAAGCTCATCAAGCTTCTTGGGTACACAATGGTAGATCTCCAGCTAGAAATAATAACTATCAAAGCCTATGATAATCAGGAAAGAGAAACACAAGGCACCATTAGTTTTTCAGTTATCATTGGACCTTTAACCCATGATACACTTTTACATGTTCTTGATAGTGAGTTATTATACAATATGCTTCTATTTAGGCCTTGGTTACATGAGATTCATGCAGTCCTATCAATTTTGCACCAATGTATCAAGTTTTCCCACTCAGGGATAGAAGTGAATATGATAGGAGATTTACACCCATATGAATACTGCAAGCATCTTGAATCCAAATTTCAAAGCTATAATTATTAATATGGCATGAATATAAGTTCCATATAAGAGAAAGGAATGGCCATACTTATTGATCCTTCATTAGAGAATTGTATAGATCCTAATACCTTGGATTCTCTTTGTCACATGCTGCCTCTTTAAGCTTCTAATCATTTTACCATTTTAGATAATGGACCAAGAGATTATGTGACCCATGATACATTTCATATTGCCAATATTCCTCAAAATCCAAAAACCTTTGAGCGACCTAAAGTCACCCCACATATGCACTAGCAACAAAAGAACAAAGATAAGAGACCTATCATATTTGTACCAACATCTAGCTTAGGACTTGACCCTCTTGAAGGGGATGAATCATGGTTATACAATGATAACCAAGCTGATTGTTATAAAAATGCAAAGTATCCTATTCCCAATAGGATCATGGAGCATCACAACTATGAAAGAAGAGGCCTCAAACCAAATCAGCAAGGAACCATCGAGCCAATTTACATGACTAAGTATGAAAGACCTTATGGACTTGGATTTAAATCACCTAAGGGTGACCCCACATATCTCATTCAAACTCTATCACCAACAAATAGTGATGATGATGTTGATAGTGAAGCAGAGTCTACTCATAGCCTCAACTTTAATAACCTATCTAAAACCCACATGTTTGATAATAATTCCATTTGTAACCTTGCCTTAGCCATTCATCATAACCCTTTGCCATTATATTATCCCCAACTGATAGATTGGGACCAACAAGAATAAATTTTATTGATTGATGAGTTCTAAAATGATGAGGTATTATATGATTTCTTAGGCCTTAGAGACAATGTTTTGTTGGGAAATCACAATTTAGGATTCTTAATTGCATTAGATCTTATAGCCTATTTTGGAGAGCGTGTAAACATCCTTAGCCAAAAAAAAAAAGTAAAACAATGAGGTCCCAAAGTGAAAACCTGTTTGAGGCACTTTTTAACCAGGGAAATAGTGAAGATAAAATCCATTGTAATGGTGAAAACTTATTTAGGTGCCATTAGATGGGGGTGTTCATTCTTCTTCGAATATAGACTATGAGACCACCAACAATGAACTTGCTTGCGGATCTAAGTTCAAATTTGAGTAATAATAGGTATTTGATCAAATTCTTCAAGAATTTTTAACTATTTTTGTTACATAGGTAGATCTCCCATTAGGGGACTCAGATTCATCATGCCTAGGAGAAGTTGAAGAGCAAGTCCTAATGGAGGACCCTAACATAATTCAATAGTTCAAGTCACTATCTACTATCCTAGAAGATGGTTTGACCCTTCTAGTCAAATATACAATAGAGGTAAATATTGAGACTCTATCAGACCTAAAATGGATAAAATTAGGAGCATCCCTCACTAAAGAGGAACATGACATCTTTATGGCTCTATTGAGAGAATTTGTAGATATCTTTGCATGGGCCTATTCTAACATGCCAGGTTTAGACCCCACCTTGGTTGTACACCACCTTGAGGTTAATCCTGATGCCAAATTAGTAAAATAAAAGCTACGTAAGATACATCCTCATATTATTGTATTGGTAAAGAAAGAGTTGGAAAAACTCTTAGAAGCAAGATGTATCCGATCCATTGACTACTCAGAATGGATCTCTAATGTGGTGCCTATTAGTAAAAATCTTGAAGGGATCAAAATTTATACTAAGTTTGGAGACATCAACAAATATTTTCCTAAAGATGATTTTACCTTGCCTAATATCGACATGATCATTGACTCCATGGATAGTTATGAAATTCTTTCACTCATGGATGGATTTTCAAGATACAACTAGATCATAATAGCACTAGAAGACCAACATAAAATAGCATTCACCAATCTATGTGGAACATTTTGTTATCAAGTAATGCCATTTGGCCTTAATAATTCTAGAGATACATATCAAAGGGCCATGACTATCATATTCTATGATATGATGTATGATATTGTTGAATACTATGTTGATGACATATTAGGAAAATCTAAAACTAGGGTCAACCATTTAGTAGTGCTACGTATGATATTTGAAAGATTACAGGAGTAAAAAGTTAGACTCAATCTAAAGAAATGTGTGTTTGATGTAACTTCAGGCAAACTACTTACCTTAATTGTGTCTCGTAGAGGTATTGAAGTTGATTTGGATAAAGTCCATGTTATAACCAAGATGCTACCACCAACCAATTTAAAGAAACTTCATAGATTACAGGGAAAGATCTAGTCAATCTGACACTTCATCTCTCAGTTAATAGACAAGTGCCATCCATTTACACACCTTTTGAAAAAGGGAGTTGTATTTCACTAGGATGATCACTACCAAACAACATTTCAACAACTCAAAGACTATCTTATTAATCCCCCTATTATATTACCTCCTATGCTAGGAAAGCCATTTTTGTTATACCTATCAACTACTGACCATGCTTTGGGGGCACTCTTGGCTCAACATGATGACAATGGAAAGGAACATGTTGTATACTACCTAAGTTATACCTTGGTTACATGTGAACATAACTATGCACATGTTGAAAAAGCTTATCTAGCCATGGTTTTTATAGCTCCAAAATTATGCCATTACATATTGAATAATAAGACCATGGTCATTTCAAAAGTATATCCACTCAAGTATCTACTATCTAAAATAGCTTTGCAAGGTAGAATGGTTAAATGGATCATGTTTCTCAGTGAGTTTGGCATAGAGTATGTCAATCAAAGGATAAGTTATTATAGATTAAATTGTTGAAGCACCTCTCATAGACACACAACCACTCATGTTTCATTTTCTTGATGAATCCATCATGACCATCATTGACACACCCCTTGAGGAGCAGCCTTGGAAGCTGTATTTTGATGGTTCATTTACTATACATCAATGAAGGGTAAACCTATTATTTATTACACCATAGGGGGATATAATCCTTAAATCATTTAGAATCAACTTTCCTTTTACAAACAACATCGTCAAGTATGAAGCACTTGTTGCAAAACTTTGACAAGTAATGCATTAGAATATATCTCATCTCTAAGTTTATGGTGATTCTTAGTTAATCATCAATCAAGTCATAGATCACTTTTAGACCAAAGATGACAAGTTGGTTCCATATAAATCCATGGTCAACACTCTTAAGTAACAAATTGCCAATATTTAGTTTGAGCATATACCAAGGGCTAGTAACAAAACTATAGATGTTGTGGCTACAATTAGCTCTCAAATTTGATAAATGGATAAAGCTAGAGAGTATCAATTCTTCATCAAGAATTTGCTAGCACTAGCTCATGAACCTTCAACCATTGCCATGATTTGTGATATTGTTGGTCCTAATTCTATCTGGTACTCAGACCTTTACAACTACCTTCATGACTAAGTTACACCACCTAACTTATCTCAAAAACAAACCAAAGCCTTCATTCATCATTCCACTCATTATACTCTACTTGGATCCACCCTTTGCTATCACAGTTTTGATGGAACTTTGTTTTGTTGTTTAACTTTGATAGAGTCTACATTAGCATTAAAAGAAGTTCACAAAGGAGTATGTGGAGCTCATTCTAGCGGGGTAGTCCTATCCAAAAAGCTCTTGTGTATTAGTTATTATTAAACCAAAATGGATGCAAATGCCATTGCATATGTAAAAAAGTGTAACAAATGTCAATGGCATGCTAATCTAATTCATGCCCAAGTAAAAAATCTAAAATTGATGTTGACACCATGGCCATTTTCTATATGGGGACTTGACCTCATTGGGAAGATCAACCCCACTTCATCCGATGGCCATAAATATATCCTTACTACCACCAAGTATTTCACTAAGTGGGTTGAAGCTATACCCCTCACTTATGTGACTGGAAAACAAATTTCCAAATTCATCTTTAACCATCTCATTTGTCACTATGGTATTCATTCTAAAATTATATCTGATAATGGAGGATCATTCAAGAATAAGGATGCCAACTAGTTATCTACTAAATATAACATCACACAACATTTTTCTATAGCATATTACCCTCAAGTTAATGGCCAAGATGAGGCATCTAATAAAATAATTGTTAATATTCTCAAAAATATTGTCAATGATGTTAGTCATGATTGGCACCTCTAGATATTCCTTACCCTTTGGGCATACTGTACCAAACATCATACCCTCATAGGAGCCACTCCATACTCACATGTTTATGGTACTAAAGCCATCCTTCCTTTTGAGGTCGAATTACCTTCACTATGCATCTCTTTCAAGCATGTCCTAGATGATCATGACTATTGAGTAGCTCATTTGTAAGAGCTAGACCTACTTGATGAGAAATGCACACCGGCACTCAATAATTTTCATGCATATCAGAACTGACTCAAAGACCACTATAATTAACATGTTAAGTATAGAACATTTGAACTTGGTGATCTTGTTCTTAAATAAAACCAAAATAACACCATAACTAAGAAGAAACATAAAGGGAAATTCAAACCAAACTAGATAGGGCCTTTCATCATCACTGTAGATTATGGATCAGGAGCATACAGGCTTGCCACACTAGATGGACATGAACTTCTTGAGCCAATGAATATTATTCATCTCAAGTGGTACTATGCTTTAACACTAAGGTGTATTATTTGTAATCAATATTTTAGTTATGCAATTTTATCACTATTCTTCTTTATATAAATACCATCTTTATCCATCCTCTTCATCATATCTAATTTTTGCTTTGATTCTATTGACCTAGCGTGTTCTAAGTCCTAGCCCATTTGACCTTGGTTTTTTCCATTCATTATGCAATTTTAGTATTGAGGTATCTGACCAATTTTATCAGTTGGTTCAAATACTTTAGATAGAGATCATATTTTGGGATAGTGTGACAAAAGTTTTGGTAGTTTCATCCTTCATTTATTATTCCTTTCTTACCACCAACATTGCTACTAATTATAACCACCTTTGGGAAAATTAGTACCATCGATCTATGCCATTGTGTCTTGGTTATAACCACCTATGAGTAAACTAGGGGTAACATTAAGCCTTGACATACCAACTTGTCACTTTTCATGCCATGTTATGCCTTTTTACCAATTGTGCCTATTTTCTTTGAATTAGCTACTACACTAGTCAAATTCCTCTATTATAAGGTTAGAACTATAGTGACTTGAGGTTATAATTTGGGACTATGTAGGCAGTGCTCAATACTTGTTGAGATCATCTCAATAATCCTAAGACATGCTCTCACCATTTTGTGAGCAACCTAAGCCACGCTCTCACCATTTTTTGAGCAACCTAAGCCACACTCTCATCATTTTATGAGCAACCTAAGCCATGCTCTTTCCATTTTATGAGAAACTTAAGTTTGAACACTCTTGCCATTTTGTGAGCTTGAATCATTTAGTGTCTCATCATTCTCAATTGAGTTGAGATACCCCAAAACAATTCCAAAAATATTTGAAAAATCATTAGAAAAAAACAAAAACATTGACCACTTCTTTGCCTTAATGATTTTGGGAACCCTTATTAAATTACAAGAAAATCACTTGTCATTTAGTTTTCCCATCTTTTTTGGCCTTTTTCTCTCATGCACTTACCATTTTTCAAGACCATTCCTATTATTCTATCACATCTATTTCTAATTGTTTTCCTCAATTGTCACATTCTTCCCATTCTCTAGGAGAACTACATTTGACCTAAAGTTTTTTATTGGATATTATATCCATGAAACTATGTAGGTAGTGTCCACTTACTTATTTCATATGGAGATAACTCAAACACCCCCTTCATTTTCTTCTATTCTCCCTTTTTGTTCATTTGTTAAGTTATCTCTTATTTTTTAGGGGCATTGTTCATATGGTTTCTAGTATTTATTTGTTTGTTTATTTTTGCCATTTTACTTATTTGTCTGCCTATTTGTTTGCTTTCAACACTATTGCCTTGATTTAATTTATGTATTTATTGGGTGATTCCTCGCTCACACTTATACTCAAATCCATCCATATTCATATGTTTACATTATCATCATGGTTGCTATCATTGGTGCATTGTTTTCTATTGAGTATTAGATTATGAGAGTCAGTCCTTATGCATATTTTGGCCAAGTCCTCATGATGTTATACCACAATGCCTACCGACATGTGCTACAACAAACCTCAACTTCAAGAAGTCTATTTAGCACTGGCAAAACCTCTTCAACACCAACATCCCTATCAATCTCAATCATATCCCAAATGGAGTAATTGACCATGAAAAAATTTCAACCTTTATTAATTTGGATGAGCATCTCCCTACTAGTAGGTTGTTCTAATTCATCATTACCCTTTATGTTTAGTTACCATCATCCTTGGCCAATTTTATCATGTTTTCCATAATCAAGGTCTAATGATTATAACTACCTATGGGTAAATCATTACCCACCATCCCACCTATATTTCTTAATGATTATAACTACCTTTGGGAAAATCATTATGTTGTCACCACTTTATTTTTTTTTGCCTATATAGGGGCATGTTATTATCTTATTTGTTTGTCTTAACTAGATTAGTTCCATCTTCTCAATGATTATAACCACATTTGGGAAAATCATTGTGTTATCATACCACATTGCCACTATCAGGGTACAATGCTTATAAATGCCTTTGGGCAAACCATTGTACACCATCCCACTTGCATTCTCAATGATTTTTAATACTTTTTTAGTATCATTATATTTTCACCCCATCATCTTTCCTTTCTTTGGTCCCCTTGTTTCACTTCTTTCTTTTTGAAGGACCATTTATCAACCTGCTTATGCCAACCATTCCCTCAAGAGGGATCATACAGTTAGTTTATCATCATTGTAGTTGTAGGCATACATGAACTTTTCATTTTTTGAGAAGATGTTACTATCCTTATAGCTTGTAATGCCTTCCCAAATAGGGGCAAGCTACAGACACCTAAAACTGGCCACTGATAACCTCCAATCAAGATTTTCATCAAGTTCCACCCAAAATGCACAATTTGGCCTAAAAACACTAAGCATGCTAAATGATTTGAAAATGGCATATTCAACTTCTGATTTTGGCTAGGGTATCCCTAAATGGGGTAATGTAATTTATGGGATAGCTAACTTTGATCAGTTCATTTTGAGTCAAAATACCAATTTTACACCTAAGTGCTTTAGATTGTTCTTTCCTACCAAATATTATACACAAGATGAATGCCTTTGTTATTTTTTGTTGGTAAAATTCTAAATGGGAATATGATTCCAATGCATCTAAAATGGACTTTCAATTCCAATCCAGTCAAATTTCAGACCAATAACAAGACATTTTGATCAATTTGAGTAATTTGTGCACAAAGTGCTTAATCATGCTTAAGAGATAATTAACCCAAATCAAGGCCTAATCAAGAATTCCATGGAAACTTATTGAAACTTTATTTTTGGAAATGAATATTGAATAACTACATCATCAGGCGACCTCATTTCTTGGGAAGTCATCTCTAGGCCATAAATGCCACAAATATCAGTATTCATGCCCTCCATGCCTCATCAATGCCTTCCATAATGACCTCCATGCATCTTAATTTATCCTTCTTCCAATGTAATAATGAGGATAATTACAAACTTAATTACAAAAATTGAATTAGTCCTCAACCACACATCTCAATCTCAGGATGGATGGTTCAGGTTGATTCTAGACATTTACAAAAATCTATAAATAGAGAGGCCTCACCACATCATTTCTAAGACTTGATTTTGAAAAATTATAATTCTCAAATGGTTCTAAAATATTTAATAAACTAGTGTTACCATGCCAAATTGATTTCAATCCAAGCTAAGCCACAATACAAAGGTGCCAAAGAGAGATGGAGGTAGTCAAGCTTTCATGGCCAAGGACTTCATGAGCACAAACCTGAGAATGCCACTACTAAAAATGCATTAGGAGAATCCAAGGAAGGTGATGTGTTTTATTCTTTACTTTTTATTTGTGTTTATCATTTATTTTTATTAACTAGGATCTCCCTAGTGTCTAAGCCTAGAGATGTTATGCTATTAGTGTGTTTCTTTCATTTTGGAACTAACAACATACTAACCATCCTCTTTTGAGTCAAATTCCTAGATAATAAATTCATTGAGGATGGTTTAGTTTTCAGGAGGGAGATACTTATGGATATAATAATCTCCTACACCAAGGTAGGTGAGGATAGAATCATTGTCTTGACATTGAATGGTATGAATTTTTGGTGAATCATGGTCGATCATCTCAGGATGGATGAGGGGAAGGGTTTTAGTTCAACCATATTATTGATAAGTCAATGAGCCTAAACTTATGGTATTGATCCAAAAAAATGGTGGATGGGATGATATCAGAGTCTTCAAACTAGGAAAATGAACTAGGTGAGGGTGGAATCTCTTCCTTGGGGTGGTAATAGGTTTTGGTGAGGTGGGCTCATTTGGTGGTTTGAATCCAATCCCAAAGAACTCATGAGGTTTCTAATTTTTGATAATGGGTAATTCGTGGGGTCCTTATTCATAAAGGTCCATAACAAATCCTTTTCAAGTATAATGATGAAGATAGGTTTTGGCAAAGGATGGATTACTTAGATAGGAAAAATTGGAAGTGAAAGGTTAAATATATGGAGTGGCAATAGGAGCGAGGAGTGGTCACTCAAGTCCCCCATAGAAAAAATATGTGTGATTATTGGGAAGTCCAAAGGGGATGATGGTTCCTATGTTGGGAACATATGAAGGGTCATTTTGAAGGTTTCTATATTCATGTAGAGTGGGGAGAGCATCTAAATCTAAAAGTTGATATTCCCCAAGGGAGAAATGTTGGAAAATTTCTACCAAGGAGTCCTCAATGGGAATCTAGGAAGAGGAGATAGATACACTGGTTGAGGCTTCATCATTATTTATCATAGAATTATCATGGGTTATAGTTGGTGGTACAGTTATGGTAATGGGGTTGGTTGATTGTGTGGGAGATGAATGTGGAAGATGGACATCATTAGGCCTATAGGTCATATTGTAAGATGTAAAAGGACTTGGATCATCCTTGATGGTTATAACCTATCCTTCATGTTCAAATTTGACACAACAATGTAAAGTGGAGGGGATGAAACTCATATCTTGGATCCAAGGGCATCTGAGTAGAATGTTATATTGGAACTCATCTTATACAACATAAAATATCTTAGGATTGGTAAAAGGCCCTAAGTGTATTTTAAGGACAATGATCCCTGAGGTAGTGGCCATTATGTTATTAAAGGAGTATATAACTGTTGTGCTTTCAGCCATGATGTTCTTTGGTAGACACAACTGATCAAAAGCATGGGAGGAGATTATGTTAATATTGGGTCCTCCATCAATCATTACCCTTTTGATGTGGGTGTAATTAATGTATGTAGTGAGAAAGAGATGAGGATCAGACTCTTTGGAATGTGTTGGAGGTATATCAAAATCTTGGAAAGTGACAATGGTAGAAAGTTAGAGGGTTCCAATAAAATATGAAAGAGATTGAGGGTCATTTGGTTGTATTTATATAGATTAGAGATCATCTATCAATTCCTAATGATGATTGGGTGATGTGTTAATTCACTAATAAATACTCATCTTGACCAGTGTTTGGTAAGTTGCTTCAATATGGTTTGTTGAATGGATTCAAAAGGGTTAAATGGAGGGGCACTAAGGATAGACACCTTGGGTCTTGGTGATGGCATAGGTGAAGGTGTTGGTGTTTGGTATTGGTTGAAAAGTTTGTAATCTAAAGGACATGTTCATGAATGGATGCATTGGCTCTTCCTTTACCCCTTTGTTGGGCTTGAGATCTAGTAATCATGTGGATGGTATAGACAACAAGCTTAGTTAGACTAGGTGATGGATTGGGTTCCTCTCCCCTAGTTTGAGATGAAAGTGGAGAAACATAATTTGGCTAGGATGGTGGTTGGGTTTGTTGAGTTGGTAGTTGGGTTGGTAAAGAGGGGGAAGTGATTCATCTGATAAAAAATCATCATCAACATACAAGTAGTGGACAAGATATTGGAGATCTTTGTAGTTCTCCACATCATGTCTTGGTGTCTTATGGTATGCACAGATATAAGTATCATCAAACCAAGAGGGTTTGGTATTAGAGGGGGTGAACAACTTAATTAGCGAAAGCTTAATGAAAGATGTTTGCAATAACCTCTATAAAATAACTAAGTAGGATTCATTCAGAGGTGTTGGGGGTGTTGTAGTTTTGGTTACATAAATGACAACCTTATTAGGTATGGAATTGACCTTAGAAGGGGTAGGTGGTTGAACAACTTTGGTGGATGGTTTGGGTTGGGCTGGCTTAGTTATGATCGGGCTACTAGTGGATGTTTTTGAAGTATAGGATGAGGGGTTTATAATGGGTGGAAGAGTGGAAGGGGATAAACTACCTAAGAACAATAGAGAATTTGGTGGCCTAGGTAGTGGAAGAGTAGGCATAGAAAAGGGTGTTGGTTTAATTGAATCAAAATAAGTGACTATGATGGTAGATGAGAAAGAGGTGGCATAGGTCAAGATCAAGAATGAGGTTTAGGTAGCTGCACCTTTTGGTCCATCTTGGTTAGTGGTTTGTTAGGTGGACTAGAGGAGGTTAGGTCAAATTTGATAGGCAGATGGGTGATTCTAGGTGTGGGAAGGATACCTAAAGTCTTGGTTGGTCTAGCAAGAAAATTATGAGATTATCTAGGTAGAGGTGGGTGATATTGTTCTCTCATGTCTTGGCAGGAAGAAATGGTTGATGGTGGGGTGATAATAAGTTGGAGAATGGATGCCAAAGAGTTCAAGGATTCAGTTTAGTTTTGGTATAGGAGCCCTAAATGGTGCCAAAAGGTGGCCCTATCTGGGTTAGGTTGTGAGGAAAATTCTAGACTTTACACTAACTAAGATAAGGGATTATAAATGGGTTTGTGTCCTTGATTAATCATTTTAGATGTTAAGCCCTTGGGTGAAGAAGAGGAAATGGTTCCTTCATCTTTACTTGAGTTAGAAGGGTCCAAAATGATGGTTTCATATGGGGTGATTAAGGGAGGAGATGGTTGTTTGGTCAGAGGTGTAGGTATGGTCCTAGATCCTTCTTTTGCTAGGGTATCTAAAGGAGAAGAAGAGAGTGTACTATTTAATTTGGTGGGGTAGAAGAAGAAATGATTAAAGTAGTAGCTACTTATATTAGAGGATAAGATGTGGGATCTATATATCCTTCTATTTGGGTCTTTGAAGGGATAAGAGGTAAACTCATTTCTTCCATAGGTGAGGTTGGTAAAGGAGTAATAGAAATGTGAGGCTCATCTGCCATGGGTTAATTTATGATGATGTTAATTTTGTGTGCTTCATGAGATGAAGAGGGATCACATTGATTATCATGGGCTTGGGTAGGTGGAGGATGGTTAGGAAATGGTTTACAAAAAATATTAAGAGAATGGTTGGGAGGTACATTAGGGTTGTCAAACAATAATTCACCATTATCAATCAAGTTTTGGATAAGACTTTTAAAAGTGTTACACTAATTTATGTCATGTCTAATGACTTAAAGGAAAGATCAATGGTCATTTTCATTATACCACCTAAGCATGGGGTGAGAGAGGTAAAATTGTTGGGGTGGTTTGATTGGTGGAACTGAATAAGGTTAGCTTTGAGTAGTTTGTCCAGTATAAAAGCATAGGGTTCTCCTATAGGTGTGAATTGTTTAAGGGTGTATGGTTTTGGTTTCAATTTGGTAGATAAGTGGGGTTAGAAGGAGTGGTTTGATGAGGTTGATTAATGGTCAAAGGTGGAATACTTTTCAAAATAATCACATTTGCAAAAACTTTAGCTTTGGAATTAGTTTGGTTGGTTGTCTTGGTGGAAGAGGGATCATTAGATTTAAAATTGGAATTCTTATTCCATAACTTTAGTTTATCCTCATCTATGGCTCGGTTCTCAAGTTTGCATGTCATTGTAAATGCTTCATCAAAGGTTCTAAATGTTTGCACTTGAAGGTTGGGAGCGATGTGTTTTGTGCAACCCCTAGAGAAAATCTCAATGAGTTCTATTTGAGGTAGAGAAAAGGCTAGTTAATTAATGAGACCTCACCATCATGTAATAAAGTCATCAATTAATTCATCATCAAACTACCTAATAGAATAGAGGTTAGTTATTGAGACCTTTTTGGATATGTTCACCAAAAAAAATTCTAAAAAAATTTGGGTGAGTTGGGAGAATGAAAAGATAGAATGCCTAAGAAGGGTACTATACCAATCCAAGGTGGGTCCTAATAAATACATAGGGAAGGTTCAAAGAAGAAGGGCATCATCATATGTAATAAAGTAAAAATAATGGTGAGATGCCCTCAAATATTGTTGAGGATCCTCGTTACCCTAAAACTTAGAGAATTTGGGGAGATCCCATTGAGGAGTGTAAGCATGAATTGGGATAGAAGGGTTGATAGGTTCATTATAGATTTGATCATAGGATAAAAGGTTATGGGACCTAGAGATAGATGACTCAAGTTGGGTCATCTTGTCCATGAGAATTCTTATTAGGTTAGGTTGAGGTTGGCTAGTGACATAATTTGGTGGTAAGTTCTATTGAGGTTGAGTTACAGCTAGGAATTAGTATGTAGTAGGAGGTACAAAAGCAAGAATATATTGGTATCTGATGACTCAAGGTTGGGATAATACCCTAACAAGACTAATAGGCATTAAGGGTTGGGAGGAAAGTGTAATATATCCCAATGGGTTGGGGATATATTGATAGGATGCTATGAGGGCTTGTAGGGGAATTGATAATTGTTGGTTTAGGGGCACATTTAGGTTCATTGATGGGGGTATGGTTTGGGTTGGTAATACTAAAGTGGTTGGGGTTATTGAAGGGTAGGCACCCTAGTGATAATGGGGGGAAGCATTTGGGGTATAGATAAAACTCTAAAAGGGGGTATATGTTGGTATATTGGTCAAGGTTATAGGGATGGTAGGAGTAGGTGTGGAAGACATCACATTGATAAAAGGAGTAAAAGTGACAAGGGGTAAATTTGAGCCAAAATTAGAGGTATTAGTTGGGGTAATAGGTTTTTGGGTTGTAGTGGTAGATGAACCAATGGTATAAGAAGAAGTTTGGCTAACAGAAGGTTGAGAGGATGTAACACTAACCATAAGGTGGTGTGGCATACCATAGGGTGGATCCATAGGAGGAACTAAAGCCATTAAAGTATGGTAGGCTAAGGTATTAAGATAGTGTTGAAAAAAAACTAGATTATTATCTAGAAAGGTGGAAAAATTTAGATCACCTTCAAGAATCATGGGAGTTGTCATAGGTGGGGGAGAATGGTGCGATGAAGCATGGGGTGATCTATCAACATTTGAGGTGTAATCCATAGATGAGGATGAAGAAGAAGATGGTGGTTAGTTTTGAGTTATCACTTGTTGCTTTGTTAAGGGAATATGAGAAATTTGAAATGTCTAATGAACCTCTCACCTCTAATAATAGAAAATAAATAAAATCCCAAAGCAAGCAAAGCATACAATAAAATTACAATTAATCCTAGGATTTGTTTTAAATCATTTTTGGCTTATGCCTTAAAGAGTGTAAAAAGGTGAATTTTTGTTTTAAGTTGGGTACTAGAAGAGATATCTAAGGATGGTTTTAGGTTAAGTTTTGGTGGTCAAAGAATTTGCACTAGACTAGGTACATGGCTTGGTATTGGGGGCTTGTTCCTCACACTTCACAAACCCAAAGTTGAGTTGGGCCTCATAGTCAATATATACCATTTGTCTAGAGTTTATACTCTACTAGATAATGGAGTGGGTCCTACCCTTGGTGATGAAACCTAAGTAGGATCACTGGGTAGGGTAAGGTGATCCAAAGGGTGATGAAATCCCAATGAGCCTTCTCTCAAATAAGTTTTGATATTTATTTTATGAATGTGGTTTGGTATTGTAACATATGTGTGCTATGATTAATTCAAAATGTGTTTAAATAATCTAAGTGAGATAATAGTTAAGTAGGAAAAACAATGAATACACTCAATTTTAATCCAAAACAAAATTTTGATGTCTTTTACATGCAAACAAGAAAAAAATAAAATTATAGCTAATGCAGGATGAAAAATGCAACCTATCCCTAAGATGAAAACCCTTTTTTTTAGTTTTTTAGGAAGGAAAAGAGATAAAATTTATATATTTATAAATTTATAAATAAAAAAAATTCAAGAGCATGAATTTTCACTAATGTAACTATATGCCTAAAGAAAACTATGAACCCAAAAAGGGGTCCTACCGAGTGTGCCATAATGTTTCATACTATTTATAACTCTAATTTTATATTTTATATTTTAAAAGGAAGACACAAATGATGAGGGGTGTGTACCTAGTTATATGTTTCATGCATTGATGACTAGATGAAGTAAGAGCTCCTTTTTGGTGAGGAAGGACTACTTGTAATAAGACTGCACTAAACCAACTTGTTTGTTAGATGAGTATGAAGGGTGGACTAGCTAGAAACACTATATCCAAGAAGAGAAATATCCCTTGGATGGATATCAATCCACTCCTCTAATGATAAAAATATTTGATATTAGAAATAAAGTATGTTTTTGTTTAGATTGACAAGAAAGAAAATGCTTATGTAAGAAAATAAACAACTTACTTTATTCAGTAGAAGATGTAGCACAGTGGGTCAATACCATGCACAAGCATATCACGATCAAGTTTAGAGAGTTTGGCTAGGGTCTGTAGATAGGTCAAAAATAAAAAGTAGGGTCTAATTGGGTGTGAAAGTGGAGAAAATAATAATCTATTGTTTTCCCTAACAGTGATCATCGACGGTTAGGGTGACTAGTGATGGTTGTCTTAACTAACAGTGGTTAGATAATTGGTGACAGTTAACTATATAAAGCCTATGGATAATGAAATAGAGTTGGGGATGGAATGGTAAGTATGAATAATGATAGATATGGGTTCTACAAGTGAGGGGTGATGTGTAGATGATTAGATTGAGATAAAAAAATATGATGGAGAAAAAAATACTAAAAATAAGAGAAATAATACCTTTATGATGCAAAATAGATTCCAATGTTAAGCTGAATGAAATTGGGTAGAATAATAGTACTCCATCCTTCATAAGTCACATAGACAAAGTTTTGGGATGCTAGGATGCTTGCACAAAGAAAACAAGAAAGCTTAGATGCAAATTTTTGGATCCTAATCTCCTCTAAGAGACTTACATTTATAGCACAAAATTACTAATTAAGGAGAGAGAAAATTTCTAAGTTGGTCTATGATAAATATTTTAAGTCAAAGAGAAATAAAGATGTAAGGTGTGCATGGGAAAGTTTCCATTTTACCCATGAACGCTTGGCCTACAACTAGATGTTTTTTATGTTTCAGGATGGGAGACCTGACTGTCAATGGTCAGGCTGACTATTGATGGTCAACCCCTAAGGTTCAAATGGTTAAAAATGGGTATAATAATGGTGTTGATAAATTTTTTTGACAAAGGGTGCTTAGGAGTTTTAACAAATGTAAAGGGTATTTTAAAAGTGAGATGGCTAGGTAAGTAGTCTAAGGTCAAGAATTGGTCTAGGGTAATGTGACATCAAAAAAACTAGTGAAGGGGACATTTTAAAATTTCTACATCATGATTCAATCATCTATATGCCACCCCTAATCCATATGAACACAACTTATAGGTGACTATTTCCTTTACAAGTAGCAAGTGGGAGCAAATTGGTAGAGTGTATGATTTATAAAATACAAATGAGCTTTGAGATCTTCCAATGGTTCCAAAAATAATTATTTCATTGCCAAGACCTTTATTAGCTCAAATTTCCTCTTCAACATGTTAGCCTTCATGAGAAATTTTTAGATGAGCTTTAATGGTTGATTGTATGAAGGTTTTCAATATGACTGTCACGGTCCTATTTCACACTCCTTGGAGGGCTTGATCTATTTGTTCTTGCTTCTAGACACAACAAAACTATTTGAAACCTCTAATAAAACTTCATGAAAAAAATAAAAAGGATCTTCACACATGATACAACATGGATACAAGTGGAAAAAACAAGGAAAAGGCTTTGAGCTTAGCAGACTATGGGTATTTGTATGTATGATTACAACCATGAAACATTTCTTGGAGAAAGAGGATGGAAGGTGGAAAATAATTCAAGAAACATATTTGAAACATAAGGGTGATATTTATACAACCTCTTGGAACCATTAATTAGCTTAAAATTCTTTAAAATGGTGCAAGACTGCCTACAACTAAAAAAATTATATCTTCCTATAAATTGAGATGATTAACACATCAAAACCTCATAAAAAATGAAATAATGTGTGGATAGAATTGGATAAGGAATTAAAAATTCTTTGGAAGCAATCTTAATATCTGGGTTGTACGGACTCATTCAAACTAAGGTAAAACCTAAAGGGTGCATAGATTGATCGATAGTTTTAGAAGTTTAAATTAAAACAAATGATTCATAAATAAAATTTGATAATTATCAAACTTATTGATAATAAATTGAGGTCTATAAGTATAAAATATCCTCCCATTCTACTTGAAACTCTTTCTACTAGATGTACCAAGTTTAAACCTGCAAGTCAATTTTGTATGTCTAGAAAGGTGAAAAAGAATCAAAAGGGTTTTGAGCAAGAAATAACATCGCCAAATAAAAATAAATGTGGAGATGAGTGTGGGGAATCTGTAGAGTCACATTTAAATCTTTTCTAAGTGTCACACTTCCTAAAGATGTTGTGCAAGTGCCATTTTCTCCTTTTTTCTATCAAAACTACATTTTCTATAAATAACCTACCATATATTCAATAGTGTTAGTTCTATAAGACTTTTAATGACACATGGGGAATTACATCACATTTTAACACTTGCACATTTCCTAATAAACCCATACAAAGCATTAAATTCACCTTTTTGACCCCTCAAATGACCCAAAAATGATATAAGGACAAAAACTAATTGACCAAATCTAATATAACATTTTTGACATTTATTAACCTATAAAACACCTTATGAAAATATATTATACCCCCTTATAGACTTAATAATCCAATTTTTTTACTAGGGGTGCCCTAATTTGACCTAAAAGTCAAATTTGGTCAACAAATTGGTGACTCATAGGGGTCATATGCCTATTATACTAATTAGACTAGTAGCCTTATTAGTCCATTGAGATTAGGAGTCATATAAAGACTTGGAAAAACAAGAAAATTTTGACCATTGACCACAAACCTTTGATCAAGACAAGAACTAGTGACTACCTCAAGCATGTGAAGAAAAGGACACACACAACAAAGAAAGAAAACACATAAGGCATACACATGTTTTCTAATCACTTAAGGGGAGCAAAGTAAAAAATATTATGTATAATTAAAAATGAGCATACCTCCCTCTTATATCAAAGGGAAATTTTGAATCATCACCTTATTCATGAGATGGAACATGGTGTAAATTATGATTCTCCTTGGATTGGATGTTTTATGGATCAAAGTTGTCTTTTGGTATTTAATTTTCATACTCTCAAGTATACCATCTTCAAAAAAGTCTACAATGTAAAGTATTCCTCTTGCATCCATACATCTTTAACCTTGTCATGTAGATCCTCAATTGTAACCTCAAATGATGATTGAGCAAGGCATACCTTCTTGTCTTCCATGATGATCTTGATAAGATTAGGTTTCTCCTCAGTTGCAAGCTCTTCTAGATCATCAAGGATTTTTGAAAACTCTATCCAATATTGATCATTGTCTTCCATGGAAACTTCTTCCTTCACCTTGTCATACACTTGGTCCTCAACTTGGCAAAGCTCTTCAAGCTCATAGAGTAACTCCATTTGTAGTTGCCAATCATCTTTGTCCTCTTTATCATCTACAACCATTGCCTCTTCAATATTATATTCTTGATGTATTATTTCATCAAGATGGTGTTATGCAATCTCCATTAAATCATCAAGTGGCTTCATGACAGTTGGTTCTTGACTAGCAAAAAGAGATCCATCCTTATGTTTAATTGCACACTAAAGCTCATATTCATTAGACTCATCGACAAGATTGGGTTTATCATTAGCTATGTAATATTTTGGAGAATAAGAAACTTCAAACAACTCATAAAATTATTTTCATTTGGCATTGAACTTTTTCCATAGATCTTCTTCCTCATGATCATCTTTTAGAGCTACTTCTTCTACCTTAGTCTCATGAAACTCATCTAGGATTACCACTTCTTGAGAGATGACTTGAAAGTTTTCTCCATATTTGATATAAAATTCCATTTCATGTTTGAGGTGATTATATACAAACTTTTGATCAGATGTAAATTCTCCTTTAAGGGCTTGAAGATCTTCCATCTCCTTCTCCTTCATGGTGATGCCAAGACTAGGCATCTTGAAATCATGTGATCTAGCACAATGAGGCTGCCAAGGAGGTAGTTTTTCTTCAAATAAGAGATATGATTCTTTGTAAACTAGATTATCCTCCTTAGGTTTCCATACCACAAGTCCATCAAGGCAAAGAGTGATAGGGTGAGGAAAATATGAGCTAGTTGGTGGAGGTGGCACATCGAACTCAAAATCAAGTTGAGGGTGAAATGTAGGGATTTCTCCATGGACACACATCCCTTGAAACATAAAGAAATTATCTATTATATTTTAATTTTTTTCACCAAGGGGATTACCTATGGTTATTTCTTCCTCACAATCACTCATGTGATCTTATTGATCACCCATAAATTGGATTTTCTCTTCTTTACTTGCTTCTCTCAAGATAGGTTCCTCTTTGAGAAGAAATGAAGTGGGGGCTTGATAGATAGGCTCATGGATTTGAGGTGAAGGAGATGGATTATGAGATGTAGTAGAAGGTGAAGTGGTTATATATGGAGTGTGGGATGAAGGTGAATGCTTATGAATGGGTTTGGAAAAGAGGACAAAACTAGTGAGTTCTAATGGAAGTGAATTATTAGGCTAATTAGGAGAAGTAACATCTACATGAGTAAGAGTTGCATTTTTCAAATGATATCTCTTTTTACAACCCATGTAAATCCATTATTTCATATTACAAGTATGATTATAATATAATTGAGGCTGACATGCATCATAAAATGAATGATAGGGCTCATATTGAGGCTGATAGATAGGCATTTCTTGGTAGCCATTCTCATAGAATTGTCCAAAAATATGGTATCCATATGGAGAGGGAAATTAAGGGATATATGGTTTCCATGGTTCATAGGATTGATATCCATTTTGATAGGGATGACAAGGATCATATTAGAACTAATGAAGGTCATATTGAGGTTGGTAAGTATCATGACAAAGTTGACCAAGGACTTATTCATATTAATGGGGAATGTCACAATCTTGCAATGTCTCACCAACTTGTAAAGAACAAAACTCAAATCCAAGGTCAGCCATGAAACTTCATTAGGAATTATGAACACAATAAAATGTTATCAATAATCTTTAAATGGAATACTTAGGTTGCTTAACTAGTTGGTGTATCTTCAGAGTCACCATTGATGCTGATAGATGCCTCCAAAGGTTGATTGTTGAGAAACACCAAAAATTTCCCAATCTTTTGGAACAAGAGTCCCATCGAGCATGTCAAAAAATATTTTCACCCTTTGAGGAGATGCAAATCTCTCCTCATCTAAGTGGCACAATTAAATCACCTCTAGGATTTTGGCCAGCCTAAGGAATGAGGTGAGTCTCTAAATAGGGCTAGCTCCCTTGATGTACCACTTAGGATTGCAAATAATACTAAATTTGGGGGGTGAAAATGGAGAGAGATAACTGAAATAAAACTAACCTAAGGAAGGTGATACACCAAATATATTGATGGCATCCAACCATATGCATATTACACTTGAAATTAAAGGATAAACTAAACATACACTTTCCAATCTATATCTTTATTGTATCAATGTTACATTATGGGGATATGGAATATACAATAGGAATTTAATGGCAATAATAAAGAGTCTAACTCACTTAAACTTTTACATTTCCTAGAACACATCATATGCCTTACAAGAAGAAGCTACAAATAGATGAGATAATATGACAACTTGCTAAGGAATCCATAGTTTTCACTAAGAAAATTCAACATTCAAGTAAAGAACAATATGAACAGTCATGGAAGAGGTAACACTTAGTCATTTTATTGATCAAAATTTATAAAAATTATCAAGGCTTTGCCATACTTAGGTGGAGCATCCATATAATTCCAAAATAGCTAGTTCTTATAGAACTAATGAGAGAGAGAAGAAGAGAGAAGTCTAAGGGTCACAAGGACAATTTTAAAGCTGGTCCAAGGAGTTATTTTTTCATGTTTATAGGGTATGGGACAAAACATGCAAGCTTAGCAGCTAAAAGTGTCAATCCAAGTCACAAAATTCATGTAAAGTGGCAAGAAAACTCCTTAATTGGTTCAAAAAAATTGCCTTCATGATTGGAGTTATTTAAACATCATATAACTGATTAATACTAGGATAATGATTGCAATGAATGTTAGGGACATCATAAATTCCTCTCCATACATTATTTTCATGCCTAGTCTTTTGGAATCACATGGAAGTGAGCCATCATCATCTATTGTCTTGAAAACTGCCCTTTTATGCACCTTACACACTTGGCCTCAAAATTAGCATCATTTGTCCATGAAAATACATAGTAAGGAGTGAATGATAATTTTAAAGGACATATATGGAACTATAAACATCATACACATCTTAAAATCACCCTACTCGAAGTTTTCCATTTTCTTCACTAGCTTATCCATTAGGCCAGTTTTGACTGGATAAGTTGAATAACCTAGTTGAGACACTTAGGAGTTGTTTCAAGGCATGATAGTGATATGGAGATTCATATTAAGTTTTAATATTTCCATACATATGTTGTTTATCTTGAAACCTCCTAAAACCTTAAAAAAACATAAAATAGTGAAAAAAACATGTTTTTACCCCCATCCATACAAGTTCGTACAATTCAAAATCATGTGAATTATCTTAAATATGTCCTCTAAAAGTTATAATATCTATTATAGTCAAAATAGTACATTAAATTTCATCTCCAACTCCATCTTCACAAACAGGTCCTTGGTAAGGGTTTTCAAGTGTTTCTGAGCAGTTTAAGACCTTAAGCTTTGTTCATCAATTGGGACGTTGTAACTACAAAAAAATTCCCCAAGTTTGTTTTTAAATACCCCTTCTAACTTTCCTAAACTCTTTTATCGCCCATGAAAAACATGATGAAAGATATAAGCTTCCAAAACTTCCCTATTGAGCTCTTTTCCTTATTTCAATAGGCCTAAGTTTGTCTTTGAAACTCACAATGACTTATGATGATTTTACTTAGCTCTACATAGATTGAACCTATCTTCAGTCACCCCATCAACATGTTTCAATAGGTTGAAATGTTAACTCATGCTAAAAGGGTAATGGACTCTCTATTTGGGAACTAGGCCTAGACCTTGCCTAATAAGTCTGAGTGCAACTTTGGAGAATTTTAGACTCCCCTATTAGATATCCTTCCTCTGAGGTGTTTACCATGATTTTCCATGTGTGTTCTATCTTTTCACATCATTATACAAGGTTCCCTTAGCCTCTATCTCATTCTTTTCCACCCTCTTTCAAAACTACAAGGTTATTGTATGGAGAAAGTGATCCCTGTCTGAGACAAAAAAAGGAGCACTTCACCTATTTGATCATAAAAAATAGGCATTTTATATGTTTATACAAGTGGAAAGGATTCTTTGTACAAAACTTGAGCTCCTAACTAGGTCATATGGCCTTCTAACCCTTCCAAATTCAAAACAGACTTCTAGAGAAGCAATAAAGTATAGGGTTCCAAGAGTAGATTGTGTATGGAATTGAAAGTGCCCTCCCCTATGCTTGGTTTGTGTTTATTAGAGTGTTTTAAGGTGATATTTATCATTATTAATGTGATTCCAATCTCAATTTGCTTTTCCAACCTCTCGCACACTCCTCTATACACTTGAACTTATAACGTTGTGTCTTACTCTTGAATGTGTGTCTTGCTTTTACTTCTCAAGAATGACCCCTGTGTGTTATGCATTTTGTAGTATTTGAACCCTAAAAACATGCTTATAACTAATTCCTTATATTTATCATGGTGATCTAGTAGTGGCTTGGGTCCATTTTCTCTAAGTCCATTTCCTATTCATGCTAGGAATGCTAACACTATGCTCACTATTTAAGATAGTCATAACTATGTGAGAGTCACTTTAGTGTCTTTTAAGTTAGTTTTATCATTGTTTATGGATAATTTAGTTCATCATGATCTTCATGAATGTGTTCATGACTTGTCTTATCATGTTAACCTATTTCTAACTCTTCATATGCACTCTTATCTCCAAAAATAAGTCCTTCCCTATTTTGAATGAGAAATCTTGCCTCTATCCTTGACAATAGGTTAATATGCTTATCCTAGAGATCATGAAGTTTTTCATACTTATGGATGAGGTCCCTATTGGGTTGGTTCATCATACTACCCTATCCAAGCATCAAAATACAATTTTAACCACTAGACTGAGTTCTCTTCAAAGTGAGTAACCCTAATGTAGACTATTACCTATAGGTTGATTTGCCTCTAGTTAACCTATTTATGGTATTAAGAGGATACTTTGAAACCCATTATGGTCACATAACATAATTTTCCTAAAAATAACTTGAGTGTCATGAAACTATGCCTAAAACTCATGTTAGCTCCCTGACTAAGACACTTCTCCTTTCAAGACCCTACTTGGACTGAGCCTGTAGGTGATTATGATTCAAATGAGTTAGTTATGGTATTGGTAGATATTTTTAAAACTTATTGAGGTCACAATTCACTTGGTCATATTTTTATTCCACTTAAACATCCTCAAATAACACCAAACCCTCATGTCTAGGTCCTTGTATATTTGCAGTTATAGATGCATGCTTCATGGTCTCTTGTACAAAATGAGAGGTTTAAATAGGTCAGACACATATTGTCATCTCCATAAATATATTTATACTATAATTTCTCTCTTCAACCCATTTAAACTCCTTAAATATGATAACATGGTTAATATTGCTAATCTTAGAGCACAAAAGTCTCTTTTTGACTTAGGACTATAGAGAACATTATAGGATTTTAGTGTTTTGGGAGGCCACTTTGAGACCTCAAACAACCCTTCTCCCCTTATCATCTACCTCTCCAACATGTCAAGGGTCTTGTATTTGATAAATTCTACAATATTTTCCAATTTATATGCTTTTATACCCTTACCCTTATATTTTAGGATAATCTCAAAAGGTCTCTTGACCTCTGTTTCACCATTTTAGGGATTGAAGGCCTGAGTAGTGTCATTGCTCCTTGAACATGGTTATCTACTCCATTAGCCAATATTATCCCTTAAAAGGGTCAGTTATAGTCTCTCTTCATGCTTAGGACTTTAAAAAGTGATTTCAAATCATGCTTCAATCATCCATATGCAACCCCTACTCCATATGAACATCATCTATAGGTGACCATTTCCTTTACAAGTAGCAATTGGGAGAAAAATGGTGTATGATTTATAAAATAAAAATGAGATTTGATATATTCCAATTATTCCAACAATACTTATTTAATTTCCAAGACCTATCTTATCTCAAATTTCCTCTTCAACATGCTATCCTTTATGAGATATCTATAGATGAGCTTCAATGGCTAACTATATGAAGGTTTTCAATATGACTATCACAATCCTCTTTCACACTCCTTGGAGGGATTGAGTTGTTTTTTATTGATTCTATACACATAAAAACTATTTTAAACCTCTAATACAACTTAATGAACAAACTAAAAAGGCTCTTCACACATGATCCAACATGGATACAAGTGGAAAAAAGAAGGAACATGTTGTGAGCTTGGCAGATTGTGGGTATGTGTATGTATGAATACAACCATGAAACATATTTTTGAGAAAGAGGATGAAAGGTAAAATCTAAGTTAATAAACATAATGGGAGCTTGACACAACCTCCTAAAACTATGAATTAGCTTGAAATTCTTGAAAATGGTGCAAGACTACCTATAACTTCAAAAATTATATCTTCTTGAAAATTGAGATGATTAGCACATAAAAACCTCATGAAACATGATATAAAGTGTAGAAATAATTGGATAAGTAAACATGATATGGAATAAATATCAGCAACTAGATTGTATGGACTCCTTCAAACCAAGGTAAAACCTAAAGGGTGCACAGATTGATAGGCAATTTTAGAAGGTCAACTTCAAACAAATGATTCATAAAACATAGTTGATAATTATCAAACTTATTGATATGAAAGTGAAGGTCTCTAAGTGTAAAATATCCTCCCAAAACCTTAATTGAAACTCTTTTTACTAGATGTACCAAGTACAAACCTGTAAGTCACTTATGTGTGTCTAGAAAGGTGAAAAGGAAGAAAAATGGTTTTGAGAAATAAATGACATCTCAAGATCAAATAAAACATGGAGATGAGTGTGGGGAAGCTACAGAGTCATATTTCAATCTTTTCCAAGTGGCACACTTCCCAAAGAGGCTGTATAAATGCCATTTTCTCCTTTTTTACTAAGAAAACTATCTTTTATATGAAAAACCTACCATATTTTCAGTAGTGTCAGTTATATAAGACTTATAATGACACATGGGTCATGAAATCATATTTTTACACTTGCACATTTCCCAAGAAACTTGTATAAAGCATTAAATACACCTTATTAACCCCTCTAATAACCCAAAAATGATATAAGACAAAAACTAATTGACCAAAGCTAATATAACACTATTTGACATAAATTTTATATAAAACACCTCATGACAATATATTATACCCCCTTATAGACCTAAAAATCCAAGTTTATTACTAGGGGTGCCCCAATTTGACCTAAAAGTCAAATTTGGTTAATAATTACATGGAACATAGTCAAGAACTAGCTTATGATCCAAATTGAGATTGGGATGATATGGTTTATGATGAAGAATTAGATTCTTTGGCTTTTTCAAGTTAACAAGCTCCATAATGCCCCAAACTTATCCTTTTAGGACTTCATCTTTTGCTTATGCAATCAATCAAGATCTACAATGCCATAGCATTTCTATGCCAGGACCTAGTCCTTTGGCTTATGTGAATACCCAAGATCTATAATTCCCTATCATTATCTAACCACTGATCATTCTTCATTCATTGTCAATATTTCCTTACTTTAAAAAAACCATAGCCAATCCAATCACAACCTCAACTGAACCAATCATTCAAAAACTAAGTTGTGTTCAAAACTAGTATTTTCTAACTCATTAGAAACCAAGGCCAAAAAAACCAACCAATCCAAGATGTTTTTTATGAACCAACCATTTTTGATAATTCAACCTATGATGAATCACCTTTCAATATTATACGTGTTATAGAGAAGTCTCATAATGATGAGCTTGTCTTAATTGAGTCACTTTTTAATGATTATAATTGCCTTTGGGAAAATCATTACCTTGACCATATGCCTATTTTTTAAGGGCCTCCCTTTGAAAAGCTATTATATGAGGAATTGTCTATTAACCTTTTTATTTCCATTTAGGAGTCTCACTTTGATAAACCAGTCTTTATGGAGCCCATTATGCCATCACATGCCATTACTTATCTAATACCAAACATTCAACAAGACATCATTGTAATAGAGTACCCATCAGATGAAGAATAAACATTGGAGTTAGGTTTTATTCTTGAATCAGAATATGATTTAGCATTATAATTAGAATCAACATCACTCTCAACATTAGATTCAAAATCCTTTGAGTCAAAATTAGATTCAGAAACAAAATATAGTTATGACTATTATAAAATTGGTTGTGCATGCCTTGCATATCAGTTTGAATACATTTGTGATCCTTATATGGCTTTTGAGGATGATTACTTCAGCATCACCACAAGTTCTCCTAGTATCTTTTATGAAGATTATGCAGCTAGCCCCCATTCTATTACCATCAACCAATCTAGCCATTTCATTGGCATTCCATCTCCCACAAGTGTTAATTGTGACCAACAAAATCATACCTTATTGAACTGCATCCATGGTAACATATCAGTTGAAGAATAGTAAGGAGGCCAAGACCACATTCATATATCTAAAGAACACTCTCCTAGTGAAACATTTTTGAAGGCACTAGGCGACAATCAAGGTTCAAACTCAGCATCTTTTAGTGAAACTTTCTTGGAAGTGCTAGAAGATAGTTAAATTCAAAAGCCAATGTTCATTAGTAAAACCATATTAGATATTCTACAATAAATTCAAGATAAATTCATTGGTGAAAACTTCATCAAGGCATCAATCACTGAGCACAAAATCTCTTCACTACATGAAGAAAAAAATAAAAGATCAAATCAAAATAGCTTCCAATCTACAACCTAATCAGATGGTAGCTACTCTCAAGATAAAATAATAGAAAAATTTGGTAGTCCCATCGAGAGAATATTCAGAAGTCTTTGACCCTACCACATTCAAATTTATGTTGAATCTAACATCAAAAACATTATGTATGACTAAAAGTCCTAATCTTCATTTGTTTCCCCTCTATCATTCATTCCATTATCATCTACCATTACATCACCAAATCAAACCTATCATCAATTATTTTTCCTTATTTTCCATCCATGGTCACACTTTCCTTTATAGAGGATATAAAGATACCTTCTCTCTACACTTGAAGGAATCAAAATCAATGACTAACGAAGATCACAACAACATTCTTAACATCTAAATCTGTAGCTAGTTCTTGATAAAGCAACTATTCAGATGAGGTGTGGGATAGGAATTAACATGATTGATTATTTTATTTTTATCTATATTCATATAAAATGCAAAATTGGATTACTTAGGCATGGTTAATATCACCCAACCTATAGGTCCTCTTTCATGCTCACATAACCCTTCTCGATTAGTCTTTCACTGATTCCCAGTCATCTGTAGATTTCTAGACTAAGTTTTTTGAGACCCAAGTATCCCTCTTAGGCCCAGATCTATTCCCCTAGGTCTTATCCTTTTAGGACAATAGTTCCAAACTTGGATAGGAGTGCTAGAACTTAGGGTGTCTTATTTTTAGCATTATTGTCCAAGTTCATTTTTACCTCAAATGGTCAAATTTTACTGAATCCTTATCTTTTTCCCTATCAACCTAATACAAGTTCATCTAACTCACAATCATTAATTACCCTATAAAAGTCCATTAATAGTCTATTTAGAAGGGTTTTCACTCATTTATAGGAAAGAACAAAGAATACAAGCTAGTACACTCAAACATTCTTCCCTATTATCTGCATATAGGCTTCCAAGATCATTTCAAGCCTATTCAAGCACTCATATTAGTCTCTAGTCATCTAAAGTACATATAGTTTTTCATCTAGTTGCATAAATCACACATTATTGCACCAATAACTTCAATGGGAGAACTTCATTATCTTGATCTCTCTTTAGAGTATTGGTATGTAGGCAATGTGCCCACACACAAGGTGTGAAGTGCATGTAGTGTATCCTTTACACACTAACCCCTTATCTTATTTACCTAAGTTTCAATTAAAGTTCAAGAACCAAGAGATCCTAAGGGTTTCAAATATTTAATCAGACACATAGTGAGCTCTATAGGATTTTAAGCCTCAAAATTTCATAGACAGGGTAACACAGACCTGTCAGACATAACCCAAAAAGATTTTAGCATTAGGATAACAACATTAGAATAAGATTATAGCATCAAATATAAGGTTTTCCACTTTTAGTGTTCTTGTCCAACTTAGAAACAAATTTTAGGAACCTATTCTAGCATGTTTTTTAGTACTTCTCCTCCAGTATTAGACTCTATCTTAGTCTAGATCAACCAGAATAAGCTAAGTTCTAATTTCTCTCACATACTACTATATTTAGAAAAAGAAAAAATACTATCTGTTTACACAAATTAGCAGGTTAATTAAATCATATCTATTTACTAATTTATATTACTTTGACCCTTTATTTACTTAAGAACTAAACACTTAATTTTCTAAAAAGAATAAAACATTTGGTGAACCTGACTTACTTCAAACTTTCACACAAAAACCCTAGAAAACTTAGGGATAATTATTTATAAATTTTTTCCATAATTTCTTGATTTTTCATAAATTTAAAAATTATAAATCTATCAATTCATCGCAAAAATATCACATATATAGTTCAAAACCTAGTTTTCACATACTAGGTCCTTTTTGCATACAAACACATTCAACACACTAGGAAAAATATATTGCTAATTTTGGAAATATTTTTTTGATTTTTCCTAAATGTTTCAAGAAAAATTATACAAATTTGTCTAAATTTTTCAAATTATTGCACTACTTTTTAAAAAAAAAATTCAAAACCCTAGTTGCATCAAACACATTCTCAGTTATTTTTAGTACTTTTCGCATCATTTTCTAAAAATTTAGTTGCATATCAAATTCAAAAATCAAACACTCATAGTATTTTTCACAAGTACTTATGAAAAGTATTTAGTTTTCATATACTAGCACATTTTTGCTTCTAGCGGTATCACCTTACATGTTTTGAATCTTCGTATCCTTTCTATGCATATTTTAGTTCCTTGTTTAGATTATATCTGCTTAATCTTTTCTATGTGTATCCAAGTTATTTTCCTTATACCACCCAGGTTCCTTGCATCTCTTCCCTCAAGATGAAGTGCACGAATTAGTGGCAATCCTCCTAAATTCACTTAGATTCCTTCAACTCGACCATATACCATGGATAAACAACCAAATCAAATTCCTATTATAGATTCTACACATCCAGATTATAAAAATTTGTATGAGGATAACTCCGATCATGAGTAGTATGAAAAATCCAATGTGTTCCTACTCCACCACATGGGACTACCGATCCACTACCACATATTTTTGATAAATAAGTAGTCCTCAACAAAGATTTGGCTTTATAACATTTCAAATAAAGAATTAAGGAACATCCTAAAGATCATACACTAATTTTGCAATATATCATATAAATCAAAAGGCTAAGTAAGTTGAGTCTTCCAGTCATTTAGAGCAAACAATTGCAAATGACACTATAAGGGAAACTATGTCTCAACCACCCCCTATAGCAACCTAACCTTCTTTTATGCCACCAATTATAGGCAGTACATCCCTATCTCTTGATGTCACAACCCTTGTGCAAGAGATACAATCTCTTCAATACAAAGTGTAACATCTTGAGCAAGGTACCACTAGACCTATGTAGGCTTTGGATTCTTTTACTCTTTTTCATACACCATTAGAATGGTGTATTACTTTTACACCCTTGACATAAGGTTTTGTTCAACCCAAGCTTATTCTTTATGATGGTAATGGTGATCCAAAGACACATTTGAGAGATTTTCATGTAGCATTCTTGGATTATGTACCCAATGACTGACGACTTACCAATCTATTTCCATGAAGCCTAAAGGATTATGATTTAAAATGGTTTTATAGTCTACCTAATCAATCGATCACAGCATTCAATCCTTTAGCATACATGTTCCTCACACATTTTAGTATCAACATTGGTGACAAGGTTTCATATGCATAGATTACATAGCAGAAACAAAGGTCAAATGAGCCCCTCATATATTATGTTCTTAGATACAAGATTATTATGGATAAACTAACTAGTCCCATGGCTGATTAAGAGCTACAAGACATCTTCAAATAGAGCCTTCTACTAGCATTGCATGAATCTATTATGATCAAAATATTCTCTTCCTTCACCAAATTATGTCATACACTCAAGGGAAGAGAAGTCAAGCTAATTTCAATGGGAAAACTTAAGTATTCAAGTATCTCAGACACAACCAACAAGAGTAATAGCAAAGTCACATACAAGGTCAAAATTAGTGACAAAAAGAATCAGAATCAACCAATAGTCAATGTAGCTTTAGATCTCCCTTAGCATGTGGTTTTAATATCACCTCCTCATCGTGCATTTACCAATCTACCAATTTCTCTAGCCAAGGTTATACAATAGTTAATGGAATGTAACATCATCACTCTCCCACCTATTCTGGAAATAGATCCAACAAATCCTCTTTCGTGGGGATATGATTAGCTTGCATTTTGTGCTTTTCACAAGGCACTAGGTCACACAACAAATAGATGTATCCATTTATTACTTAAGATATATAACTTGATAGATGATAATATACATAATCTGGGCACTTCAATTAAGCCTCTAAAGATAAAGCCAACACTAGATAAATCTTTGAAAATCTTTTCATATTCATTTCCACAACATTCAAAACAAGAGAAAGAGGACACATTAGGTGTTCATCATACATACCATACACATCCTCCACTAGCTACATACTAGGCACCTTCAGTTGAGGCACATACTTTGAGAAGTATGATAGGTGTGTATGAGTCTAGAGTTCTATCTAGGAATTTGATGTATTTTTTAGATTAGGAGATTGTGGAGGATAATACAGGCTATAATGCACTTTTTACTAGAAATCATATTCATAATCAACATATTCATAATTTACTCATTGACAATAGTCATAGTCTTAACATGTGCACCTTCACCCTACTTCAACATTTGGGTTATTTAGAGAAGGATATCACCCAAATAGACATAGTTATTAATGGTTTTAATGTGCATATTAAGATTTCATTAGGTGAGATAGTACTACCACTACAGGTTGGTCCTACATATGTGGCAACACCATTCACTATAATTCATAATGTAGGAGTTTTTGACATATTAATTTGTCGACCATGGTTTCAAAAACTTAGGGTAGTACCCTCTATAGTTCACACAAGTGTGAATTTCATTCATGCTAACCAAGTTATCATATTTGGTGGAATTCCTTATGAGCTACCACTCCCCACTTTAGAGCCATGTACCAACCATAGTCACTAGATTTAGTTATTTCACCAACTTTTGTTTCTCCTCTAATTTTAGTTCAAATTCCACTTTAGATCTAGTCATAGTTGTGACATCCATTGCCAATACAAAGGGTTCATACACCCCCATAATTTCAAGATTCTAGACAACTTCTAGCATCCATAGTCATACCTAGAGTAGTTACATTGAGGTCTCATACCAATACATAGAGAACACCTATTAAGAGAGCCCTTTCTACTTCTAGATGGCTCCCTAAGAGCCCTACAATTCTATCCACTTCTCAAAGTTATAGGGGGGCTCCACATTCAGCTTCCACTTCAAAGATTTCAAAGCAGTTACAATGTACACAACTTTTAGCTTCCTAATCTTAGACATACACTTGTGCCTCATAGTCATGCATGATTTAGTAGTTTGATATAGGACACCATGATAGGGAGTCTCATTTGAGACTCATTGGTTAGTATCATTTCTTCCTAGTATTTATTTTGGATAGCTCATATCAATAAAATACAAAAATAATACAAAACTTCAAAACATAAAAACATTTAAATATACCAAAAATACCAAAAACATTTCAATTGTATGCATTATCCATTTCTTACATTACCACTATCATGCTAGGACTTACATAAATTGTTTCATGCTATTGTATGTCAATTTTCTACATTACCATGCTTCACTTGATCTTCTTTGAGTGTGTGCAGTGACATCTAGCTCCTTGATTGATTCATTCTACCCACTAAGGGGACATTCCTACTTCTACTTTCAAGACACAAATTGTTATACACACCCACTAGGGGCATCTTTTACATGACTACACCATCTAGGTAATGTCATTCTTACATCACACACTCTAAGTTATCATACTAATGTACATTAATTTATAGGTTACATAGAATATTATATCAACATTACAATAATATCTATCACTTGTGGATCTCTTATCATATATTTAGTCTTGTACTACACATGTTTTACATACTCTCACATTTTATTTGATTAGTTAAATGTTCTTGTATTTTTCTAGTTCTTCCATGCTTACTCTATTTGCTTCACGTAGCTTATGTGATTACATTTCCCATTCCATCTTGTCTCCTACTTGTGCCTTAAGACATTTTCTAGTGACCTTTGATTCTATTCATGTGTGTGCTTTAGGGCATTTGCCAATGTTCTTTGTTTTTAGTATTCTATGTGCCTGTGGTTCTTGTGCCAACTTTTCTTATTTCACTTGTATGTGTATGTGGCATTTGAACATGCATTCCATACTTGTCTTCCATTTTGAGTGGCGTGTGTACATGTCCCTTGTTTGCATGGTCCCTTGGCCATCCTTGTGTGCTTCTTGTTTCTTGGTTGTCTACTTGATTGCTTATTTGATTCTCATTTTGTGCAATGCCATGATCCATATCATGTATATACCTTATTTTCTTGGATGCCATGATGGACATCATGCTCCATCCTTCCAACTAACAACCAAACAACTAACATCTAACATTTATAGTTACATGCTTTCACATTATTATATCTATCTAGGCATACCCTTGTTGATCTAACAATCTCACAATACAAACGTTGTTATATCCAAATATATCTTGTCAAATATAAATGCTATATCATATATCTATACAACTTAACACACTTGTAGAACTCTTTTCTTCTTAGGGTAGTCATTGTAGGTTCATCATTCCTTCCCTTAAAATAAGGGGTATCAAATAAGGATTATTTCACAAAGATATAACCTCCTAATATTCAAAATAGTAGCATCTAGAACACTCAGCATATAATCCAAACGTCAGACTAATCAAATTAGAGTAGAAAAATAGTGATAGTTTCATATCAGTAGTCAATTTTCACACTAGATAATAGTGCCAAAAATGGATAGTAGTACCAAAAAAAGGATGTATACATTTTGAAACTCTTTTCTAGGCATAAAAACACTTAGGGTTTCCAAAAATAGGCAAAAATGTTAGTTTAGGTATAATTTTTGCACTTTCTAGATTAGTCAGATTCAATAGTTTCAACACAATTTTCTTAGATATAGGGGGTTATCATGTGCAACATGATGGTTCTCACTTAAAGTTAAGATTAGTTAGTTGGCATAACTTATAGATCAAAATCTATGTTTCAGACATCAATGATTTGAGGCAATAAGTGTGCAACATTGATCTTATTTTATTTTTGAGTTTCAGTTTATTCTAGGCATTCTTAGTAGTTGTGTGACTTACTCCATCTATAGGTGGTTTGGCATCACATTCAAGTTAAAATTTCATACAAGTTTAAATTTTCAATTACTCAAGTTACCAAGTTGGATTTCATATAATCCTAGTACTTTAGTTTGGAGTGGCTTTCATAAAAACCTAACCTCCATCTTTTAAAATGGCCAAGAGTGGCCTAGTTTCCAACACACATTTGGCTATCCATGCCACATAGTCAAGATTTTTAGCACATCCATGGGATCCATAATACATCCCATATGACATATATTATATATCATTATCTCTTCATATCTTCACTTCCAGCCTCATCTACAACCAACCAATAACCTCTTAACAACCATTTGATCATCATCGTAACCAACCAACAACCTTTCAACATCTATTTGACCATTATCATAACCCACATCAACCTCAACTATCTCAACCTCACCACTATTTTGGCTACCTATCTCAACCATCATATCAATGACCTCAACCTTATCAAACTTTTGATTATCTATCCCAACCATCATATCAATTGTCTGAACCGCCTTTGTGGCAACCCTCTTTATCTCAAAACCAAGAATTGGTCTATCCCCTCAATCATCAAGCAAACTTTTAAAACCAACCTACCTTACCTACTTTATCAAATCCAAACAATAAATATTAACCCACCTTATCAACCTTATGCAAATTCTCAATCCATCCTACCTTATCATCCTTACCTACATTATCAACCTTACCCAACCTATCAAACCAACCTACCTTATCAACCTTAACCACCTTCTTAACCTTATCAACCTCCCCAAATCAAACAAAAAACTGCCAACCAAACCTTTCAAAACCACCAATTTTATCAAACCTACCTAACCTATTAAAATCATCAACCATGTCAAACTAACCAACTTCATCAAACTAACCACTTAGCTCACAACCTCAAGAGCCATGGGTACACCCTCTTCCTAGGAAATATACCCCAATGGGGGAATCATATGCCTCAATCCCTGACAAATTATTAAAGGCCTTTTTCATTAGACTTCTTCCAATCAAACCCATCAATCATTATCTTTCAAAGCCCATTTGGTTTATAGAGAATGAATTTTGTGCTTATCATTGGACAAATAGACATGTGGTAGATAGATGTGGGTCTTGTAAGATGTTTGTCCAAAATCTTATTGATCAAAAGGAGGTTTCAAAGGATATTATCCACGTTCCCCCTAACCTAACCTTGAATATCATCAAGAAATTCATCATTAAACCTCTCTCTTCAATCATTGTTGTGTAAACCCATGAATAAATCCCTCAACACAATGAGGTCCCTTCATTAGATTTATTCCTTAGTGAACCTATAACTAAGGAAACCATAATCAAAACACCAAACAATCCACTTGTTGACCAAGTGCAATCTTCCCAAATTCCTTTTACAATCATCAATAAGGAAGAATCAACCCTAACCAATCCACTTATTGACCAAGCAAAACCTTCTCAACTTTCCTTTAAAACTAAAATTAAGGAAATCAACCCACCTCTTCAACTTCCCCTTTTAGTGGATCAACCTCAAATCAACCTACCTCTTCCACTCTCTCAAAAGGTGGAATCACCCATAATAACCATACCTATTCCACATACCCTTTTTGTGGACCTATTCAAAGCTACCATACCCTTTCCACTTCCTATTTCAATGGAGAAAACATTAAACCAACCCAACCTACCTCTTTCACCTCCCTTATTTTTAGAGCCAATCCAAAACAACTCACCTATAATTGATCCAACCTCACCTTAAAAAAACCTAACCCCAACCTCAACTAAAACCAAACCCATTCAATTTTTCTATAATTTGCTCATTTTTGTCTATCTAATGACATTGTCTTTGATTCCATTCCATTTTAAACAGGGTCAAATCTTTGTCACCTTACTTTACCAAACAAAACAAGCAAAACCCAATCAACAAACCAAATCAACCACCCACACTATCTCCCCTAAAAAATGAAACCAACTTCTAAACCAAATCAATTAACCATGATCAACCCAAATTTTTATCCAACCATAACCAACTTATTTATCAACCCTTCATTTGAGATTTATTGAATCTTGACTACCCTTTTATCCAAACTACCGACACCTTGCCTATGTTCCCCCATTGGGAAAATTTGACACCCTTGTCCAACCCATATTTATTCCAATATGATGTTCCCAACATCATTTCTAGAACCCAACCCTACCCAAATCTGACAGAATAATGTTTCCCTCACCATAGCACCATCAGGGAAATCCTGCCTGAACCACCACCTACAACTTGAACTCCAAACTAACAACTAACAACCCTTGGGAGGCAAATAAATTCATCTTCCTAAAACCTCTTTACTAACCAACATATTTACTTGAGAATTTTTTCCCACCTCAACATTCATGGAAAGAACATCTGGGGGAATTTTTCCTCTAAAATCTTTGACCAAGTAATAACCCAAACATTAACCAATAACCAAACTAGACCTTAACCTTTTGCCTAGAAAATTTAACCAATGACAAAACCAACGCTTGGCACTTATGCCTCAACCTAAAACTAGCCTAAACCTAACATTAACCTTAACCAAACCTTGACCTTGACCAACCCTTTATCAATAACCCAAACCAACCTAATCCATAACCAACCACCATTAAGCCTAAAAGCCAACTCAAAGCCTAACTATCATCACCTAACCAACCTTACCTCTTTCTTTGTCAACTATCCATGGAATGAGAAAATTAGGGGATTTCTCTCTATAAGAGGCTTTGTCCATTTATTAACTCAAAAATTTTCTTTAAGAAAATGACCAAACCAACCCTTGGTATTTTATTATTTCAACCTACACCTAACCTTGACTGTAACCCAACCTCTTATCTCTAACCTAAGCAAACCTTCAAATTCAACCATCTTGCTTAGGCCTCTTTTGGTCTTTAAACCTCATAACCTTGCCTTTTCACCCAACTACCCAATCAACCTAGAAACCTAAACCTACCTAGCCAAACCAAAAACCAACCAAAATTACTGCTAACCAAAGTCTAGCAACCATCACTTAACCAACTTTGTGGACACAAATGGAATCATTTTGTTCTATTCTTCCTACTTAACCATCATCACTCCAACATTTTTTCCACATCTAATCTAGTGTCAAAAAGTAATTGGGGGGCATCTTCACTCCTAATTGGCTCAAACCATTTACATGTAAGTATGGATCTAGGGCATGTCACAACCTAAACCCCTCAATGATTGGCAACTTCAGCCCGTTCTTTTGTTAAACCAAGTTCTTAATCATCTTGTGTCTAAGTTAAGCCCATCCCTTATTTTCACCCACCTTCATTTCCTTATTTTAAGGACAACTAATTAAAATAGGATCATGTGATTATTTGTCATAGTCTTAGCCTAATCTTAAGCATGGGTACCATGACTCTACTTATGGCATGATTCTCATGGAATATTTTTGCCCCTTTAAGATGAATCCCCATGGCCATTGTCACTTAAACCTCTTTCACCCATCATTAACCTTCTTATGTTATGGTTTTGCCTCTATAAAGGAAATCATTTAAGCTTATATATACTAGTCCATGTCTAAACCAACATAACATTCAATTTGGGATGCCAAATATCACTTGGGTAAAAAATATATAGCATTACAGACTGCTCTCTTGAAGGACAGCTACCCAAAACCATCAAAAAATTGCTTACAAAGGTAGACTAATCCCTTGAAGGATAACTATCAACATAAATAAAATCCAAATCTTAGACCACTCCCTTAAAGGATGGCTAAACCAAACATTTATCAAGTAAACAATCACTTGGAAGCTTCTCACATTGATCATCTTCCCAAATCATCAACTTAAAACAATCAAATGAACTCAAATGAACTAAAGTCAAAAGTAAAAAAAGATCAATCCTAAAGAAAGCTTCCATTGACTTTAACATAGCATTCATAGACATCCTGCATTGATTAGTCCACACCAAACTTAGAATATGGACTTCTCTATAATGGTTCTTAGGCATGGAAGCACTTGAGGTGCATGAAGTTCATATGTTCAACAAGCTTTTCTTCTTCTTATATTTCTAGTTTGGAAGAACCTAATCCATATCTGGTAATGATGATGTATAGACCTAACCAATTAGGTTCAAACTTGCCTTTATTTTCATGATCAGTGTTTGTGTTTTATTGGTTTTATTTTAGAACAATATCTCTGATTTTGCACACTCTTACTAGGGGCATCTTAATTATTTACACAAGTTTTATCTTTTATGATTATTTATATTAATCATGTTAAGATACATTATACTGATTACACAAGACTTATTTTGACTCATACTATGTACATTGTTGGATATTGTATTTAGATATATATTTTAGATATCTAGTTTTGGCCATAATTAGCTTTCAACCAAACTTAAGATTGATTTCTACCTAGCCTTACAAATTAATATTAAGAATAATTAGACATCCTAATTTTATCCATGCACCATTCATCAATATTTATATTTGTGTTGAGACATCTGCATTTGGGATACTAGCAACCTACAGAAGGGGCAAGCCATCCCCATGAGAAGGTTACACTACCATCCATTTATCTACTTCATCCATCTCTTCTTTTACACTCTAAAAATCAAGGGATTTTGATCTTACTTGACACTATATGATCAATCTATTTATTTTAACCAGCAAACTAACACCAATGCGATGCATGAAAGGGGCTTGCATTCTTAAGCCCACCCATCTTGCCATTATGGTCTTTGTTAATCAGAGCATTTTAACCTCCTTCTACTTTTATGGCCACTTGAGTAGATGTGTCTCTTCCATGTTTGAGTCATTAAAACCCCAATCACCTAATTTACACCCAACCAATAAACCAAACAACCTATCAACCATGTACTCATTAGAGAGCACATTACTCTCCACCAACCAACCAAACCAATTAATCTCAACTTGGTCATATTGGCCTACCTTTCACACTTTTTATAGCCCAACTTTTCCTTGGTCATTTTAACCACATCGATTACCTTGCCATTTTTCATAAAATTTCACTACTTTTGTGTACTAACCATGTAGGTACCTCAAAGTATGACCTTTTATAATCCTAACATCTACACCCATTTTTATATTCTTAAGATCACATCCTACCTTAGATACATGTGAATACATCAACCTTACCTAGAAGACTTGAATTTATATGAGTAATCCATATCAGTTATGCCTAATGTTGTGGCCTAGTTACCCTATCACTTGTTTTCCTAGTACCAACCTTCTTTTACCACCTTACCCCAACTCTTTAACCATTAGAGTTTACCCTTCTCCACCAACCACCACCTACCACCTTACCTCACCACTGGTCTCTTTAGCCCAACTTTCACATGTTTTATGGTGACTTTTGCCTTGGTCCTTTTTGACTATAATGACAAAATTTACCATGTTGAACTTTTTTGAACTTATTCTACCTTGTGCACACCCAACCAACTTATGTCTTCTCGAGGGCACTTCCTACCTGGGATACCCAAGAATACACTAGATAAATTCATCTTTTTCCTAGGAGCACTTCCTACCTTGGATATCCATGAAAACATAGACCTTACCTAAAAGACATGCATTTATGAGTGTTCCTAACCATCACACCCAAATCAAATTACGTGTTCTACTTATCACTTGTCCTTCTAGCACTGACCTTAATTTTTACCAACTATGGCAACCTAGTCAATGTATGATCTTGTCTATCATACTTTTGTCACACTTTATGCATGTGTTTATGCTTCAGTGTTAAACCTCTGATGATTACACTTCATCATCACCTTGACCACTTATCAAACATACCCCTGGTTCTATTTTACCTCATTGACTCTTAGTTTGAGGGGGAACACCTCCTCGATAGTTTGGGCAACCAAACGTTCAACCTATAGTCCATTTTTGTTTTACAGCTTATTGATACAAATTTCATAACAAAAAGGGGTAAAATTTAGACACCATAAATTTGCACATGATGGTTCTAAATGTCATAATTCTCTTGGACCACCTCAGGATCTCCTTGGGCTTCGCCTTTATCATTCAACCACAAACCTACCTAATGATATTTAATTTGACCTAATGACTTAACCTAACATTACCTTGACCCTCGATCGTTGATAGTCACCTTAATCATCAATGGTCACCTTTACCACTGATGGTTTGGTTTTACCATCTAAATTAGTTTAACTGACCCTTCAACTTTGACTTGATTTTCTATAATTAGAATGTCTAATTTATATGCAAATCCATACATGTCAAAGTTAAAATTAGATAGCAAGTTGGACCCCTTGTTAACATCTTGTTGTACCTCTCCTTCATTGCCTATAAAAAGAGAGGAGCATGAGGTGAAAATCGATCCACAACTTTAAGAGATTTTTCATGCAAAGTTTCTTTACAAGTCACTTCTTCTATCAATCCAGTGATACAACCATCACGATAGAGAGATGACTTACCATCACCCTTTGGCTGACAACCAAGTACCATTACTCTATCAAAATCATTCTAGACTCCATTAATGAGCCAACCACCTCAAAAAAAATCTAATCAATCTCCAATGAGCTAAGTATTTATTTTTAATCTTTCAGTTACTTTGTTTCCAATTCAAAATCAGCCTAGCACAAACTGATCTTCCACAATTGACTTTTGTGATCCCATCAATCTAAATTTTTATCACCCAAGACCCAACACATAATAATTGTCAACGTTCATCTTAACCATCGATAGTTTATCAAAACATCAATGATTACCTCAACTATTGATGGTCACCTCAACCACTCATGGTCATACCAACCATTAATAGTCACTATGGTAGAAAATAATAACAATTTATTTTCACCCACTTACCCTCAACCAAACCCAACTTTATTTTCATCTATCTGTTCATAGACCCCCAACCTATTTTTTGAACTATACCCAACCTATTTAGCATTAGTATTAACTTGCTTATTGCTATATTAGTCATTTTAGTCTATTTCTTTATCAAGCATTTCTTGTATTCAATTTTAGTATCTTTTATTTATTGATGCAAGTACTTTATCTTTTATTTTATAAATTTAATTTTTTAAAACATGTGGATTGATATCTCCTAAAGAAGCTATTACTTCCAAGATCTAGATAGTGCTAGGAAATCCACCCAACTATTTATCTAGCCAACTATTTTCTTTAGTGTTGTCTTATTTGTAGGTCATCCTCCCAATCCAAAGAGGAGCTCTCTAGAATCATATAATTCAACACATGCATAACCAAACAGGTTTTCTCAACCATACCCATATCTAGTTTCTTTCTCTTCCTCTTTTAGAATATAAGCTAAAATTCTCTGAAATAAAGGGTTCTCATTATTTTTTAAATGGGTATATGTTGACCTCAAAGTAGGGTTATGCTTAAAGAGTGAGAAAATATAAAAATGATAATGTGCATCTTTACCATACATTACATTAACAAAGTGCATATAAAGATACTAATGAAAATTTTCAAATGTTAGCTAATACTAGGGTATTGAATAATTGCCTCCTTAAATTCTTGTCTTTATTATAGTTATAAAAGTAAATAAATAATTTGAGTGATAGAAACCTAACTCAGTATAGCATGAAATACCTCACATCGCATGCATCTTACTTATCATAGTTAAACAATATTTATACAAAACTCTAACTTTGCCCCTAAAATATGATAAATCATATACACTAAAAAATTAAGAATGTGCACTTTTATGATGAAAATATATCGATAATTAAGTAAATAGAAAAAACCATAACAAAATTTCAAACCCTAAAGCAAACTCATGCATGAGTAATCATGTTGCTTAATTGGAATTCTATGAAACCTAAATTCTAATTGTAGACAGGGCTACCAATTTATTAATCAAAAGTTTAGAGAGACCTTACCAAATAACAAACAACATTGACATATAGTCCAATTTTATCAGAGTATTGAAAATTAATGAATAAAATAGTGGTCAAAATTCTCAAATCATTCAAATTATTTTATAGCATAAGCCTAAGTAAAGTGGTGTTAAAATTCACAGCTTCATTACCATCTAAAAACTTATATAGTATAACTTCCTTCAAGCACTCAAAAATATAATCAACATAGCACAACCCACATGTATTACATTGAGTCCAAACTAAACTGAGTCCTTAAATATAACACTACCATAATCATTCATTTTGAATTTTTTATGTGAAGGGTATCCCCAATGCTTAAGTCAATTCATAGTAGGATTATCAATACTAAATATTATTTAAAAGGATTACAAAATGTAAAACAAACATGCTACAAACTCAAAATCACGTAATCAACTAAATTACTTAAGCATGCAAGGTAAGGACAATCATTTAATGTATTGTCCTATAGGGAACATGGCATTTTGAACTCATGTAATTAGATTAACATTGACCACAACTAGGATAAGGTATAGTGGAACTACATCAATGATATTTTTTATGTAGATGTGCATGGGTTATTATGCTATCAAGGATTCATAAACATATCAAGATAATAAAACAATGTCATACTAATATTGTTCAAAGTCCCAAAATTATAGTACTATAATGCTATCTTCATCCATTACTTATTAATTTATATGAATTAAATCTTGAGAGAATAAAGTAGAGTTAAGAGCAGTGATGTCCCATAAATTCATCAAAAAATAGAATTATAACCCTTATATTCTACATCAAACCCAACAAGAAGGTTACAAACATGTATATCTCAACTCTTACATAGAGTGAACTAGTTGAGTTTAAGATATCATTACATATTTCCAAGTAAAAACTAAAAACAATATTAAACTTATGAACCCAATTATTCAATATAATTGCTAAAGGTTATCTATAAGCTTCTTTTATGTACAAAATTGAAGGTAAAGTAATATGCATGCATACTACAGGAATATCAAGATCAACTACAATCCAACTAAAATAATCAAGGCTATGATTTTAATTCTTATATACATGCTACTATAAAATTGCAATAGTCATATTGCTACCACCTTGAAGGTTTGCATATAGAGTTAATGAACTAGTGTGTATGCTACTAAGAACTAGTAAAATAAGTGTCTTCATGTCAATAATAATTTCAATCAAGAGGGAGAGATGAAAGATCAATAATGAAATATTTTAAAAATGATAATCAACCCTGATAACATCTCAAAAGTGCATTCATGTGAACTAATATAAAAAATGTCTTTGATTTTTGTATCATTATTTAGGACTATCATTGTGGAGAACTAACTTTACCTATGGAAACAATGTGACATTTGAAACATCAAATGATTGGTTTTCTACTTAATGTAATCTCTAAAGTTTGGTATCATCAATTATAATGTTTATTCTCCATAACAAGTTTGATACTGACTTACTGTAATTGCCTTTTTATTATCCTTTGAAATATTTACAAGGTCTCCACAAATAAAGGATTAGCTAATAATGGCAGAAGCCCTAGTAATTATATGATGTTAGGAGCGGTTAGAGATAATTTTGAGGAAGTGGAATAATTTTCATACCTTAATTTTTCATGGTGTTCATGAGAGGATCCTCCTATTAAAAATTAATGAAAATGTATGAAATAACATATTTATATAATTAGTTGAATTACTGAAAAGATTATATTGATCACAGGCCACTTCGATGGGGAAACCTCCTTTGAGCAATCTTAATAAAATAAATTCATGGATGCCTTCATTGGCCTTAACAATTACTTATATACTAAGCATAATCTAATAAACTACTAATTCCCATGAATGTGGGATAAAACAAAATGCTCATGAGATTACTTACAAAGCATATGCATCCATAGCAACTAATATACTAACAAAGTAAAGAGAAGGGGTAGCATGAGTTCTTAACATCCCCTCCCTCTTAGAAAAATATTTGTCCTCAAAGACTCAGATGTGGGAATTGGTGTTGAATCTAAATTAGTGGTTCTCATGTTGCATCCTCTAGTTGCATTTTGTGACACTAAATTAATACCTATGTGATGGAGTGGGAGCAAATTTGGCATGTACTCATGTCTAGGATTACCTCTAGCTCAAGGATGGATCCTTCATTATCAAGTTCTGGTAAAATAGTTTACACTCTGATGTTTGTGCTAATAACTTCTTCAAAAAAGAAACATGAAATATTGGGTAAACTCAGGAAGAAGGTGGGAGCTCCAACTTATAAACAATTGACCTAATTTTTTGGATTACCTTATATGGTCCATAGAACTTGGGAGCTAGCTTATGATTCCCTTTAAGTTTTAGGGAGGATTACTTGTATGGTTTTAGGTGAAGAAAAAACATATCACATAATTGGAAAGTGTGCTTAAAATGATGTTGATCAACCTATTATTTCATTTTATTTTATGACATATGAATATTATCCCATAGGGTGCTAAGGATCTAATCCTAGTTTTGAAAAAGCATGTTGATCACTTAAACTAGTGAACTACTAGGGGTGTACAAAAGGATCACTGATGGTGCTTGACCATACACTGCTTCATAGGAAATCATTTTAGTTTAAGTGTGGTAGGTGGTATTGTACGACCATTCAGAATGAGGGAGCCACTTTGCCCACTAATGTTGTGACTTATTGTTTTGGGGTGAAGTAACGAAGAAAATTTTCCAAGCATTTGTTGATAATTTTAGTTTGGCCATCCATTTATGGATGATACCCACAATTCATTTTCAGTTAGGTGCTAATGTGTCAAAATAGCTATGTCTAAAAATGGTTAGTGAAGGTTGTATCACAATCTGAGACAATGGAAGAAGGAATGCCATGAAGATGGAAAATCTGGTCCAAGAAAATTTGTGAAACTATGGAGGTGGTATAGTTATGGCTAAAGACACAAAAATGACTATATTTGGAGAGGCAATCAACCACAACCAAGATCACTATTTTCCCTCCAAATTTAGGGAGCCCCTCAATGAAATCCATATAAATATCTATCTAAATCCTGGTAGGTATGGGCAAAGGTTTGAGAAACCTAGGAATGAGTGTTGTTTCACCCTTGTTGAGTTGGCAAGTATCACATTCAGCCACCATCTATTGAATTTTCTTTTTCATTCCCTTCCAAAAGAAGTTTCATTGTGCATGTTCATAAGTTTTGAGAAACCCTGAGTGCCATACAGATGGAGAAGCATGGCATTCATAGAATATAGCTTATTAAAGATCTTTGATAGTGTATTTGTTGAGTTCTTTGTAGTTAGGTCACAGCCTCCAAGTGTCATCTTTCTTTGTCACCATGATAATTGGAAAAGAATATTCACTTTGGCTATGGCGAATGATTCATGAATCCAACATGTCCTATACCATCTTTTCAATTTCACTTTTCTAGGCATAGGGATACCTATATGGCTTGATGTTGGGTGGTTTATTACCAAGAATAATTTTGATAGCATGATCATGTGTACATCTAGGTGGAATTCCTTTTGGCATGTCACCAAAAACAACTGAATGGGCATCAATCACTTGATGCATATCATGAGGTTTAGATGGCTAAGTTGGCTAAACTTCCATGAAATATAAGTGAGATACAAATCATTTAGCACTCTTATAAAGAGTATTTATCCTTTGATGGGATATAATGAGTTATGTTTATTTAACCCTTAATCCCCTTAGCTCAAATGTCCTTCCCTCATAATGAAAGTACATGAATAATTCTTAGAAATTGATGTCAATAGTGCCCAAAGTGGTGAGCCACTATACTCTCAAAATAATGTTAGCTCCCCCCATGGGAATAGCAAACATAGTAAAATCCAAAAAATAGTCTCCCATAGCTAGCTTAATACTAGGACATATTCTTGAACGGCTGACAGTACCACTATATGTAATCATGACCTAAAATTATAGAGTGGGATAAATGAAATAGTTCAAATGAGAAACCAACTTACTATTGATGAAGTTGTGTGTGCTCCCAGAGTTAATCAATATAGTGACCTTCAATTTATTTAGGAAACCCACCACCTTAAGAGTTTGGGGAGTATTAATATTTGAAAGGGCATGATAGGAAATAGTAAGCTGAGAGTTTTTAGATTCTTTCTCAGGACCTACTTCATATGTGCCAATTTTCTCCTCATCATCCTCATCCTCATTGGCACCTTCGATGTAAAATATATTATTTTTAGCACAACAATGTTCTTTTCTCCATTTGATATCACTTATATAACACAACCCTTTAGCTCGCTTATCCTCAATTTGTTGAGGTGTCAATCTGGTGGGTTGTGGAAATGATGGTGCTAGAAAGGTGCAATTATGACCATTAGTGAATTTTTTTTGTTTGACTATCTCTTTTTCTTCAGTCATGGGTGCCTATGGGATAACTTTTGATATATATGATGGGTTAAATATTCTAAGCTCCAATTGGATGCTATCTTTGAGACCACCTAAAACAAATTAGTCAATTTTTCCTCAGTGATGTCTTCCACCTGTAAGGATAGATTCTAAAATTGATGAATATAATCCTTCACAGTTCTTGTTTGTCATAGTTTGGCTAACTAGATGAATTAGTTCTCAGAGACATTATTCTGATAATGAGCTAACAACTCATCAATGAAAATAGACAATGTAACAGGAGCACCATTCTTTTTTTTGGATCACACAACTAGTGATACCAAATGAACTGCTCAGGTTCTAAATATAGAGACATCACTATCACCTTCTGAGAACTAGGAGCTTAATGTAGATCAAATAAATTTTCAATTTAGGTAATCTAAGTGAGAGGATCCTTACCATCAAACTTACACATGTCCATTTCTGGCAACATCAACTTTACACTAGAATTGGAGTTGTTAGTGTTGAGAGGAGGATGACTCAAATGATGAAGTGGAGGGTTTTTTGACTATAACTAAGATGAAAGGGAAAGTAATTGCATAGTGATTTGATGTAATTGAGTGTGAACCCTATTAATCTCTTTACATGTCTCTAAAACATTAGTTTTAACTACAACAAATTCATCATGCCACACCAAGCCCTTTATGTTAGCCTAAAGTTAAGAAATCAATATATCTAAAGTTTCATATTTCATGTCACTAATAGAAGGATTTTTAGGATTTTTTTTTCCCTTTTTTCTTCCTCAAGTATCAAGACCTACCATATGCAAACCCTAGGAGGGTTTTCACCCCAAAAAATGTTTACCAGGAGATGGTATCATTGTGATCACCTTGCTAAGACAAATCCAATGACTGCCTTTGCGCACTAGGGTAAAACATTTTGGCACCAAAAAAATGTATTGATAGAATATACCATTATGATCATCTCACTAACATGAATCCAATGAATGCAAATGTGTAAAGGGAAAAACATTTCTAGACTTTTTTTAAAAATATATATTTTTTTTACAAATGTTTCAAACAATATTGCACTGACAGAAAAAATTAATTCTTCTCAGATTGCAAGTTATGTTTTTTCACTCCTTCCACTTGTAGAAGTCATGCCTCACTATATTTGAAAAAATAATGCCATAATAAACTTTACCAAATCGAATCTCTGATACTATTTTTAATGGAATTACTTAGATGTTCACACAAAATTATTATATATCATACATAATAAGCAAATATGAGAGATCGTATAGCAATAATTGACAGCATAGTAGAGTATTGGATAATATAGCAAAGCCACTTTGAGGGGATAACTTTCAAAATAATTCAATAAGAGTAGAATAATTCATATGATGATCAAAGACTAACCACTACTTCCTATATATAGTTTACTTAGCCATGGTTATTTTATAGGCTGACCTAATTAAGAACATAGAGAAATGTAATTAAAAATATAAAAAAGGTATGTAAGCCACAAGTTGACCACACATATCTCTAGACAAGCCAAAGGTTAAAATCATAACATGATTCTAGGTAGGAGATGAATATAGTGGTCCTTTGGTCATGAAGGTGAAAATCCTATTGGTTTGGTAAGGACACATGCATACCTATACATAATGGTTTGTAGATCAGAAGGAGTAGTAGAGACCATTGATGATTGCATTTAAATGGAATAGAGATGGGAAATGATGCCATGTGAATTATTTTTAAGAAGATCTTTCATGCGATGTAAACTTATGATGCTAAGAGACCCCAGGTACAAGCCTTTTAATGTGTGTTTTTTTCCCATTGTATAAAAATTGTATCCAAAGTTCAGAAAAATCCCATAAGATGGGTCCAAGTATGTGTAACCATTGGGCTCCCAAAATAACATCACATCCACCTAAGGGCAAGACAAATATGTGAGAGCACAAATTATAAGCTCTAATATAGATATACACATCACAACACTTCCCTTTGTAAGGTAATGTGCCCCCATTGGCAATCATGACTTCAAAGTTGGAGTAAGGATGGACAAAATAATTAGCCTATTTGGTGATTCAAAGGTCAATGAAGTTATGAGTGCTACCTAAATCAATGATTATTATGAGAGGGATTTTCTTGAAGTAACCCCTGACCTGCATGGTTTGTGGGGTGGTGACGCTTGCTAAGACATGGAGAGAGATCTATGGTTGGCCTTATTGAGAAGTAGATTCCACAATCAGTAAAGCTTCTTCTGGATCATCTGTTGTATCTTGAGCATGTTTCAAAACTTTAATTTTGGGCAGAGAGTCCACATCCAGTAGGTAGAGATTTTACTCGACACCTCAATATCCTTGAGTGAATTTCTCATCACAATTATAGCATAGTCCTTTTTCTCTATGTGCTCACATCTCTACTTCAATCAAATGCTTGATAGGAGTGGTCCTGAGGGCTAGCATTATTTGATATCATTGTGGATTAGTATTTCAGAATGGAACAAAATTAGATTTGAATCATTTTTGAGTTATGATCTTATCCTCTACCAACTTAGCCAACCCTAAGGATTCCATCATCACTTTGGGCCATAATATTTTGACCTCAGATCAAATTGCATCCTTCAGTCTACTGACAAAGCAACTCCTATAAAATTCATCGAACAATCCCTCTTTGTGATTGGCTAGTTTTTCAAATTTTATTTGATATTTTCTCACAGTTCTTGTTTGACAAAGTTTAGTGAGTGATCCAGTGAAGTCATCAAAAGCATTAGGGCCAAACTATTACAAAATGAGGGTGAAAAAATTGGTCCATATGGGCTCATCATGATCCTTGGTATACCAATGATACCATTAAAGGGCTTCATGTTCTAAGTGAAATGGGCCCCAGGTTTCAATGGTTACCTAAGGTTTTAAATATATATTTCTAGCCACCAATGTCATCTGAGCGAGTACCACTCTCTAGAAAATTTGTGGCCATAGATTTACCTATAAGCGATATCTCTTAGTTTTCTTCACGGGTGGGAACTATTCAATCAAGAAGGGGCCATTGCCCATTTTTTTAATAGGTCCTCTCAATGGGCCAACTACTTTGGGGTTCTTATGGTACTCCTCACAATGACTTTTAGGGCTTTCACCTAAACACTTCCCACAGTTATGTAGACAAGTTTTTATCTTGTTCTAAAATAGATTATTGTGATACAAAAAAAATACTTAAATGAGAACAAAGCTAATAATCTTTGAGAAAAATACTTAAATGAATTATGCATTAGAACAAAGTTTAGACTTTATAGGAAAAAATGAGCACTGGAATAAATTAATGAAAATGTATGAAATAATAGATTTATATAATTCGCAAAAGTACCGAAAGGATTATATTGATCACATGCCACTTTGAGGGATCAACCTCCTTTGAGAAAGCTCAATATAATAAATCCATGGATGCCTTCATGGGCCTCAAAACTTACTTATATATTAAGCATAATCTAAGCAACTACTACTTCCTATGAATGTAGGATAAAACAAAATTTTCATGAGATGACTTACAAAGCATATGCATCCATAGAAAATAATATACTAACAAAGTAAATACAAGGGATAGCATGGGTTCCTAACAATTCAAAACAAGGCTCTTTGAATACATAACTAAAATTTGGATGTGGAGTGATTAAATAACAACTTTGTTTATATTGATTCATAGTTAAATTTTTTATGTCACATGATGAGATAATGGATTATTATGTTGTCTTCCCATGGTTTAAAATTATGATACTATAATATGAAGGATATAAAATTTATTTATGTTTGTCAACCACAATCATACTTGAGTATGCTTTGACATCTACATCACTCAAATTTTAACTTCCATTTTTCTTCCTTGGGACATCTTCACTATGTTCCAAGGATCCTATTTGGTCATTTATTGGAAGGAAACTATCAATGGTGTAACATTAGCCTTACATTTACCAAAGTGTCGAGGGGGTTTCAAGAAAACCACATCTCTTGAGGCATTTTGTTAATAGTCTACATGTGTTGTACTTCCAATTTAAATAGGAATATTTATTATGAATACGAAGTTAATGGGGATTTTAATAAAACAAATTCTAAATTAGTTTGTGAGTGTTGTTGAATAAATAATTATATTGATCAAAATGCCTTAACAAAAGCAATTTTCAAAACTCTCCCCAAATTAGCTAGAGCCTTATAATTAATTCAAGTTTCCTTTAGGTACATGTGGCATTTTAGAATAGAGTTTGAGATTCAACAAAACCCTAAAATTAAAATGATAAAACCCATCCCTCGAAAGTTTGCATTTATGTAAACAATTTGTAGTGAGTAATAAAACTTATTTGGTAAGGGGTTCTAACAAGAAGGGGGCGACAATGCACTTGGTGGGCAGCAAGGAAATACAAATCCCCAGTTGTAAGCTCTGTAACTAAATACCTTGATCATAAATGATGAACCCAGAATAAGGGAGGCGATATAAAGCTTGTGAAGGGGTGTGAGATTTGAAAATAATAATACAATATATGCATATATAGAAATGATTAAAATTAAATAAATTGTGGGGCTAATGAAGTGTGCAATTAAGTGAAATGGAAATGGTTAAGGGAACTGACAGAAGTGCTGAGGGTGACCAATCGAAAATCAACATTCATTTTAGCGATTCACACCAAATGCACTAACGAGTTACACTCAATGCTTAGAAATAAAATTAAGTAACTTATAAATGTAAGTTTATAATAAACTCTACAATTACAAAGTCTTGATTATGTATACAACTTAATTATACTCTTACAATTATAAAATTTTGTTGTATATATAAACATAAATATTTTATATCAATTTATATATATATTTTTTTTTAAAAAATTATAAAATTTTCATTAATAAAAATGAAATGAATTGCAATTCATAATATAAATTTAATAAAATATAAAAGTTTTCCATTTTTTAATCTTAAAATATTATTAAGTTTTTTAAAAAAAAAAATTGTATCCAATAATAAAGGAAAATTGGACATATATTGAAAGAGAACTATCAATGATATGACATTAACCTTACATTTACTGACGTGTTAAAAGAGTTTTAAAAAACCTAATTTATGATCTTTCTTTGAAAACCACATTTCTCGATGCATTTTGTTAATAGTCCACATATTTTGTACCTCCAATTATAGGAATATTTATCATGAATAAGAAGTCAAGGGAAATTTCAGTAGAACAAATTCTAAATTAGTTTGCGAGGGTTATGGCATAAATAATTATATTTATCAAACTATTTTAAGGAAAGTAATTTTCAAAGATTTTTTAAAATTAAGGAGTCTTATAATTAATTTAAGTTTTTTTTAAGTATATGAGATTTTAGATTTAATAAAATTTTAAAATGAAAATAATAAAATTTGTTTTTTGAAATTATGTATTTATGTAAATAGTTTTAACGGGTAATAAAATTTATTTGTTGAGGGGTTTTAATAAGGAGGGGGCGGCGACGCACTTGGTGGATAGTAGGGAGATGCGAATTTTTGGTTGTAAGTTCCATAACTAAATATATTGGTTGTAAACGATGAACCTAGAACAAGGAAGGGAATACATAGTAGGTGAAGAGGTGCAAAATTTGAAAATAATAATACAATATGCATATATGAAAATGACTAAAAGTGAATGCGTTGTAGAGCCAACAAACCGTACAATTAATAAATAAAAAATTTAGTAAACCATTAAAAGTTACAACCAATTATAAACCACCATCCTAATTTTTAAAGAACAATATTAAATATTAAAGAGAATGTTTCTATCATTTATATAATAAAATAAGTTGTTTTTATTTTGTTTTTGTTTTTTTTTAAATTACATGTAAAAATTTCTCACAATATTTTAAACAAAAAAAACTTGCTTCTTCAATATTAAATTACTGTAGCATATATATTTTTAATTTTTTTAATCAAACTATAGTCGATGTCAAATTTAAAACCTAATTGCAACAAAACCCAAAAATAAATAAAAGATAAAGATTGATGTTGGCCTCCAACTCTCCACCGTGAACCCTCGGCTATCAAATCCAGATGGCAAACGAGGGTAAAAGTGACAGGTGAGGGCGGCTAACTCCCTTAAAATAATCTTTGTTATGATTGTTTCGTGTTGACTTTCAAGTTAATTGATCTGAATTATTCGACCTTTTGCCAAGAAAAACGACTAACTTATAGATTTAATCCAGTTTGTCGACTTTTCAAGGTGCCATTAATTGCACGCCATTGCCGGTCAGCCACGGCAAAGACTCTGACTGCCCTTCCTCTCTGGATATTAGTTCTATGCCCTATTAATACAGATCGTAGGATCTGAAAATTCATATCTTTGGATCTGAAGGATTTTCTTGTTCTTGGAAACAAGTATGGCGTCCGATCAAAGAAAAAACAAGTGCTGTGCTTTGATTTTTTTCATCGTCGGGTCATTCTACATAAGCCGTGCAGGTTTCATGGAGTCTTTTTGTTTACTGTAATATTTTGCATAGTTGAGACCTGTAGTGTATAGTTAAGACTTTGCTTGTTAGCAGTGAGCACAAAATTGTTGATATTTATTTTGAACCTTGCCTAAACTGAACTTATATGATATATTATGTAGATATTCTCTTCTGTAAATGATCAAGAATCGATATAATATTAATTAAATCTTAAATTTAGCATCGCGAGACCTGAATGTTTTGAAAGCTTCCACCCATGTTCTAACCTTTTCAAGTTCTAGGGGACCGATTACCCTCAAATTACATTACCTGTTAGGGTAATAGTGGCGGCACCCAGTTTTAAACCAGGGTCTTGGCCCTAGACGTTATCGATTCCTCTATATATTGAAAAAAATTATCAAAATTCTCAAATCTATCAAATTATATTAAAAGTCCGTTTTGTTTTTCTGTTTCGCAGATGGTGAGAAAATAGGAGTCTGCTACGGAATGCTTTCAAAAAACATGTTGCCTCCTCCAGACCAGGTGGTAAATCTGCTCAGAACAAATAACATAGGAAAGGTCAGATTATACGAAGCGAATCGGAACGTGCTGCAGGCTCTAAAGAATTCTGGAATCGAAGTGATTGTAGGAGTTGATAACGATGAGCTTCAGAAGATAGCAAACGACCAGGCTGCGGCAAACGGATGGGTGAACGACAACATTCGTCCGTTCTATCCATCCACCAACATCAAATACATTGTGGTTGGAAACGAGGTTTTTGCAAATCGGCAATATCTTTCGTATCTGGTGCCTGCAATGCGCAACATTCAGACTGCAATCGGTAGCGCCAATCTGCAGAACATTAAGGTCTCCACAACACATGCTGCAAGCGTTCTGTCAAGTTCGTATCCTCCATCTCAGGGAGCCTTTGGTAACGACATCAAGGACACCATGAGCGCTATCCTCAAGTTTCTGGCAGATAACGGCTCACCCTTCATGGCCCAGGTGTATCCATACTTCAGCTACAAAGGCGACCCTGAAAATATTTCTGCAGACTATGCATTGTTCAGACCTACAAAGGTTGTGAACGATGGCGGTAGAATGTACAAGAGCTTGTTCGATGCCCTTGTAGACTCTTTCATATCGGCCATGGAAAAATTGGGACAACCCAATATTCCAATTGTTATTACTGAAAGTGGCTGGCCTTCTGCAGGCAACAATGTGGCCACTGTGGACAATGCCCGGACTTATAACAACAATCTCATTAAGCATGTTTTGTCCGGTGGCGGAACGCCAAAGAGACCTGGACGGACCATTGAGACCTATATTTTTGCACTTTTCAATGAAAATGGGAAGCGTGGGGACGAGGAAGAGCGCCATTTCGGTCTGTTTGAGACCAATAAAAATCCTGTATACCCTGTGGTCTTCTCACCTTGATGAGGATCCGGCCTATAATGGATAGGCCTTAGTAGAAGAATAAAGTATCATTACAGTCGTCAATAATAAAAACATATTTTTAAGGTTTAAGATATCAGGGAGGGCCTTGGTGATTGAGGATTCTTAAATCTTTAATTGGGTTATTTGAAAATTTGAAAGTGATTAATGATAAATTATGTCAATTTAATTATTTATTAATGTATTAAGTTTGAAAAGAAATTATTGTAAAAAAGGAATTCTAAATTTTTATAGACGAAGATACTATGATTTTTTGATAAAAATGGTAACCGGTGAAGTGGAGGGAACTTGACAAGGGATAAGGTTATAGTGATTGTAATGTTTGTAAGTGTATTCATTTTTAATTTGACCCTAAATTTAGAATCTATTTGATATACATATATAGGAATTCTAAATTCTCATATGACCAAGATACTATGTTTTTTCAATTAATTTCTCATATATCCCTCCACTTCACCGGTTACCATTTTAGAACGCCTCTCGATGTAATAATAAATAAATTTTAAACTTTCAAATAAAATCTCTAATATTAAATTGGTGTCTCACTTAGTTTGAAATAAAAATAAACTAACAAATTATTATAAAGTTTCAATTGTGAGAGCCATTTACCATATTTTACTATTCAAACACTTCAAGATAGCATATATTATACAAAAATTAATAACAATACATTAAGGTTACATAACAAAGCAACCAGTTGGAATGCAGGGCTCATACTCCACACCAGAGGACAAATCCCAATTCAAAACATGAGTGGAAAACATGTAACAACAAAGGTCAAAAAAAGTACAACACAAAATCAAACTAGATCATAGAAATTAAGTGCAAGACACAACACCCAAAGGAGGAGGTGGAGGATCATCCTTGGGTGGCAAAGTCATCCAAGCGGAAGGCTCTATGAAAGGAGGATTTGGTGCTACCCAATTGTCTAAGGGGTCCGCAATCATATCGATAGTCCATCCATCAATAGGTTGTGTTAAGTAACAATGTCAGCAGGAGAGCCCCTCCAAAAAGTAGTTGTGTCATTTTTACCATGAGGCATGGCGAAGCCCAACCCCTAGGTGAAAGCAAGGGGATAAGTGGTAATGACTGTGTGATCAACTTTTTCACCTCCTACAAGGTGATGGTGGTAATCCCTATGACAGTATATCTAGCAACACATGGCTCATGGTGTTAGGGACACTCCCTCAGTGATATATCAACTCTTGGAGATGTCATAATTCCATCACAACCTTCTCTATTTGTGCTTGAATCTACATGCAGGCTAAAGATATGATAGAAATCTTATTGTTACTAGAGAAAAGATAAGATCATTCATCATTATTGAATATATAATTTTTTTTGGCCTTCCATAATTGGAAAAGAATATAGCTGAAAAAATTCCACAAAAAATCAATAAAAGTTAGTTAATTGGTTGAATCCCCAAGAAGAGCAAGATGCTAAGAGAAGGGCTTAGGGTTGTAAGGCTAGAATAAACTATGGAGCCATTTCCATGTAAACTGGGATCATGGGTAGAAACACAAAAGGTGTTTGAAGGATTCAAGACACTTGGGTGCATTAATGTTCCTATGAGTGAGTTATTCCTCGAGTGGAAGGCCTTGGTAGAATAAACACCACAGGAAGTGGGTTAGCTTGGGTTCCATACCAACTTTCCAAATTATATCAAGTTTGGCAAGCCAAGTTCTAGGGGAGGATTTAAGACCCCAATTCCTATTGAGCTTATAGAGAGTAGGGGAAAAGGACTCTTGACATGATAAAGAAGGCCTAGAGAATCATTTTTAAAGTGGATGTCACACTTCCATCTCTAGTCTTTCCACCATACCCAAGATGGATGCAAGCCTAACTTATGAAGAATAACATCTGGCATAAGTTCTTGAATGCAAATAACATAAGGTACGTCCACATTGCTTATTTGATATTTTTATTTAAAATTTGACAAAGGGATCTAATCCTTAATAGAAACCAAATCACGAATGGTATGGATAACTTTCTAAAAAAGACCAAAGGATTTGATTTAAGGAAATTCAACCAAAAAAACATTAGAACATGTCATAATAAGAGACCACCATATACAATGATCATTAAAATATAATCTTATATGGAAACCATCACCAATCCATCTCATGTGAGGCTTGACAACTTCAAAATCCTTCCATATACTTTTGGTAACAAAAGAGCCTTTAATTTAGACATGAGATGTAATAATGAAAAGGGATTGGTATCCTATATTCTTCCAACTTTGTTTGTTATAAGGCGACCTAATGGAGATACAATGCCTTAACAAGATTTTCTAGACCCCATTACTGGTCCGTAAACTCTGCACTGATTTAATGCACAAAATATGTTTACCTTGGATCCTTTAGTTAAATCACACAATTTCCTGAAACATTCACAAAAATGAAACTGCATTTGACCTTTTAATATATATTTTTCTCAAACCCTGAAGTGCTCAATTTTTTATTAATATGTCTTATTTGACTAATTATGCATTCCATAATGATTAATAAACAAGATTAATCAAAATATGAAAAATGAATGCACAAATAAAATCAACTCACGACAAGCACTTGATAACAGAGTTTGGCAATGCCTACATCTCTAAATTAACTTATAATACAAATTGATCCATTTCCTTGAAAAGTGAATACATGGACAACCCTCACAATTTTCAAATGGATACTTTAAGACTGCATACAATTTGGTAATAGACCTTTAGAAAGTCCTAGAACCCACAGACAGACCTTCCACCTTACTATTGTCAATGTAATCTTGCAATCTTATGAATTTTAGACAAAAGTATCAAAAATGGACTTATAAAATGTTTTTAACAAAAACATCATAGGTATTTCAACATACCGTTTAAATATTCTCGAAGTCTAGGATAATTCCTTAGTTTACATGGAGAAGTGAAAAGCTCTCTAAATCCTTCAAAACTGAGGATATATACAAACTAATCTCTATATTGGCCATTACACAATCTGCAAAGCTTCACTTTGAAGCATTGAAAATAACATCAAATGACCTTAAATCTAGACACTCAGTATATCACTCGAATCATCTCTAGTTCTGGCTCTTGGTTCTCAGCTCTTCAACTCTAGCTCTTTGGCTCTGGCTATCAGATCTAGCTCTTCAACACTAATGAGAGATTTAAAAAAATTTAAATGAATTTAAATGCACCTATGGCCCCTTTATATACTTTTTATGGGTCCACTTTTTCTAATTGGGATGATTATCCACAATTTATTTTAATAAATTTTATAATTATCCCATACCTGATTTCATGAGATTTTAAATTATCCATTACATTTTAAAAATATGGGGTGATAATTATTACCCAATTTTGATGGTTTATGTTTATTCCCCTTTACTAAAGTTGAATATATAATTATTAATGACTTGGGTCAAGCCATATTGCCACGTCACTTTATTGCCACATCATCGATTTTGACCATAACTTTGACTGGTCATAACTTGCACATACAGACTTTGTTTTTTGAAACATAAAATGTGCCAAAAAGATCTTAATGAGCTCTACACCATGAAACTAGTTTCAAAATGTTACATGATGGTCAATTTTTTTAGTTGACCATATTTGACTACCTATTGACCTTTTTTGATTGGAACTTTGATCAGCTATACAAGGAGATACGAGCTTTGTTTTTAAAAGTTCCACATACCATCAAAAATCTCTCGATGGGCCTTACACAATGGTATAGGTTGAGGTTTGCTTCAAGACCTTTTTTGAACTGACCTCTGGATCAATCCTCCCCACTAAGTGATTTTGGTCCACCAAAAGCTAGTATCTAACTAAAATGCTAATTAGTTCTAAAGATAATCTGATGGGTCTTTATCAGTCTATTCAAGTTCCACAACTGCACCTATAATGTTTGAAACAACCGATTGATCATATCTTTTGAAAATCCTCTATTACTTCATGGCCATCAATAGCCTCTACATAGAACTAGGATGCGATGACTTTCTCTGTTGCACAACTTCACAAGAGCCTTTACAAAAATAAGCCTAGTGATCTCCTCTGCTACATAGCTGAAATAAAAGTCTCTACATAGATTTGAGATCCTAAATGTGCATCTATGTCTTCTTCTATTGTACAACCATCCATGAGGTTCTACACAAAATTATGTGTGGATAATAGCATGTCCATCAATGTCTTCTTCTACTAATGATGATTTGCAACATATCAAAGTATAGAACCCAAATCATAACATATAATAAAAATGGAAAAATAATACTGATTCATAACTCAAACTATAAAATTCCTAAACGAGGCATGAGTTACAGTAAATCTTGTAACTACTAATAAGATCAAAACATCTATCAACTATCTGCACATTGTCACATCCTATAAGTGGTGAACTACTAAATACCACAACAATCACCAATGCAACTACAAAAAAAATTTGTTAATGCAAACAAAATATATTAATTTTTGTGACCATGTCACAATACACTAACTAGACATGGGTCTTAATATGCTAAATAACTATGAAAACAATTAATAGTGTGTAATGTTTAGTATTTCAAACATTACATAATATGTTCTTACAAATACATCCAATCACACATATAGATGCATCCCAAAATAACAATTATTTAGAAACAAGTATTGCAAAAAAACTGAATCATATCCAACAACTTGTACAATTGTTATCAAATCTCCTAAGCTGATCAATGAGTTAAATTTATTAACAATTCAAGAGGAAACTCATAAATCTAACACTGGAGATTCCAAAAATAGAGCTTTCCAAAAAAAAAGTGTGAGAATTAAAAACTTCGCATGATGAACCTATCTCAAAGTTTTCCCACCATAGTAGCTCCAAAATGCATATATCAAAGCATGGGTAAATATCCTTTGTCAACATACAAAAACAATCCAAATTGTTTTACAATATAAATGCATTATCAATCCACTAATCATGACAACATGAAATTCAGAAACTATTTACTAACCCTTTTTATCATATTCTCTTGTTTAGGGCATTTAATTTATTTAGTGGATTTATTGACATATACATGGGTTGATTGAATTAAAACTTCATTAATTACCTTATCAATAGGTTTATAAACCATATTCTTCTTACCATTACTAGGATGGTGGAATGGTTGAAGTTTCCAACACTTCTCAACCCAATGTCCACTCAGGTGACAATGAGTGAAAACATCACTCTTCTTAGGTGAAGTCACCCATTTACCATTTCTCACTTTATTAGTATGAGAATGGTCTTTAGCACTTGCAAGTTTCTTCAGCAAAGCTTGTCTTTTCCAACAATATGTGGCATAATGGTTATTCAATCTATAAAATGTACAAGGAAAAGAATGCAACATCTTCTAAATATGAAAACCAAATTTTTTAAATCGTAGAAGTGGATCATAAGTTTTAAAATTTACATTCATATTGGTGCCTTTTCGAGTGTAAGGTCGAGGAGATAGAATCTCAATACCTCTTTTATCTGATTTCTTACACCGCTCATTATTCCTTCACAAGGAGGAATTATGCTTTGCTAGTGGCCTCAGATCTTGGGTGTCAAAAGCTTGTCTTCTTTCAACAATGGAGGAAATCTCTCCAACATCCAATTTATCACTAGCATAACCTAATCCTTCATGTAAAGATCTATGCTCCACCCATATTGGGTTAGCAATACCTTGGCCATTCTTACCAAGGCCTTTTCCATCAAAACCCATTTTCAATAATTGTTTAGATCCAATGCCCTTGTATGCTTTTCAAAACTACCAAACACAACATCTAAAAAATCTGAAACTAAATGAAAAGAATTACCAAATGAACAACTTACAATGCACTCATCTGTCATAGTACATGCATCTGAAGTAGAAGACATATGCTTTAATCCTTCACTATTTTGAATTTGTGCCAAGAGCTCATCCTTGGTTTGTAATTCAGATTTTAAATGAGTAATCTCCTCATCCAAGGAGTACAACTGAGCTCTCAGGAAAACATTATCTTCTCGGATCTACCAGCTAATTATTTCAAGCTCATCAAGTCTCTCTATTTTCAAAGCTTTTCCCATGGCTTCCTATTCCCTGTAAATAACCTAAACCCATAAACTGCACACTACAAATGAAATATCAATAAGGCCAAAAATATGCAATACTATTGGAAACCAAAATGAACACAATTGATGTCAAGCCTAGTACACTAACTGCTCTGATACCAAACTTGATCCATAAATTCTACAATGATTTAGTGTGCAACATATGTTTACCCTAGATCCTTTAGTCAAATCACATAATTTCCCAAAACATTCACTAAAATGAAACTGAATGTGACCTTTTAATACATATTTGTCTCAAACCTCAAAGTGCTCAATTTTTCATTAATATGTTGTATTTGACTAATTATGCATTCAATAATGATTAATAAACAAGTTTAATCAAAATGTAGAAAAAGAATACACAAATAAAATCAACTCACGACAAGAACTTGATAACAAAGTTTGATAATGCCTACATCTTTGGGTTCACTTATAGTATGAATTGATCTATTTCCTTGAAAAATGATTACATAGCCAAACCTCACAATTGTTAAATGGTTACTCTAAGACTGCATACAATTTGGCAACAAACCTTCAGAAAGTGCTAGAACCCATGGACAAACCTTCCACCTTATTGGCATCAATGCAATATCATAATCCTATGGATTTAAGCTAAAATTCTCAAAAATGGACTTAAAAAATGGATTTAATAAAAATGCCATAGGTCTTTCAATATATTGTTGAAATCATCTTGGAGTTTAGGACAATTCCCTAGTTTACACCGAGAAGTGAAAAGCTCTTTAAGTCTTTCAAAACTTAGGATATATGTAGATTGGTCTCTATATTGGCCGTTACACAATCTACAAAGCTTCACTTTGAAGCATGGAAAATGGTATCAAATGACCTTAAATCCAGACACTCAGTATATGGTTAGAATCATCTCTAGCTTTAGCTCTGGCTCTTGGCTCTCGGCTCTGGCTCTTGGATCTGGCTCTTCAGCTCTGATGAAAGATTTTTGAAACTTTTTGAATGAATTGAAATGCACCTCTGACCCCTTTATATACTTGTTACAGGTCCACTTTTTTTGATTGAGATGATTATCCACAATCTATTTTAATAAATTTTATAATTATCCCATACCTGATTTTTATGGGATTTTAAATTATCCATTACATTTTTAAAATATAAGGTGATAATTATTCCCCAATTTATGATGGTTTATGTTTATCCCCATTTACTAAGGTGTAATTTACAAATATTAATAACTTGGGTTGAGCCATATTACCATGTCACTTTATTACCACATCATCAAGTTTGACTGGTCATAACTTGTACATACAAACTCCATATTTTGAACCATAAAATGTGCTAGAAATATCTCAAATATCTCTACACCATGGAACTAGATTAAAAATATTAAAAGATGGTCAATTTTTCTTGTTGACCAGCTTTGAATATATGTTGACTTATTTTGACCATAACTTTGACTAGCTATATAAGGAGCATATGAGCTCCATTTCTAAAGTTCCACATACCATAAAAAATCTCTCAACAAGCCCTATGAAATGATATAAGTTTAGGTTTAATTTAGGACCTTTTTTGAATTGACCTCCATATCAATTCCCTTTAATGGCTTAAACCACCCATTTATCACACAAGTTTGTGCTCTGCCTCTAGAGGTCAACAATTTACCTACCTCATTTATCCTAATGGGTGCAACAAACATCCCATGTAACACAATAGAATCCCCTAGTATACTTGGAATTGGACCAGAGAAAATCCCTAAGGATTTTAGCTAGATTGTCATAAGAAGCCTTAGAAGGAGCCCAACAAGAGGAATAATACACATGAGTAACAGCTAGGGTTTTAGTGTAAATTTGGAATTTCCATGCTAAGCAAAATGGCTTAGTAATCCAGTACTCAACCTTCTTATCTACTTTATTGATGACACACTTCCACAACTCAATAAGAGAACTGTCAAAGGAAAAAAATAATGCCATGAAATTTGAACTGTTCTCCTCATGAAATCTATTTCCATTTAAACGGGAGAAGCCACTCGAGCATAGACATCATGCTTTGATTGAAACAATGTGTCTTACTCCATTGCCAACTAGACCCAGAGGCTAAACAAAATATATCAAGACACTTCATAGCTTCTAAAAAGATTTATTCTTGATCTTAGAGTGTAAGGAAGGTGTCATCTACAAAGTGTCCATTAATGAGCTAGGATGAGTGGTTAGGTAGAATAATACCCCAAATCAAGCCCCATTCAGATCAAAAGGAAAGAAGATATCATAAAGCCTCTACAAAAAGGATGTACAACATCAGAGTAAGAGGGAAACCTTATCAAATGGAGCATTGCATGCATATGCTATCAAATTTAAATCCATTAATGGTGATGCAGGCCAAGGCATCTGTAAGTAATTTTTGGACTACTAAAATAAAGTACTACCGAAAACAAAGAGATTTTAACATGGATAAGATAAAAGGTAATTCAATTTTATCATTGGATTTTTCAAAATCCAATTTTATAAAAATGGTTCTTTTACAAGAAAATTTATCCCATTCCATGCCTTTATAGATAGAAATAATATCATCAAGTATATATCTCCCTCTAAGAAAACCATTTGGCTTGAAACTAATAATTATAGGAAGAATGAAATAGGATCCCATTGGCAAGAGCTTTGACGGGGATTTTATATGAGACATTCAACAAGGTGGTAGGTTGCCAATTGTTAATGAGCTCTAAATCTCCCAATTTGGGTATAAACTTGATATTACCTTAATTTATTAAATATCTTAAAGTTTTGCAGGTCTTATTTATAGACCTAAAGTAAGTCTAACCCAACAAACTCCCATGTGGATTTACAGAATTCACATGGAAAACCATTGAGCCCAGGGTCTTTGTTATTGATCATGCATTAGAGAACATCTGTGAGATCCTGAAGGTTTAGTGATGAGTGATCAAGTCATTGGTTAGTAGATTTTAATTTATAAGGAACCACATTGAGGCATTTCTACAAACCCTAATATCTTTATTTCATTTCTTCCTAGTCTTAAAACACTAGCTTATAGTGATTCAGGAAAGTCAAGGAGATGTTTGGGAGGGAGGTGAGCCTAGTTTAGGTTGACTTGATAGATTTGATATGGTCACAATATTTCTTGGACCTAAATCACTTCAAAAAGTATTTGGAAGCTTTGTTTCTGACCTTAAGCTAGTGTAGCTGAGTGCACAACTACACCCCTCTAACAGTGTGGCCATCTACCACCTTGACTGGTGTTTGAGTAAGATAACAAGATTATACAGATGAATAATAAATGGATTAATCTCAATAAGGGAGGAAACCATCTAAAATTACTTGATCATGGCATATTCACATCACTTCCTAACCTAAGCAACTTGCTTCCTAATATGACAGAGGAAGGTGACAGTATGAAAATGGCCTCATTCCACCACTCGATCTAGATGGAAGCATAAAGAGGGTAGGGGACAAGGTTCTAGATTTAGTCTATCAGACTAATGGTGCCAACATGGCCCAAGAGAGAGGTATTAAGGATAAAATAATTACATGGTACCTTATATTACCTTATGACCCATTCCACTTTATAGGAGATAAGAGCATTAATGAAAAGAACTAGGTCTAAGTGGAAAGTGATAGGATAGCCATTAATTTTGGACAAGGAAAAAATATTTTGTTCTAACAACATATAACAGTTGAGCCTTTTGAGTATGTGGTTATCCCCAGTATAGAAGTTAGACCATGTAAACCAAGATGTGGTATTAAATGAGTGTTGTTGGAGGAGAGGGTCAACAAGGACCCTTTATTTTTAAAGTAATACTATGCTTCATATTCTTTGATGAGAAACATCATAGGCAAGGCATCAAATTTGTCCTTGGGATGCTTGATCATATTTAAATCCCCACACACTAGCCACAAGGTAGGGGGAAGGTTGTCAGCCAAAGAATTCCAAAGCAAGATCTATCATGACCATCATTAGGGGAATAAATATTAAGAACACCTAATGAATGGCCATCAATATCGAAAAGTATCCAAAAATTCTAATGTGATGGGTCCTCCATAGTGTCAATAATGAAGGGGGGAAATTTAGGTGAAACCAAAATGTTGGTGCCACCACATTTACCTTTATTTAGAGTATAAAAATTGGGTGGCATCATGTAGAATACATCTCAGAGAGGTCTAAATAAGAAACCCTAAAATTTTAATTTATTATAGGCAAATAAAATATAGAGAACCCATATTTTGATAAGCAACATGCACATAGTATTTTTGAGTGGAATATGTAAGACCTCAAACATTCATCGAGCAATATCATCCATGTTGAACTCCCCCTATTTGACCTAAAAAAATGCTAAAAATGAAAAAAAAATTGTGTTGGTCTACCTGAAAAACTCATCCAAGCATAATGGATCAAAATTTAGCCCCATTCTCATCTTAGGGGAGTCAACACCACTATGAGTCATGTTGACTGCCTGGAGAAGGATTTGTTTATTGAGTATATCTGAGTGGAAGGAACCATGGAAGCATAGAAACTATTAGAAATGAGGATCTTTAGGGTCTGGGGGACCAACATAGTAGGGGGAGGCAGGGTGGGTATCTCTTGAGAAGGCTTATTTAATAGATAAGAAGCTACAAAAGGGGAGGTTTTTGGCCTTGGCTATAATTTTTTTAAGGTAAACGTAGTCCAACTATCACCTTTGTCTACCATCTTGTACACTTGCTTGTCAGGCTTCCAACCATCATATAAATATTCCCCTCATGAGATGATCAAAGCCTTTATTTACCACATTTTAATTGTAAAGGCACTTACCAATCAATTATTAAACTTTGTTATCAATAATAGTTATTTAAGATTGGCATTCTCTTAGTGATTAGTCATTTGAATTACATTCGTATCGAGTTACAACTTATAAATTATATATTTGATTTTTTTACTTTTCTTTAATATCTCATCACTTATTTAATTTTTTTTTGTAATTTAGGATTTAATAATTATTCCCAAAAGGTGTAGCTTTTAAATTTATTAAAAAAAGTTTTGTAGGCCATTAAATTTTAAAATTTCAACCATTTATATTGATGCCCTAGGCTTTAATTGTATGCTTCCATTAACATTATATTTATTATAGTAGATAAATAAAAATGGTCCTAAACATTAATTATTTATTAAATTACATGTTTTTAGTATGTTTGTGTACTTATAAATTGGTCCATATTGGGCATTGTCAGTGTTTATTTTAAACTTTTGATGGTTTATGACCCTTCTCTCAAACCCCTTCTAACTTTAATTTTCTCTCTCACCTGTATTTGTTTTGATTTGTTCCCTTTGTCCAAAGTACATGTACACTACTAAGGATTGTATAAAGCATTCATATACTCTTGGAGTATGTTTAGAGTGTGTGTATGATCCTATCTTTTGGTTTTTGGATAAAGTGCATTCATTCCTTAGTTCCAATTTTTTCAATTTTGGACCATTGAAGGTAAGTTTTTCCTAATTTGAATTAGATTTTTGTCTATAAATACATAAGAATTCTAGTTCATTTAGGCTTGACAATAAATCAACATAATTGATTTTTATGGGCATTCATTGAGAAATTACAAACATTATGAAGAAGATAAATTATTCATCAGAGTATTCATTGAAGCACTCACATTTATGTTAGAGATATTATAAGACACTAGTTCAAGATGCTTGATATATTACAATTATTGAGCTGTGTTTAATTTAAATATTACTATAGAGGGGCCTAAAAATTATCAACATAGTTTAATATTTTTGGTATATGACAAAAAAAAAAAAAAACATTGTTTTCTTTATGTTTCTCAAGTATTGAAACCCAATTAGAGAAATAAGAATAATTTATTTTTTGAAAATGATCAGAGTGAAAGCACAAGATTCCAAGTCAGGGTTTTGAAGACCATAACCATGCAAACATATTCATAAATTTTTTGGACCTATCTACAATTGTTTATAGAACATCTATACACTGTCTAGAGAGTACATTATGCTCTAGACACCAAGATTTGTATTGCATCATATTTGGATGAAAAATTTTACTATTAAGGCATGATGATTGTCACCATATTTGAGTTACATTTATTAAACATCTGGATGGAATTTTTTAATTTTAGATACAAATGACTAGATTTGGTGATATTCAAGACCTGTCTCTAAACTTTGTATGTCATGTTTATTCTCTCTAGTTTTGGAATTGACTAATTAGTTAAATAAATTATTTCATTCTTTTTAATTAGCCCAATTAAAAGTTTGTGTATTTATATTGTAATATCAATATAAATCCATTTATCTCTAATAAAATATGGTGATCTTGTTTGATCTTACACCATTATGTGGTTAAGATCTTGTTGTAATGAACCTATTATATTGGATAATTAAAATCACAATAGTATACCACAGTATAAATGTGAACTAGGAATTTGATGATGAAGGGGAGATTAGTATTGTGTTAGTGGGTAAATCAAATCAAAAGCACACTAAACTAACACATTCATTCCTAATTACTAGGGTGACCTTAATAACCAAAAAAATTGAAAACAAAACTAAAAAGTAAGGAAAAACAAGAATCGTTCACCTTCCTTGGATGCTCCAAATTATTTCTTGTAGTGGCTTTCTCGGTTTGTGCTCATGAAGTCTGCATCAATGGAAGCTTGACTATTTCCATCCCTCCTTGGCACCTTGATTGGATTTAGATTCAATATTTTTTCATCATATCTTTCGCATGTGAGATATTTTTGGAATCAATTTGGCATGGTAAATTTGCAAAAGTTAAGCTTAAAATTCATGTGGCAAGGCCTCTTATTTATAGATTATAGAAAATGGCTAGAATCAACCTGAACCATCCATCTCAAGATTGAGATGTGTGGCTAAGAATTAATCTAATTATTTAATTAAAAATACATAAATATGATCATAAATATTTGGGATAGATGGGCATTTAAGAGGCATGAGAGGCATTGATGAGGCATGGAAGGGGTTAACATTGATATTTTATGCATTTATGGCCTAGAAATGTCTTCCCAAGAAATGATGTCACTTGATGATGTAGATATTCAATATTCATTTCTAAAAATAAGTATTCAACAAGTTTCCATGGAATTATTAATTAGGCCCTAATTTTGTTTAATTATCTCTTAAGCATGATTAAGTACTTTGTGCACAAATTACTCAAATTGATCAAAATGCCTTGTTATTGGTCCAAAATTTGATTGGATTGAAATTAGAATGCGATGTTAGATGCATTGGATCTGTTATCCCATTTAGGATGTTATCAACATAAAATAATAAAGGTACATGTCCTATACAAAAAAAATATAGAAATGAGCAATCCAGAGCACCTAGGTGCAAAATTGGCATTTTAGCTCAAAATGATTTGATCAAAGTTAGCTAGCCCATAAATTGAATTGCCTCATTTAGGGATACCCTAACCAAAATTGGCACTTTAATATATCAATTTCAACTCATTTAATGTGTTTTAGTGTTTTTAGGCCAAATTGTGCATTTTGGTGGAAATTGGTCAAAACCTTGGTTATAAGTTATTAGTGGCCAAATTTAGGTGTCTATAGTTTGCCCCTATTTTGGAAGATGTTGTAAACTATAGGAAAAGCAATGTATTCTCAAATAATGAGAAAATAATTGTATGCCAAAAAGAATATGATGGTTGAATAACAAAGCTCCAAATGGTGTTTGGGAAGCCTAGGATGATGCCCCCTTGAGGGAGTGGCCATTACATTTATTGATGGATGGTCCCTCAAAAAGAAATAAGAAGAAAGGTGGAATTAACCCATGGTTGAGATTAATCAAAATGATAAAATAATTGCATGAATTGCTGTAAAAATGATACTGATTTGCCTAAAGGTGGTTATAATTAGGAATAAAAGTCAAAATAATGATTTGCCCATATATAGTTATAATCATTAAGAGAACCTATATTGGCTAAAGATGATTGTTCCCTAGTTAAGGATGATTAGCAAGCATAATTCAAGGATATAACCTAGAATATATATTAAATATGAGTGGGTAAAAAGTGATAAAATAGATGAATATAAGAATAATATTGATCAATCTGAATGATTTAGTTGTACCTGCCAATGAGGAGATGTTCATCCTAATTAGAAATGATATAACTAGAATGGTTAATGGGCTGATTTGATCAATGGTGGGATGGGAGGATTTTCCAAGGTGCCAAGGAGAAAATTATATGTATTTATTTATTATAGACCTTGAAGCTAATTTTTGCTATAACATTTGATAGTAGGCTTCATGATAGAACACCATGAAAATTTGGCCAAAATATGTATAAGGACTGACTCCAAATCCAATAAACACTTTTTAAAAATGCACCAATGATAAAAAACCATGATGAATATGTTGACATATGAATATGGATGGACTCAATAATAATGTGCTCAAGGAATCACCTAATGAATGCATATAGACTTAGTCAAGGCAACAGTGTTGAAAGAAAACAAATGGACAAGCGAACAAACAAAAAAATAAATAGAAAAATAAACAAAAAAACTTGAAATAAATAAACAAAATATAAATCCTAAAAATAAAATCAAAAGAAAGCATCCTAGCAATGACCGTGCCCCAGTAAGGCAGATCGAGGATAACTAACTAGGCTTAAGTAGGACAAATATTTTTAGATTTTTGAAATTTTATGAATGTTTTTGGAATTTTTGAGGTATCTCAACTCATTATAGAATGACAATATACCTAATTGAAAAATGGTGAGAGCATTTGGCATAGGTTGCTCATAAAATGATGAGAGTATTTGGCTTAGGTTGCTCATAAAATGGTGAGTGGTATATAAAGAATGACTGATGTGACCTCAAAATGAATTGAGCATGACCCACATAGTCCTAAAATGACCTCAATTTATAGTAATTACATCCACACAAAAAGTGGGGAAAACCCAACTAGGCCCCAACAAGTTCTCAAATCTAGAAAATGACCAATCAAATGAAAACAACGATGGTAAGGTGATGCAACAATGCATGATAAACAAATGTTGCCCCTAATTTTCCCATAGGTGGTTATAACTAGTATAAAATGGCATATATTAATGATACTAATTTTCCCATAGGCATTAATAATTAGTATCAATACCAATGAAACACTAATTTGCCCATAGGCAGTTATAATCAGGTTCACATAAACAAACTTGATATAAGATGGAAAATGAAAGATATCTTGCCATATCAACTATCAAACTAATTTCATAGACTATCATTGTAAACATGAATTTTATTTATTGTTTAAACTTGATAAAAATCCTCTCACAAAAGGTGCGAGAAGAACCAAATGAATGAAAATCAAAACAAGATTGAGTAGGATGACTAAAAATAGGATTTGGTCTAGATAAGATGGTATGGTTTTGCTTAGGATAATGATGGTTTTTGATATATTAGATAAAATGTTAAGAGGGTTTCCCATAAGTGATGGGGTAAATGGAGGATATGCAACAATGGAAAAATTATATGTAATAACGGCAATAAGATGGCAATGTGAAATGGTATGGTACATGTTTTTGGCCTGGGTGTGGTTGTTGATTCTATTGTTACTATTGATGGGGAGATGCACATCCTAATCAAAAAATGATACAAATAGAGTAATCAATCATGTTAATTGCTATCCCACACCTCATTTTAATAGCTACTCCATTAAGAACTACCTACATAAATGGATTCTAAGGATGTTGTTGTGATCTTCATTGGTTGTTGATTTTGATTCTTTTAAACATCAAGACAAGGAATATTTGTAGCCTCTATAAAGGAAAGTGTAACCATGGATGGTAAACAAAGACAAATAATGGATGGTAGGTTTGATTGTGAAATGAAATGGTAGATGATAATGGAATGTGGAATGGTGGGGAAACAAATGAAGATCAGGACTTTTAGTCATATGTAATTGTTGTTAATGCTAGATTCAACATAACTTTGGTTATGTGGTGGTGCCAAAGACCTATTCTCTTGATAGGACTACCATATTTTTTTGTTGTTTGGGCTGAGAGTAGCTACCATCTGATTAGGCTATATATTGGAAGCTATTTTGATTTTGTCTTGAATAATGTCTTCATGAAGTTATAAAGAACTTGTGTGCTCAGCTATTGGAACCTTGAAGAGGTTTTTACCAGTGAAGTTATCTTGATTGTCCCATATCACCTATGAGAAGGTTTTACTAAGGAATGTTGAATTTTGACTTTTATTATTCTTCTAGCACCTCTAAAAAGGTTTTACTAGAAGATTCTAAGTTTGAACTTTGCTTGTCCCCTAGTGACTTTGAAAAGGCTTCACTAAGAGAGTGTTCTTCTGCTACATGAATGTGGTCTTAACCTCCTTTATCTTATTCAATTGATATGTCATCATGGATATAGTTTAACAAAGTGTGATTCTATCGATCCCAATCAACTCTTATGGGAGATGGAATGTTAATAACATGGCTATGTTGGTCGATGGTAATGGCTCATGGAATGGTAATGGGATGGGGAGAGGATGCACAATACTCATAAAAATACTAAGAAAACTTATTCAAAACTAAATTACTCATCCTCAAAAACCATAAAAGGATCACAAATATATTCAAATTAATCTACAAGGCATGCATAACCAATGTTGTAATAGTTATGAACATATTTTGTATCTAAATTTGATTTGAACTCAATAGACTTTGAATCTGATGTTTAACTAATGTTGATTCTGATTATAATGCTAAAATTTGATATTGGTTCGATAATAAAACCTGGCTCTAACTCTGATTCTTCATCTGATGGGTACTCTGTTATAATGATGTCTTATTGAATGCTTGGTTTTAGATAAGTAATGGCCTATGATGGCATAATAGGCTCCATAAATATTGGTTTCTTAAAATGGGACTCCTCTAGGATGAGAAAAAGGTCAAGAGACAACTCCTCATAGACTAGCTTGTCAATAGGAGGATCTCTAAAAATAGGCATATGGTCAAGGTAATGATTTGCCCAAAGGTAGTTATAATAATTAAGAAGTGACTCAATAAAGAATGGCTTGTTAGAGTGAGACTCCTCAACAACTGGTATAGGATCAATAGGTGATTCATCATAGGTTGACTTATCATAGGTGATTGGTTTGAAAAAAACATCATGGATTAGTTAGTTTTTCTTGGCCTTGGTTTGGAAAATACCAATTTTGAACATAGCTTAATCTTTGAATGATTGGATGGGTTGAGGTTTGGATGGGATTGGTAGTGGATGAGAATGGTCTATATTTGGATAATGGTATGGAATTGGGGATAATTTCTTTCTCACATGAGCCAAAGGATGAAGTCCTGAAATGGTAATGATAGGGTAGTGTATAGCTTGATTTCTCACACAAGCCAAAAGAATAGGTCTTGGGAATGATGAAGGTGCATTCTAGAGATATGGTTTTTTGCATAAGAAGCCAAAGGATGAGGTCTTGGTATGGTAAATGGTATAGATATTTTGGAGCTTGGTTTCTTGAAAAATCCAAAGCATGAGTTCTAAGATTGGTAATGATATTCCTTGGATATTGTAGAGCTTGATAGCTCATATAATCCAAAGGAGGGTTAGGGGTAGTTGATGATTAGATAACAAAAGGAGGTCATGGAACTTGATTGCTTGCATAAGCCAAAGCATCCAAGTCCTCTTGATAAACCATATCATTCCAATCTTGAGTTGGCTTATAAGTCTGGTTCTTAACTATGCTCTATATACTAATTATTATAAAGTGGGTATGGATCCGTATCCCAAACAACATTATCCATAGTTGGGTCCTCAAAGTCCTCCTCATAAACCTCTATCATACTAATCAAGGTAATTTGAGTTGGATCATAATTGCTATGATCATGATGTTGTTCTCATGAATGATTATTATGAGGTGGATAGAAATCTATCTCACAAACCATATTATCATCATTGAGGTCTTGACTAAAGCCATAAAAGTCATTTTATGTGGCCATTCTATCATAATTTGGATTATACATATCTCCACCATAGGTTTAGCTAGACATATCTACATAAATGATGGAATATCTAAAAAAGAAAAAGGCTTAGAGTTCTACAAACTCCAATAAACTATGTCCAAAAGATAAATGGTTTAAACTTGGTCAAACTTGGTCGAAAGGTGGAGTTGTATCTCCAATGTGGTCTGAAAGTGGAGTTGTATCTCCAAAATAATTTGTGCTAAGACTTGGCATAAAATATTCTAACATCAAATGTCATACACATGAAAGGTCAAGTGTCTAAATAAAAACCAACATATCAAAGGTCTAGGTCAAAGTGTCTCAAACAAGGTCTAAACTAGGAAAGGGGAAAAGAGTCACTAGGTCTTTTATCCAAACATGGAGTCAAAAGCTAGGCTCAAAAAAAGCATGTGCAATGAATTTTGGCCAAATGGTGTCAAAATATAGACTTGAAATAAAGGATTGATTAAATCTAACAAGTTTGGAAACAACTTTGACATAGACACATCAAATGAAAGCAAACATAAACATGATAAATTGGCATAAGACATGAGGTAAAAGGCTCTTGAAGAAAGACCATATTCTACCAAATAGGCAAAAATTATCTTTAAGAAAGACCATGTTCTCCCAAATAAAGGTACAAACACTGATGATGATAGGCATTGAACAAATAAACCATCAATAGTTTTCAAATCTAGGTAATCAATTAGCTGAAGTTATGCAACCCAAAAGAGAAAGATCTATATATCAACTCTCACGAATTAAGGCCTAAAAAGAAATAAATCAATGTTTGAATCTAAATTTAAAAAGGTTAATTTAAAACTCAATGTTTAAAAACTAAATATTTGACCAAACAAGCTAGACAAGATTGGACAACATAATGACACATAAACAAGGTCCAAATGGTTGATACACGACATGGTTTGAAACAAATGGTTTTTTGCATACAATGGTAAGAAAGTTTTGAAATAAATTGAGTAGCCTAATGGTGTAATCATGTTCGAATGATGTGATAAATGTTATGTTTCAAAGACTCAAAGGTAAAATGGGTTTGATATGTTTTGGGTAGTGTAACACTACCCTCCTACAACTCAAATGACTCACACACAAATAAGTTTAGAAAAAAATTTCAAGGCACAATTGTGGTGTAAAATGGCCTATCATAACACCTCTTTAGATAAAAGAGTGACATATACACAAATTGGTTTTGACATGGCTTATGAACAAAAAACCAAGTTTTATTCTCAAAACATACCAAGCAAAAATGACCAAAATACATTAAGTATAATCATCCAAATCCTAGCAAGGGTATGGTAATGTGGGATTGACTAAACTATCAAGATTTCAAATGTTTCAAAGGGAATCAATTTCATAATTTACTTTCACATCAAATGATGCAATTTTAAAATTATGGAAATTGGGTGTCTTTGTCACTTGGCTTGTTGTAAAAAGGTCTAGTCCTTTTTACAACCACTACATCCTATTGTTTGCTCAGTGTAGTACGATGTCCAAAGTGAAAATATGTATTGTGTGTAACTCCATCACTAGAAGGTGGTTTAACCACTCAGACCTTTTGATCCTAGTGAGAGTGGGTGAAGTTAATACTAGGAGATGAAACCCCGAGATCAAAGATTTCCCTAAAGAACTCAAGTGAGAGGTAATGACGTCCCCCTTATAAGCCAAGTTTGCAATGAAATAAAAGACATACAAATAGAAAGAATTTAGGGTCATTTTCAAGGTCACCCAAACGATGACAATTTTTATGGGGAGTGCTTTAGATGACATTCTTTCTAATGCCTTGGAATAGGCAAGTTTGCAAATAAGGAAAGCACTTTTGATTCCAAGGGTTCCCTAAAGGGGACAAATGGAAGAGCATACACGTGAAACATCCTTGTATTTTGTGAAAATAAAGTGCTAATTTAAATAAGTAGTTGAACACAAAATATCTTGGAAAGATGATTTCATTTTTAAGCACCAAATTTGAAATATTGGGTGGTGTTCATTTTTGACCCCTTGGCCTTAAATTGCTAAAATGAAAAAATATTGCACAAAAAAAAGACCGCATAAAGCAATAAAGACCTAATTTCATTTTAAGTGCAAGATTGAAGATTCAAAACTTATCCTAGATTCATGATTAAAACACCAAATTTAAAATGTTTCAAGAGTTATTAAGTGTTTTAGAGGCACTAAATGAAATGTATCTAAGACTTATCCAAATCTTAGGTTCATTTTAAGCACTAATTCAAAATGTGTGAAATCAAGCATGTTCATTTTAAATCCAAATAAAAGTGTGTTTGGTTAGTCAAAAGTATTCAAACCAACTTCCAAAACTACCCCCTCAACCTAAAAAAACACAATTATAAGGGCTTGATTTGAAGCACTTAAGAGTTTGAGAAAATGAACATTAAGAGTTTTAGCTCTTAGGTTGACAGTCGAGTTGGGTTGACAAGTCAAGTTAGACTGGACAGGTGAGTTAGTTTGATAGATGAGTCTAGGTTAGATAGGCAAGTTGGGTTAGATAGGCAAGTTGGGTTAGATATGTGAGTTGGGTTGATAGGTGAGTTAGGTTATACAAGTAATTTGGGTTGATAGGTGAGTTAGGTTGATATGTGAGTCAAGTTGGGTTGACAGGTGAGTTGGATTGATAGACAAGTTGGGTTAGACACGTGAGTTAGGTTGATAGGAGAGTTAGGTTGATAGGTGAGTCAAGTTAATAGGCAAGTCAGGCTAGTAGGCTGAGTTGGGTTAATAGGTGATTTGGGTTAGATAGGTGAGTTGGGTTGACATACCAGAGCTAAGTTGGGATGAACCAGAGTTGAGTCAAGATGAACCATAGGCTGAGTTGGGATGAACTAGAGTTGAGTTGGGTCATCTAAAGAACAAAATTGTGGTTTATATAAATGGTCAAATTTTTGCTTTCTTTGCTTCCATACTCCAAGAACCTACATGAAAATAGTTATTAGGTTGTTATGTAAAGGATTTGTGATCAAATTTGTGGGTTGATGGTCCCATCGGGTGTGCCATTATGTGAATTAGGAATTTTATGATGAAGGGGGGTTAATCAAATCAAAAACACACTAAACTAACACCTTCATGCCTAGTTACTAGGGTGAGCTTAATGATAAAAATAAATGAAAATCACAACTAAAAAGTAAGGAAAAATTATAATCTTTCACCTTCCTTGGATACTCTAAATGCTTTGTTATAGTGGCTTTCTTAATTTATACTCATGAAGTCTGCATCAATGGAAGCTTGACTACCTCCATCTCTCCTTATCACCTTGATTGAATTTGGATTCAATATGTTGGAATCATAAATTTGGTATGTGATATCTCTTTGGAATCAATTTGGCATGGTAACTTTTCACAAGTTAAGCTTAAAATTCATGCGGCAAGGCCTCTTATTTATAGATTTTGGAAAATGGCTAGAATCAACCTAAACCATCCATATCAAGATTAAGATGTGTGGATAAGGATTAATCCAATTATGTAATTAAAAATCCATAAATAGGCTCATCAATATTTGTGATAGAGGGGCATTTAAGAGATATGGGAGGCATTGATGAGGCATGTGAGGGGTTAACATTAATATTTTATGCATTTATGGCCTAAGGATGTCTTCCCAAGAAATGATATCACCTGGTGATGCAGATATTTAATATTCATTTCTAAAAATAAGTATTCAAAAACTTTCCATGGATTTCTTAATTAGGCCCTAATTTGGTTTAATTATCTCTTAAGCATGATTAAGCACTTTGTGCACAAATTACTCTAATTGATCAAAATGCCTTGTTATTGGTTCAAAATTTGATTAGATTAAAATCAGAATATAATATCATATGCGTTAGATCCATTATCCCATTTAGGATGTTGTCAACATAAAATAATAAAGGCACATGTCCTGTACAAAAAAAATTATAGAAAAGAGCAATCCAGAGCACCTAGGTGCAAAATTGGCATTTTGACTCAAAATGGTTTGATCAAAGTTAGCTGGCCCATAAATTGCATTGCCCCATTTAGGGATACCCTAACCAAAATTGGCACTTGAATATATCAATTTCAACTCAATTAATGTGTTTTAGTGTTTTTAGGCCAAATTGTACATTTTGGTGGAAATTGGTCAAAACCCTGGTTAGAGGTTATTGGTGGCTAGATTTAGGTGTCTACAATAACAAGTCACATAATCTAAGTAAAAATAATCACTAATTTTAATTAAGATAAAATCCACATAATATAAGTGAAATTTATATAAGACTATTTAAATATAGGTTTGAGCTACTTCAATATGGAAACCTACATAATTCATATAATAAGAATAAAATTCCAAATATATGATAATTAATATCCAAGCATTACCTCCTATGTATACCATAATTCAATTATGTTGACTACTCTTACCAAAAATAAACCTAGATATTATCAAATGATTAAGTTAAAGGTTATGCATGCCAAAGGTTGGCCACACATATCCAAATTAATGTTATAGCTAAGATTGTAACATGCCCATTCAAACAAGCATTATCCGCACTATTGACCATCTTTGGATTGTTTTTGTATGAAATATTCATCTTCCCATGTTGTATCTTCTTTGAGTATCTTCCTACAATTGATAAGATACTTTTTTTATCACCCTCATCTATAGTATATTTGTGCATGTTTATATAATTTCTTTGGATTGTAAGATGCTTTTTTCCTCTTCATTCATCTTTGGTAACTCTATTCACCCTCATCTATAGTATATTTGTGCATGTTTATATAATTTCTTTGGATTGTAAGATGATTTTTTCCTCGTCATTCATCTTTGGTAACTCTATTTAGGCTAAAATATTTTGACCAATGAACTTACTAAAATATGAAACATGAAGGTGAGATGTATTTTTGTTGACTAATGTAACTCCAAATTATATGCCACTCTGTGAAATTTATGCGAAATCAAATAAATACCACAATTATTTTATAGGATGTGAATCATAAGAATATGCATATCAATCTAGCTAACTAAGCTATGACAATAGGAGGCTAGAAGAAATAGAGTAATAAGACCACTTACCAATCTCAATTTCATCACTAAATTTGAATAGTTATGTTCATCATTGGAAGTGATGATGTACTCCAATTCAATTCAATTTAGTGAAACCATGTACCATAAAGACTGAAGCAATTGATGATTGTTAGTGCACTGATTACTATAATGTTGGCCATGATCAATAGGTAATGATCAAGTGTAGTGGTCGTATATGCATCATTTATTAAGGTAACAAGCACCAATAAAGACATAATAAGGAAATAGTCTAATATTTGATTTTTACCTTCTCAATGAGGCCCAACCAACTAGAGGAGCAAAACAAAATATAATTGGAGGATCATGTCACACTTGTGTTGAATAAAAAATATTCCCTATTCATGAATTGTAAAGGTCATTAAGGCTTAGTTTGACCAATATCTTTATGATATTTTTTATGTCATTATTCATTGAATAGTGTATTTTTCCCTATCCACATTTATCTATAATATGTAGGATAATATGTAGGTTTCATTCCATGAACAAAATTGTAGTGGGGTAAATTATACTATGGTTTTAATGTGTATGAACTCACTGTAAGTCTTAGTTCATACTACCCCCATTGAATTGATGATGTTTTCCCATCCATAATTAGTTGTTAAAAATTGAAGTATGCCCCAATGCTTACTCAGTGCCATTTGTTTACCTTTGAGCTATGTATTTACTAAGGAGGGAATGCCATAAATATAATTTGAGGTTTTTATATTATAGTCTAATATTGTATTAATATAAATTAATAATATCATATTATACTATCTATGTGTGTGTGTGGGTGTGTGTGGGTGTGTCTATGTGTGTGCATGCTTACATATGTGCACGTGTGTGTGTGTGTGTGTGTGTGTGTGTGTGTGTGTGTGTGTGTGTGTGTGTGTGTGTGTGTGTGTGTGTGAGAGAGAGAGAGAGAGAGAGAGAGAGAGAGAGAGAGAGAGAGAGAGAGAGAGAGAGAGAGAGAGAGAGAGAGAGAGAGAGAGAGAGAGAGATTTAAGAACTTAAATAGAGATTAATATGAGTGAGTGTTAGTACTTATGAGAGATAAAAGTTGACTCCTCATTTATAGGATCAAAAGCTTTTATAAGTACATATATGTCTTATTAAAAAAATTAGACTATTTAAATATTTATATATGGGTTTGACATATTCATGAGTAATACACATATACCATGCCTTAACACATCAAAATATAAAATTAAAGTTTCAAAAAAAATTTATTAGTGCACATGGTCTCCTTAATATTATTAAATGTCCTAGTCACCACTCATTCTAATGTAAATAATCCTTCTTCAAGAAATTTTTGAGTAGGGGCCTTAGTATATGCTATTAAGGGTTCAAATTACTTTTCACTCAACTATGGGCTTGTTTTTGTGAGGATGCAACTTTAATCCTTTATGAGGTAAAATGTGACCAAAGTAATTTACCTTTCTTGACCCTAAAATCACACTTAGAAGGTTTTATATAAAAATATTTTTGCTTGAGAGATTGCATGAAATTATCCACTTGGTGTAGATGACTCTACCATGTTCTATTCTAGATAAATATACAATTAAATAACACCAAGACATTGTTTTTAAATGGCTTCAATATGGAGGGTGAAAGTATAAAGTTGGGGGATAAAAAGGGGTCATTTCTATAAAAAAAATATCATTTATTACAAAGTGTGAGTGCCCTTTTAAAAAACCCCAAAATAAGGATAACATGAGTCGATAACAACCCTATAGGATATACACCCTTTATTAAACAAAATGAATATATCCTATACCCCACAAAGAGCGTACACCCTTTATAGACCCCCCCCAAAACACACATAAAAAGACACATGTGTGCATTTTATTATCATTTATCAATTTTTGCTTGTGATTGAGGAGAGAAAAATAGAGGGTTTGTATGAAATTATTATCCAAATATCCCCACAAAGATACCACACTTACATCATGGTCCCATGTATGCTTATTTTTTTTCCTTAGGGCATGCTAAGGGTTTATAATGATATTTTTTGTGATGAATTTTTAATAATAATCACAAGGTAAGGGGGAATTGAAATTAAAATTATATTTTTCTTGTGAAATCATTTAAATACCTAATATAATGATTATTTTTATAATTTTAGATTATTGATTTGATGGACCTTTTGCCTGAAGTAAACCTATAATAAAACCCTGATGAAAACCTCCATAGACTTGGTGCTAAGTAGGACCAAAACCACCCACAGAGAAATATAATGAAAATAAAATATACTTCCATCCCCAAAATATTACATCATAGTATATAGATGGACACCATTTATGTAGTTAGTATTTTCACACATGTCATGATTGACCATGGGAGGCATACACTAAGGAATTATACACATGTTGCATGTGTTGGCACATATAGTAGTGTCCCTACTATTATTGGTGCTTCACATGGTGGCACAACTAGTAGCAATCTTATATTTTAATTACATTTTTTCACATCATGTGGGAGGAAGTGTACTAGACCACCCATTCAAGTTAGACATATAGAGGTTAAATTTAAAAATCTAATAGGCACACCCCACCAATACTATACACACATCTATATAGAACACTAATATACAACAATATATGCCATCTACAATTTATTGACCACCTCTAGACACTAGTACATAATAGTATATTCCATTTTTAATTTCTTCAACACCTTAGGACACTAGTATGTAATAATATACACCATCTATAGTTTTTTCACCACCTCAAGTCAAAACATAACTAGATATGTAATACTTGTTTGCTTCACCATATATATTCACACATGTAATTTATTATAGTTTGTTTATATATGTAAATAATTATTAAGTTTATATTTTAATATGTTTACTTAATTAATTAATATTTTACTTATTTCATTTGTTTTTTGTATAGATGATAACTGATATTTTAGGCACCCCACCTAGTTTGGATTTTTTTGTTGAGGCTATGATTAGCACTGCATTTCCCTACACTTATGTTGTGAAAGTAAATTATCAAGATGCTATATTGGTATAATATTTTTCATACACCATATTTTTAGTGTTTTTTCTTGCTTGGCATTCCCATTTTCTTATGAGATATAGAGACATAGGGAGAGAGAGGGAGAGGAAGAGAGAGATTGTTATCTCTCTCTCTCTCTCTTTCGCCTTCCCATTCTCTAATGAGATATAGAGACATAAGAAGAGAGAGGGAGAGGAAGAGAGAATGTTATCTTTATCTTTATGTCCCTCTCTCACTCTCTCTTTATGTATAAGTAATAATTTTAATTTATCTTAAATAGGTTATGTATTTTTTATCTTTCATTGTTTGTTTGTATATATGATGATAGGTGTTATTAGTACCCTGTATAGACTACAAAAATATTATGATAACACTAAAATTAACATTACAAATCCTTGTTATTGTCTATCTCTCTTTATGTAGAAGGAATAATTAAAATTTATCTTAAAATATGTTTACTTTTAATTGATTCATAATTAACATATTTCATTTTTTACCATATCGATGATAAGAGATGCTATGGGTACCCCTCTTAGATCACACCAACCTATGATTTATGCTATAGTTGTGTCCCATGATCCAATATCTCTTCAACATCACTTTATTCAGAGATAGATACTGGGTACTCTAGGTTCTACATATATGTTGACGAGGCATAATTTATTTGTAGTATTGAATAATAAGAGGGATATTTATAGTGTTATGGGTATTTATAGGCATAATTTATTTCATATGATGATATGGACAATTTTTTACACTTATATGGTGTACTTTGTATGCTTATATAGCCCACCTTGTATGTTTATATCTATATGGCCTATTTTGCATATATATATGCTATATATTGCATGCAAATATGGCTCAATTTGTATATCATTATGGCATAATTTGGATACACATACATAATATCTATCATATCTATATGAATCATATATTTTTATAATTTGTGTAAATATTTAATTTTTATATGTCACCTCTATTTATTTTTGTGCATAGTCCTTCTTGGAATTATTCATAAATGAATAATTTTTCATAGCATGGTTATGAAAATGAAGAGATAACTAATGTTAAGCTTTCATGATTATTGTTTAGAAACTGTATCTAGATAAATAGTATAATTATAGGATACTTAGATAAAATTGATAATTTATTTGTGATGGTCTTTGTGTCATGTATCTTTAAAACCAAATAACTTTAAAATGTATTTTAGAACCATATAGGTGAATCATAAACTCCAAAATTTCCATGAAGAAGTCCTCTAAGAACTCTATAGAATTTTATCTTTCATTTTACCCCTCATTTTTATTCCATCGGGCCATAGACTCAAAACTTTAAAGTGGCCAAAAACATCCCTTAAGAGAATATTTTCATTCTTAAGGAGGAAAATGGAATGAACTTTGGGCAGCCATTATAGGTAAATCATGAGGGGTAGAGACAAACCATAAGATCATAAAATTGTACAAGGGAGTATGATAACACCCTAGGGGATTATCTTCCACTCTTAGTGAGGAAGAAATTATGACATGTGTTTCCTCTTGTAATGAAATCTTGCTTTAGGGACCAAAAATTTTCTAGTATACTACACAACTTCTGACTCATGCAACCCATCGATAAACCATATTTTTAGACATGTCCAAATGGGTGTATAAAATGTAAGTATGTCCATTTCCACCCTTCAATGGCCCCTAAAATTGAAACTTGTGGTTGGTTGATGCATCCTTGATGAAAATCTTGTTATTCTTAAAGGGAAAATGGAAAAAACTTTGGGAAGCCATTTTAGCCAAACATTGAGGGGTAGAGATGAACCAACATATCCTATAGTTGCACATGGGACTCCTATGAGAACTTTAGATGATATTTTATGATTATATAGTACTTCAATATTGTACACTTGGAAAACTTAGACCTTGTCTATTCATCTTAGTTCTTTACCTTTCTCGCTTTTGCAAGTCTTGCATTTACTTTATCTTTGTGTCCCTTGGCCTATATATCTTAGTATAACTAGTATTATTTTGATGGCCTAGGTATTATATCTTGCCTAAATTTCTTAAAATGTACTTATCTTCCATATGTACAAGTTTTAAAATTGTACATTATCTCATGTTCCTTAGACACTAATGTCCAGGATATATAATAACATCAACATTATTTTCCTATTCAAATACGAATATCTTGTGCCCTAAAGTCATCCAATTTACTAATGAAACATATCCTAATGGTCAACCTAAGTGATTTAATATGAATTATTACTCCAAATGGGTTGATATAAATACAATATCAACCCTTATTCATTCTTCACCTAACATTCATACCAAAGAGCATTAAATGGAACAAATCTTCCCTATTTATTCATATTCCCATACCAGTCATAGGGACTCCACACATACATGTCTAAAGTACAAAAAGAGTATCCAAAGAGCCTATTATGATTATATAGTACTTCAATATTGTACACTTGGAAAACTTAGACCTTGTCTATTCATCTTAGTTCTTTACCTTTCTCGCTTTTGCAAGTCTTGCATTTACTTTATCTTTGTGTCCCTTGGCCTATATATCTTAGTATAACTAGTCTTATTTTGATGGCCTAGGTATTATATCTTGCCTAAATTTCTTAAAATGTACTTATCTTCCATATGTACAATTTTTAAAATTGTACATTATCTCATGTTCCTTAGACACTAATGTCCAGGATAGATAATAACATCAACATTATTTTCCTATTCAAATACAAATATCTTGTGCCCTAAAGTCATCCAATTTACTAATGAAACATATCCTAATGGTCAACCTAAGTGATTTAATATGAATTATTACTCCAAATGGGTTGATATAAATACAATATCAACCCTTATTCATTCTTCACCTAACATTCATACCAAAGAGCATTAAATGGAACAAATCTTCCCTATTTATTCATATTTCCATACCAGTCATAGGGACTCCACACATACATGTCTAAAGTACAAAAAGAGTAGCCAAAGAGCCTAATTTTATAAGTTACAAGCTAGGCCACTATTTTAATTGCTTTGCACATATTATATGATTCACACACAATAAAATAAGTAGGGGAGAACTACATGAGTCTAAGACCCTCTTCTAGAGTATTGGTTATGTAGGTAGTGACCTTTAATAGTGGGGTCATTGGGGTCATCTCAAAAACATGTGCCCACTAAATCATTTTCTCTAAGGTTATATTGAAAATGAAAATCTAGGGTTTTACCATTTCATAATGAGTGACTACCCGTGACCTAGATATGATGCACCAAAGCAAAGGCAAAGTAAAACCCAAAAGTATCCAAGTGGTCACATCATGTTTTAGTAGATATTCCATACAAGACACTAGCATCAAACCCAAATAGTAGGGTCTATGCAACCATCCTAGGATGATGTTACTATCTTGAGAGATAAAGGTGTCAAATATAGAATCTGATGATTGTTCCAAAATCTCCTTTCTGCCTACTTTCAGCCTATTCTAGATCTAGAAATGCATTAACATCAAACCAAGCCAAGTACTTCACTTCTCTATCATTGCCATATTTAACATAGTTGTACTTCCATATTTAAACTATCTCAACATAATAAATTTAGTGTATGCTTATATCTAAGTTTATCATCTAATTGGTCTATTATAGATCTAATTATCACCCTTGTGGCATTTCAATTCTATATACCCCTTTAATAATACAAATAACTCCAATCAATATCCATTTTAGGGTTAAAAATTTAGTGAACCTGATCTTTGGACATTAAATCCCTAGGATAAATTAGGTTTTTTTAATTATTTTACTTTGTTACAAATTTTTAATTTTTTATTTGTGAAGTAATGGAAAATATTAGTGCAAAAAATTAATTTTAAATATAAGATAAAGAAGCAATGATTACTCATCTCAATAATAATAAGGGATTAATGGATGCATTTCTATATGTTATAAAAGATGAAATAAGTAAATAAGATAAAACTAAGGTTGCCTCACATAGTAATGGTGAATCCTTAGAAGGTACTATAACTCAGCCCACACTTATCAATCCACCTACATCTAGTGGAGGCATAGATTATGTGTTTAAAAATTTGATCACTGAAATTATTATTGATACTTCTATTATGGAATTACCTATTGTTTTAACACAAATATTGGTTTCAATTCCTATTACTACTCAAAACATGTTTTCATCCCCTTTGGTGACTATTCAACTATGAAATTAGCCAAAGTGTGAATTAGATGATGCCCCTAAGTAAAGATGCATGAAAAGGGAAGGTCGCACCCACCAATGGTAGTGTAATGGATTAGAACCAATAATGGATTTGCCTTAGTAGGGCCGATTGAGTATTGGTGACTAGGTTCAAGATAGGGCTAATGTTTTTGGATTTTGGGGTTTTATATCTTTACAAAAGATTATAAGTTGTTTCCAATTTTTAGGTTTTTTAAATTTTTTGAATGCTTTTAGAATTTTTAGGGTATATTAACTCATAATAGATTTACAAGATATCACTTGAATAATAATGAGAGTTCTGGACAAACCAAGGGTGAAATGCTTGGTTTATCTTGCACACTAATAATTTGTAATCTAATAGCAGGTTTTGTATCCATGAGCTCTACATTGTTTACTGAATCTATCACAAAAACTTAGTAATCACCTTTAATATATTGTGCAATATTTTGTGTGTCTTTTTTTTAGTCATGTAAGATTTGACAAAGTATTTCCTCAATGGACACTTATCATTGAAGTACCTTGTCATGAATTGATATTACAATAAGTGTTTTCATTTGTATCCTTATGAGTATTTGCAAGAGGTGCCTTTCCTTTATCAAATTTAATGTTTTTCAACATTTAGAAAGCATTGATATTCTCATTAACTCATTGGGCCTATATTCCAATCATTCTTTCAAGTTATAAAAACCTTAGAAGATAAGATTGTAAACATTAAACAAAAAACTTTAAAATCCCCTCATTTTATATATTTGAAAAATGTGTTGCATAACCCTATTGCACTCAGAATATCTTTGAACCCTATTTCAACTAGATTTGTTACACCTAAGTTCACATTTTATGATGTCAAGGTGATCTTGAGCAATATATCTAAACATTTTATGTAGCATGCCTTGACTATGCTTATAATGATAAAATTTTGACCAAATTATTGCCAAGAAGCCTCAAGGACTATGCTTTGAGGTGGTTCTATGATTTACCTCTCAAATATGTAAAAAAATTCAAACCTCTCTCCAACTAGTTATTAGAAAACTTTTCCATTAACATTTCTGAAAGGGTTTCCTATTCTCAAATTACCAAAATCAAACAAGGAACCTATGAACCTATCAATGAATATGTATTGAGATATAATACAATGCTGGCCAAAATTACCAATCTTATGGTAGATAAAGAATTGAAAGACATATTTAATAAAATTTTGAATGCTCCTTTACATGAGTCCATTATTTTCAATAAATTCAAATATTTTGATGACTTATGTTGGTGTAGGCCTTTTTCCCACTGGGTTTTGCCGATATTGTTGTATTAGCTTGTTTAGGGCTCTAGAGGTAATTTGGGTTACTTGGGAAGATTAGTTCCACATTCACTGAAATGTGTGGTATATTTTTCTCTTCAACCTATATAGGTACCTTAGATTGAGTTATAGGAATGCCGATCCAAATGAATGCATTGATTTAAGATGTAATGTAAGACATGTATTATTCAATATAATACCGAGTAAACACATGTAGATACAAGAATTAAATCAATGAATGTTCCATGTCTATCTTCTTCTCTAGCTATTATCTCTTCTTCATTATATGCTTCTTCATTTTCATCTTTTATAGTTAGTCTTGTGATACTTGATCAAACTTTGGCACATTTGAGCATTAATAGGGAGACATTTGAGACTTTTCCAGAGATCTACATCATGATTCCTACATGCATTCCACTTGAGTGAGAATTTATAAATCTGATATCTTATGGATTCTTGTTTCCAAAAGGAATAGACAAAAAATTTTGTAGAGAGACCTACTATAGCATTCTCCATGTGACATTCTATGCATACATTTTCTCTCATTTATGTATGAAGGATTGAATTATATATGGGTACCTTATCAGGCCTTATTGTCAGGACCTATTTTTTATATCATTTCCCACCTAAAATATTCTTATTGGGGGGTGTTGATGTAGGCCTTTTTCCCAATGGGTTTTGCCTACATGATTTTATTAGCTTGCTTAGGCCTCTAGAGGTCACTTGGGTTACTTGGGAAGATTAGTCCCATATTCACTCGAATATGTGGTATCTTTCTCTCTTCAACCTACATATGAACCTCTCTCTTTATATTTATAATGTAGTATACTATGTGGATTATTAGAGCACTCATGTCTTGGTGTAATTATTTTTATTTGATTTCATTCTTGCAGTTGCGTGTGTTTGCTTTATATTATCTTGAATAATACATGTCTTATATTGCATCTTGAATTGGTGCATTCATTTGGATAAAAATTCCTAGAACTCAATCTAATAACTTATTCCATGTTGTATGGGACTATAAAATGAAGCTTATGTCATTGAATAAGCTTAAGTATGTATCAAACACACTAGTTGCATCTACATCTATTACTAAATTCATAATTAATCCAAGTTATAAGATAAAGCCTATTGAGCATAAAAGGGAAATAACCACCATCATTAACAAGTTTCATAACATCCTAATTATCTTTTCATTTATAATGTACCAAGGAGATAATTTACATGTTTGCCTGAGTCCCCAACTTCATATCTCCTACAGTTACTAAGATGCTAGCTTATCTCTCCCTCATCCTATCGAGGTTGATATGAGTCGAACTCTATCCAAAGTATATGATTCTAATGCTTATTTTCATTATCATCAAGCACTATGAAATTATATAAGAACATGATTTACCTTGAATCATAATATTCATGATCTTATCGATGACCAAAAACTTATATTTGAGGATGCTCTAAAGGAATTAGGTTCATAAACTAGTGATCACTATATAAAAAAAAAAAATTAATAATCATTTAAAAGAGTGTTCTAATAAGGAACAAGAATTCCAAATGGAATATAATGCACATAGTCCTCCATCACATTATGGGCACCCACTAGATAGGGTTATTGGTACTTGTATGTAAAGGGAAATGCAACTGATCTATAAATTAATCCTAGCTCAGAGAATATAAATCATACTTATACTTTAGATTATTGATACATTAAATATTTAGGGTCATGACCAATATGGATCCACTAAACCTAGCCAAGGGATCTATTACCACAATAATTTCACCAAGGAGGGTTATAAAGTCTCTAGTCAATCAAAACTATGCAATAATCCTAACTAGGTCCTATTTTTTCATATTCAATAAAATAATAAAAAGTAAATTAAAGTCTAATATAGTGCTCACCAAAGCTTGTGGCACAAATTGGGGGTAATAAACATTAAAAGTAAACATGCATAATAGACATATACTCACGTCAATGTATATAAATTCCTAATGCATGGGAGAAAAGTAAAAATTCATATCTATTTACTCTTACAAAGGAGGAATAAATTTAGGAATACTTACCTTTGAAGATGAACCCTTCAAACCTCAATATCTCCCTTGGCCAAGGTGATTCATAAAAGGTTGTTATGGTATGTAAGGATGATAAAGATAAATTACCTATAGGCTACACAACCTATCTATGCATCCAAAAGACTTCTCCACAATATAAGATCCATATCCCCAAAGAAATTATGAAACCCTAAGCTATGCTCCTCAAGTAGAATGGTGGATAAATAGATGCACAACATATACCTCTTCTTTTGTTCCTAAATAAATGATGAAATGGATGTGTTTATATTGAAAGATCTAACCCTAGCCTTTCTAAAAGTTTAGATCAACCCAATCAACCTTGTATCATTATTAATAAAAACAAATTAAGTATAATTTTAGGTTGGCCAAGCATCAACCTAGACCCTAAATAAGTTTTTATCAATTAAAGTACAAGGTTGATGGGGTTGATAGTGTAACTTAAACGATCAAAAAGGATTTTAGGCTAGGGAAGGGCTTATGAAGGTGGAAAATGAATAGAGGCGGGTGAAAAAAGGGAGGAAAATCTTAGGGTAATTTTTTTTTGGAGATAGTTATGTAGATAACAAGTGGTAGTATAGGGACAAAAATCTTGCAAAGCATAAATGATATACCCTCCCCTTTCTCAGTGTACCCCTTAAGATTTAAACTCAGAGAGATTGAGACTCAATGGGTTTGTACAAGAGATAAAGCATAAATTATTGATAAAGTTTGAAAATATTACGTGTATACATATACACCACTCACATTTCATCATGTGTCACTTAGGTGAAACACATGATGGTTTTTTGAAAAAAACCATAGCAACACCCAATGTTGAAGTTGAATAAATTATAGTAAGGAGAAAATAAGATAAAATAAAAGGGAAGAATTAAAAATCATATACCTTTACTTACCTTAGTGATGTAGATAAAGAAGGATATGCAAGAAATGTGGAAGTGTCCAATGTAGGGAACATTAGGTGAACCTATAGAGATTAGCAAAAGAGAGAAAAAAAGCAAAAAAATTGCAACATAGATATATGATAGGTGAAAAGATTCTTTATGATGTTAGGATTATAGAACATTTTATGGTGTAGAAAAAGAATTAGTAAAAATAAATATATGAGAAAAATATAGAATCTAGGAGTAAATATTTGAAAGGTAAATAATTTTGAATAGTAAATATAAATAGGGTGAAAAAAATTCATTTTTTTATTTTTACTATTCTAAGAAAACATAGCTTTGAGAAATCTAATTGGAGACCAGAGAGCCATCATGGTGAGGAGATGATAGTTGAGACAGGGAGGATGCATAACGACTATAATAAGTGTAACATAGGTAAGGGACTAATATATATATATATATATATATATATATATATATATATATATATATATATATATATATATATATATATATATATATATATATTGATTTGAAATCGAGCTAAACTAAATATATCTAATTGATTAATAGGCAAAATATAGGCACCAAAATGAACCCTAGGAAAATTTTAGGTACACTAGGGGTGTAATAGGGTATTGGGTAGGAAGAATTTGAACCAATAAATGCCAAAGAATTTATGGTAAATGGTCAAGAAATTATCATTGTGGATGAATAGAGTTGACTTCGTTGACTTAGTCCCTAAGTTGAGGGAGAGTGATAAGGCCGACTGCATAGTAGTGGGCCAATTTAGTTTTGTAAGAAGGGGTCAACTACGTAGAAGTGGATCAACTTAGTTTCTAAGGGAGACAAGGTTGATTGTATATAACAAGGTCGATATAATGTGTTTGCAATGGCCAATGTAGTATTGCTAACAAAGGCTAACTATGTACAATAGGATTGATATAGTATTGTAAGGCAAGAAGGTGGCTGATTTAGTATTGGATAGGTCAATTCCATAGGAATTCAATAGGGCTGATGTAGTATCCCAAAGAAAGTATAGGGATGATTTAGTATTCAATAGGTCAATTCTTTAGAAAATGAAAAATTTAAATCAAACTAGTTGAGTTTTGTGAAATTTTAAAAATGTATTTTGATTATTTATGACATAGAGGTCTGATACATCCTTTATTGTTTGATATTTTATAGAGATTAGCATGATATTGGTGACTTATAGATGCATCATGGATACCATATCTAATGGAGTGATTAATGGATGTGCATAAAGTGATATTAGTTATAATGGGCTTTAGAGGTATTATGGAGTTGAGGTGCATCGCACTAAGTGTTGATCTCATTATCATGTTCCTTGGAGCATGGGAATGGTTAACCAAACACTTTTCAATGGGTGGTGGATATGGATACCATATAGGTGGGTATAACAATAGAGGACATTTATTCTTTGCTTGGACTACTGATAAGATGGACATCGGTGATCATAAGGACACCTAATGATCTTGAGGAGAGATGAGTATTATCCAAGTGGGCAACATGCTCAGATAGGATATACTTAGTTTTGAGGTTTAGTTTATTTGATGTGTATATCATGTATATTCTAGATATCTAAAAGGATATGATCATATTTATGATAGCATGAATGTTGTGTTGCAAGTCAAATGTTAAGGTACCACTATATTTTATAGCCTTGTGTTAGTCCATTTTGGATTAGGGAACACTATATGAATTTGGGTCTATCATCTGGGTCTAGTTCATACATGTTATGTATGGGATTCTATCCAAAGGTAAAAATACCATGGGTTTAGTGGTTTTGTTGAGTGACTATATATACAAGAGTTTTCCTATGTATCGACCTGTTTTTATACAAAATTGCTTTCTACATTCAAAGAAGAAATAAGAAACTAAAAGAAATGGTCAAAGCTAGAAGATACTTGATAAAGTCGTGCGCACCGAAATCAGACATTGGAAGATTCTCCTCTTTGGCTGTGGAGGAATGACACCTGAGAAGAAAAGAGACTGAAACACGGAAAAATGTTAGTCAAAGATATGGTGCGCTGTCAGGCGAATGCCCGATCCCAGAAATACGAAGACTTCTTAGAAGGATATCAACCCACTGATAATAAAAAAAGTAAAATATTGGACTAAAGTAGATATAATGAAAGATAAAATGACATAAATAAGGGACAAAAAATAAAATGCATACCTGATAATGAAGTAAATTGTTCTGTACAGTCGCCGATGTCGGTCTCTGTAGTGCCAGCGTCGGTTAGGAAAGTGCCGACGTTGGTTAAAGTGCCGACGTCGGTCGGGGTAGTGACCGGCGTCGATCAGGGCAAGTTCTGGACAGAATCTAGGCGAGTTGCAGAAGGTCTGGTAGAGTCAGGATGAGGTCTTGGTCAGGATCGGGACAGGGTCTGGGGGCTTTAGTCGAAGTAAGGTCAAGTTTGGACAGGGTCTGGGGGTTTTGGTCGAGTCTAGATAGAGTTATAGATTTGGATAGTGGGCAGAGATGTAAAGAAGGGACTCAGGGTTCAGGTCTATGGTCTGAAGATCCGAGGTGATAGAAATAGAAATAACAAACAAATAATAACTAGAAAGAAATAAAAACAAACAGAGGAAATACTTACCTATCAGAAGATATGATAAAAGCCATGATTGAAGTCATTGAAGCGTTGCCGTAAGTTGATTGAAGCAAATGCGGATTGGTTGAATGCTGGAGTTGGTTAATTGCTAGAGCTGATTGGTTGCAAGAGTCTGTGAATGTCAGAGTTTGGGATCGATTGATTGATTAGCCTTTGGGATTGATCGGCGGATGCTGATGAAGGCGAGGGATGATTTAAGAGACAGTTCGAGAGACTGTTCGATAACCGATCGGGGAACCGATTGGGAACCGAATGATAACTAATAATGGGTAACGATAAGGTGACCGATGTCGGTAGGATTGCCGACATCGACCAATAAGTGATCGACGTCGGCGACGTCGGCTGGGTAACGACCATCGTTGGCAGATGCACAATGGGGATAGAGTCTAGCTTTAGCTCTGTGCTCATTTTTACATGCTGCCAGGGTCAAGGCTAGTGGGAAAAGTGGTCGACAAGGGTTAAATAGGTGAAGAAGAATAAAATGGGGAATGACCAGGGGAGTCAACATGATTTCGGTGTCTACATTTGCCCCTTTTTATCTTGTTGGTTGTTCTGGGTGAACTGCAAGACAAAAATAGGAGTGATTGCCCCAGGTGAGGGATAAGGTTGATTTCATCTTGTTGGTTGTTCAAATGAACTGCAAGACAAAAATAAGAAGTGAATTGCCCTGATTATGGATGAGGTATTCCCCCTCAAAGCAGGAGTTGAGGGAAGGGAACTGGGAATCAGGTGCTGATTTGACAAAGAGTGGATGAAAAAGGGGTGAGGGTGAATGCTGCAAAAGACGTGATTGCACGCATATCACTACACGAGATGGTTAGGTCAAAGTGTCGCAGGTCAAGGGTTGAGGAGTGCCAAAATTGAAGTAACCGGGCCCCAGCATTTAGTCATCTACTGATCGAGTTATTCAATTGAAGCTAAAGCTCCAAATGGGTCATTACGTTCTAGGTATCCCAGGCTCAGGAAGTGCCCCTAGAAACATGAAAAAGTCACAAGTAGTGCGGATCAATCGGCATGCGATCCTATACTTGTGAGGATCCAAAAAAGTCTGCGCACAATTCTGCTAACCAGTCATGAGGTAGCATACATGAAAAAACAACCAAGGCAATAGTGTCTTGGAAGTGGTCAAGGTCGGAGGAGATAGGCATAGTCTCCAATGGGTGGTGGTCAAGGGGGAGGAATGGACGAAAGGATGTGGCTGAGCTAACCCCAGAAGATAGTCATGTCATCTGAGTGTTGCCTACATAGCCCCGGTCATAGGGCCTCAGGCCAATGTAGTTCAGACAAAGGGTCTGAGTAGTAGACAGGGGGTCAAAATGGTCGATAGATTGGTCTTGGTTATGACGAAATGATGAGGAGAAGAGATGTTGCAGCCTTTTCCAAATGGTGTATTCGGCAACATTGGTTGAGAGGTCTTTCATCTCGAGCAATATTCCATATTCATGATGGATGTATGCTAAAAATGAATGGAGGTCTATTTATGCTTCAGCAAGTATTGGTTTATGCTGAACATAAAGTGCGGCGGGTTGATAGTTTCCACGTTTATTTGTGTCCATAGAAACTAAGGGGAATAGGCTATGGGGGTGGTCTGAAAAGAGAGTTGAGCTGAGTCGATTGACAAGTGATGAAGGTGAATGTGACCAAAGTGCAAAAGAAGTGAAAAGCATATTGCTCTTTCATTGACAAGGACCAAAAAGATAGCATAGATAGGGGTTATGAGGACCAAGAGCCCCATTCATGCGTGACGTCGTTGACCATAGTTATGTTAGAGCGGTAATCCAATCACTTCGACATTAAAGTGAGCTCGAAGTCCCTTGAGCAGGTGATAAGAGGATGAAAAAGGGTAACCCATTTTAAGAGCAGAGATAACTTTGCCCCTTTTTATAGGAGACCCTGAGACAACTATAAGTCAAGTCCATGACTCGTTTTTTTTTTTTTTTTTTTTGAGGTGCAGACTAATCAATGTGGGAAGTCTGCATAGAGATGTCATTTGCTTGGTGGTTAGTTGTGAAGCTGATCAATGCGAGAAGCTTCTAAAATAGTGCAGTTTATTGCCAGATTAGTCATAGCCATCCTTCGAGGGAGTGGTCTAGATCTTTGTTTAATATAAGGGCTTTTGAATAGCTGTCCTTCGAGGGAGCAGTCTATTAATTATAGCAATGATAGTACAGCTATCCTTCGAGGGAGCAGTCTACCTTTTGATTTGATATTGATATAGTGACCATGGATATTGTGACATCTTGATTTGTTTTTAGAGAAATGTGAGTCATGGATGAGATTATAGAAGGTCAAGGGCTCCCTTTTATTAAGACAAAGCATCCATATAACATAAAAGGGTTATAGGAATTGTTAAGAGGAAATTAAGGTTGAAAGGAATTAGGACTAAGAGGATGGGGATTGCTCAAGGGACGAGCTCAAGTTAAGTGTCAAGTGGAAAAGTACTCGACTAGCAGTAGAACGGTCGTAGATGCAACGCATTAAGAGGCTCAGGTTCTGGTCATCCATTAAGAGAAGACAGACGGTAAGTCCTTGATCCATACTTGTGCGTGATAATAAAAGGTCTGAGCCAATTAGGAGCAAACTTGCCTCGTTTACTTCGCTCCATATTGGTCACGTGTTGATTCTCTTTGAGGACGAGGTCTCCGATGTTGAAATCTCATTCTCACAGATTTTTGTCATAGGTGCGCTTGATGCGATGTTGATAGACATGGAGATGATTAAGGGCAGCAAGACGGCGTTCGTCAAGTAACTCAAGTTGAGCTAAGCGATCTTGATGAAAGTCATCGTTGGAAAGAATATCATGTAGAGAAATGTGGAGAGATGGGATCTGTACTTCGAGAGGTAAGACAGCCTCTATTTCGTACATGAGAGAAAAAGGAGTAGCACCCGTGGAGGTTTGGATGCTAGTGCGGTAAGCCCACAAAGCGAAGGGAATGTGAATGTGCCAATCCCTGCCTGTGTCACTGACCACTTTCATGAGAATTTTGGTGAGAATTTTGTTGGAAGCCTCGGCCTGCCCATTTGCTTGTGGGTAGTAAGGTGAAGAGAAACTGAGTTTGATGCCGAATGAGTCGCATAGCTTTTGGACAGTCTTGTTTTTGAAGGACTTGTCGTTATCGGTAATGATTTTATGAGGGACACCGAAATGATAGATGATATGGGTGGTGATGAAGTCGATGATCTTGTCGGCTTTTGTGGAGACGAGAGGAACAACTTCCACCCACTTGGTGAAATATTCAGTGGCTGTGATGATGGATTGATGATGAAGAGACGAATGAGGGTTAATCTCACCGATGAGATCTAAACCCCACTGAGAAAAAGGCCAAAAATCTTGAGCAATTTGTAAGGCGTGACTAGGAAGATGAAGCAAGTTAGAGTGCTGCTGACACTTGATGCAACGCCGAACATAGTCGCTACAGTCTTGATGAAGGGTAGGCCAATAATAGCCCAAACGAAGGATGCGCTTGACAACTGAATTCCCACTGAAATGTCTACCACAAATCTCGTCATGGACTTGCTGAATGGCTTGAGATGCTTCAGTGGAGGTGAGACAGCAAAGAAGGAGGCCGTCGAAGCCTCGCTTATAGAGAAGACCCCCTAGCATGGTATAGCGAGCGGTACGCTTGATAAAAGCTCATCATGCATTACTAGAGAGGTTGGGAGGAATGACAGAGAGAGATAAGAAGTCTACAAGTTGCTTATACCAAGCATCTTGTGGGCTAGGGTCTATAGTGTTGACATGATGAATGTGAGGAGAGATATATGAAGGCAACGACACATGACGCACCGTGACAAAAAGTCTGGATGCAGATGAGGAAGATGGGATATGCGAAGCGAGAGAAGCCATGGTGTCAGCAAACTTATTCATGGATCGAGGAACAGTCTGCAGGAGGTAATGATCGAAAGATGCAAGGATAATGTCAGCACGGTTTTTGTACCTTTGTAAAATTTCATTTTTACAGAGGTATGAACCGTTGACCTGATTGACGACGAGCTGCGAGTCATCGAAGATGTTGATGGACTTGATGCTGAGAGAGAGGGCGGTCTGAAGTCCCAAAATTAAGGCCTCGTATTCAGCCATATTATTGGTACAATCAAAGCCGAGTTTAAAAGACAAAGGCATGGGCTCCCCTTCAAGTGGGATGAGAATGACCCCAGTGCCCCCACCAAGTTGACATTTGGATCCGTCAAAGAACATAGTCATCTGATAGGTGGTGTCGTCGAAGGAAAGCACAGTGATAGACTCGTCAGGGAACTCACACTGTGAAGGTTGATTGTCAGGAAGAGGGGCATCTGCTAGTTGATCAGTGATGGTTTGCCCCTTGATAGATTTCTGCTGGATGAATTCGAGGTCGAACTCAGCAAGCAGCATGAGCCACCGAGCCATACGTTGATTTTGATATGGCTTGGAGTGCATATACTTGAGAGGGTCGATGTGGGTGATGACAAGGTTTTGTGACTAAGAAGATAGTGGCGAAGCTTAGTAGCAGCAAAGACTAACGCCAAACAGAGTTTCTCGATATGGGTATATCAAGTTTCATAGTCGACCAGTGTTCGGCTGATATAATAGACTGCTTGCTCATGGTGATGTTCATCTCGGTGCGCGATCATGGCACCTAATGAATGATGAGTGGCTGAGATATAAAGGTAGAAGGGTTGGTCATCTTTAGGTGGAATGAGAACTGGTGGAGAGACCAGATAGCATTTTAAGGCTTCAAAAGCCTCTTGACAGTCCTTATCCCATGTAAAAGAGACATCCTTCTTAAGGAGATGATGAAAAGGTTGGCAGCGATCAGAAAGCTGCGAGATGAAATGATGAATGGACTGGAGCTTGCCTTGCAAACTGTGAAGCTGCTTGAGATTGGATGGGGGTGGCATTTTGAGGATAGCGTGAATCTTGGCAGGATCTATCTCGATGCCACGAAAGGAAATGATGAAGCTGAGAAGCTTGCCAGAGAGGACCCCAAAGACACATTTCTTGGGGTTAAGACAAACATTGTACTGAAGAAGACGAGAAAAGATGATTTTGAGAATGGTCAGATGGTCACGGCGAAGCTTGGACTTGCCGAGCAGGTCATCCACATAGTCCTCCATGATTTTGTGAAGGAGCTCATGGAAAATGTAGGTCATGGCACGCTGATAAGTGGCACCTACATTTTTCAAGCTGAAAGGCATGACTCGATAGCAGAAAGTCCCCCATGGGGTAATGAAAGTAGTCTTGTGCTGATCTTCTGGAGCAATCAGGATTTGATTGTATCCTGAAATTCTGTCCATAAGAGATAGCATCTCATGGCCGGCCATAAGATCAACAAGCTGGTCAATGTTAGGAAGAGGAAAGTCATCTTTAGGATAGGCTAGATTAAGGTCACGATAATCTATGCAGATCTGAATCCCCCCAGTTGCCTTGGTGACTGGGACGATGTTAGAGATCCACTGTGGATAATCGATGGGCTGGATGAAGGAGACAGAAAGGAGGCGCTAAAGCTCCTCTTTGACAAGGAGGGCAATGAGAAGATGCATCTTTCAAAGCTTTTGCCTGATAGGCTTAGCCTCTAGTTTGGTGACAATGTTATGGGTAAAGATGGTGGGGTCGATGCCAGGCATATCACTGTAAGTCCAGGCAAAGGCCTTGCTATGGTCAGAGAGGAACTGGGTATAGTCAAGTTGCTCCTGAACATCTAAAGATTGTCCAATCTTTAAGACATAAGGAACATCAAAAGAAGGAAGGTTGATGTCAATGGTTGATTCATTTAACATAACCTGGGTCTCAGAAGGGAGGGAGTGCTAGATGAAAGAATCGTCAGCACCCATGTAAGAAAGAATGGCGTCATCGTCAACGCAGTGAACAGTGTGAATGGTTGCCGACTCATCTTTGATCATACTGGGAAAAATGAGAGGGAGAGAATTGGACACCTTATTGAGCTGATAAGTCAAGGGGTCCAGGTGGATGGTGTTTATGAAAAAAAAACTAAGAGGAATGGAAACCACTGACTCCGTAGGTGAAGAGGGCGGAACAGGCGAGTGTGGAGGAGATTGGTCAATGATTGGTTCAGGACAAAGGTCTACAAGGTCTTGATTGGGATCATGATATCCCAGACCATACCGTTTCTTGGCGTCATCATCATTGAGCGGTTAGATGGGCTGATGGGAGCCCTACTCATAGCGTCCAAAACCAAAACCCTTCCATGCACACCTGTAAAGGTAAGTGTGTGCAAAGGCAGGGTTGCCAAGAAATGAGAAATCTGATGTGAAAGGTTGAGGTGAAGAAAGAGGATTACCGTCAGTAAGAGCTTGATTAAGCCCCCCATAGACGAGGTTGGTGCGGAGGTGAGGGGGACCATAAGGTATGATCATCCCTATCTGATGGTCGTAGCTGGGGTTGTGATGAAGGCGTCCATACTCTTGTGGAGTTTGGAACATGTCTAAAGCCAACAAGCGATACTCTCCCAATGAAAGTCTTTGGAAGACGTCTTCCATGGGGTCTATGGTTGTCGCTTGAAGGGGAGGTGTAAGGGCGACCGCCTGTTGCGAACTGGTTGAAGCTTCTGCAGATGGAGGTGGTGCTGGGGTTAATGGCTTGATAGGAATGAGGACATCGTTTAGACGATAGGTGGTGTTGCAAGTTTTGAAGGGCGAAGGGTCAGCGGGAATGGTGTGGACTTGTCCATCATGCTCGAATTTCACACAATGGTGGAGGGTGGAGGGGACACAGGCCATGGCACGGATCCAAGGTCAGCCCAGCAAGATGTTGTATTGAAACTCTCCTTCGATGATGTAGAAGAGCTTTGGGACTGTGCGTGGACCAACGCGAATATGAAGGATGACTGTGCCAATGGTCATGGTAGTAGTGTCATTAAAAGAGTGCAAGATTGCGTCAGTTTTGGAGACGCAATTCTTGGGAAGAGCCAACTGATCAAAGGCATGGGTGGAGATGATGTTGATGCTAGCACCTCCGTCGATCATAACGCATTTAATGCGTGTCCAATTGATATAGGTAGTGATGAAGAGGGCAGCGTCCTGATCTTCTGTGTTGGATGTGGGAATCTCAGAATCGCTGAATGTGATGGAGGCAACAGGGGCTAAGGAGTGGACAAGGGCAGCAAGTGGCTGGGGATCCTCAGGTTGGACCTCCGCTGCCTATAGGGCTTGGATGAGGGCCTGATGATGTTGGGGCGAGGTTTGGATGAGATCGTAGAGGGACATCTTCACAGGCGTCTGGTGAAGCTGTTTCAACATGGAGTCATGGATTGGTCCAGAAGAAGAAGAAGAAGAGGAGGGTTGAGGTGTGCCAAGGATAGAAATCTTAGGTTTAGGTGGTTGAGGTGGATTAACAAAAGGGTAGGTCCAAGGAATGGTGGCTTTTTCTTTCACCTTGTCCTTTTGTGACCTAGTGGTGATGTGAATGGCATTGAATTCAAAGATGGGAGGTGAAGGTGACGAAGGGGTTGTAACCGGTTGATGAGATGTGGATGGGCTTGACGAGGTTGAAGGGTTATGAGAAGGATTCAGGGGTCGGTCGAAAGTGTCCTCAAAGAGAAGAGTGTCTTTCTCCAGATAACGATGAATGACAGCCTTGAGGGCACAGCAAGTCTTGGTGTCGTGTCCTAGTGTACGATGATATAAACAAATCTTCATGTCATCGAACCAGGAGGGTTTAGACCTGAGAGGTTGGAAGGGCTTGATGGGTGGAAGAGTTATACTAGAAGTTTGCAAAAGTCATTGTAAGATCAAAGAGTATGAGCCCTCTAAAGGGTCCGTGCTCATCGATGTATGTGATGTCGGTGACTTTTGCTTGGGTGAAGTTGGAGGGGGTTTTCGTACCACCTTGTGGGTTGATGGTGCGATGACAGGTGGAGACGGTACATTCTTCATGAGAGGTACTGCTCTTTTGGGAGAGGGTAGGCTTGCGGTAGGTAAAGGAAGCAAAGGAGGCAATCGGTTTTGATTAGAGTTTGAAGTGGGAAGGACTCTGGTTAGGGTTGAAGGATGCGGACCCAAAATGGAAGGCAATGGTGATGGAAGAGGAGGCGTTCACCTCTGTGGTTTGGCAGTCTTTTGTGATTTAGGTTGAAGACTACTATTGGTTGAGGTCTGGTTTAAGTCCACCTTCACTTGTGGATGAGTGAGGTTGGAGACGGGGCGAACGCCAAGTGACTTGATAGGTTTAGGCGGAGTAGATGAGGGTTTTGGTTTTGATGAGGTTGATGAATATGTAGACGGTCTAGAGGCGAAAATCTGATTTTTGTTGATAGTCTTAGGAGGTTCTGCCATGGGAGGATTAGCAGCATGAGATGAGAGGGCCCGGGCTTGTTGAAGAGTTGTGAGACGGTATCACAATCCCTGATGCTCCACTTTCTTAGAAGGGAGAAGTTCGAGTCTCTCCACTAATCGGTAAAATGGCTGAGAAGATGCAGGATGAAGTTTGGGCTCTTGAGAAGACGTCGACGTTTGTGGGACTGAAGGTGAGACGGGTGTAGTAGTCTCGGGCCCAAAGCATGGTGAAGTTGTGACAGGTTCATCTTTGGTTGGAGACGAAGGAGAGATAGGTTCTTCCCTGGGTGGAGAAGAAACTGGAGAATGAAGCTCCTCAAGCGGGTAAAGGGCAGGGATGATAGTGCCCTCCACTTGCGGTCGAGGAGTAGGAAAGGTTGGGTCCTCCATGGGCAGTAAGAAGGAAGATGGTGAAACCGGTGGTGTTGGTAAGGTCAAGGCATCCTCTAAAATGAGAGAAGTTGACGGAGAACTAACCGGAGAAAGAGGTTCGTCCACATGTGATGGGTTGATGGATGAACTCACCTCTTGAGGTTGGTTAGAAATGAGGGGCAAGACCGTATTAATTGTTCGAATATTATGTTCATGGGTATTATCAGTCAAGGTCTGGACGTTGTTTTGGGTTGGTGGATGATTGGGGAATGGTTGTTTGAAGATATCGATACCCTGATTAGGAGGGGCATTGGGATTGTCGAGGATGAGGTCACCCTTTTCCAACATGTCTTGGATTATGTTTTTAAGGGTTTTACAGTTGCTCGTGTCATGACCTTTAACACGGTGGTAGTGGCAGAAGTCATTTTCCCTATACCACGCAGGGATGGCGCGTGAGGGATCAAATTGTGGTGGTGGTTGGATCTGAGGGAGATTGAGGGCCCCTTGTTTGATGAGTTTTTCTAGCATAGACGTGTATGATTCTCCAAGTGGAGTAAACTGTCACTGTATGTATCTCTGCTAAAATTGGCGAGTGGCACTCATAGATGTGGATGGTTCAGGTTGATTAATTGAAGGCGAAGAGGAAGAAGATCTAACAACCATAGCATTTTCTGAATCTTTAGATTTAGGATTGGATGAGGAAGGCTTAGAAGAGGGGTCATTGGTTTTGGAGTTGGGATTCTTGCTCCCCAACTTGACTTTATTCTCCTCGACAGCACGTAACTCAAGTTTACGAGCCATCGTGAAGGCTTCGTCAAAAGTGCGGAAGGTCTGAACCCTCAAGGTAGAAGAAATATGTCTAGCGCAGGATTGAGAGAAAATTTCAATAAGCTCAGGCTGAGGTAAGGAAAATGAAAGTTGATTGATAAGGCCCCTCCACCGAGCGATGAAATCAGCAATGGATTCATCCTCGAACTGGCGGATAGAATAGAGGTCTGTGATGGAGACCTTCTTGGTGATATTGATGGAGAAATGATCGAGGAAGAGCTAGGCTAGCTGAGTGAACGTAAAGATGGAATGGCTGGGAAGAGAGCTGTACCAGTCAAGTGTAGCACCCGAGAGAGACATGGGAAACGTGCATAAGATCAATGCATCATCGTGGGCGATAAGGTAACAGGCATGTTTGAATGCCCGTAAGTGTTGTTGTGGGTCTTCCTTGCTCTAGAAATGAGAAAACTTAGGAAGTTTCCACTGGCTGGGATATGGTCTGATGGGGACAGAAGGATGGATGGGCTCATTGCAAATTTGTTCGTACGAGAGAGTGTTACGTGAGCCGGAAATGGAGGTCTCTAGGTTGGACATTTTATCCATCAGCATCTTGATAATATCTACTGATGGATTGGCGGGTGGAACGCCTCCTAGATTGTAAGGCACTTGAAAGAGGCTGGAAGAGGTATACGATGTAGTCGGTTGTACCAATAAGGGCGCAACATACGGATGACTAGTTGTAGGGGCAGAAGAGGTGACTAAGGATGGTTGGATAGAAGGCATGGCTAGGTTTGATGTTGTCATGGGAGGTTGGTTAGAGGTGACATGGGCCAATGGATAGGTAGCCACCCTAGTGTTGATAGGAGTAAGGGTAGGCGGAATAGAGACGACCAAGTTTTGAAAGGGGGTAGAAAGTGGTTGAGTGGGCTGAGATTGATAGGGGGCCGAAACCCTGGTGAAAGTGGGCCCAACGATGGAAGGAGAGGCCACACTTGGATGGTTGGTAAAAGGTTGGTCATTGGTTGAGGCAACAGCCTGGGTATCTAAGGGTTGAACTATGGACATCGTTGATACGGCCGCAGTCTTGAGGAAAGAAGTCGGCATTCCATAAATTGGATTGCCCAAGGGGTCTCGCGTTCGGCTATTCGCAAGATAGTGTTGCAAGGCTTTTACATTGAGGTCCAAGAATCATGCAAAATCTTGGTCCCCTTCTGGGATAATAGGCGTTTGGGTCGGAGATGGACTGGTAGGAGTTCTTTCAGTTTTTGAGTTGAACTCCATTATAGGGTTGGTTATAGGCGGGGTAGACGGAAGAGGATGATGCCTCGCGTAATCAACTAGAGCCTTCACTTGGCTACGAGTTAGAACCATTCAAGGCAAGGAAGAACGTCCTCACAAGCTCAAGCAAGCAGATAAGAACTAAAAAAGATGAAGACACAAGCAGATCCTAAAACCCTAGAAGTAAATTATTAGGATTATAGTGGCTTATGCCTTAGAATGTGTGTAGAGGAAGATTGGATTTTGAGTTAGGTCCTAGAAGAAGCAATCTATGGATGGTTTCAGGTTTTGTTATGGTGCTCAAGAAGTCTATGTTAGCTTCTGTACAGGCCTGGTGCTAAGGAGCAAGCTCCCCTCACTTCACGATTCCAGTGGTTAGCTGGTTTCGCTTAGCCAAAATATACTTCCACTATAGTTTAGACTCTACCAGAGAACAGAGTGGGCTTTCCCCTTGGTGATGAAATCCAAGTAGGATCGCCGGGACGGGTAAGGTATCCGCTGGGGGATGAAATCCCAGTCGGGCCTTGTCAGGTAAGTTAAAATGTTTGTTTTGTGCAAGTGGTTTGGTCGTGTAACATCAAGTGATCTAGATTAATTCAATATGCAGTTTAATTACTATGTGTGGCCTAAGAGATGCAGGCAAACAGAAATGAATGTAAAGTGTTTTAATGCCCAAGTCAAAATGTTTGTTCATATGAAGACGAATGGAGAAAGATTCAAAGAATATGAGTTTTAGCTAGTCTAGAAGTGCAAGAAAGAAAGAAATGTTCTTTTTATTTCCTGCTTATGATGTCATTTAAGAAGAGAGGAAAGGAGGCGAAAAGGAAGAAACCTAATGCACCTATATGAATGAAAGAAAGAAAGAACCCAAGGAAGGCCTTAGTGTCCCACCAGGCGTGCCAAATGTTTCTATGCAAAATTGCTTTCTACATTCAAAGAAGAAATAAGAAACTAAAAGAAATGGTCAAAGCTAAAAGATACTTGATAAAGTCGTGCGCACCGAAATCAGACGTTGGAAGATTCTCCTCTTTGGCTATGGAGGAATGACACCTGAGAAGAAAAGAGACTGAAACACAGAAAAATGTTAGTCAAAGATATGGTGGGCTGTCAGGCGAACGCCCGATCCCAGAAATACGAAGACTTCCTAGAAGGATATCAACCCACTGATAATAAAAAAAGCAGAATATTGGACTAAAGTAGATATAATGAAAGATAAAATGACAGAAATAAGGGACAAAAAATAAAATGCATACCTGATAATGAAGTAAACTATTATGTACAGTCGCTGATGTCGGTCTTTGTAGTGCCGGTGTCGGTTAGGAAAGTGCCGACGTCGGTTAAAGTGCCGACGTCGGTCAGGGTAGTGATTGGCGTCGGTTAGGGAAAGTTCTAGACAGAATTTAGGCAAGTTGCAGAAGGTCTGGTAGAGTCGAGATGAGGTCTTGGTCAGGATCGAGACAGGGTCTGGGGGCTTTAGTCGAAGTAAGGTCAAGTTTGGACAGGGTCTGGGGGTTTTGGTCGAGTCTAGACAGAGTTATAGATTTGGATAGTGGGCAGAGATGTAAAGAAGGGACTCAGGGTTCAAGTCTACGGTCTGAAGATCTAGGGTGATAGAAATAGAAATAACAAACAAATAATAACCAGAAAGAAATAAAAACAAACAGAGGAAATACTTACCTGTCAGAAGATATGATAAAAGCCATGATTGAAGTCGTCGAAGCGTTGCCGTAAGTTGATCAAAGCGAATGCGGATTGGTCGAATGCTGGAGTTGGTTGATTGCTAGAGCTGATTGGTTGCAAGAGTCTGTGAATGTCAGAGTTTGGGATCGATTGATTGATTAGCCTTCGGGATTGATTGGCAGACGCTGATGAAGGCGAGGGACGGTTCAAGAGACGGTTCGAGAGACGGTTTGATAACCGATCGGGGAACCGATTGGGAACTGAATGATAACTGATAACGAGTAATGATAAGGTGACCGACGTCGGCGACGTCGGCCAGGTAACGACCATCGTCGGTAGATGCACAATGGGGATAGAGTCTAGCTTTAGCTCTGTGCTCATTTTTACATGCTGCCAGGGTCAAGGCTAGTGGGAAAAGTGGTCGACAAGGGTTAAATAGGTGAAGAAGAATAAAATGGGGAATGACCAGGGGAGTCGACATGATTTTGGTGTCTACACGACCAACTGGGTTACCCCACATGGTGGATGATAGGTTACCTTGAGTGACTAGATGGTAGTATGACTAGGTAGTGTAAGTTATGCCTTATGTGATAGATTTGTATATGATCACATGAAGGGAGATCATGTGGTATACTTTCACATATATTATTACTATTTGATCTAGTTGGTCAACTATGGTGATAAGGCTAGCTTGAGTGTGGATCATATGCCACCATACCTAATGGGTAGAGCCATAATCAGTAGTACACTTTCTAGAGAAGTTTGGACTCTTGTACCTAGTGGCCCCTTTATTAGTGCCTAAATTTTGGGCATGACATGTTAGAGATCTCAGGGGGAGGTGAGGAGGAGTATCGATTGAGAGACTCAAGATTAGGTCATGACATGTGAAACCATAGACTAGTCAAGTATGACATCAGGTAGCTAAAGGAGGAGAGGGAATGCATATGAATGCAAGGATATAGTAGGTACCACATAAGGTACCAAAGTAAGAGGATTATTGATCACATTATCCTCACCATAAATGACAATAGCTCTAACAAAAGAAAGCTTAGGTGAGGGTAGCAACATATGAGGACCTAGTAGTTGATTTAGGACATAACTAGTTGATAGAGGTAGTTCTTAGGAGAGGGTCATTATATACACATAATATTTTTAAATTTTATCAATTATTGATGCTTTACATCTTGTAAACCTATCAAGACTCAATCCCTCTAAGTGCATGCCCTAAGGGGTACATCAAGAAAGGCGTGGGTAGACCTTTGGTGCTTTGTAGGATTTTGTTGTCCCTTATTTCACATTATTACCAATCCAACTAGCTCCTAAACCCATTCCCTAAGCTATTAATCCTCCCTTACACACTCCTCCAGTCTCTTTCCTCTTTTCATCCTCTTTTTCTTGCCTTAATTCCCTTTTGGATAGTCGACTATACTAGGTTGACTAGGTCGACCCTGTATAATCTAGGGGTATTTTTCACTTTTTAGGTTTGTTAGCCTTTCATTTTCCCTAGCTCAGACCTAGTGAATTATCCCCAAAAACATACAAGGTTGATTGGGTCAAATTTGTATAGCTAATGTTTTAAAGAGTATTTAGGGAAAAATCCACCTATATATACAAGAATATTTCATCATTATTTTAATATGTAATTGAGAGTTATTATTTTCTCATACCTTTTTATAATCTACTCTTCCACCATTCTACTTGAGGATTCTTAGCTTAGGGTTTCTACTTAGATAATCTAGTCTTGTGGATAAGTCTTGGATGTTTTGGCCTTTGTTAATTATTATTAAAAACCACAACCACCTCTTGTGAATCACCTTTGGCTAAGAGAGAGATTGAGTCTTGATGGGCTCACATTCAGGTAAGCATATTCTAACTTTGTTCTCCTCTCTTTAGTAGATAGAAGTAGCATAAGTATTGGCTCAAATAATATTACTATTCATATTCCATGTATTAGGATTTTACTCATACTTATCTTAATTAAGATTCTCTTATATATTTTGTGATTGTTTTACTAACCCCTTTTTACTTTGCCACAAGCTTTGGTGTGCACTAGATTAGATTTACTTTCTTGTTATTAGATATAGAGTGAACATTAAACTTAAACCTAGGACTCTTTTAGGGTTATTGCATGATTGTGTTAGACTTAGGCTTTATAACCCTTCTTAACATGGTGTATTATGACAAGTAATCCCCTAATAAACTCTAGAAAATCTACATATTAGTCATTCTCTTGATTAACAAATGTATCCCCAATCAGAAGTGTAGGTATGCTCTATCTTCTCTGAGCCATGATTGATTTACAAACATGATGTATTTTTGATTTCATACAATCATGATGTGAACGAGTGGTGAATCTTATATTTTAATATTAGGGAGGTAATATATAGAGTATGTGCTTGGGAGATGAGCAGAAGGAGAGATAATGGTTTACAACACCAAGACTAGTGAGAAATGTTAAAATTTTAAGATTTGATATAAAATACTAGTAGCATGTGATTATAGTAAATAGATAGGTTTTGAGATATATATGTGATCTAATATCTATTAAGTATTGGTTTTATATATATGGTGATAGAGGAATTCAAATGGGGATACCTGGTTATGACTATGCACCATGACATTTTAGATAGGGTGCTAACACCAAATGACTCCACCATGATGGATGATCTTGTGGTACTATCTACCCTAGCCCAAACAGTTTAAATTAGACTAGTGGGTGAGTCCAAGATGTAGTTTTAGACATGAGGGGATGGATTAAAACCATCTATAGGGGTGGGAGTAGGAGAGGCATAGGCTTGGTAGGCCTTGGCTTAAGAGTGAGCAATACTTATTGCTACCATGGTTCCACTTAGACAAGTATAGGACCAAGTGGCCAATCTATAGGGATAGGTATCAGGATTGAGTCCTATACTACCTCATTATAGTGTACCATGTAGAGGGGATAGTCTTAGGCATCTATGGGTAGCATGGCTAGGCCATAGTAGTGGCATGATGGAGCCCAGTCATAGAGCTAGAGCTATGTATTTTGTACCTTGTATTATATAAAACACATTATATATATATATATATATATATATATATATATATATATATATATATATATATATATATATATATATATATTGACAGTTGGATTTTGATTTCATGATTTATATTGGGTTGTGGATGTTAATTCATGGATATATTTCTTTCTAGCACATTTATTTTGTTTTTTTATATATGCTATGGAAAATATATGTGGAATGTTTTCTTTTCTATAATTATGTGATATGCATGCATGGTTAAAAATAAAAAGGCAAAAATGACTAGGAAATGTATAATTAATCAAAAACAAATGTACTACACACTATATCATGATGGGAAATGTGTAATGACAAAAGGTGACCAAGTATAATAAACCAAATATTGTAAAAAGGACAACAAAATGTTTTTGAACCATGAAAAATATTTACACCAAATTAAAACAATTAAAATCACACTATATCACATTGAGAAGTATGAAAGTAAAGTAATAAAATGGAAAACACAAGAACACCAAATGGTATAAAAATAAAACAAGTAAGTCAATCAATCACACTAAATCACGTTGGGAAGTATAAAAGAGAAATAAAATTGGAAAATTGAACTTAAATTGATCACATTAATTCAAGCTGGGAAGTATGAAAAACTTAAGAAAAATGGTTGTATTCTTACATGCAATAAAAAAATAAGAAGATAAAAGTTAAGGATCAATAAAGTAAGTATAAAACATACTATATCAAGATGGAAATCATTTCAATGATGTGTAACTCATGATCAATCACAACTTATCTCAAATTTGACACATGTAATTTTATTGTGACTTGGGTATTGAAAATTTTTGTGAGGAAGGCCAGGTCCTATCCATGGTCTTACACTACAACTCACAAAGTGAACACCAATGAGGTGGAAATAATGGGCAAAATATGTTAAAGGGGGTGTTTAGAATGGTTATTTGGTAATTTGTGATCAAGGCCAAGTCCTATCCAAGGTCTTGCACTATAACTCACAAATGGAATCCTTATGGGGGAGTGATTAGTGAACAAAAGAATATTTCTCAAAGGAAAATATTAGGATTGTGAGAAATTAATGAGGGATTGTAAAAATCATAAATATGTGTCTTATGAGAAGAGCTTAGGAAATATGAGGCACACTAAGGACATAGAAAGACACTAACTGATTAATGACCATCAATATACATAGGAAACTTGTTCATAGTAAACATAAAGATGTATAAAGATTGACTCAAGTTATTTGTTTGAATAATAAAAAGTAAAATGAACCTGACTTCCCACAACATGTTCCCTATTCCTCAAGACCTCTTACATAGTCATCGATCTATTATGAAGCTAGGTACTTGTGTGAGAAAGTAGGTAGCACTAGAAGATTTTTTTTTTGTATTATTATTTTCCAATCTACTGGCCTACCACACCCCAAGGGATGTTGGCTCTATCATGAGGCAAACTATAGAGTTTGAGATTCAATTAGAAAAAGGAGATGTGCTTTGAATCACATCTTTTAGTGTGATTTGGACTTTTGTAATTTTTAATGTTGACTTTTATATCATTTCCTTTTGTTAAAATTATTTGGCTTTTAAATTTTTATGTCTTTTAATATTCCTTCATAAAAACTTGAAATGACCAATCATGAGAGTGATACACACAAATGAGATTTAAACTTTGGCTTAAAGGAATCTATGTATATAACGACATGACTAACTAAAACACTTAGGCTTACCTATGAACCAACATGTTATCTCAAGTTTCAACCATGTGTATGCTTAGTTTTTGAAAAGAAATAATGGGAATAAAGGGAGATCTAAGATGGCCCGGTAAAATGAGATTATAATGAGATGACTTATTTGCTAACTGATCACATGGTAAAGAAGGAATGACTAAGGGGAGCAAGGTTTGTATAACTAACTCACCATAATGATTATCCATGTTATAGAGATAAGGTATTAAATAATCATGAGAAATAAACAAGACTTCCATAAAAATAAATGAACTCATAAAGAGAAAAAACATGTAGTCATGAAAATAATCCATAAAAGAGCATAAGGAAATAAAATGATACCATAGAGATCTTGTAATGAAAAATATAAATAGCCATGTAAGATAGATAATAATTTGACATAATGCCAAATGATATAAAGTAGATAAATATATAATTGGAGCACATGTCCAATCCAAAATGAAAAACAAAGTGAAGGAACACCATGTTATTTCCATAAATACTAGTAAATTTATCCAAAAATATTGTCCATAACATCTGATAAATCTCTATGAAGATGGACTCTAATTACATCAAGGGTCTCATCAATCTTTAAAAAAAGATGGAAAAATACCTCTCATCAAATATCCTTGATAGAAAATGTAGGCATGCCTAAAGCATCATGCTCATGAGGTCCATTGTGCATGGGATACTTAGGAGAAGGAATAGGAGTGGAATCTAAGGTACAAGGAGTCTTCAATGGAGAAGGGACCATAGTTGAAGGAAGATCCATAGGGGAAGAAGTGGCCATAGGTGGGGGAACCACAGGGGAAGGAAGGGGAGCCTTATTACATGGATGACCTATGGGAGGAGGGATAATAGGCATAATAATGGTCATAAGGTGATCCTGGAGATGCAACTAGAAGATGTGGCAATGATGAGTGTGATGGGTACTGCATTGGTGCCATAAACAATAAACCTCCCCATATTTGGGAATATATTTAGGTAATAATTTTGGGGGAGGTATATCCTTGTCTATAAGCAAAGGAAGAGTAAGATGTAAGGTTTCTATATATTGTGGAATCTTATGACAATGAGTGGAGGAATGATTATCTATGTTGTGGAAGTAATACATATGCTTGTTAGTAGACTTTATGAGTGTACTAACAGAGGGAGTAGAAGTAAAAGCTAAGGAAGGCTAGTATAATTTATAATCTCTATTCTAATGATTGGAGAATGTATGAATGTCATAGTACAGCTAATGGACCCATTGGGTGGTCAAGGAATAAACTACAGTAAAGGAAGTAGGCCATCACCAAGGGGAGGTAAGGCTAGTGGAGAGACTAGATGAGGCTTGACTAAAAGAGAAATAAGATCAGAAGTAGGAGGAGACCTAGCTAAATGGAGAGTGGGAATAAGATCTAGATTAGGCTAAGTTGAGGGAGGATCAATATGCCCATAGGGTTAAAGGATGGTAGAAAGTATCTCAGGGGCAAGCTAGCCATAGGGATCTTAATATCTAGTGAAGCAATAAGGACCAATCATAGCATGATCCATAAACATGTTACTAGGAGGTTCTTCAAAAACTAAAGGTTTGTGTACCATCTCTACCTTATAAATAAGAGGAATGATGCTAAAATTAAGAACTATATAAGATGAAATGTGATAAGATAAATGTAAAAATTGAAACAAAGACTAATGATAATGAAGGATCTTAACATCTTGAGCCTGAATAAGACCTCCTAAAAATGGGTCATTTAAGGTATAACCATCATCATATTCAGGTGTATGAATATCAATTATGCAAGTAGGGATGACCTTTTCATCAAAAATGGTGTGATGAACATAGTGTCAAGTCTTAGTTAAGATTATGGGTGTATCATCACTATGTGGTTGATAAGAATGAAACTTTAGAGAAGGTGGAAGCTAGGAAATGAGATGAGGAGAGAGAACATACATTTTTATATTGATATTGATCTCATCAATCTCATCATCATTGAAATCTAATAGGTTAAGTGGTATATTCTTGATGAGTTCAAAGTGACCATGGTAATATCTTGTAGAGTTGGCAGGGAAATTAAAAAGTTGAGATTCTTGGAATGGAACACTCAACAAGGGTTAAAGGGTTGGCATTTTGAATATACCATAATATTGAAATTATTAAAAATTCTGAGGCCTAGTGTTGCCTTGAATCCTATAGATTTCACCATTATGAGGGAATGTGACATATTGGCAAGTATAAGAGTTTACATCTCTCATGCGATGAGTCCATGGCCTGTTAATCAAGATATTATAGGAGAGAGTAAAATTGAATATCATAACCTTCACTTGAAAAGTGATATGTGGGATGGTGATAGGGAACCACACATAACCTAATGGAAGCATTTGCCTTCAGTCATAGCCTTGACATGCACTATATGTGTACTTAATATTACATTTGAAGTATCCAAGGGTTTTAATGAAGTTGAGGGAGGCAACATAAGTAACTAAACCCTCATCAATCAAGGCACATTTGAATAGGATGTCACCAATTTAGACATTTATAAAAAGGGGAAGATCATTCACATGAAGCATAATCTCATATAGAATCATATAAGCAATGGGTATTTTGAGAGAGAGAAGTGTCCATTTTTTCATTAATGTGTATAGACATCTCTTCACACTATTATAAGATGCTATCTTCTGACACAGATAAGGTAGCCTCACATCTTACTAGGGGAGGATGAGGGATGTTCATTTCTAATAGGAGTTTCATAAGGAATTTATGATGACATGGAGAAGTCTTCATGATTTCAAGAAATGGAATTTGAGATGGGAGATTAGTAAGTTTCATGATAGGATCCCATTTACCATAACCCATTATTGGACTATTACATAGAGGTGAGTAATGTTGGAGGATTTACTCAAAAGCAGGAGTATAAGTGCATGTAAATTTATGTTGATAGGATGTGGGAGGTTTAATAGGGGACAATTTGGTTGATTATCATGAAAGGATGAGGTAGTTGATGTAGGTTTAATCTATGATAAAATTGAATAAATAGCATTAAAAGTTTGAATATCATTGGTGATGGGTAAAGAAGTTAGAGAAATTGTATAAATGGTATGAGAGGTTTTATCTAATGGAGGTATTGATATTTTTTCATAAAAATAGATGAGCTTCTATTACCCCAATTCTATTAAGGTGAGTTGGGAAATAATCTTGGATAACACAGAAAGTGTGAGATGATTGGTATGTATGGGTGGGATGAGAAACAATGAAGGCAACTAGCTTTTGCATATTACTCATGTTGACCATGTTCTCTTTGAGAGTTGGGTCTATCATATTGTCAATGTTATTGGTGGAAGGGGTAGGGTTATCATTATTATCTTGGTGATTTGGAAGAGGGCCTTTGTAAATGGCTAGATGAACATTAGCCTAGTTTAAAGCTTGATTTTTACTTTGTGTTTTGTGAGATTTGAAGGAAATGTCATAGGATTTTTGAAATTTATGAATGAGGTAATTATGGTAAATATTAGGACCAAGGAGTAAATTCATAGCTAAATTATGCAATTGCCTACAATTCTCATGAGAGTAACCCTAGTTAGCATGAAACTAATACAATTTATTGGGATAAAACCATGATTCCATGGGGTGAGTGGGATAAATCTCTCATGGAAGAAGCCTTGGTAGATGTTTTTGGATTTTTTATAAGGATAAAGGATTATAAACATTGATGTTGCTTGTTAGAGAAAGGTGAAGATTAGGGATGTGGTTTAGAGGGGAAGCTTATTCTAGAGTATGGTCAAGAGTAATAGATTGACTATTATGAATGGTATCAAAGAAATTAATGATGCAATTGTTAGTAGCATGATGATTTTATTTTTTATGATCATGCGAGTTCCCATAGGAAGTTGGGATGGTTCAAACTAATGCATGAGGAAATCTTGGTACTTGGCTTGGTTGATGGCCTCTTCCAAAGTTCATGGAGAGAGAGTTTGGACTTGATATTACAACTTAGGATAGAGAGCATTAGTGAATAGATGAAAGAGGTCATAATCTACCATGTTGTGTTCACACTTATTAGATAACATATTCCATAGTTTGATGAAATATTTTTTAGTTTCCATCTCAAGTTGCTTGTAATTAATAAAATGAGCTGAGGTATTTTCAAGGAGGTCACTAGTTTGAAACTCTTGTACTAGAACATTAACTAGATCTTCCAAACTAGTGATGGAATGAGATTTGAGTTGGTTATACTAATTTAAAGCATCTCTAGAGAAGGTTTTCACTACGATCTTGGTAGTAACAAATTTTTTCACTTGACCCAATTTTTGTATAGATTTCCAAATGTTTTTAAGTGTAAGGTAGGATTAATTGACCAATGATAGCTAATGATCAGGGTGACACCTCCGATATCTATGTTATTAATTTGAGGCATAAGAGGTTAATTTTTAATGTGAGATAATTTTGGTTGTGCACTCCTTATGAAACTTGTTGAGGGTGTTTTGTGAGATGAATAAGGTGATTTTGCATTTGCATTATCTGGTTGGCATTATTGGCTTGGAAAACATTTATTTAATTAAGAGTTTGTAATAAAATTTGATGGGTTTAAATGGTGTTATTCATAGTATGCAAAGCATTAATATTGGTATTAGTGGCATGGGTACCAAAGTGAGTAGTGGCATGGATGTTATTAGTAGATTGAAAGGTATTGTTAAAATAGGAAGCACTAGTGGCATGATTATCATGGGTTATGAAAGATGCATTAGTATAAATATTAGAAGAAGTACTAGTGGCATGATTACATGGGTAGAAAATGATGCACTAGTGGAGAAATTGAGAAGAGTAGGTCTTGGAAAAGGCCCACTAGATGTTGAACCTGCCATATTAGTAGAGATATTTGGCATGGAGGTTAAGAAAATAAATGAAGAATAGGTCATAGTATGAGAAGGGGACAAAAAAGAAGGGAGAGGTTGAGAAGCAAAGAAGTTATTGCCTTCATATCTATGTGAGAATATGCAAGAAGGTGAATGGGGTTATTTTTATTGACCACTTATCATAATATGATAAATATTAGAAGCATCTTTTCCTTAATGTTAAAGAAATTTAATAATTAAGAAAATCATTTCCATAGTATACTCTAATTTAGGCTGATCTTCTAAGGAGAGTAGAGGGTATCAAACTGAAGAGGAATGAGGAGTCCCATAATTTTTAGTGTAAGTGGCCACATACACATTACTTGCATCTAAAGTAGGATCGACAAATTATTTATGGGAAAACCTATTGGGATTGGTAAAGCTCATCATAGCTATTGAGTCTATATTGTATTCAAATAATAAGTTCATGATGGGAGAGAAAGGTTAATAAGGACAAAGATGAAGTAGAGATAAAGTTAGTAAATAGCATACAAAGTCATACACATCGACTATGATCTATAACCCAATATGAAGAGAAGAACACATAAGTCATTCAAGTTGATTCTATATTACAAATAGGGAGGTAAAATGGGTTGATAAGGATACACAGTCATACAGGTTGACTATGTACTGTTGGATAGAGAATTGAATAGGTGAATAAGAAGACACAGTCATATAGGTCAACTATGTACTACTAGCAAGAGGGAAAAAATAGTCTGTGAGAGACTGTATCAACTAGAATGATAGTGTTCTAAAATAGGATAATTTTTTTGAAGATAATTAAAGCAAGAATGAAAACAAAATCACAAACAATTAGATAAATGTGATTGATTCGATTGGGACACACAACACAAATCCTTGCACTAACGTTAGCCAATGCATGTTTTTGAAATAGACCATGCAATTATCAGATAACAATTAATCATCTAAAAAATTAAATGCTAACTAAGTGGTCACCCTAAGTGTTATTATATTATTAGAGAGTTTTGATTTTAATGTGATAGGAGAGTTCACTAAAATAGGGAACTAAAAAGACAATCTATGGATGGTTTCAAGATATTTGGGTTAAAAGAGATCTGTGTTGGCAATAATATTGGCTTGGTATTGGGGCCTACCCCCTCAATTCCCAATCTTGTAACAATAAAGGTGTTAGGTTATTTGCCAATATATACCATTAATCATGTATTTATACTTGGCTAGAAAACCAAGTTCACTTCCCCCTTGGTGATGAAATTCAAGTAGGTAGGCCTTGGGAAGATAAATGTTTAAAAACAAATTTCATGTTATGTGATTTGGTAGTATGTGAAAAAGATTAAAATAATATAACTAAAATGGTAATTTGAAAAACTACCTATTTAGGCTATATGAGTTACTCTAAGCATGCAAACAACTAAAAAGGAAATATGAATTAATTACTAGTAAATATTTGTTAATTACTTGATTAAGAATAAAATAGAGTTAGTTCAAGTGACAATGTATATAAATAGTATAGAAGAGAGTTGACTAATTCATTTTTGTTTTGTATAAGTAAGGTCTTTAAGAACATAGCCGAATAGGTTGACTATGTCGACCTAGTTAGCTACAAGGTTGTAGTTTTAAAGACTGTTAACTTGTGAAAATAGAACTGAAATAAATACTGAAATGACAAAGAGAGGAAAGAAAGTAACATTGGTGGGTTTTAAGATGATTAAGATTGAAAATTTTATGTTTTAATCCTTGAGTTGATGCTTTCAAATTCTACAAATTAGGTTGCCTATTTTGACCAAGTTCTACAAAACCCTGTATGTTGAAAAATAATAAGGAATAGGGTCGACCTATTTGATAGTGTTTGTTGACCTGTATGCTAGAAGAAAAAATTAGCAGACAAATTTGAATTATTTGATAGTGTATGCTAATCTAGAAATAAAGAATCACACTATGTTGACTTATTTAATCTAGTAACTTGTAGTTGATTAAGACCTACATAGATAAAACAAACTACTTTTGAAGTGATTATGTGTTAAAATTGTACATAAATTTTTTGAACTATATCGACTAGTTGATACAATATTAAAAATATGGAAAAATATAATAAAATGATAAAAATAATGGCATGAAAGAAAACCTAAAAGGGTTATATTCACATTGGATTCACTAGAATGTATGTAAATGGAAATGCAACTGATCTATAAATCAATCCTAGCTTGAAGAAGATAAATCATACTTACACTTCTAATTATTGATACATTAGATATTCAGGGTCACGACCAAGATGGATCCACTAGACCTAGACAATGGATCTCTTACCATAATAATATCACTAGGGAGGGTTCCAATGCCTATAATCAAACAAAACTATGCAATAACCCTAACTAGGTCCTATGTTTTCATATTCATTAAACTAATAACAAGTAAAGTAAAGTCTAATCTAGTGCTCACCAAATCTTATGGCATAAAGTGTGGGTAATAAACATCAAAAGTAAACATGAATAAGAGATATATACTCACATCAATGTATACAAAATCTAAATACATGGAAGAGAAGCATAAATGCATACTTATCTACTCTTATAAAGGAGAAACAAAGGTATGAATACTTACCTTTGAAGATGAACCCATCGAACCTGAATCTCTCCCTTGGCGAAGGTGATTTACAAGAAGTTGTTGTGGTATGTAAGCATGACAAGGATAAATTAGCTCTAGGATACACAACCTATCTATGCATCCAAAATAATTCTCCACAAGACACGATCCACATATCTAAAAAAAGTATGAAACCTTAAGCTATGATCCTCAAGTAGAATAGTGGATAAGTAGATGCACAATATATATCTCTTCTTCTTCTCTTCCTAAATAAATGATGAAATGAATTTGTATATATAGATAGATCTAACCCTAGTCCTTTTTGAAATTTTAGGCTGATAAGGTTGACCTAATCGACCTTGTATCATTATTGACAAAAGTAAATTAGGTCTAAATCTAGGTCATCCAGAGGCTGACCTAGACCTTAAATAAGTTTTATAAATTAGAGTACAAGGTTGATGGGGCTAATAGTGTAACGTAAACAATTAAAAAATATTTTATGCTAGGGAAGGGATAACTAAAGCAAAAAGTGACTAAAAGAGGATGCAAAGCTTAGGGTAATGTTTTCAAGAAATGGTTATGTAGATAATAAGTGGTATTATAGGGATAACAATCCTATGAAGCACCAATGGTCTACCCTCCCCTTTCCTAGTGAATTATGAGTATAATGGCATAAGCAAAAATGTTTTCACCATGACATTAATTATGTACTTGGGTTATACTCATAATGATTTATATCCTTCTACCAGATCAATTAGAGAATTCTATGGGACCTCCCAAAATGTTCTTAGTGAGATTTACCTACCATTATATGTTAGTCCCATACATATGGTTACTACTTTCTCAATTATTCCTTCCATAAGTAGCTTTGATATGTTATTGGGAAGACCTTGGATACACATTCTTCAAGTAGTACCTTATATAGTGGATGGGTGTGTAAAATACATTCATACCAATTGGGTAGTTAAAGTTTCCAAAATTCCATATGAGCATCCTCTTGAACAAAATAAACTTATACCCATACAAATAGTTATCAAGTCTACTAAGGCTCATTTATCATAAAATGGTAAGAAATAGAAAAATCCCCTTTACTAGGTGACCAGTACTTGAGAGACCATTAAATCAGAGACATATAGTGGATTCTAAGGAATCCCCATATTCTACTACACAACATGTCCATATATCTAGAGTACTTAAAATTGTACATATTTATGTTATACCAAATAAAAAAATAAGAACTTGATGATGGGTTCCAAGAACCCCTACTCTTTTTACTCCTTTTATTTCTTTATGACAACACAGTCATATTTTATATACATAGATCACCATTGAGACCATAGTGATAGATATTACACTTATACATACTCTCCCTATCATAACCAAGATATTACACTAGATCCACAATGGATAGATATCTATGAAAATCCATTGGATGACATCGTATGATTATATTTCCTCTTCAATAATTACAAAAATATCAAAAACATAAAAAATCCAAAACCACTTTTGGCACCTGCATGTTTTATTGGATCCTTGGAATCCATGTGTTACTTCCATATTGATGGATGAAATACTTAGTTAATCCTATATAAATATATGTGTCACATTTCTACTTAAGTGTGATATAGGTATACATAGATACATGATACATTCCTATTTTAGATGTTGGGCTTTCCATCTACTCATTTCATATGGACATTGGGAGAATCCACATCTTTTATCTTTATACACACATGTTATATGATTCGATGATCACTCTACATTATCATTTTGGTCTCACATATGTACTTACACATGCCTATTATCCATAAAAATATCTTACATAGGGTACTTCATATGTTATACACTTGACATAATTTTCCTAACACATTGGATCCATGGGCCACTATGACAGGTTTATGTTGGTTGATTATGTTTTAATTTATGCACTTGCTTGAGTGTATTGTATTCTTTTTTTTATCATTTTAATATGTTCCTTTGTTTGCAGCTCCTATGCCTATGTATGTTTTCATTGGCATTTACATTTACATATGTCATTATTAGTTGTATGAGAATTTTAATATGTCATTCTTACCTTTATGGACATTTGTTTAAGTCATTTGCCTTTGATTTTGTTGAATTTGAACATTCCACTTTGTTTGCAATATCCTTGGGCCATTTCCTTTTGACTTGATTTTGAGTGCTCTTATGTTTGTACTTATTTTTTTTGTTGAGCTTTTATTGTTACTATCTATATGTTGCCATGATCCTTATCATGCATCTTAGGAATTTATGTGATCAGATTTATTCTATGTGATTCAATGATATATCTACCTAGACATGTTCCTCTTGTATGCTAAATGGTTGCACTCATTTATTATACAATTGTCTTATCATTTTGAGGTGAGGCAACTAACAGTTCTTATATTTACCTCACCTCAAATGGGGGAATATTATTAGGGCATGTCATTGAGACAATATCTCCACACTTGGCACATTTTTCATATTTATTGGGGACATGATTTAGAAACTTTTTCTCCACACATTCACTATATGGTACTTATATCAATTTCTGGATTTAGTAGGGGTATGCTTTGGAATCATGTTGTCCACACTCATTCAATATGTGGTACTTATATCAGTTTTCAAATTTAGTGAGGACATATCATCTAGGTATGGATTCCATACCTATTAGTTTATAAATTTAGTGTGCACATGATTTGGAATCATGTTCCCTACAATCATCTATTATATGGTACTTATATCAATTTTTAGATTCAGTGGGGGCATGCTTTGGAAGCATGTTCTCCACACCTATTCAATATTCATCATTCCCAATTTATAGTGGGGGCATGCTCTGGAAACATGTCCTCCACATTGGTACTTATATTATTTTTTAGATTTCTCTAGTTTGTAGTGGGGGCATACTTTGGAAATATACCTCTATACTTAAATAATTATTCAAATTGGCCAAATCACACAGTTATATGATTCAAATTCATAGTTTTGGAAATATTATATACATTAGAACTATTTGTATACATAGTTTTAACATGAAACATATCTAAAGGGAATATGTTATGCAACATGTGCCTAGTATTGTAAAATCCAAATCAATTTTGTAGACACCTAAAAATGGCCATTAATGACCTCTAACTAGGCTTTTGACCAATTTCCATCTAAAGTGCAAAATTTGGCCTAAAAACACTAAAATACATTAAATGAGTTGAAATTGATATATTCAAGTGCTGATTTTGGCTAGAGTATCATTAGATAGGGCAGTGTAATTTATGGGCTAGCTAACTTTGATCAGATCATTTTTAGTCAAATTGCCACTTTTGCACGTCAATGACCTGGATTACTCTTTTCTATCAAATATCTTGCTTGAGACACATGTATTTATTATTTGGTGTTGGTAACATCCTAAATAGAATAATGGATTCAATGCATCTAACATTGACTTTTGATTTCAATCCAGTTAAATTTTGGACCAATAACAAAACATTTTGACCAATTTGATTAATTTATGCACCAAGAGCCAAAATTTGCACTAAAGTTGACTAATAATGTTTTAGGTTAGTTAAACCAAATTAGGGCCTTAAGTTAATATTCCATATAACTTGTTGAATAAATCTTTATTAAAAATTGATTTCTATTAACTACATCATCAAGTGACATCATCATATGGGGTGGCATCCTTAAGCCATAAATGCATAAATATCAAGATTATGGGTCTCCCATGCCTCATTAAGACCCTCCATGCCTATTCAATACCCATATATCCCAAATATTAATGGGTATTTTTTATAATTAATTTCATATTTGGATTTATTTATGTCCACACATCTCAATCTTGAGATGGATGGTCATGGTTGATCCTTAAATCATTTCAAAAGTCTATAAATAGGATAACTTGCCTATTGAATTTTAAGCTATTTTATGTAAAAATTATAATACCCAAATACATTCAAAAATAATTGCATCTTAGTGCTATAATTCCAAATTATTGAGCCAAGCCAAGCCAAGACAAAGCCAAAGGTACCAAGAGGAGATGAAGGTAGCCACACTCCATTGAAGAAGATCTCTTGAAGCACAAGCCAAACAAGCCAAAGGAGCCTTTTGGAGAAATAAAATATTTGGTAATAAATTGGTGTTTTGTGTTCATATTTCTTATTTTTTTCCATTTTTAGTTGTGTTCTCAAATGGCTTTCCCTCATTAAGCTCTCCCTAGTAACTAGGCCTAGAGATGTATGTTAGCTAGTGTGTTGGTTTTTCAATTTGATTATTTTTTCACCAAAAAGATACTAACACCTATCTTGAGTCAAATTAATAGTTCACATAATAGCATTCCTGGTGGTACCATATTTATGAGAGCACTACCCACAAACTTTTTTGTATTTCATAGTTTTAATTCTCTTTTTTGTTGTTTTTGCTTTGAGTAAAAATGGACAATAAAGAATTAATAAATTTTTATTTACTTAATATTTTTGTATATATTTTATAATTAATATATATAAATATTTAATTGATATTATCTAAGAGTTTCACAAAACAATTCTTCACATTTTAGAAGTTATAGCTATTTTAGTGACTGTCACTTTCTATTTTTTATTTTTTGGTAAAAATGGTTAGAATAGAGTTGATAACTTTTTTTTATTGACTTTTTGGACTTAAATTTTTTTAGAGATGTGAATCATATATTTATTGACAACCTATAATTTTTTTTTATCAAACTAATCTATATTTTAAAATTTATGTTAAAAATACTAAATGTAGGTTTTTATATTTTATATGCAAGCTTTTATGTGTTGTGTTATATTTTATTTTTAGCCTTCTAATTTTTTATTTGTAGGTGTTAATAGATTTAATATTATTATTTTTTAATATTTTATTTATATTTTTGTTAACATTATCTAGCCTAACATATTTATTTTTGGGGTGATGCCTTAAGGGTAGACAGGTAATTAACAGACTTGGAATTTGTTAAAGCATGTTATTAAGACATCTTTGACATGATTTTAAAATGAATTAGAAATCTTTTTTTTGGTCCTTAATGAAACATTTATTTTCTTAAGTGAATGTTTTGATAATTTAGGCTTTCAAAGTTACAACTTAATACTAAGGGGTCAAAAGAACACCACCACACCTTTCAATTTGGGGTTTAAAAATGAACTCATATTTCAAAGCTTTTGTGTTAACTACTTGTTTCAATTAGCACTTTATTTTCAAAAAATACAAGGATGTTGCATGTATGCTCTTCCAATTTTCCCCTTTATGGAACCCTTTGAATTAAAATCATTTTTCTTATTTTCAAATTTCCTAGTCCAAGGCATAGAAAGAATGTCATCTAAAGTACTCCCCAAAAACTTGTAAAAGTATTGGGTGACCTTGACAATGACCCTAAATTCTTTTTATTTTATGATTTCTTTATTTCATGTAAAATTGTCTTATGAGGGGGACACCATTACCTCCTATGAGTTGTTTAGGGAAGATTTGATTGGGGTTTCACCTCTCAGCACTGACTTCATTTGGCTCTATATTAGAGTTGCACATGGGACGTAGTGGCACTTTGGACATCACACTACACTGAGCGAACAACAAGATGTAGTGGTTTTAAAAAAGACTAGACCTTTTTGCAATAATCCAAGTGATACAGACCCAAAATGCATGCTTTTATTTTGCATTTTTTGATGTGAAAGTCATTTTATAATTGATTCCCCTAAAACATTTTAAAACTTGTAGATCTTAGACAAATTCTCACTTACCACAGAATTATTTTTGGTGCAAGGTGTGCCTCAAGGTCCATGTCATAGCACTATAATTTGAGAGAAAGGGGGTGTAAAAAACCTACTATATAATGTGCAATTACTTTTGGATGAACATTTAAAATCCTCTCAAATGACATATATTGATGGATTCAAACAATACCAAGCAACATTGTTAGTTTAGGATCTAAGAGTGATTAATTAGTTGTTTTTGTCCTAGATTAAAGTCTTGTTTAGAGTCAAAACTTGGTGTAAACAAATGATACAAACCAAAACACATGGTCCTAATTTTCTTTTGAACAAAGAGGCGTTATGCTACCCATGTGAAATCATCAATTTGCCTTATTCAAAGTTCATCAAAACTTAGAGTCATATCATCTACTTTGGCACAATTATGCTGCCCAATTGAGTCTAGACCTTTGCCAAAGTTGTTTAAGTCCTTGATTTATAATCTAAATTTGAAATTTCACCTTTATAAGTTCATAGGATTGATGTGTTAAGTGGGTTCACCATTTTCACTAAACGTGAGGGAACTTAGGTTCAATTTCCAATATGGGTTGAAGGTCGTTTAAGACTCATGATCATTATCACCACTTGATAGACTTAAGTCATTTTGTGCTAAACACTTACACTTTGAGTCTATGCACCACAACCATTTGAGTCAAGAAAGGTAGTGTTATGCTCTCAAATTTGAGAGAAATTATCTTTGCCTTAGAGAGTTTTTAAAACAAGCATTTTGTCACATATTTTGGGTAGTCTCGCATTGTTACACTTCTCAAAACATTTCAGATATTATTTCATAGGCTCTCTTGCATAGAGTTCAAATTTGTTTCTACATTTTCAAACCAATTGAAGTATACTTTTGTGAACCTTTGTCCAACATAGTTACATCATTCACTTTTATCTAGCTTATTTGTCAAAATAACCAAGTTTCATACCATTATTTTTGAGAAAATAAACTATCTCTAAAGTGCCTTTTGTTTCATACTTTATACCTATTTGATCAAGCCCATGTCCTAAAATAAAATGCCTAGTGTTTGTTTTAAGTTTTTCAAATTCGTTAGATTAAAATTTTCATCTATTTTAAAGTCTAAATTTTGACACCTTTTGGCTAAGAGTCCTTGCACATGCCTTGTTTGAGCCTAGCTTTTGATGCCGCATTTTGGCCAAAAGACCTAGTTACTTTTGATTTTCTAGATTACATTGATTTGAAACACTTCAACCTTATCATTTTGGATTTCAATTTTTAGTTCATTTACTTAATAGTTTTATGTAAAATGTGTAACATTAGACATTTAACATTTGCTTGTGTTATCATAAATCTTTGCATAAACCTTTTGATCCTTTTGATGAATCTGGACCAAGTTGGAACATCATCTTTTAGATAGTGTCTTTTTAGAGTTTGAAGACATCCCTTTGTCATAAAGCATTGACTATGGATCCCAATATGTATTCCTACACTCATAGTGGACTCATGTATAATATGGGGATTAGTAATGTGGTTATGTAAGAAGAAATGGTGCAAGACCCCTACATAGATAATATTGCTTAGTCCCTCTTATAATAAGAAATTAAGGGCACAAATCCAATATCTATTGGGTAAATATTTGGTTAGTACACCACCTTACTTAGAATAAGACCAAGAACAAACCACACAATACCTAGCTACAATACCCACAATTGACAAACCAGTTCTTCAACAGTCATGCTCTAATAATATGCCTTCTACATATGATCCATTTTTTTTTAGCATCATTTATTGGAGATCAAAGATTATTTTTTTTTAGAGCCATAGAGGTAGGGGCCAAGTTTCCAATAGACTTCCCTCATGAGAATTTACCAAGCCTAGTAAGAATGCCCCACAACATAGTTTATGATCAACATGATTCTTCTAGTAATCCTTTGGATCTAGTCCAAACAACATACCAGGACCCTAATATGTTTGATAGAGGAAAAAACCTCATGGAAGACCACTTTAACCAAATGAAAATGGCATATCAAACCTACCTGAATCTAGCATGTAATTTCAATCAGATGACCATGGTGAGAAAACCTCTTATTGACTTAGTTCCTTCAACAAGAGTTTTGATAAAGTTAACTGGTCAAGACAATCATATTTTAGACCCATTCATGCAAAACACTTCAGTAGACAACTTGATACATATGCCCATTATTGAAGAAGTGTCTTTTGCTTCTACGTAGAATAATGAGCAAAATATAGTAGACAATGTGCAAGCAACATCTAATCTAAATCAAAGTGGTACTAATGCACAAATAACTAGTCAACAACATGTGCCTATAGTTAATACCATGAGTGGACCATCATACTAGGTAGTAGGAGTTTATACATCCCAAACTCAATAAGGTGTTTCATCAATCATGCAACCAATAGGATTAGGTAGTCAAACAACACCCAATGTCACACCTTAACAATAGAATGCGATGAATCCTACTCCTCAACAAGGGATGAGTATTATTTCACAACAATAGGCACAATATAATGTACCAACATAACAAAGGTTAAATATATTTCCACCTCAACAACAAACAACTAATGTTCCACCTTGTCTATTAGTGACAAATACATCTCTTCAATTGTAGACCAATGTACCAATCTAAAACCAAATGATGACTAGCCAACAATGTGTAAATATTGGTCAATGATAAATGTTGAATCTTATACATGTGTTTCCTTCCCAATAAGGATTCATGCAACAAAGAGGCTCCCGTGTTTCTCAAGTACCTACTAGACAACAATCAGTTTAAAATGTGCCACAAGTTTAGAGACAGGGTCTTGGTCCCCATGTTTCCACTCAACAACAAGGTTTGATTAGTCGACAACATGTCCCTTTTCAACCATAAAAGGCATAGTATAGCTATATCCCTCCATTCTAACCATAAAATCCTCTAAGTTAAACCTTCATAGCCAACCCAAACCAAAATATTACACAACCAAATGTGTAATTTCAAGTACATCCTAATCCACATATGCATATTCTTGGTCCATTTCCCAGACAAACCAATATAACTCAATAGATATCTCCATCATACCCTGGTCAAAGTGTCCCACTTGTGACCTCCCAACCATCTACCCAAACTAATATTCTCCCTCAAACCAATGTTCCTTCCAATTTCTTATCCCAAGAATTGTAATAGATAAAGGATGCAATTACTACCATTCAGGCTAGGAAATAGACTAAAATTTTTAAGTTAGATGATGTGTGTTCTTATCCATTCAACATAGATTAATTATAGATACCATTTCCTACAAGTTACAAACCACTAAAATTCAACAAATATAGAGGGAAAGGTGACCCTAAGGCCCATTTAAATGAGTTCTTTGTTGCATGTCAACTAGTGGCATACAAAAATATATACCTTTTGTTATTGTTTCCAAGGAACTTAGATGGACAAGCCTTAGAGTGGTTTTTATATTTTCCCAATAATTTAGTAATAGATTTTGTTGATCTTTCTGATAAGTTTTTGTAACACTTTTCCTATAATCTTAAACATGAAATTTCATTGGTTGACTTAACACAAGCAAAATAAAAGGATGGTGAGAGTTTTTCAAGTTATCTACAATGATGGAGAGCCCTTGTAAGCTGATTCACCCACATTTTATTAGATAAATAATTATTCATTATGTTTACTAAAAATTTTCATAGTGAGATAGCTTATCATCTAGAACTATAATGTGCACATACTTTCAAGGAGATCATCAAAAAAGACTTGTTAATTGAGTGAGCCCTTATTAATAAAGGGATCACCAATCTTACATCAACTAATCATAATCAAGGTACCAATTAGGGAAGTGGCCAAAACCAACATCCAATCTAAGTGCAAACATCATAACTAGCACAGGCCAATAACCAAGATAGACCAAAGTAATTTAACTGCAATAAGAATGTTGTGGGTAATGGATTAATCAAGTCACATCATGTCCAAATAGTGTAAACATCATCTACACCACCTTTTTAGCTTACTCTTACTCAAAAACCTCTCCATCCAATGCCACAAGCACAACAACCAAGACCCACACAACAAATGCAATAACCTTTACCATCACAAACCCCTCCTCTAAGGATAATTGTACCTACACATCATGTCTTTAGTAATGTAGGAGAGCCTATTGAGTCTATATTTCACAAAATTATCATTGTTAATTTGATTAGTTAGCCTATACCAAAGCATTATCCACAAGGAATTCCTTATCCTAATTGGTAACATGAAAATGAATTATATGGATATCATCAGGTCAATGGGCATAATCTATAAAGATGTGTGCAAATCAAGTATTTGATTGAGAATATGTTAGATAATAGGGAGATAACATTGGATAATGGTGCTTCCACTTCTAATCAAACTCTTGGGATTTATTAAAACCCCTTTTTCAACATAACACATAGCAGTAGCATAACAATCATCAATAACAACAACACTAATTAGTGCAACAACAAAATCAATAGTATCAAAATTAAATGCTAAACTAGTAAAATTGACAACAAAACCCAAAACATCATAATAGTAGACAAAACCAAGGTCAAAATGATAAAAACCAACAAACCTACCATGCAGTTTCACATGACTACAATAGGGTTGTAGGTCATATTGTATGGGGCAGCATTAATACCATCTCTATTAATACTAGATTGAGCACTAATCAATCTAGACCATTGCTAAACAATACCACTCAACCAAATTACATGGATAATCCTTCTTTAACCTGAGAGTGCATATAGGCCAACCAACAAATGAAGACTCCCACTTTTAGACCATATATTGATAACTCACCCTTGCCATGTGACTATAAACAAGTACACTAACAACTGGGACTTGTCCTATCTAGTCCCACACCATTCCTAGAATTCGTTAGGAATTATGGTCTAACATCTAATCTTGATTATACAATCACAACTTAGGTCAAAGATTACTATCCCATGTCCATAACCATCTACCACTTTGCCTATTATCTAGCCAACCATTCAACCTTAGAATAAACCATTCACCATTGATCAAGATAAGAAGTTTGATATTGTGGAACAATTGCATAAGATACCAACATAAATTTCTATTTTAGATTTGTTATGAATTTCAACAATACACAAGAACATTTTGAATGAGTTTTTAACCCAATCCACTATTGTCAGTGACATGTTCCCTGATAGATTTCAAGCTTTGGTTAGACACCTAGATCTAGCCCAATAAGTCACATTCAACTAAAGTGATATGTATTCCCTTGGCCTATGCCATAATAATCCATTGTACATAAAATTTTATATAAAGTGGTATAAATTAAAATGTGTCATTATAGACAATGGATCAAGCCTCAACATAGTGCCTCTAAAGCTCATCAAGCTTCTTGGGTACACAATGGTAGATCTCAAGCCATAAATGATAACTATCAAAGCCTATGATAATTAGGGAAGAGAATCAAAAGGAACCATTAGCTTACTAGTTATCATTGGGCCTTTAACCCATGATACACTTTGCCATGTGCTTGATCTTAAGTTGTCATATAATATGCTTCTAGGTAACCCTTGGTTACATGAGATTCATGTAGTCCCATCAACACTGCACCAATGTATCAAGTTATCCCACTCAAGGATGGAAGTGAATATTCTAAGATATTTACACCCATATGAACACTACAAACACCCTAAGGCTAAGTTTTAAAGTTACAATTACTAATACATCATGAATCCAAGTTTTAAGAAGGATAAAAGAAAGGCCATACTTATTGATCCTCCAGAGGATAATTGCATAGATCTTAATACCTTGGATTCCCTTTCCCACATGCCACCTCTTAAATCTTCTAATCATTTTACCATTTTAGATAATGGCCTAGGGGAGTATGTGATGCATGATACCTTCCATATTTCCAATCTTCCTCAGAATCCAAAGACCTTTAAGTGACATAAAAATACCCCACACATACATTGGCAATGAAAAGGTAAAGATAAACTTCATAATCTAGGACTAGTCACATTCATATAAACATTTGGCCAAGAACAAGACACTCTTGAAGGAGATGAATCATGGTTATATAATGACAAATTGGTTGATTGTTATAAGAGCACCAAGTATCCTATTCCCAATAGGATCATAGAACATCAAGATTATGAAGGAAGAGGCCTTAAACCAAATCAACAAGGAACCATTGAGCCAATTTCCATGACTAAGTAGAAAAGACCTTATGGACTTAGATTTAAACCTCCTAAGGGTGACCCCACATATCTTATTTGAGTTCCATCACCAATGGCTAGGGATGATGATGTTGACAACAAAACAGAGTCTGATCATAGCCTCACCTTTGATGACCTAGCTAAGACTAACCTATTCAATAATAATGTCATTTGTACCCTTACCCTAGTCATTCATCACAACCCATTGCCATTATACTATCCCCACCTAATAGATTGGGACCAACAAGAATCCAGTTTGTCAATTGATTAGTTTCATAATGATGAGGCATTCTATGACTTTTTAGGCCTTAGAGACAACATTCCATTGGGAGATCGTAAATCAAGATTCTAAATTACATTGGATCCTAAAGCCTATTTTGGAGAGCACGTGAACACCCTTAGCCAAAAATAAATAAATAAAAAATTAAGGTTCCTAAGTGAAAACTTCTTTGAGACACTTTTTGGCCAGGGAAAAAGTAAAGATAAAGGATATTCTAGTGGTGAAAACCTATTTCAGGTGCCATTAGATGGGGGTGTTCATTATTCTTTGAATTTAGACTAGGAGAGCACCAATGATAAACTTACCTATGGATCTGAGTTTAGTTTTGTGTAACAATAAGTATTTGATCAAATTCTTCAATAATTTCTGACTATTTTTGTCACATGGCTAGATCTCCCATTGGGGGACTTGAATTCATTCATAGAAGGACCCTAATTTTTCCTAATAGATGTTGAAGAGCTAGTCCTAATAGAGGACCTTGATATAGTCTAACAATTCAAGTCTTTGCCTACTATTCTAGATGATGGTTTGACCCTTCTAGTCAAAGACACAATAGAGGTAAACATCAAGACTTCATCAAACCCAAAATGTATAAAATTAGGCATATCCCTCACTAAGGAGGAATGCGAAGGCTTTATAGCTCTGTTGAGAGAATTTGTAGATATATTTTCATGGGCTTATTCTGACATGCCAGGTTTGGACCCCACCTTAGTTCTACCCAACCTTGTGGTCAATCTTGATGTCAAATCAATGAAACAAAAGTTACATAATATGCATCTTCACATTTCTATCTTGGTAAAGAGAGAGTTGTAAAAAATCTTATAAGCAGGATATATCTAGTCCATTAACTACTCAAAATCGATATCTAATATTGTATTTATTAGAAAAACCCTAAAGGAATTAGAATCTATACTAATTTTTGAGACATAAACAAGGCTTGTCCTAAGGATGACTTTCCATTGCCTAATATTGACATGATCATCGACTCCATGATAGGTTATGAAATGCTTTCACTCATGGATGGCTTTTTAGGATACAACTAGATTAGAATAACACTAGAAGACCAACATAAAATAGCATTCACCACTCCATGTAGAGCATTTTATTATCAAGTAATTCCATTTGGTCCTAAGAATGTTGGTGTTACATATAAAATGGCCATGCCTATCATATTCCATGATATGATGCATGATATTATTGAAGACTATTTCAATGACATATTAATAAAATCCAAAACTAGGGTCGACCATCCATTAGTGCTATGTAAGATATTTAAAAGATTTTGGGAGTATAAAGTCAGACTCAATCTAAAGAAATGTGTGTTTAGAGTAACCTCAAGAAGTTTACTTGGATTCATTGTGTCTTGTATGGGAATTGAAGTCGATCTGGCCAAAGTCCATGCTATAATCGAGATGCCACCACCAACCAATTTGAAAAAACTCTATAGTTTGTAGGGAAAGATCCAATCAATCTAATGATTCATCTCTCAATTAGTAGAAAAGTGTCATCCATTTACATATCTTCTAAAAAAGGGAGTTGCATTTCATTAGGATGACCACTGCCAAACAACTTTTTAAAAACTCAAGGACTATCTAGTTAATCCACCTATTTTGTTACTTCTTATGCTAGGAAGGTAATTCTTGTTGTATTTATCAGTGACTAATAATTCCTTGGGGGAACTTTTGTCTCAACTTGATAACAACGAAAAAGAGCATGTAGTATACTACTTAAGCCATACCTTAGTCACATATGAACACAACTATGCACCTATTGAAAAAGCTTGTCTAGCCATGGTCTTCATAGCTCAAAAAATGTGCCATTACATGTTAAATAATAAGACCATGGTCATTTCAAAAGTATATCCACTCAAGTATCTATTATCTAAAATAGCTTTACATGGTAGAATGGCCAAATGGATCATGCTTCTTAGTGAGTTTGACATAGATTATACCAATCAAAAGGCAATCAAAGGATAGGTCCTTATAGATCAACTTGTTGAAGCACCCCTTGTAGACACAAAGACATTCACATTTCATTTTATTTATGAATCCATAATGACCATCATTGACACACCTCTTGAGGAGCAACACTGGAAGCTATATTTTGATGGTTCATTTAGTGCACATAGATCAGGGGCAAGCCTCTTATTTATTACACCATAGGGGGATCTAATCCCTAAATTATTTAGAATCATTTTTCCTTGTACAAATAACATGGCCAAGTATGAAGCACTTGTCATAGGAATTCAATAGGCAATACACTAGAACATATCTCATCTCTAAGTTTATGGTGATTCTTAGTTAATCATCAATCAGGTCACAAACCATTTCCAAACCAAAGATGACAAGTTGGTTCCATATAAGGCTATGGTCGATACCCTAAAACAATAAATTACAAATATTTTATTTGAGCATATACCAAGGGCTAGTAATAGAATTATAGATTCCATGGCTACTATTAGCTCTCTAATTTGATAAATAGACTAAGCTAGAGAATATCAGTTCCTTGTTGATAATTTATTCGCACTAGCTCTTGAAACTTCAACCATTGCAATGATTTATGATATTGTTCATCCTAATTCTATCTGATACTAAGACCTTTACAACTACCTTCATGACCAATTTCTACCACCTAACCTATCTCAAAAATAAACCAAAGCCTTTATTCATCATTCCACTCATTATACTCTACTTGGATCCACCCTTTACCATCATAGTTTTGATAGAAATCTACTTCATTGTTTAACTTTGGTAGAGTCTATACTAACATTAAGAGAAGTTCATGAAAGAGTATGTGGAGCCCATTATAGCAAGTGGTCCTATCCAAAAATCTCTTGTGTTCTAGTTATTATTGGCTCATAATGGATGTAGATATAGCTATATATGTAACAAAGTGTGACAAATGTCAATGACATGCTAATCTGATTCATGCCCTAGCACAAACTCTAAAATTGATGTTGACACCATGGCCATTTACTATATAGGGACTTGACCTCATTGGAAAAATCAATCCCACTTCATCTAATGGCCATAAACATACCCTTACCACCACCGAATATTTCACTAAGTGGGTTGAAGATATACCCCTCACTTACATGACTGAAAAGCAAATTTACAAGCTCACCTTCAACCATCTAATTTACCACTATGGTATCCCCTCTAACATTATATTTGATAATGGAGGATCATTTAAGAACAAGGATGTTGACAAGCTATGTACCAAATACAACATCACACAACATTTTTCTATGGCATATTACCCTTAAGGTAATGGCTAGGTCAAAGCATCAAACAAAACCATTGTCAATATTCTCAAATAGATTGTCAATGATGTTAGTCATGATTGGCACCTATACATATTTCCTACCCTTTGGGCATATTATACCAATCTTCTTAGCCCCATAAGAGCCATTCCATATTCACTTATTTATGGTATTAAAGCCATCCTTCCTATTGACGTCAAATTACCTTCACTATGCATATATTTCAAGCATGTCTTAGATGATCATGACTATCAAATAGCTCATCGATAGGAGCTAGACCTGTTTGATGAAAAATGCATAGCTACGCTCAATAATCTTCAAGAATATTAGAATTGACTCAAAGGCCACTAAAATTAGCATGTCAAGTATAAAACATTTAAACTTGGTGATCTTGTTCTTAAGGAAAACTAAAAGGATACCATGGTTGAGAAGAATAATAAAGGTAAATTCAAACCAAATTAGATAGGACCTTTCATCATTACTATAGATTATGGATCAAGAGCATATAGGCTTGCCACACCAGATAGAGATGAACTTCCTAAGCTGATGAATATTATTCACCTCAAGTAGTACTATGCTTGAGTGCTAAGGTGTATTATTTGTAAGGACCATTTTAGTGATGTCATTTTATCACTATTTTTATTTATACAAATATCATTCTTATCCATCCTCTTAATCGTATATGCTTTAAATTTATGATATATCGACCAAACGTGTTCTAAAGCCTAGCCCATTTAACCTTGGTTTTTTCCATTTGTTACACATTTTTAGCACTAAGAAATTTGATTAGTTTCATCAGTTGTTTCAAGTACTTCAGATAGAGATCATATTTTTGAGCAGTATGATAGAAGTTTTGATAGTTGCATCCTTTATTTTTTATTCTTTTCTTATCACCAGTCTTATTACTAATTATAGCCACCTTTGGAAAAATTAGTACCATTGATCCATACCATTGTGTCCTAGTTATAACCACCTATAGGAAAACTAGGGGAAATATTTGTTTATTGAGGCTTGACATACCAACTTTCCACTTCCTATGCCATATTATGCCTTTTTACGAACTATGTCTATTTTATTTGAATTCACTGCTACACTAGTCAAATTCCTCCATTGTAGGGTATAACTACAGTGACTTGAGGTCCTACTCTGGGACTATGTAGATATCACTTAATACTTGTTGAGGTCAGCTTAGTCACCTTTTTCACCACACTCTCACCATTTTTTGAGCATCCTAATTTTGAATGCTCTCATCATTTTCTGATCAACCTAAGTTTAAACACTCTCATCATTCTATGAACTTAAACCATTTAGTGTCTCATCATTCTTGATCGAGTTGAGATACTTCAAAAATTCCAAAAACATTTGTAAAATCATTAGAAAAACAAAAAACACTAACCACTTATTTGCCTTAAGGATTATGGGAGCCCTTACTAAGTTGTAAGCAAAATCACTTGTTTCTTAGTTTCCCCATCCTTTTTGGCCTTTTGCTCTCACACACTTTCAATTTTATAAGAACATTCCTATTATTGTATCACATCTATTATTTTTGTTTTCATTAGTTATCACATTCTTCTCATTCCTTGGGAGAACTAAATTTGGCCTACAAAATTTTATTGGATATTACATCCATGAAACTCTGTAGGCAACATCCACTTTCCTAGTGCATATGGAGACAACTCGACCACCCCCTTCTTTTTATTATATTCCCACATTTTATTCATTTGTTAAGTTGTCACCTATTTTCTAGGTGAAATGTTCATATGATTTACATTATTTGTTTATTTGTCTCTGCTTATTTTATTTGTTTGCTTTTAGCACTATTTCCTTGATTTGGTTTGTGTGTTCATTATGTGATTCCTTATCCACACTTATACTCGAATCCATCCATATTAATATGTTTAAATAGTCATCATGGTTTTTATCAATAGTGCATTATTTTTTATTGAATATTGGATTAAGGGAGTCAATCCTCATGCATATTTAGATCCAATCCTCATGATGTTATACCATGATGCCTACCAACATGTGATACAACAAACCTCATCTTTAAAAAGTCTATTTAGCAATGGTGACATCAACATCTCTTCGACACTGACATCCTAATTCAATCCCAATCATATCCCAAGTAGATTAATTAACCATGAAAGAATTTCAACCTTTATTAGTTTGGACAAACATCTCCCTACTAGTAGGTTGTTTCAATTCATCATTACCCTATGTGTTAAGTTATCATCATCTTTGACCAATTTTATCATGTTTGTCATGATTGGGGTCTAATAATTATAACCGCCTATGGGAAAATCATTGTACACCATTCCACCTACATTTCTCAATGATTATAAGTACCTTTGGACAAATCATTGTGTTCTCACCACTTTACTTTTTCTACCCATACAGGGGCACGTTTTTATCTTGTTTGTCTATCCTAACTGGGGCAGCTCTATCTTCTCAATGATTATAACCACCTTTGGGCAAATCATTGTGATATCATAACACATTGCCACTATCAGGGTACAATGCTTATAACCACCTTTGGGCAAACCATTATACACCATCCCATTACATTCTCAGTGATTTTGACTACTTTTCAAAATCATTGTGTTTTTACCCCATCATCTTTCCTTTCTTTGGTCTGCCCATTTCACTTCTTATTGAGGGACCATTTATCAACCTACTTATGTTAACCATTCCCTCTAAGGGGCATCATAACATTAGTTTATCATCATTATAGTTGTAGTCATATATGACCTTTTCATTATTTTAGAAGATGTTACTATGCTTATAGCTTGCAATACCTTCCTAAATAGGGGCAAACTGTAGACACCACCAATGACCTCCAACCAGATTTTGGCCAATTTCCACCTAAAGTGCAAAATTTGGCTTAAAAACACTAAAATGAGTTAAATGAGTTAAAATTGATATATTCAAATGCCTATTTTGGCTATAATATCATTAAATAGGGTAGTTAAATTTGTGGGCCAACTAACTTTAATTAGATCATTTCGAGTCAAATTGCCAAATTTGCACCTAGGTGCCTTGGATTGCTCTTTTATATCAAATCTCTTGCATGAGATACACGCCTTTTTTATTTGGTGTTTATAACATCCTAAATGGGATAACAGATCCAAATAATCTAACATTGACTTCCAATTCTAATCTAGTCAAATTTTAGACCAATAACAAAACATTTTGACCAATTTGATTAATTTGTACACCAAGAGCCAAAATTTGCACTAAAGTTGACTAATCATGTTTAGGCTAATTAAACAAAATTAGGGCCTTAAGTTAATTTTACATGGAAAATTTTGAACAAATCTTTATTGGAAATTAATTTTTATTAAATGTACCATCAGGTGACATCATCATATGGGGTGACATCCATAAGCCATAAATGCATAAAATATCAAGATTATGTGTCTCCCATGCCTCATTAAGACCCTCCATGCCTATTCAATACCCCTCTATCCAAAATATTAATGGGGATATTTTTATAACGAATTTCATATTTGGTTTTATTCATGGCCACACATCTCAATCTTGAGATAGACGGTCATGGTTGATCCTCAAACCATTCCAAAAATCTATAAATAGGAGGCCTTGCATATTGAATTTTAAGCTCTTTTATGGAAAACTTATAATTCCCAAATGTATTAAAAAATCATTTCATCTTATTATTATAATGCTAATTTTTGAGCCAGGTCAAGCCAAGCCAAAGCCAAAGGTGCCAAGAGGAGATGAAGGTAGCCACACTCCATTGAAGAAGATCTCTTGAAGCACAAGCCAAGCAAGCCAAAGAGGGAGCCTTTTAGAGAAATCAAGGATTTGGTAATAAATTGGTGTTTTGTGTTCATATTTATTATTTCTTTCCATTTTTGGTTGTGTTCTCAAATGGCTTTCCCTCACTAAACTCTCCCTAGTAAATAGGCCTAGAGATGTATGCTAGCTAGTGTGCTAGTTTTTTAATTTGATTTCATTTTGTCACTAACAAGATACTAACACCTCTCTTGAGTCAAATTCTTAGTTCAAAAATTTTATATTTTAAAACTCTTTTATGGAATATTACCATAACATAGACTTTTTTATACTAATAGTCCATAGAATTTTATGGACTTTATTGATCCAATCTATTATTGTAGCTGGTTGACATTTTGGTATGGTTAAGGTGATAAAATCACTCAATATTTCAAAGTTTTTAGGTTGGACTTAATCATCCATCCTCACTATGTTATAAGTATCAGTGGGTTGCATGGTTCAGTTAACCTCAACTACTAGGTGGTAACTCACTTTTGCTCCAAAGTTGGGGGCATGTGCCTCTCTCTCTCTCTCTCTCTCTCTCTCTCTATATATATATATATATATATATATATATATATATATATATATATATATATATATATATATATCTTTAAATATTTATCTATAGTTATCATAATCTTAGTTTTGAAGCCTTATAATGATATATTTTTCTTAAAATTAATTTACAACAGGAAATGTAGTTACATCAACACATAGATGTACTCCTAAACCTTTCTCTTTAAATTTCAATCTATTTCAAGTACTTTCAACCTAGATTATATGCATTGATTTAATATTGTAACATGTTCTTGGTTACATGTTAGTAAAATGTAACTCCACAATCATAAATAAAAACATTATGCATAACCAAAATGTCTAAGCCTATTTCAAACTTACTTGGCTAAAATAATGATAATATTTACAAATAATAATCACACAACAAAACCCAAATACATCACTTATTGCTTCTTATAAATGTAGTATGTTTATCTTTATAGTTCCAAAACAAGGAGCCAAAAGACAAGTTCTTGTTCTCTTTCCCAAAACCACACTCATTTTTCTTCCTCCTTACTATACAAAATGAATAACAATCTCCACCTTCTACTTGATTTATGGAAAATGGATCCTTAAATCTAGGTTTCCATGTTCCCCAATTTTAAGGTAAAAAATTGCCCAAATGAATGCCTCTTAACCAATTTAATAGTCTATGTGACCTCTATTTCCACCAAATAAGGTAGACAGTTTCCCAAGCATTATGGTGACAAGTAAGTTTCACTTAGGCCACAACTTCAAGTGAAAATAACAACCAATCTCAATGTTTGATGATCTTCTAGACAACATCAACGAAGAAACCAAACCCTACGACAACATTTTATTTATGCCAAGTTTTTAATGTCATAAAAAATGCATGATTAAAACATAAACAAGACCAAAAAAATATCTCTATGCACAAGTCACTTTCCTAGGTCATGAAGGGACCAATAGCTTCATAGTTCTAAAGCACAATATTAAAAAAAAAAAAAAAAAAAAAAACATTTAAGCCACAACCTAAAAACTATTAAAATTAGGAACACTTAAATCAAGACATTATTTAATGGCATTAATTCTATATGACCATGCCTGTTCAAGAGGTCCACCCATTGAAGCCTCTTAAATGGAATCAAATCACAACTAACACATCATAATAAAAATATATACAACCATAAAAATTTAAAATATAAAAATCTTTAAAAAAAAAAAAAAACCATGATAACCTATATGATTATCCTTCCTAACAAAGAAATTTGTTGTAACATGAATGTAAAATATTTTAATAGTGTCAAAATAGATTTAGGCTCTCCTTTTGTCAAGCTTGATAATGCAAAACTAGTTATGTTCTTCATACAAATAATGACAATGATTGAAGTCATAAAAATAATTAAAAACCATTGACATAAAAATTATACAATAACCAAGATAACCAATATAATCAACTACAACAAACACTAAGGATATTGGGAAACTCATTACTTTGTAATTACTTTAGACTATATCAACAACCATTTTCACAACCTTGTTAACTAGAGTCACGATCAAGCTTAACTCATAGAAATAATTCAAATACAAAATATGACATCAACATTATCTATACAGTAAATATCTAAATAAACATAACTGAGTAATCAAATAAAAAGTCATTTGAAAGAAATCCAACTGAATACAACAATGTGTCATAGTTTTCTCATCATAACATCATGATGATTTTAGTCAACAAAAGTATTATCAATCTAAAATGTGATCACAATAACATAATATATTAATGAAAAGTCCAAGGTCTTAATATATAATAGTTTTAAAATGATATACAAAAAAGGTCATGACACAAGCATTTATTCTTAGTGGATGAATATGTAACATCTTATATTATAGATAACAAGCCACAAAAGTCCTTAGCCTCTATGAATTCACTTATGCTCATCTTTGTTCTTATTTTTGAATCCATTTGGATTATGGGCCCTATTACTTTTAAATTCATTTATTCATGCCCAATCTCAAAGTAAGATTTCTCACCACCGTCATAATCTTCAACAAAACTAAATATGGGAGGCCTATAAATAAAAATTTACATTTTCTTTATTTTATCTTCAATAATATATAGTATAATTAGTCTATTTATTTTCTTATCAATATTAGAGAGTTTATTTAATTATTCTCTTAGCATGGTAGTCTCATTTTTACATTTGTGAGAAAAACTATCAAATGAATCAAAATATAGAGGATGTAGAGGAATACCTAGTATCATTGATTCTCTAGGAAGGTGCATAGGTTCAGTTGTATTTTTTTTTTGCACACATCAACATCTTATTCAATCTCTTCACTTACATCATGTTAGCATAAAACACCATCATTGGCCCCTCTAATAGAGATTGTTTTTGGCCATTTCTTGATATATAACCTCAAAAATCATAAGGTACTGGGGAGAAAGTAAGTCATTGTTGAGACAATAGGTTTGCCTTTCCTTTTATTGATAAGTTTTAGGATTTTATAGGCTAGGGATTATGATTATCTTTTTTATTATCCATTGGGATACTTTAGATAACAAGCTGACAATGAGCATTTTAAACATAAGCATTTTCTTGAAAGCCATAAATTCATGTGCATACTTACCTCTAAGGCCTTTTATCTCATAAATTACATTGGCATCAGAGGATTCACTGTGTGGTATGTCAATTGGGCTCATGATTTGCATATGGGTAGATAGAGGATCTATTTTATAGCATGTATAAAATCATTTACAACCACTATATCAAAATCAAAAAGCTTCTAGAAGAGTGTCTTCACCATTATAACCAAATCAAATTCAAAATCTTTAAAAAGTAGAATGTCTAAACCTGATGATGGTTGGAATTTTATAGATATATTTGCTATGGCCTTTTGAAATATATGTTAAAATCAACAACATGATCTAAGGTAGTCATTTTGATTGTAGATAAGTTATTAATTAAATATAGATCATACACCCTTTCTTTGAATTGATTGCACAATTTTTTTGTAACACATCCCATGTTGAAACTAATTTTATAGGAAAAAATATATACCAATATAAATATTTTCACTTGACTGAGGTGGCCAAAATCATAAAAATAACATCATCATTGATAATGTGGTGCATTGATCACAAATTGGCAACATATTTGATGTGATCAATGGGATCAATAGATATGTATCCATATAATTTAGGTAGTATTTTAAGTGTTTGTTTATGAATGTGATTACATTTTTGTGGTTGTAGTGGGATTTTATATTTCCATGAAACAAAAGGAAAGGTTATTGGATTGGCCATAATATTTAAATTTCACAACAACAACAACAACAACAAATCTCAATTGGGTAAGGTATGTTTGCTTGAATATGGGCTCTTTTAGTAGGATAGTTTCCAGGTGATAGATAACTTCTTTAAAAAGTAAATAAATATGAGATTCTCACCAAAATCTCATATTTGTTAGGTTGTGGAGCTAAAAGCTTCACTGATGCAAATGGAGGAGGTTGCTGAGTGCTAAAGCAACTGACGTCAGCATGATCAACCAACGTCGGTCATATTCAGTGCACAGGGCAACCGACATTGGTCAAGAGTCAGCTGATGTCAGTCACCTCCAGACAGATAGGGACCGACATCGATCACTTGTGCATTCCAGAACTATTTATTGCATGAATAGTTAGTTTGTTGAATGGATAGTTTGCATGTAAAGACTAATTTTAGTATTGAGCTGCATTTCTAATTATTGTAATTAGAAAGTCTAATTATTGTTTGCATGGGATCTATTTAAGAGACCCATGGGCTGTATTGTAATTTGTAGAATCATAAGGGTTCTATCCAAGGGAGAATCATAAGGACTTGGTGAGGCAAGGACAAGGGTTCTTCTGGGTGTGTAAGATCTCGATCAGCAGGTGTGCAAGGCCAGGTTGATCTATGGTATAGCAAGATCAGGTGAGATCTACATGGTAAGTAAGGTTGGCTGATCTATAGGTGTGTGTGTGCGAGATCTAGGTTTGCAGGTGTGCAAAACTAGGTTGATCTGCAGGTGGCAGCAAGATCAGGGAGATCAGCAACACAACAGGTAGCAAGATCAGGTGAGATCTACTTAGAGTATGTGGTTTACTCAGACTTGGAGTATTTGGAGTACTCATTTGGACTGGAAGTAGGAAACGATGGTGAAAATTGGTTGTCACTTACTAGTGGACTGGTAGTATTGATATTGACTAGTTGGAGGTGAACAACAACTTTGTGTTTGAGTTGTTTGTTGTGACCATAATTGAGAGAGTGAACTCTTGAAGGTGAATTAATGTACATCGGGTGTGGGAAGCCTGAGAGGTGTGGAAAGAGTGTGGCATCTCTTCATTGTATTTCCTTCTGGATGAGTATTAATACAATTTTGTATTGTCTCTCATATTCTGTGCTATTTCTTATTTCTAGTTACTTATTCATTCTGGTTAAACTCCGTGTTTAGTTTCTTCTAAAAAGGTAATCATGTGTGCTCTTTAGTGAGCAGGGATCCTAACAATTGGTATTAGAGCTAGGTTTTAGGTTCGCCATGTGATACCAATCTTGACAATTGGTATCAAAGCGGGGTTCATCTGAGCTTAGTTTAAAGCTTGGTTCACTAACACCTTGGTTTTAGAGTGTGTTAAATGTTTTTTGATTACAGGTCACTCATAAGGGTTTCTATTAGAGTGGGAGTATAGTAATGGTAGAAGAAAGTAAGCTAAGAATGGAGAATAACAAGAATAATCAATTACATAATTATGAAAAGAAAGGGCAGGTAAAAGATTGTTGGTTGGTAGAAGATCAGCATGAAGGAAATGAAGAAGTAGATGTTGCAGGTACTATTGCATAAGATGCTCTTATATGTTCCTTGGATAAAGTAGAATCTTGTTTTTTAGATTCTATTGCCTCTTTCCATGTAACCCCAAATAGGGTTGGTGAGCCTTGTCAAATTGTTGACAAAGGTGAAGTGCAGCTAAAATTGCAGACATGCAACATTTGGGTGTTGAAGGATGTCATGCAGGTCCCAGTCCTGAAGAGGAGTCTAATTTCAGGAAATTTGGGTGATGAGGGATGCATAGTAACTCTCATAGTGGATGCACTTAATTTAGCATGTGGTAAGAAAGTATGTACTCTTTATCTACCTACTTGTATCACTGATTCTCCTTCTGTTGCAAAGATGTGGCTTTGTAGGCTTGGTCACATGAGTGAGAAGGGGATGCATGTTCTTAAGAGGAAGTTAGATGTGATTGACAAACTTAAGAACTAGAAATCCTTGGTTTTATTAGAGGAGATGATGGATAGAGATCATCTCAAGGGGCTGGATGATTTTGAGCAGAGCAAGGGTGATTTGGGCAAGGTTTTGATCTAAAGTGTGCTCGCAGGTAAAGGCCATCACTCATAAGAAAACACAAAGGCCGACGTCAGTTAGAAAACTAACATTGACATTCACAAGAACTGACGTCAGTCAGGTGTAGACTAAGGTCGGTGATGTTAGACATAGGTAGATGCTGATGTCAGTTAGGGAATCGACGTCGATAGTTAGGTCAGTCGCATGGAACCGATGTCGGTCAGGTGCAGACTGAGGGGTGACTGACATTGGTCACTAGAATAGATTTTGGGTGGATAGCAAGCTATCAAGGAGTCTTAGACACCCATGTGGAGGACTAAAAGGGTAAGTAAGCCTCAAATTCACTATTCCTCTTCTTTACACTACTTGTTGCTCACTGATGGTCAAGAACCAGGAAGTTTTTTAAAAAGTGATGTAGGTAGAATCTAGGAAATAGTGGGAGCATGGCATGGATGAGGAATGTGATTTCTTGGAGAACCAAATGGTAGATTTGGTAGAGTTGCCAGCTGGGATGAAAGCACTAAAAAATGAATGGATTCTAAGGTTAAAGAATAGAGTGAATGGACAGGTGAGATGGAAGGCTAGGTCATATGGTCTTGAGCAAGCTCCAAGACAGTGGTATAGGTTTGATAGGTGTATGACAAAGCATGGCTTTAATCAATGTCATTGTAACCATTGTGTTTACTTTACCAGGTTGGATAATGATAGCTACATTATCTTGTTACTGTATGTTGTGTATGTGCTTGTTGCAGGGTCACACATGCAGGGTTTTTTCTGAGCTAAAGGTAAAGGTAGCTCAGATGTGTGCTAGGAAGGATTCAGGTGTGGAAATATTTGGCATGAATATTCTTAGAGACAGGGAAGATCACAGGGTGATGTTGTCTCAGGATGATTGTGTGAATAAGGTTGTGGCGAGGTTCGAGATGCAGGATGTAGAACCAATATGCACACCTATGGATGGACGTTCACAAAATAGTGTCCCCAATCACATGATGAGGTTAAGTACATGTGTACTAGACTTGAGTTTGCCCACGAAGTGGTAGCTGTCAGCAAGTTTGGAGCCAATCTAGGAAAGAAGCACTGGAGTGCAATTCAGTGGATTCTCAAGTATCTGAGAGGGACCAGCAGTAGGTATACATGCTATGTAGGGTCAAGTTATTTTCTACATGGGTTTGTAGATGCAGATACGGTAGGTTACTTGGATGATAGGATGTGCACCACAGGATTTATGGTGGTTGGTCTTCAAGATTGAACTTGAAGAGGGATACAAGCTAGGAAACAAAATTAGATGATGTATAGGTATAGGTACAGGTACAAGTGCAGCTATTTATCTCCAAGTGGGAGACTATTAGGTTGTGGAGCTAAAAGCTTCACTGATGCAAATGGAGGAGGTTGCTTAGTGCTAAAGCAACTAACGTTGGCATGATCAATCGACGTCAGTCATATTCAGTGCATAGGGCAACTGACATTAGTCAGGAGTCGGCCGACATCGATCACCTCCAGATAGATAGGGACCGACGTCAGTCGCCTATGCATTCTAGAACTATTTGTTGCATGAAAAGTTAGTTTGTTGAACAGCTAGTTTGCATGTAAAGACTAATTTTAGTCTTGAGATGCATTTCTAATTATTGTAATTAGAAAGTCTAATTATTGTTTACATGGGATATCTTTAAAAGACCCATGGGTTGTATTGTAATTTGTAGAATCAGAAGGGTTCTATCCAAGGGAGAATCATAAGGACTTGGTGAGGCAAGGACAAGGATTCTTCTAGGTGTGTAAGATCTCAGTTAGCAGGTGTGCAAGGTCAGGTTGATCTATGGTATAGCAATATTAGGTGAGATCTACATGGTAAGTAAGGTGGGTTGATCTATAGGTGTGTGTGTGTGTGAGAGAGAGAGAGAGAGATCTAGGTTTGCAAGTGTGCAAAACTAGGTTGATCTGCAGGTGGTAGTAAGATCAGGGAGATCAGCAACACAACAAGTAGTAAGATCAGGTGAGATCTACTTGGAGTACGTGGTGTACTCAAACTTGGAGTATGTGGAGAACTCAGTTGGACTGGAAGTAGGCAATGATGGTGAAAACTGGTTGTCACTTACTGGTGGACTGGTAGTATTGATACTGACTGGTTGGAGGTGAACAACAACTCTGTGTTTGAGTTGTTTGTTGTGACCGTAATTGAGAGAGTGAACTCTTGAAGGTGAATTATTGTACACCGATTATGGGAAGCCTGAGAGGTGTGGGAAGAGTGTGGCATCTCTTCATTGTATTTTCTTCTGGATGAGTATTAATACAATTGTGTATTGTCTCTCATATTCTGTGCTATTTCTTATTTCTAATTACTTATTCATTCTGGTCAAATTCTGTGTTTAGTTGCTTATACAAAGGTAATCATGTGTGCTCTTTAGTGAGCAGGGATCCTAACAATATTTTAATATAAATAAAGGTAATTTTCATAATAAATTAAGAATCAAAATCAAATCATACCCCACTAGGCATGTCAAAAACTATTAATGCATTAAATTGTTTATTTTTTGCAACCTAGATTTCAAACATAACAAAGGAATCTCTACTCAATCTAGGACTACTCCTTGTAGAGAACCTTTAGAGTTATCTTAGTTTGTTTCCTAATCTAGTTATATTCTACCTAAGGTAAGCACATAAATGGAAATCTTATATGGATACATAAAAATAAAATTTGTGATGTGCCAAAAGGAAGTTTGTTGATTTCATATATTTACAAACAAAGAGCTAAAACTATTCAAGAAAGAAATTGAACCCAAACTAAATAAATTTATTTCAAGATGAAAGATACAACCTATATATTAACATGGAATTAATTTAATAAGACAAGAGCCATAATAAAAACAAACAAGAGCCATAATAGCTTTCATCAATTGAAAAAGTATATACATATGCATTATATTTCAATACAAGGGCTTAGAGTAATCTTATATATAAAAATGACAAAGGTTTAGATCTAAATTATAGTAATTCAAGGGACTTATCAAGTCTATGAAATCAAAAAATTTACTCAAATGAGCTCATGCAGAAGAACAATGAAGAAGATGAATATGCAAGTGCCCACTCCTATAAGTAAATGAGATTTTAGTTTAAAATATTTGATTTATTCCATCATTTTCTTGTTTCATCTTCTTTATTTTTTAATGGATTAAGAAATATTCCCCAATTTTAGCATGATGCCCATGCTTTTCTAATGTAATTTATAACTAAGTTAACGTTTTGCTTGCTTAACTTCTACTTATTTAAAGAAGATGAAGTATTTTTAAATATTTAAATAGTAGTGGATCCCATTTTCCTTTCCCATAGATTCTTATTTTAGTTTAAAAAAATACTTATTAGAGCATGGGCTAGCTTACTTTAATAAAAATAAAATATTTTAAAATAATTCCTAGTTACACATAATATTTCATTTAGCTAACTTCACTTTAAAAAAATATGTTTTAATCTAAAATAGTGGGGTTAACTCACTATTTAAATACATACTAAGCTTTTTAAAATTAAATAAACATATTTTACATTCTTAGAGAATGAAATAAGCTTTATCTCATAGGTTAATTTTATGCAAGGAAAATTAAGCTTGATAAATAAATGGAGAACGATGCATAATTATAACACTTACCATGTAGATTTTTTGGTATAATACTATTGTGTGTGTGCTTCAATGATTTATTTATCCATTAAGTGGGAATTTTTTTTAATTTGGGTCATTTTATTGGTTCCTATCTTTTTATCCATTTGAGGGCATTTTACCCTTATCTATCTCCTCAAGTTTTATGTATCTTACACATTTAGAGCATACATTGCGGCATACTATTTTCCCCTAAATTTCTCATCCTCACATAAGGATGTTCATCTTACTATGGGGTGATACATGCCAAAAACATTTAATGATTATATACATGTGTTTGTATGAATTTTTAGGTATTTTACCAAGCTTTAGATATATTTTTTAAAGACACGTGTTGGTAATATGATTGTCATTGATGTCAAAAGGGAAACTATAGATGTCATTAATTTAAAAAGTATCATGCAATATTAATGGAGATAAAATCATGTTGCACAGAGGCCTTGTAAAGTTGTCATGCTTTTACAAAGATCACTTACAGACATTTGCAAAAGAAATAGATAGTAGATCTATTATGGGTTTTTCATGAGCATTATAGAGATATGATCCATAGGTTCAAAGGAGAAGGAATGAGCTCAAAATTAAATTATCTTTAAACTCAGACTAGATAGGGTTTCTTAGTAAGACCCTAAGGGTTTAAGTCCTGGCATCAACATGTACTTTTTATTTTGATGGTGAATGGCTATAGCATGGAACCAATAACTTAAGTTATAACTTAAGCCTTTGTCATCATTATGAAACTTGCCCCTCAACTTAGCAATTACCAGCTCCAAAAAATGATCAAATGACTTTATAATATCCTAAGTCTAAGACTTAATATGTGTACCATCTTGATCAACAACCTATGATTCATTGTACATAGATGATCTAATGAAGTGAAGAAAAGTCAAGGTGTCAAAGGTCCCTCTAAGTGAATGTACTAATTCCAAGTGTCAAAAACACATGATTCTATCAGATAGAGGATCAATGAGAGTAAGCCTATCAAAGATAAATTTAATCTAGTTAGAAGATCAAATGGCTCATACTTAATCAGATATTAGAAATCTAATAGAGTGCGATGAAGTGAAATTGTCAAAAGGAGATCTGATTGAGCACATAAGTGATAAGTGTCACATTCATGGAACTTGTCAGATAGAGACCCAATGAGCATAAGATTGTCAAATTTAATGATTAAGCTTATCATAAGATTGGATAGTGCATGGGTGATCATGAAAAATATATCCAATGGCATGAATACACTCAAATGTTATAAAGTGCTTGATGGTTATCGATACAGTGGCAAATTAAAGACTGATTAGGTTTAATAATATCAATAGATCAAAATATATCTAAAGATATAAGAATAAATGAGATGGGATAAAGAGATCAATGTTTAACATCAAGAAATAAGTAAATATCATGCATATTTGAAGATCAAATGACACATAAAAGCTTAGATCAAGAAGATCGATGGGTGCATTTTAAAGTTGACAAAGCTAAAGTTTGAAAGCATATAAAGATCAAATAGATAAATTGATCCTATTAGAAAGTGATCAAATGAATTCATTTTAAAGTTAAGTCACTTAAGTGTGGACCATCAAATCATGGCACCAAAGGCAACATCAATAATTAATAGTTAAATTCATGTTCAGACAAATAGTTAGTTTTAGGAACATGCAAGAACTTGTGTATAAGTTCTATATCTTGACGTAGACAATAATATTGATCAATCCAATCAATAAAATATACATTAAATATCTTATGCATAAAAACTTGAGTCTAATAGATTCTATAGATAGTAAAAAGACCTATAATTATGGCATGATGCATGGAATTGAGATGTGGGAAACTTACAGTCCAAGTCATAATGAACTAGAGTCTATAATTGAGATGCTGTGTTAAAGTATGAGTATGAACATAGAATATATGGAACCCTAGATTATTTGTCTATATATGTGATATCTAGGACAAAATAAAATGAGATAGATCCATTCAAATTGTGTCAAACAAAAAATATATAGACATAGAACCAGAGGGTAGAGAGGAAAAGAAGAGGCTGTAGAGAGAGAGATGAAGTGTGTCAAATAGATAAATATATAGACACAAAAATAAATGGTAAGATAGGAAGAAAGGCATAAATATAATGTATATAATATGATCAGTTATAGATTAGACCAGTAATAAAAAATAAATATCTAGATTCATTTATGAATCTATTTTGTATACTAGAGTTGTATCTCCATAGATATGATTGGTTGATGTTATCAGACAAGTTGAGTTGGTTCTCATATATGGGATTAGTGTCTCCTTAGGGTTGGTGCCCTTAAACATTGTAACTAGTAAGGTTAAGCTAAGTTGGTAATGTTACTCTTTGTGGATTGTCAAACTTAGAGTTTGTCAAAGTTATGCACTATAAAAATGCATAAGACATCTAGAACAAGTTAAAATGCATATATGAAGGATATGAAAAGGTAAATTAGGCCAAGATACAAACTTACAAAGTTAAGTTTGAGAGCATTAAGATGAATGAAGAATAAAATATTATAGATTACCTCCTCAGGGTAGATGAAATAGTAAATCTAATTAGAGGCCTTGGATAAGAAATGAAAGAGTCAAGCATTGTCAATAATATTTTAGGATATTTTCCATCAAGATATGATTTTAAAATATTTGTAATATAAGAATCAATATATCTAGATAAACTCACTATTGATGAGTTGCATGAGACCTTCACAGCCTTTGAGATGAGAATGAGAGAGATAGACACCTTCAAGAGGAAAGTTGCATTCAAAGTAGCCGAGTAAGTAAAATAAGAAACATCTACATTTGAATCTAACGATACTAATGAAGAAGAAGCTAACTTTGTCATGAGACTAAAGAGAGGATCTAGAAAGTAAAGATGTAGATTACCCTTCAAATGCTTTAACTATGGTAAAGTAGGACATTTTTCTGCTAAATGGCCTCATAATAAAAAGGATAACTCTAAACAAGTAGAGAGTTAAAAAAAGGTGAAACCCTACTATCCTAATAATAATAACTTCTTCAACAATAATAAAGGTCTGTACACAAAAAAAGATAGTGATAGTTCAAATGATGATTATGGTTGTGATTTTATGGCTAAGGGAAATGAATCCCTATTCATGATAGTAGGATCAAATTATATAAATATATATCAAGATGAATTTGAATACTTAGATTAAAAATAAGAAGAAGAAGTGGATTTAGAATGTGAGATCCTATATGCTCTAGATGAGATTGATAAGCTAAGAAAAGAGAACTCAAAATGAAATAAGCTTAGACAAAAAGAAATTAAGAAAATGTTTAAAAGTCTTGAGAAATCTAATTAGATGGTAATTAGCCTAAATACACAAGTTGAAGAGGTTAAAATAATAGAATATGTAGTCAAAATAGAACTATAATCTAAATATGATGAATGTGTTAAGCTTGAGGTAGAAATAGAGGCTTTGAGAAAAGAACTTGAAAAATCCAAAGGTCAACTAAATAAAAGTTTAAAGTTAATATGAGGATCAAATTTTCTAGATGAACTAATAAACTCTCAAAATCCCTCAAAATAGAGATCAAGTCTTGGTTATGAGAAGGGAAAAAGTTAAATTAGTACATCTACTAACATATATGAAAACTTCAAAGTAGAAGGAGAATCAGGAGCAAAAAAAGAGAAATCTTGCAAGGATACAAAGAAAAACTCAAACATAGCTGATGTGAAGAAAGCTAAATCTAAAAATAATATTGAAGAGAAAAAGAAGACAAAGGTAGCTAATGTTGATGGATGTACCAAGGTGAGAAACTTGAAGAAGCCACAACTTAGAAGAATTCCTCATGCTACACCAATAAATGCTATGACCAGGTATTACTCATCTTTTTATGGTTATTGTTATATTGTAATCATTTTGGTCATAAGGCTAGTAATTATAGAGTTGTATTTACAAGGAGAATCAATTTTGTAAGAAAAAATTCATTTTCACCCTTGGTAGATACAAATATAATGTGTTATAATTACAATAACTTTGGTCACATAGCTAAATGTTCTAAAACTATCTTTGTAAGACCAAAAGTACATAATGTAAATAAAGATATGCCTCTCAGTGTGAACAAAGGTTCACAAATTTTTGAAAATAATCTAAATAAGAAACCCAAGGATGTGTGGAAAGTGAAAAATCAGTCCATGATTGCTCAAATTGTACTCCATGCCATGGAGCAGAATTTATGGGTGATAGGTAGTTGTTGCTCAAAGCATATGAATAGTGACAAGAGAAAGTTCACCAAATTGAGAAAATGTAAGGAAGGATATATTAGCTTGGGAGACAACATAGTAGTAAATATCAAATGTAAATGAACCTTGAACATAGGTGTTAATTTGCCTACACATGATATTTTTGTGTTGAAGAATTGAAGGATAATCTACTAAGTGTCAGTAAAATGTGTGACAATGGATACAAGGTCACATTTTATATAGAAGGCTACAAGTTAAAGATATATAGAAGAATATTTTTATAAGGGAAAAGTATTGAGATCAATATCTATAATATTGTTGAATTGAATGGTGATACTTGCTTGATGGGAAAGATTGATGAGAGTTGGTTGTGGCATAGGAGAATGGGTCATATCAACTTTGATAATCTAGTCAAAGTGATCTCAAATAAGTGTGTAAGACACATACCTAAGATAACCAAACTTATAGATACTAGTTACAAGGAATGTCAACTAGGCAGGAAGACAAGGGTTAGATTTCAAACAAAGGAGTATGCAACTACAAAGCCTTTACAATTAGTCATATTGATCTTTGTGGTCCTACCAAGATAAGAGGATCTAAAAGAGAGTGGTACTTCATGTTATTTATAGATGACTAATCAAGAATGACATGGGTAACCTTTTTAAAGGAAAAATCTCAAGCCTTTGATAGATTCAAGATCTTTAGAGCCATGGTTGAAAATGAGATTGGAAGAAAAATCATATGCTTAAGCTCTTTTAAACATGGAAAATTCACCTCAAATGAATTCATAGATTATTATGAGAAACATGGATCAAAAGTCACTACTCTGTAGTAAAAACTTCACAAGAAAATGGAGTTATTGAGAGAAAGAATAGAACAATCAAGGAAATGGCTAGAATAATGCTAAAGGAGGCCAAGTTATGGGATGGATATTGGAGAGAAGTAGTCTAAAAAATAGTATACATATTGGATAGATTTCAATTGAGTGTAACTAGTGACAAAACTCCCTATGAACTATGGTATGGAAAGCCTACCTATGTTAATTAATTCAGAGTGTTTAGAAGAAAATGCAACATCAAAAGAAAGGAGGAAAAACTAGGAAGATTTGAATCAAGATGTGATGAAGGAATATTTCTTGGTTATTCTACTCAAAGTAAAGCCTATGTATGTTACAATAAGAGGCTACACAAAATGGTGGAGATCATAAATGTCAAGGTTGAAGAAGGCATAAAACATGTTGAATGTTACAAGGAAACTAGTAATGAAGAGAGATCTTTAAGAAGAAGCATATAGTGAAGAGGTTGAGGAAAATAATGAAAAGACACATGTAATATTTATTCAAAAGGATCTTTCTAAAGATCAGATAATTGGAAATAAGAATGAAGGAGTTAAAATAAAGAGAAGATCTATAATGAACAAGAATCAAGTAAGTTTTTCTCTAATGTCTAAAACTGAGCCTAAGAGATATGTTGAAGCCAGTAAGGATGAGAATTGGCTAAAAGCCATGGAAGAATAACTAAGCCAAATATAAAAGAACAAAACTTGGTAATTAGTTCCAAGACCCTCAAACAAGAATGTGATAGGAACAAAATGGATCTATAGAAACAAGCTCAATGACGATGGTGTTTCTAACTACTTTTTGCTTTGTTTACATTCAAAAGAAATAAAGAAACTAAAGATAATGGGTCAGGGGTTTGTATGTACCCAGATGAAGTTGTGCACCATATCTAGATGATTGAAGGGACTCCTCTTTGGTTGTGGAGGAAGACACCTGTAGATAAGAAGACTTGAATAGAAAAATGTTAGATAGATATATGGTGGACTGCCAAGCAATTACTCGGTCCCAAAAGTGCAAAGACTTCCTTGAAGGATGACAGTCCACTTGTTGATAAAAAGAATGTGTTGCTAAAAAAGAAATGGTGAAAGACTAAACAAAAGAAATAGAGATAATGTGTACCTATATTTTATTGTCGATCTATCACAATTGCTGACGTCGGTTAGTCTGCCAGCGTCGGTTGGTCAATATGGTCGACGTCGATCAGGCTACCAATGTCGGTGGGGGTAATGGTCTTTAGATAGGTCTTAGATAAAGTCTGTGGTCGGTAGAGGGACTTTGTGGGTTTAAAGGGTCTGTGTAGGGTTGTAAGGAGATGAATAAGGTCCATAGAAGGACAAAGGTAATGGGTAGGTGTTAAAAAGGGTAAGGGTGAGAAGAAGGCTTGTTAGCCTTTCCAGGGAGAAAAGCCAAGTCTAGGTCTGGTAGTATTTAGAAATGATAAATCAAAGCTAATTACCAAGTTATTCTAAATTACTAAAATGAAAGGGCAAAAGAAATACTTAGCTCTTGCTTGATGAAGAACTAGAGGTGCTGGGATGCTTATGCCTGTTACGGCTGATGTTGAGGTCCCTGTGCAATGCTTCAAATCTACTCTAAAATCATTGGTGTAGAGTCTCTATGCTAGGAGAGTGTTACTTGAAGTCTGATGTTTGTCTCAGAGAGTTCCTATTGATGTCCAAGCTCGAGAGCTGAGAGAGAGAGAGTCCCAAAGGAAGTTGATTCGAGAGTCCCAGAGCCAAGAGAGATTGATTGGAAGTGTCTAAGGGGTTAACTCCACATTAGATATCAGTTTATGGAACTGACATTAGTGATCCTACTGGCATCAGCTGATAGTTGATCAATGTCAATAGGTGGAGAATGAGTAAAAGGGCTAAGAAGCCTATTCTCCATCTGCCAAGTGCATAGTCCGTTAGAGAATTGTCAAACGTCAGGCTAAATATGCAAGAGAGTTAGTTAAGGAATAAATAGGGGGTAATAATAACTCTTAGGTGAGTCATGGGGTGAGAAATGGTCCAAGGGCGAGGTGTCCAAGGTGATGTGTCTTGAGTGAGGTGTCGAAGGGTGATGTCTAGGTGATGTCATTAATTTAAAATAAGTAATTTATTTTATATTAATGAAGTGTGTAAGGGTCCAAAGGGGAGTCAACATAATTTAGGTGTCTACATTTGCCCCTTTTTGTCTTGTTGGTTGTTCTTGATGAACTGCAAGACAAAAATAGGAGTTAGTTACCCCAGATATGGATGAGGTATTCCCCCTCAAAGCAGGAGTTGAGGGAAGGTAACCTAATGTCGGGTGCCGATTTGATAGGAAGTGGATGAATATGGTGAAGTTTGAGTGTGAATGCTACAAAATTTGAGATTGCATGTATACCACTTCACATGATAAGTAGGTCAAATTGTCACACGTAAGGTCAAGGAGGGCTAAAATCAAAGTAACTGGTCCCCAGCATTTAGTAGTAGCTGATTGGGTTAAATGATCAAAGTTGTAGCTCTAATGGTCATCGTGTTCCAAGTATCCTGGGCTTAGGAAGTGCTCTTAGAAAACACAAAAATGTCACAAGTAGTGGGGATCAACTTGGGTGCGATATGATACTTATGAGGGTCGTAATGTGGGTTGCAAATAATTTGCTAACTATTCGTGAGGTAGCATAAATGCAACCAAAAACCAAGACAGAGTTGTCTCAAAAGTGGCTATGGTCTGACGAGATAGGCGTGATCTCCATGGTTGTTGGTCAAGTCAGGTTGAGATATTAGTGATCTCAAGGGTTGTTGTTGTGGTATGGGAGATGTATGTGATCTCCAATGTGCCCCATGAGAAGTCTAGGTGACTCCTACAGTGTTAGGGCTAGTATAGATAGTTTGTCCATTAGATAGATGAACAAACGAATGGCCATCGTCATTAGGGAGATGGATGGGGAATGGTCAAGCTAACCTCAGAAGACTGAGCACTACCTACATAGCCCCTATTGTAAGGGTCTTAGGCTAATGTAGTTCTTGTATAAGGGTCGAAGTGATCGATAAGTGTTTTTGGTTAGGTTAATGTCATGGTGAGTGTATGATAATGTTACAGCCTTTTCCATATTATGTGATGGTGTATTCTATAACATTGATGGAGTGGTCTTTAATCCCTAGCAATTTTCCATATTGGTGATGGTGTATGCTAAAAATGAAATGTATATATTTATGCTTTAGCAAGTTTCCATATTAGTGATGGTATATGCTTGACATAAATTGTGTCTAGTTTCCATGTGTATTATTGTCCATAGAAACTAGTGTGAATGGGCTATGTCATATTAGTGGTCTAAAAATGTTTGGGTTTGATTTGGTTGTGGTTTGGATGTGACCAAAGTGTGTAAAAAGTGAAAGGTGTGTTGCTCTTTCATTGATAAGGACCATAATGATGGCATAGATAAGGCTTTTGGAAACAAAAGCCCCATTCATGCATTACGTCGTTGACCATTAGTTTATGTTAAAAAAAGTAGTCGAATCACTTGATTTTAAGTGAGCTCAAAAATCCCTTGAGTATGTTGGGGTGATAGGTGTGATATGTGAGGATGGGGTAACCCTTTTTGGCAAGAACAACTTTGCCCATTTTATAGGTGACCCAGAGAATGACTATAGACAAGTCCATGACTTTATAGTTTGTCAATCATTTTTTTTAATAGGTAGACTGATCAATGTGAGAAGTCCACTTGGGGATGTTGTTTTGTTTTGTGGTCATGTTATGCTATGTTTGTAGAAATATGTGATCATAGCCATCCTTCGAGGGAGTGGTCTATATTTGGCTTTGTATGTTTGGAGGTTTTTGAATAGCTGTCCTTCAAGGGAGTAGTCTATGTATTACAGCAATGATGTAGCTATCCTTCGAGGGAGCAGTCTACATTTATAGTTTATGACCTTTGAATATGCATCCTAGTTTTATGTTTATTTTTTACTGGACTTTTGGTCATGGACTTGACTATAGAAGTTTTAAGAGTTTCCCTTTTATTAGGACAAAGCATTCATGCTTGACAAAAGGGGTGACTAATATTGGGAAAAAGGGTTGAAAGGAATTTGGATGATGATAATGGGGGTTGTTCACGGGATCAGCTCAAGTTAAATGTCAAGTGAATGATTACTTGACTAACAGTAGAATGGTCAAAGATGTAAGGCATTAAGGGGCTCAAGTTCTAGCCAACCTTCAAAAGAAGACAGATGATAAGTCCTTGGTCTATGCTTGTACGTCATGATGTAAGGTCTGAGTCAATTAGGAGCAAACTTGCCCCATTTTCTTCATTCCAAATTGGTCACATGTTGGGCTTCTTTAAGGATGAGATCTTTGATGTTGAAGTCTCACTCTTTCAGATTATGGTTGTAGACAAGTTGTGGTCGATGTTGGTTGTGAAGTTGGTTAGTATGTTGTTGGTATTGGATAAGGAGGCCATCTTGACATCGATTGTAAAGAAGTCCCCCTAGCATGGTGTAACAAGTAATACATTTGATAAAAGCCCATTGTGCATTGCTAGAGAGATTAGGAGGTGTGATAGAGTATGTCAAGTAGTCCATAAGTCATTTATACCAAACGTCATGAGGACTAGAGAGGTTAGGAGGAATTTCCCCTAATGATGTTGGTCGAGACATGTCTAAGATAGAAATCTTGGGTTATGTTGGTTGAGAGGTCTTGATGAATAATGGATATGTTAAAGGGGTAGAAGTATGGTCTTGTCCTTTATTCTTCATGGTTTGGGGCTTGGTGGCCACAGCAATTGTGTTGATTTTGAATCAAGGAGGGGTAGGTGATTGAGGGACCATAGTCTTGTATGGGGATTCCAATTTAGGTGAAGAGGTTCGAGAGGTATGTGATGATGTCAGTGATTAGTCAAAAAAGTGGTCAAAAGAAGCCTCAATGTGAGGAGTGTCCTTTTTTAGGTGTCGGTGAATGACAACCTTAAGGGCACAACAATGCTCAGTATCATGTCCAGGTGTGCAATGATACCAGTAGATTTGTTTATCATCAAACCAAGATGGTTTTGGTCTGAGAGGTTGGTATGGTTTGATGGGTGGGAGAGTGATGCTAGACAACTGCAACAATTGACATAACATTGATGCATAAGAACCCTTTAATGGGTCTACGTGTGTTGAAGTAGGGGTTGACAACTTTTTAGAAGTTGTTTGGGGAGCTTGTCATGTCACCTTTTTAGTTGGCGGTGTGGCCACATGTGGAGATGGCACGTTCTTGTTGAGAGGTGTTGGATGTTTTGGAGGAAGTATGTTTGTGTTAGGTTGAGAGAGTAATGAAGGAAATTTTCCTCTGTGAGATGTTGGAGTTAGGAGCACTCCTTTTAAGGTAGACGGGTGTGGGCCCAAAATAGAGGGCAATGGTGATGATGGGGGAGGATTCTCTGGTGTGGTTTAGTAGCCTTCTTTAGTTTAGTGTGATGACTACTATTGTGTGGGGTGAGATTCAAGTCTACCTTCACTTGTGGGTGAGTGAGGTTTGAGAGAAATGGGATGGTTATGGCTTCTGCATGTGGTTAAGGAGCAGGGAAGGTATGATCCCTCATTGATGATAAGAAGAATGAAGGTGTGGTAGCTGGCGTTGGTGCCATCAAGACATCCTCCAATATGGGAGAGGTCAAAATAGCCTCTCCTACATGTGAAAGAGGGGTGGATGGAAGACTATCCTCCATTTGTAGAGGACAAATAGGAGAAGAAGGTTCTTCTACCTATGGTGGACAAATAGGAGAAGAAGGTTCTTCTACTTGTGGTGGAAAAATAGGAGAAGGCTCTTCTACCTGTGATGGAAAAATAGGAGAAGAGAGTTCTTCTAACTGTGGTGAACAAATAGGAGAAGAGAGTTCTTCTACCTGTGGTGGACAAATAGGTTGAATAACCTCTTCAGACTGTCGAAGAGGTTGGTTAAAAACCATGTCGACTGTGCGTATATTACACTCTTGAAGGTCATCAGTTATGGTCTGAATGTTATTTTGACTGGGGGGCTAGTTAGGGAATGGTTGTCTAAAGACATCCATGTTTTGGTTAGCCAGTGCATTTGGGTTATCTAAAACAAGATCCCCCTTGTCTAGCATGTCTTGGACAATGTTTTTAAAGGTTTTGTAGTTGTCTATGTCATGACCCTTGACACGATGATAGTTCCAAAAGTCATTTTCCCTGTACCATGCAGGGATGGCTTTTGAGGGGTCAAATTGGGGTGGTCAAATTTGAGGGAGGTTGAGGACTCCCTGCTTGACTAGTTTTTCCAACACAAAAGCATATGATTCTCTTATTGGAGTGTATTGACACTGTATGTATCATTGTTGGAATTATCTTGTGATATATTCCAGTGTGGATGGTTGAGGTTGGTTGGTCATTGTTGAAGATGATGACCTAAGGACCACAGCATTTACCGCTCCTTTGGACTTGGAATGGGAAGAAGAAGGTTTGGATGAAGAAGGGTCATTGGTTTTTGTGTTTCTATGCAATTTGACCTTATCCTCTTTGACCGCGTGGAGTTCAAGCTTTCGAGCCATTGTGAAAGCTTCATCAAAAGTGTGAAATGTTTGGACCCACAAAGTAGATGAGATGTGCCTAGCACATGCTCGTGAAAAGAGCTCAATGAGCTCAGTTCGAGGTAATGAGAAGGAGAGTTGGTTAATCAATCCTCTCCAACAGGCGGCAAAGTTAGCTATTGACTCATCGTCAAATTATTTAATAAAATATGGGTCTGTAATGGAGATCTTCTTGGTGATGTTGATTGAAAAGTGGTCTAGGAAAAGTTGGGCTAGTTAAGTGAAGGTAAAGAGGGAATGATTGGAAATAGAACTATACCAGTCAAGGGCATCTCCAGAAAGCGACATAGGAAATGTGTGTAATAATAATGCATCATCGTGGGCTATAAGGTAACAAGCATGTCTAAACACTCGTAGATGTTGTTGTGGGTCCTCTTTACTCTTAAAATGAGTAAACTTGGGGAGTTCCCACTGGTTAGGATATGGTCTAATAAGGACCAAAGGATGAATGGGTTCATTGCATATTTATTCATATGAAAGAACATTGCTTGAACTGGAAATGGATGTCTCAAGGTTGGACATCTTATCCATCAACATCTTAATTAGATCTACTGACGGATTGGTAGGTGGGGCACCCCCTAGGTTGTATGGTACTTGGAAGGCATTGGGAGGGGTGTATGATGTACTTCATTGCACTTGTATAGGTGTAACGTATTGGTAGTTCGTCATAGGGGCAGATGTTGAGGTCAAAGGGGCTTGTGCCGTGAAGTTGGAGGGCACAAATTGACTGGGTGTCGCCAAGGGTGGTTGAATGGTGGCAACACTAGTTAAAGGGTAGGTGGTCACTCTTGTGTTTGTCGGTGCAAGAGTGTGTGGGCTTGAGACAACCAAGTTCTGAAAAGGTGAAAAACTTGGTTGAATTGTTTGTGGTTGAGGGGGTATAGAAACCCCAATAGAGGTTGGGCCAAAAATGGAAGGGGAGGCCAAATTTTGGACATTGGCTATGGTCAGGTTGCTGGTCAAGGTAATGGGTTGAGTGATTATGGGTTGGGTAGCGGATGGTGGTAATACCATTGTCACTTCAACCGAGGAAGTTGGCATCCCATAAATAGGATTACCTGAAAGGTCTCACATTTGGGTTCTCATGAGATAGTGTTGGAGAGCCTTGACGTTGTGATCAAGGAATCTCTCAAAGTTTTGATCTGCTTTGGGAACAATTAGATGTTGGTCAAGGGTAGGTTGTATAGGAGTACATTTAGTATCTGAAGTATACTCCATTTGAGGACTTGATATGAAAGGTGAAGGTGGGAGTGGTTGTTGCCTTGCGTGGTTAATAAGGGATTTGACTTGACAGTGTGTCAAATCCATCCAAGGTGAAAAGGTTTAGGTTCCAGAAACTATGTTCTTTAGCTTCAAAAAACCAAAAGTGGTGTTTGACAGCAAGAAAGTTAGGTTTTAAGCTTGCTATTTTGAAAAAAAGTTGTTGACAATAACCGACATCAGTTGAAAAACTGATGTCGGTGAAGATAAGTTGCTGACATCGGTTGAAAAACTGATGTCGGTGAGGAAAAGTTGTCGACGTCGGTGGAAAAACTAATGTCAGTGTCTGTGTGTTTCCAAAAACTTAGAAAATTGAAAGTTTTTGGAAGAAAAAGAAAGCTCTGAGTTGTTTAAGAACTCAGAATAATGCATCCTTACCAGCTCAAAAAAATAGATAAAAATAGCAGAAAAGATGAAGGCAAGCAACCTCTAAACGTTAAATTCTTAAGAACAATTTTTAGAGTTGTGTTGGCTTATGCCTTAGAAGAATATGTTTGGGAATTGGGATCTTAGAACGGGTCCTAAAAGAGGCAGTATAAGGTTGGTTTTGGGTTAAGTTTTGGTGCTCAAAACTGTATTAGGTTCCGTACGTGGCTTGGTGCTAGGGGCTTGTTCCCCTAACTTCACAAGCCCAGAGCCAAGCTGGGCCGCTTAGCTAGTATATAATTCACCTATAGTTTATACTCTGCCAGAGAACAGAGTGGGTCCTCCTCTTAGTTGTGAAGTCCAAGTAAGATCACCAGGAAGGGTAAGGTATCCGCTAGGTGGTGAAATCCTAGTTGGGCCTTGTCTTAGGTATGTTTAGATGTTTAGTTTGATGTGTTTGTGGTATAGTTGTGTAACATATGTGCACTACGATTTATTCATAATGTGTGTTAATTACTAGATGAGCTAAATATGCATTCAAGCAGGAGTGAAATGCATTTAACTTTTAGCCCAAATTGAAATGTGTGTTCAGATGCAGACAAAGGTGAAGAGGTTTAAGAGCATGAAGTTCACTACTCTAAGATGCCAGTAAGAAAATGACAAGAAGAAAAAGAAAGATTATTTTTAACTTGCGCTTATGGTTTCTTTTCAAAATAAAAAAAAAGAAGAAGAAGGATGCAAGAAGAAATATTTTTGCTAATGCAGCTATATGAATGTTTGCTTTTAAAAGAAAAAGGATGAACCCAAGGAAAACTCCAGGGTCCCACCAGGCATGCCAGAATGTTTCTAACTACTTTTTTGCTTTGTTTACATTCAGAAGAAATAAAGAAACTAAAGATAATGGGTCAGGGGTTTGTACGTACCTAGATGAAGTTGCACATCATATCCAGATGATTGAAGGGACTCCTCTTTGGCTGTGGAGGAAGAACCCTGTAGATAAGAAGACTTGAACAAAAAAATGTTAGATAGATATATGGTGGACTGCCAAGCGATTGCTTGGTCCCAGAAGTGCAAAGACTTCCTTGAAGGATGACAGTCCACTTGTTGATAAAAAAAATGTGTTGCTAGAAAAGAAATGGTGAAAGAATAAACAAAAGAAATAGAGATAATGCATACTTGTATTCTGTTGTCAGTCTGTCACAATCGCCGACGTCGATTAGTCTACCGGCATCGGTTGGTCAATATGGCCGATGTCAGTCAGGTTGCCGATGTTAGTGGGGGCAATGGTCCTTAGACAAGTCTCAGAGAAAGTTTGTGGTCGGCAGAGGGACTCTGTGGGTTTAAAGGGTATGTGCAGGGTTGTAGGGAGACAAATAAGGTCCATAGAAGGACAAAGGTAATGGGTAGGTGTCAAAAAGGGTAAGGGTGAGAAGAAGGCTTTTTAGCCTCTCTAGGGAGAAAAGCTAGGTCTGGGTCTGGTAGTATTTAGAAATGATAAATAGAAGCTAATGACCAAGTTATTCTAAATTACTGAAATGAAAGGGCAGAAGAAATACTTAGCTCTTGCTTGATGAAGAACCAAAGGTGATGGGATGCTTGTGCCTGTTACAGCTGATGTTGAGGTCCCTATGTAATGCTTCAAATTTGCTCTAAAAACACTAGTGTAGAGTCTTTGTGCCAGGAGAGTGTTAGTTGAAGTCTGATGTCTATCTCAGAGAGTTCTTGTTGATGTCTAAGCCTGAGAGCTGAGAGAGAGAGAGAGTCTTAGAGGAAGTTGATTCGAGAGTCCCAGAGCCAAGAGAGATTGATTAGAAGTGTCTAAGGGGTTAACTCCATGTTAGACGCTAGTTTATGTAACCGACGTCAGTGATCCTGCCGGTGTCGGCTGATAGTTAACCGACGTCAGTGGGTGGAGAATGAGTAAAAGGGCTAAGAAGCCCGTTCTCCATCCACCAAGTGCATAGTCTGTTGGAGAATTGTCAAAGGTCAGGCTAAATACACATGAGAGTTAGTTAGGGAATGAATAGGGGGTGAGAATAAGTCTTAGGTGAGTCATGGGGTGAGAAATGGTCCAAGGGCGAGGTGTCCAAGGTGATGTGTCTCGAGTGAGGTGTCAAGGGGTGATGTCTAGGTGATGTCATTAATTTAAAATAAGTAATTTATTTTAAATTAATGAAGTGTGTAAGGGTCCAAAGGGGAGTCAACATAATTTAGGTGTCTACAGATGGAGTTGTTATAATAAATAAAGTGAGATTGGTTTGCAAAGGATATGCATAAGTAGAAGACACAGACTTTTAGTAAAAATTTGCTCTAATTTCTAGATTGGAAGCTATAAGAATTTTTCTAGCATTATCTATTTAAAAGAGGTTCAAAGTCTATCAAATGGATGTAAAGTCTACTTTCTTGAATGGGAACCTAGAAGAGGAAGTCTATATTGAACAACCAAAAGGTTTTCAATTGTTAGATGAAGAACATTATGTGTGCAAACTAATGAAAGCACTGTATGGTCTAAATCAGGCACCTAGATCATGGTATTCAAGATTGGACCCATATCCACAGTAGTAAGGCTTCAATAAAGGATATACACATAATAATTTGTAATTTAAATTAGAATGTGAGCATATGTTGATTATTGTTTTTTATGTAGATGACATCATCTATGGTGGTAACAATAAAAAAATGTGAAAAGAATTTGCTACACACATGCAAAGTGAATTTGAGATCTCTATGCTAGGATAACTTTCATTCTTCCTTGGTTTACAAATAGCACAATCTGATGAAGGGATATTCATATCCAAAACCAAGTATGAAAAGGAGATGCTCAAGAAATTTGGAATGGAAGATATAAAACTAGTTAGTACTCCATGATAACTAGATTCAAGTTGAGTAAAGATAATGAGTCACTTGATGCAAATCAGACTATGTATAGATCAATGATAGGTAGCTTTCTAAACCTAACTACAACAAGACTAAATATTATGCAAGTAGTGTGCATGGTTACCATATTTTAGGTTTCTCCCAAAGAGTCACATGTCAATGTAGTGAAAAGAATCTTTAGATACATCAAGAGCATAATTGACTATGGCCTATGGTACCCTACAAGTGAAGATTTCACTTTGATAGGATATACAGATGTGGATTGGGTAGGAAGTGTGGATGACAAAAGAAGCACTAATGGTGGTGAATTTTTCCTTGGAAACAAAATTTGTTTCATGGTTAAGCAAAAATCAAGAGTTAGTTACTCTTTCTATAGCATAAGAAGAGTATGTAGCAGTAGTGGCATGTTACACTCAAGTCTTGTGGATGAAACAAACACTCAAGGACATCAAGGTTGAGTACACCTCACCTATTTCTATTCTTTGTGATAATTTAAGGGATATAAATATGTCAAAGAATATAGTGATGCATTCAATAACCAAGCACATATCAATCAAGTATCACTTCTTAAGAGAATGGGATGTAAATCAAGAGGTCACAATGGAATATGTGCCAACTAAGGACCATATTGCAGACATATTCACCAACCTCTTGCCAAGGAACAATTTGAATATCTAAGACAAAAGATGGGAGTAGTGGCTCCTACACCACATTACTAAATCACTAGGGATAGGGCATGGGTCTAGGGGGAGTCTCATGGAAGCTTTATTAATCCTTAGAAGAAGAGAGAAAAGTCAACTATAGTATGTATACTTATAAAAATTACTAATGAGTTAAAAAAATTAGATTCTTGGACAAAATCCTTTATCTAATAAAGGGGGAGAACTCTTTGGACAAATAGTGAGAAGGAGTCCCTTTGTGATTGATGTCAAAAGGAGAGAAAAAGGGAAAATGCTCTTTGTAAAAGTTTGGATAGAAAGTGAAAATGCTCTCTATAAAATTTTGGAAGAGCATAGAGTGTGTCTTAGATGAGTTTAGACAAATATGCCATTGTCTAAGGGGAAGCAAGTTTGGTATGAACAAATTCAGTTCATACTCATCAAAATCCAATGTTAGAGAAGGATCAAATTATTAGAAGATTGGAACATTAAGTTTAAATCAAAGCATTTAGTTTGCCATCAATGCCAAAGGGGGATATTGTTAGTAATATTATTTTCATTGATGTCAAAAGGATCAAGCAAGATTAATGGAGATAAGAGCATGTTGCACAGAGGTATTGTAAAGTTTTCATGCTTTTAAAAAGATCGCTTATGTAAATTTGCAAAAGAAACATATAGTAAATATTTTAAGGGTTTTTCATGAGAATTCTAGAGATATGATCCACATGTTCAAAGGAGAAGGAATGAGATCATAATTGAATCATCCTTGCTCTTAGACTAGATAAGGTTTCTCAGTAAAACCCTAAGGGTTTAAGTCATGGTGTTAATAGGCACTTTCTATTTTGATGGTGATTGGCTATATCTTAGACCTGGTAGCATAAGTTAAATCTTAAGCCTTTATCATCATTAAAAAACCATCCCCTTGACCTAGTAATTATCGGTTTTGAGTGATGATTAAATGACTTTATATTTTCCTAAGTCTAAGACTTAATATTTTTCACAAATTGATCAATGCCCCATGCTTCATCATACACAAATGATCTAATGAAGTGAAGTAAATTCAAAGTGTTAAATTTACCTCTGAGTGAATGCACTAATGCTAAGTGTCACAAGCACATGATTTTGTTAGATAAAGGACCAATGAGAGTGAGCCTATCAAAGATAATGTTTGAGCTAGTTGGAAGATCAAATAGATCATGATTAATTAGACATTAGAGATCTAATGGAGCATGATAAAGTCAATTTATCAAAAGGATCTTTGAATGAGTGTGTAAGTGATAAGTGTCACATTCATGAGGCTTATTAGATAGAGACCCAATGAGTGTAAGCTTATCAAAGTTAATGATCAAACTTGTCAGAAGATCTGACAGTACATGGGTGATCATGTAAAGGAGATCAAATGGAGAAAATATACTAAAATTCTATAAATTTCTTGATGTTTATTGACATAGTGGGAAGTTAAAGATTGAGTAGGTTCAATAAGATTGACAGAGTGAAGGTGATCCAAAGATATAGGAAGCAGTGAGATGGGATAAAAATCTTGATGTTTAACATCAAGAAAGAAGTAAATATCATGCATCTTTAAAGATTGAATGACATGTGGAAGCTCAGATTAGGAAGATCTATAAGTGAATTTTAAAGATGACAAATCTAAAGTTTAGAAGCGTACAAATATCAGATGGATAGCTTGAGCCTATCATAAGGTGATCAAATGGATGTATTTTAAAGTTGAGTCATTTGAGTGTGGACCATCAGATTATGGCATCAAAGGTAAGATAAATGGTTAGTTTCAAGAATATGTAAGAACTTGCATATAAGATCTATATCTAGACATAGATAATGAAATTGATCGATCCAACTGATCAAATCTACATTGAAGAGCATGTGAATCAAAAATTGAGTCTAATAGATGTTATAAATAGTAAAGAGACCTAAAATTATAGTGTGATTCATGAAATAAAGATGAAATAAACTTACAATCCAAGTCATAATTAACTAGAGTCTATAATTGGCCTGATGTGTTAAAGTCAAGGTGTGAACACATAGCAGATATGGAACCCTAGATCATTTGTTTATATATATATATGTGTGATATATAAGACAAAGTAAAATTAGATGGAGTCATTTGAATTATGTCAAAGAAAAAATATATAGACATAGAACCAAAGGGAAGAGAGGAAAATAAGAGGTTGTAGAGAGAGAGAGATGAAGTGTGTCAAATAAATACATATACATACATAGAGAGAAAGGGGCAAAGAGGAAGAAAGGCATAAAGAGAATGTGTATAGTATGATCAGTTGTAGATTAGACCTATAACAAAGAATAGACATCTAGATTAATTTATTAATATATTTTGTATACTAGAGTTGTATCTCCATAGATCTAATGTGTTGGTGCCATTAGACAAGCTTAGTTGGTATTTAGCTAGGGGATTGGTGTCTCCTTAGGGTTGATAACCTTAAACATTGTAACTAGTGAGGTTAAACTGAGTTGGTGTTTAGTTAGGGAGTTGGTGCTTCCTTAGAGTTGGTGCTCTTGAAATAGGGGATTGGTTTCTGCTTAGGGTCAGTGCCTTAAAATGTGTAACTAGTGAGGTTTTCCAGTGAGGATTTAAATTGTGAGGTTGGATTAAAATAATAACTTCTAGCAGCTATTCTCATCATGGTTTTTCCCTTTGGGTTTTCCATGTATAAATATTGTGTAATGTGTATTTGAGTTTGTATGATCTCTACATATTTTATTTAATCCACATAGATCTTTAATCTATTCTAAAAGGTATTACAAGAATAGTTTTAATTCATATACTAATTCACCCCCCCTCTCAATATCTAGTTGTGTTCCAATAACATGGTGCATTTAACTCTTTATTTTGAGATAAGTAATTAAATAAATATTTTTTTCAATCCCTTACCTCAAAAGGTAGGTATATATCTATATATTTTCATTATTTTTCAATATTACATAAAATATATTTTAATATTAAGAAAATTGATGAAAACTAAGGTGTTAAATATGATCAAATGGAATGTATATATTTCTATAGTAAAAATGCAACCAAGTTGTGTTAGGAATTTTTATGAAAGCATGAAATGGAATGAAAATGAGATGATGTTTTTTTTTTTTTTTTTTTGTTATAATAGCATGGATCACATATAAACATGGGTATTTGTTAACTATGCTCATATTTTTATTTCCATTTTTCATTGAGTTAGATCCTTCATTGATAAAATTTATTATTATATTTGAGAGGGAAATTTCACATTAATCCAACATTAATTATTCATCATTCACTCCTTGTGACATCATAAAATTATATTATTAACTTTCTAAGTCACTTCTTCAATAGGCATTGAACTCAAAGGGACTGCATAAATAGTCCCACACTTGTGTAGTGATTATGTTATAAAAATGAATCTATGCATGGATGCTTCTCATATGTGCCCTCACTCAAAAATTAGCGTAGGTTTGTTCATCATTTGAGTATTAATCTACACCCATAATGAGTCCATAATGCATGCCCCATGAAAAGATCCTTTATTTCACCAACATAACAAACATTAAAGTACACAATCATCCTTGACTTCGAGTAGTGAAAGAGAAAAACACAGGAGAGTGGTTCCAAATCATGAAGGGTGAACTTTAGATATCCTTTTTTTTTCATTATCTTATTCAAATACTTTCTTAACATTTAAATGATGAATTCTCAAGCTAATTAGCAAAGTTACCATCTATGCCCTTGTAAAATGCACACTGCAATCTCAAACTACATAGCATTATCTTTGTATATTAGTGTTGGTTCCAAATAATCCACAAACTATTAAGATAGTTATAAATAACTTAGCATAGGAGGAGATTGTTTTTTATGAATTACCATTGAATTATACCCTCAGTTCCCTTCACAAGTGTGAAATCATACTACATAGTCAACTCTCTGCATAACCTTCAATGTGTAGACACACATAGGACTTTACAAAAATAGGCACACAATGATTCCATTGATTTCATAAGATGATGAGATAGAACACAAATATATGCCTACACATCCACATGTTAGTGAGATATCATAGGTGGATTAGCAAGTGACCACCATAAATATGAATGGTGGTTGAGCTCAATTGGATATCAAAAAAACCAAATCAAGACATAATTAGAAGCCAGGGTGGCTATTAGGTAGTCAAAACAAAGCACACAATCTCTTTAGATAAAGATCCCAATTGCTTCTCCACATAAGTATTAAATGTACCCTAATAGTGGGTAATATTTTAATTAATCACCCATGGGCTATGTATTTCCTATAAATCCAAGGTCTTATGTTGTAAAAGGATCGAGATTTTTAGACACAGTAATATTTCCAAAATTTTCCCTCCATGAGCCCTTTACTTCTTGAATCTTCATTATTATTGAATTTTGTGTTTATTGATCTTTATTTATGGATGGCCTTCATCCCTTTCATGGTTGTTCATTCATAGCACCTCTATGCAGAACTTGGAATTTTTTTACAGGTCATATTTTGTATGTATTCAGGTCTATGTATGCATTATCTATAGACCATTTTCCATCCTTATCAGTGTTATGCTATGTTCCCATGCCTTTATATGAAACACTTATACAATTGAAACACCCATTTTGTTGTCTGTATGATATTTTCTTGTTCTCTGCAATTCGAAGTGTGCTCTTCAAAGCTTGTAGAGTGGCTCTATCTAGTCTTGGTGAATCAACATTTTTATATTTTAGTATTCCTCCATTTTCCCACTCAAAATATTTTAGACTTAGGATTAGATATAAATTTCATTCTCCTCTTTGTAGGTCTATGTGTTGGTCCTAAACTAAGCCCATCTAAAATAGAAAGAATTTTTCCTATGCTAGAAGTTCATCCCAAGGAACATGAGAGTCCCACACCTTAGGGGATGATCCCATTATTACATCAAGACAACAAATTTCTCTCTGACATGTGAGTCTAAGGTGCTAGGTGTAGAAGAGCCACACATCCATGCATGAGATCCCTTCACAATCATGGGCACATGTTTTGAGTGATAAATTTTTTTGGGATGCCTGGTGGGACTCAATTTTCAAATCAACTAAGATATTGGTGCTACTCTTAGTAATTCAAGTGTTGAAGACACTATGTAAGTCACCTAGTGACTCCAATCATTCCTAATTTATAAGACCAACCTTCTATCTATATGATCAGATATATGAGGTCATATTCAAGGGTAACTAACTTTTATTTAATTGAGCTACCTATAGTATCTAGAAGAAGGGTAATTAGAGTATTTTTATCTCCTATTAGGATGGAAACTAGTACAATATGACCTTTTCCCAAACATTAATCTACACCTCCATTTGGATAATTCCTATTACATAGAGGAATATTATTCCCTATCCCTTTCATTTATGCATAGAGAAATCAATACTTTGTTGTTTTTAATGGAGGCATCCCATTGATTCTTCACCAGTATGATGATACTCTCATACCTACTCTTAAAATCATCCCCTAATTTACTAGATAAAATTCAACTACCCCTATAGAGCACATACAAGACATAGAAAATATTTACTTTATTCACAATGTGACTAAAGACAATGTTTTAGTGTGACTCCTTACCTCTTCCTTGAAGGGGAGATCACTCCAATGGTATCCTAGATTGTGACCTGATTCTATTCATAAGTAGGAGGAGTTGAGTCTAACACTATGTAGGTAGTTTGAAAAAAAGAGTGACCACCTGTCACTAATGGAACAACTCACGACCATAAAAAGGGATTTATATGAGTAGATGGTTGGCTTTGATTTTAGATTTTAGAGGAATTGGGACCAAGTTCCACTCCTGGTAAGGTCTAATCCAAACACTATGTTCTTATACTTATTAAGATCTTTGAATAATGACATGGTCATAATGATCCCATCTATGGGTGGTGCAGTATTTCTAGACATATATGAGTTTATTATGTGTACATATAATTTCTTGATTCAAGCAGGTAAAATTATGCCCACACCCCCTATGCCCTTATATCTTGAACCCCATATACAATTTTGTCTACCCTACCTCCCATTTTAAAACTGGCCCCCATCCATATTATTGTTAGCTTGCCAATTTCATCAAATTATGCACCCTTGAGTGTGTTACATCAGATTAAAACCTTATTGAAAAGATTTAGAAATGAGCTAGTGGTACTAAAAAGGTAATAGTCATAGTATTTTAGGCCTTATCAACTCTTTAACTAGTAATACCAATCAAATAGGCCTCCTACCAACATGTTATACTGACTCAGAGCCAACTTACATATAATAGACCACCCTATGCATCAAATCCTAACATAGTAATCACTTCTATAGATCCTTTACCTGTGCAAAATAACATAACGTAGGACTATGAGTGGTGATATCTAAGTGAGTAGCCACATGATCAAGTCATTTACATAAATGGAAAAATAAATGAGGTACCTATGATACATAACATGCCACCTCCTTAGGATCCTCTATATATTTCATATCAACCAAGGGATTAAACATAGGCACAAATGTAGGAATAGGATGGATCTACCCTCTTAAATTCATAGGAGGGTGACTGCAACTATGTGAATCAAAATAAAGTGCCAAGTATAGAAAATAGACCAGTTGATTTCAACACAAAATTTAGGAAGAGATAAATGATGGAAAAACCTTCTTGTTTAATACCTTTAATTTTTGCACCCTAGATTTAGCACGTAAATGCCAAAGTTAAATCACCTATGAAACCTCCATTATTAATGAAATAAGTTATGCAAAAATAAATCTAGGCCTAGACTAGTGCATGGGTGTAAGAAGAGACTACAATTCAAAAGGCATAGGTTAAAGGGAATCAAATACCCTTTAACATAGTCAAGTAGATGAATAAAATTAGGATGAACATTTCCATGTGGGACACTCTTGTCATTACTTCCCAAAGGAATTTGTTGTAGGATACCTCTAGAGGTTTCTAACCTCATGATCCATTGTACACTATGTCTATTGTGTAATAAGTCTATACTAACCTAAGGAGAAAGTGTGTAGAAGTAGGAAGCCCCCTCCATTCTATATTTATCTTATCATCAGTGAGCATCTCATACATAGTTGTATGATAGATTCAGGTATGATCAATTTAGTGATGCCAAAGAAAATCACAGGCATGCTAAGCATAACATCGTAACATATTCTCCCATCTCAAAAGGGGTTGTCTAATTGGATAGGATAGTGGTCAAAACTATGGGCATCATTAAGGAATTACATCTCACTCAACATGCATGTCCAAGCCTTTCCATTATTTAGGACATTGTAGTCATTGATTTACCCCCTTACTTTTTTATATGCCTCTCTCAATATTTCATTATGAAGGTGGGTGGATATCTATCTTTGGATTGGTCTCATAAGATCCTTAAAACTAGATATGGGACCAAGGTGACCATCAAGGTTGGGCCTATTCTAAAGAACCACATAGAGCCATACACTCCTAGATTGATTGATGCAAATTACACCTTGTCAAATTAGGATGAGAATCCAATTCTTCACAATACTACCACACACCTTGAAGAGGTCCTAGATGACTTAATGAATGGGTGCATGAACATTATGAATGCAATCCATATGAAAATGCAATGGAAACAGGGCTAGGTACATACTGCATTCTCAAGGAGGACACCTTATTTCTTGACCTTGTAAATGTGTAAGAGGCTTTTTAAGGTATATGACATTTATTATTTGATGGCTCCCAAAGTAAAAATGGCACAAGAATTGGTGTTGTGATTTTTTGATGTTCTCAACAAATTATTTTTGCTATGTTCAGAGGGTTTGATGATTTCAATATACATTCCATATCAAGGGCATGAAATGATGATGGTGATATTATGGGCATGTAATATGACCTCCCATGCAATATAAAAAATGATTCCAAATAACTCATAAGACTTGTAGATAGACTAGTAGTCCTAGATAATTTAAGAAGTTGGCATCTATTCAAGAGCAATGAATAAATCATCAACTTCTTACAAGATGAATCTAAGTTATACACCAACAACCAACCTCAAATATAAGCTCAATATAAACAGTATATCATTCAACTAAAGGGAAATAATTTTCTTAGGGGGATGGTCATACTATAAAGTGCAAACACCTAAATCTAGCCACTGATAACCTCCAATCAGGGTTTTGACCAATTTCTACCTAAAGTGCACAATTTGGCCTAAAAGTACTAAAACATGCTAAATGATGTGAAACTAACATATTCAATTGCCAATTTTGGCTAGGGTATCCCTAAATGGGGCAATGCATTTTATGGGATAACTAACTTTGATCAGACTATTTTGAGTCAAAATATTAAATTTGTACCTCAGTGCTCTAGATTTCTTTTTCCTATCAAAGTCTCTTGTATAATATACATGCCTCCATTATTTATTGTTGCTAACATCCTAAATGGGAATATGGTTCCAACACATATGGTAGTGACTTCCAATTCTAATCCAGTTAAATTTTGGACCAATAGCAAGGCATTCTAATCAATTTGAGTAATTTGTGCACAAAATGCTTAATCATGCTTAAGAGATAATTAATCCAAATCAAGGCATAATTAATAATTCCATTGAAACTTGTTGAAAACTTATTTTTGGAAATGAATATTGAATATCTACATCATTAGGTGACCTCATTTCTTGGGAAGACATCCCTAGGCCATAAATGCCATAAATATTAGGATTCATTCCCTCCATGCCTCATCAATGCCTTCCATGATGCCCTCCATGCCTCTTAATTTCCCCTTATTCCAATGTCATGGTGAGGATAATTATAAACTTAATTCCAAAAATTAAATTAATCCTCAACCACACATCTTAATCTCAGGATGGATGGTTCAGGTTGATTCTAGACATTTACAAAAATCTATAAATAGGAGGCCTTACCACATCATTTCTAAGACTTGAGAATGTAAAGTTATAATGCAGGATTGGTCCTAAAAGATTCATGAAACTAGTGTTACCATGAAAAATTGATTCCAAGCCAAGCCACAAGCCAAAAGTGGCAAGGAGAGATGGAGGTAGCCAAGATTCCATTGCCAAGGACTTCATGAGCACAAAACTGAGCAAGCCACTACTACAAAGGCATCTGGAGCATCCAAAGAAGGTGAAGGAATTCTTGTATTTTATTCCTTACTTTTTAGTTTAGTTTGTCATTTGTTTTTGTTAACTAAGCTCTCCCTAGTGTCTAGGCCTAGAGATGCTATGTTATTAGTGTGTTTCTTTCATTTTATTTTTATTTTGGAACTAACACCATACTAACCATCCTCTCTTGAGTCAAATTATTAGATCACATAATGGCACACCCGTGGGACTAGATTCATCTCACACTTGAAGAAGATCATTTTGCAACTTTAAAATATTTATTTCGACCCTTAAACTCTTTCAAATTGATTTTCTAACTTTATTTTGATGTTTTTGTTTGCCATGGTTTTACACAGTAACTAATGTCAGTAAGTAAGACCAACATTAGTTTCATATCTTAGCTAACTTTGGTTAGTGAAACTAACATCAATTGTATACCTACCATCAGTCATATAAGTATAACTGATGTCGATTGGATAACTAACATGATTAAAAAATGTAACCATCGTCACTTATATAAACTGACATCGATCACTATGTTTTTCTTAAAACATAGACCTAAGATCTCTTTTTCTAAAGTTTATTGTTTCAAATCAAAAAGAGATTTAAAGCTAAAGGACATGTTAACATTTTTGCTATAGAACCAAGCTTGACATTTTCTAAAAACATGTTTAGATCAGCTTTTGCATGCTTAAAAATTAATTAGGAACCTTGTTTTGGTGTTTAACAAAAGAATTTTTGATGTTTATGGTGAATATTTTCAAAGTTTTAAACTAAGACCAAGGGGTCAAATGAACACCACCTCACTTTCCCTTTGGGCTTAAAAATGAACTCACCTTTTTAAACCTTTTTGTATTTATTTGGTTGAGATTAATATTTTGTTTGGCAAAAAGAGGAATGTTGCATGTATGCTCTTCCATTTGTCCCCTTTAGGGAACCCTTGGAATCAAAAGTGTCATTCCTATTGTAAGTAGCCCAGTCCAGGGCTTAGAAATAAAGTCATCTAAAGACTTCCCAAAAACTTATCAAAGTTTGGGTGACCTTGAAAATGACCCTAAAGTCTTTCTACTTTAATGATTACTTTATTTTTATGCAAACTTGTCTTATGAGAGGGACTTCATCACCTCTCACGAGTTATTTAGGGAAACTTTGACCCAAGGTTTCACCTCCCAGCATTGACTTCATTTGGATCCTAATTGGAGTTGCACATGAAATGTAGTGGCACTTTGGACATCATATTATATTGAGTAGATAGTAGGATGTAGTGGTTACAAAAAGGACTAGACCTTTTTGCAACAAGCCAAGTGATATGGACCCAAAATCCATGCTTTTATTTTTCATTGTTTGGCATGAAAGTCATTATGTAATTGATTCCCCTAGAGCATTCAGAAACTTGTTAGATCTTAGACAAATCCCCACTTACCATAGAAGTATTGATGGTGCAAGGTGCACCTCAAGGTCCATGTCATAGTACTATCATTTGAGATAAGGGTGGTGTAAAAACTCTACTATTTAATGTGCATTTACTTTTGGATGAACACTTAAAATCTTCTCAAATGATGTATATTGATAGATTCCAACAATACCAATAAATTTTGTCAGTTTAGGATCTAAGAGCTATTAATTAATTGGTCTTATCATAGATTAAAGTCTTGTTTGAAGTCAAAACTTGGTATAAACAAACAAATCCAAACGAAACACATAGTCTAAATTTTCCTTTGAACAAAGAGGCATTATGATGCCCATATGATATCATCAATTTGCCTAGTTCAAAGTTCATCAAAATCTTGAGAGTCATATCATCTAGTTTGGCATAGTTATGTTACCCAATTAAGTCTAGACCTTTATCAAATTTTTTTTAAGTCCTTCACTTATAATCTAAATTCAAAATTACACCTTTATAAGTTCATAGGGTTGATGTGTTAAGTGGGTTTGCCATTTGCACTAAACTTGAGGGAACTTAGGTTCAATTTTTAATTTGGGTTGAAGGACATTCAAGACTCATAATCATTGTCATCACTTGATAAACTTAAGCAATTTTATGCTAAACACTTGCACTTTGAGTCTATGCACCACAACATTTTGAGTCAAGAAAAGTAGTGTTATGCTATCAAAATTATGGGAAAATGTATTTGACTTAGAGTGTTTTTGAAACAAACCTTTTTGTCACACCTTTTGGGTAGTATAACATCATTACACTACACAAAACATTTTGAATATTATTTCATAAACCCTCTTTCATAGAGTTCTAAATTTACTCCTACATTTTCAGACCAATCCAAGTGTACTTTTGTGATATTTTGTCTAAAATAGTTATACTGTTCACTTTTGTCTATCTTTTTTGTCAAAAGAACCAAGTTTTATACCATTTTTTATGAGAAAATAAACTATTTATAGAGTGCCTTTTGTTTCATACATTATACCTAGTTTCTCAAGTTCATGTCCAAGAATCAAATGCCTAGTGTTTGTTAGAAGGTTTCAAATCTGTTAGATTAAAACTTTCATGTATTTCAAAGTCTAGCTTTTGACACTGTTTGGACAAGAGTCCTAGTGCATGCCTTATTTGAGCCTAGAATTTGATGCCATGTTTGGCCAAAAGATGAAGCAACTTTTAAATTTCTAGATGATATTGATTTAAAACACTTCAACCTTAGAGTTTGGTATTTTTATTTTTAGTCCATTTACTTGCTTATCTTTTTGTGAATAGTGAAATGTTAGATACTTCATGCTAGATTATTTCCTCACAAATATTTGCATAAATATTTTGATCCTTTTGACAAATCTAGACCAAGTTGGGACATCACCTATTTTAGACATTATCCTTTTTAGAGTTTATAGAACTCTTTAACTTTTTATTTCAAAGCATTGACTATGGATCCCAACATGTATTCCTACACTCTTAGTGGACTCATGTACAATCCAGGGATTAATAATGTAGTTGTGTATGAGAAAATGGTGCAAGACCTCTATGTAGATAACATAGATTATGAGATGGATTCTTATCCCTTTTATAATACTCAATCGGGGGAAAAAGCTAAGATCCATTAGCTAACTATCTGGTTAACACACCACCTTATTCAAAACAAGACTAGGAACAAATTACATAATACCTAGCTATAATACACATAGTGGATGAGCCAGTACTTAAATAGTCATATTCTACTAATACGGCTTCCACGTATGATCTATATTTGTTTGAATGACATTTGTTAGAGAACAAAGATGAAATTTTGGTTAGATCCATAGAGGTAGGGGCCAAGTTTCTAGTAGACTTCCCCCATGAAAATTTACCGATTCTAGTAAGAGTGCCCCACAATATCATTTACAATCAACAGGTTTATTTTAGAAATCCTATGGCTCTAGTCCAAACAATGTACCAAGATCCTAATTTATCTGATCAAGGTAAAAACATCATGGAATATCACTATAAACAAATGCAAATAGCATATCAAACCTAGCTAAATATAACACATGATTTCAATCAGATGAACATGGTAAGTAAGCCTCTTATTGACCTAGTTCCTTTAATAGGAGTATTGGTAGATTTAACTAGACAAGAGAATCTAATTTTAGACCCATTTATACAAACTATTTCAATAGATAAATTGATACATATGCATATTATTAAAGAAATATCTTTAGCCTCTACATAGAATAGTGAGCCAAATGTAGTGGACAATGTACAAACAATGTCCAATCTTAATCAAAGTGGTACCAATGCATAAACAACTAGCCAACAACATGTTCTTGTAGTTCATCTCATGAGTGGATCATCATACCAAAAAATATGAGTTTCTACACCCCAACCTTAACCAACTACTTCCTCAAGTGTACAACCTAAGGGATTAGGTAATCAAATAATGGCTAATGTCATGCTTCAATGATAGAATGTGATGAATCCTACTCCTCTTCCACAAGTAATAAGTAGTATTCCACAACAATAGGCACAATCTAGTGTATCAATAAAAAAGAGGATAAATACATTACCACCTCAATCAGGGGTAACAAATGTTCCACCTCACTAGGTAATGACAAACATACCTCTTTAGTCATAGACTAATATGCCAATCCAAAACCAAGCAATGACTAGTCAACAACATGCAAATATTGGTCAGTGACAGATGCCAAATCTGTAACCTAATTTCACTTCCTCATAAGGATTCATGCAACAAGGAGTTCCCCATGTTTCTCAAGTACATACTAGACAACCATTGATTCAAAATGTGCCACAAATCTAGAGATAGGGTCTTGGTCCATAAGTTCTCACTCAAAAACAAGGTTTGATTAGTCAGCAACATGTCCCTTTTCAACCACAATAGGCACAATATGGTTATATCCCTTCATCCTAACCAAAAAATCCTCCAAGTCAATATTTTATCACCAAGCCAAACCAAAATATCACACAACCAAGTGTGTAATTTCAATTACATCCTAATTCATGTATGCATATTCCTGATCCATTCCCCAACCAAACCAATGTACCCTAATAGGTATCTCCATCATACCCTGGTCAAAGTGTCTCACTTATGACCTCCCAACCATATATCCAAACCAATATTCTCCCTCAAACCAATGTTTCTTCTAGTTTCCTATCTCAAGAATTACAACAAATGAAGGATGCAATTACTGCCATTTAAGCAAAAAAAAAGAGTAAAAGTTGAAATTAGATGACATGTGTTCCTACTCATTCATCATGGAGTATTTCCAAATACCATTCCCTCTATGATATGACCCATCAAAATTTGATAAATATAAAGGGAAAAGTGACCCTAAGGCTCATTTAATCAAATTCGTTATCGCATGTCAACCAATAGAATATAACAACATATACCTTTTGATGTTGTTTCCAAGGAGCTTAGATGGACAAGCTTTGGAGTAGTTTTTGAAGTTTTCAAAAAAATTAGTAACGGATTTTGATGATCTTTCTAACAAGTTTATGTAGCACTTTTCTTATAATCTCGAGCATGAGATTTCATTAGTAGACTTAACACAAGTAAAGAAAAAAGATGGTGAGAGTTTTGAAATTTATTTATATTGATGGAGAGCCCTTGCAAGACATTTCACTCATAGTTTACTAGATAAATAATTAGCTATTATGTTTACCAAAAATTTGCACAATGAGATAACTTTTCATTTAGAACTACAATGTGTGCATACTTTCAAGGAAATCATCAACAAAGGTTTGTTGATTGAGTGAGTGATCATCAATAAAGGAGTTATCAAGCTTAATTCAACTAATAAAAATCAAGGTACCAATTAGGTAAATGACCAACATCCCATTCAAGTGTAATCATCGTAACCAACATAGACCAATAACCATGAAAGACCAAAGCAATTTAACCATAATAAGAATGTTGTGGGAAATGGAATAACTAAATCCCATCATGTCAAAATGGTACAAACATCATCTACACCACCTTTTCATCTTACTCTTACCTAGTAACCTCTCAAACAAATGCTACAAGCATAATAACTAAGACCTACACATTAAATATAATAGCCTTTACCATTACAAAGCCCTCCTCCTAGGAGAACCATGCTTGCATGTCATGTCTTTAGTGACCTAAAAGAACCTATTGAATCTATATTTCAGAATCTTACTATTGATAATCTAATTATTTAGCATATATCAAAGCATTATCCATAAGGCATTCCTTATCCTAATTGGTATCATGAAAATGAATTATATGATTATCATCAGGTCAATGGTTATAATCTATGAAGATGTGTCCAAATCAAGTGTTTAATTGAGAATATGTTGGATAATGAGGAGATAATATTGGATAATGGTGCTTCCACTTCCAATCAAAATCTTGGGATTTATAAAAACCCCTTTCCCTAACATAATAATTACTAGTAGAAAAATAATCAAAACAATAACAACAATAAGTGCAGTAGTAAAATCAACAGTATCGAAATCAAAAGCTGAACCAGTAGAATCAACAAAATTAGTAGAACCCACAACGATAGAATAACTAACAAAACCAAGGTCCAAATGGTAAAAACCAAGAAACCTACCATGTATTTTCACATGACTAGAATAGGGTTATAGGTCATATTGTATGTGGTAGTGTTAATACCATTTCCATCAATCCTCGGCTAAGCACTAATTAGCCTATACCATTGCTAAACAACAACATTCAACCAAATTACATGGATAATCATTATTTAACTTGGGAATGCATATAGGCAAATCAATAAGATAGGACTTCCCATTTTGGACCCTATATCAACAACTCATCCTTGCCACGTGACCACATGCAAGTGCACCAATAACCAAGACTTGTCATATTTGATCCCACACCATTCCCAACATTGATTAGCAATAATGGTCTAGTATTTAATATTGATTATGAAATCATAACTTGAAGATTGAATATTACTATCCCAGGCCCACATCCATCCACCACTTTGCCTATCATTCAACCAACCATTCAGCCTCAGAATAAACCATTCACTACTAACCAAGACAAGAAGTTTGATATTATGGAATAATTATAGAAGACACTAGCACAAATTTTTATTTTAGTTTCTCTATGAACATAAATAATTCACAAGAATATCTTGAATGATTTTTTGACCCAATCCACTATTTGTAGTGACATATCCCTTGATAAATTCCAATCTTTAGTTAGACACCTAGCTCCAGCACAATAAGTCACATTCAACCAAAGCAATACGTCTTCCCTTGGCCCACTCCATAACAATCCATTATATATAAAAGTTTATATAAGATGGCATAAAGTGAAACATGTCCTTATAGATAATGGATCTGGCCTCAACATAGTGTCTCTAAAGCTCATCAAACTTCTTGGGTACATAATGGTAGATCTCCAGCTAGAAATAATAACCATCATAGCCTATGATAATCGAGAAAGAGAATCACAAGGCACCATTACTTTGTCAATTATCATTGGGCCTTTAATCCATGATACACTTTTCTATGTGCTTGATCTTGAGTTATCATACAATATGCTTCTAGGTAGGCCTTAGTTACATGAGATTTGTGCAATCATGTCAATGCTATACCAATGTATCAATTTTTCCCACTCAGGGATGAAAGTGAATATTTCAAGATATTTACACCCATATGAACACTATAAGCATATTGAGGCCAAATTTAAAAGATATAATTATTAGTACGGCATGAATCCATGTTCCAAGCAGGATAAAGGCAAGGCTATAATTATTGATCTTTCACCAGATAATTTCATAGATCCAAATACCTTAGATTCCCTTTCTCACATGCCACCTTCTGAAGCTTATAATCATTTAACCATTTTAGATAATGGACCAAGAGAGTATGTGACCCATGATACATTTCATATTTCCAATCTTCCTCATAATCTAAAAACCTTTGGGTGACCTAAAGTCACCCCACATATGCATTGGCAATAAAAAAAGATAAGGGACCTGTCACATTTATACTAGCATCTGGCCTAGGACTAGACCCTCTTAAAGGGGATGAATCATCATTATATAATGACAAATAAGCTGATTTCTATAAAAATTCAAATGATCCTATTCCCAATAGGATCATGGATCATCACAACTATGAAGGAAGAGGCCTCAGACTGAATCAACAAGGAACTATCAAGCTAGTTTCCATGACTAAGTATGAAAGACCTTATGAACTTGGATTTAAATCACTTGGGGGTGACCCCACATATCTTATTCAAAATCTATCACTAGTGACTAGTGATGATGATTTTGATAGTGAAGTAGAGTCTAATTATTGCTTCACCTTTGATGACCTAGCAGAAACTAACATGTTTGATAACAATGATGTTTGTACCCTCACCCTAGCCATTCATCACAACCTATTGCCATTATATTATCCCCAACTGATAGTTTAGGACCAACAAGAATCTAGTCCACTAATGAGTTTCATAATGATGAGGTATTCTATGACTTTTTAGGCCTCAGAGATAACATTCTATTAGGAGATCATAAATCAGGATTCTCAATCACATTGGATCCTGTAGCTTATTTTGAAGAGTGAGTGAACACCCTTAGCCAAAAACAAATAATCAAAACATTGAGGTCCTAAAGTGAAAACCTCTTTGAGGCACTTTTTGACTAGGGAAAAAGTAAAGATAAAGGCTAGTCTAGTGGTGAAAACCTGTTCTAGGCACCATTAGATGGGGGTGTTTATTTTTCAATAAATTTAGACTAAGAGACCACCAATGATGAACTTTCTTGTAGATCATAGTTTATCTTTGACAAACAAGTATTTGATCAAATTATACAAGAATTTTTGACTATTTTCATCACATGGCTAGATCTCCCATTAGGGGACTCAGATTCATCATGCCTAGGAGAAATTTAATAGTAAGTCCTAATGGAGGACCCTAACATAATTCAATAGTTCAAGTCATTGCCTACTATCTTAGAAGATGGATTGAACCTTCTATTCAAATATACAATAGAGGTAAATATCAGGGTTCCATCAGACTTGAAATGGATAAAATTAGGCATGTCCCTCACTAAGGAGGAATATGACATCTTTATAACTCTATTGAGAGAATTTTTAGATATCATTACATGAGCCTATTCTAACATGCTAGGTTTAGACCCTACCTTGGTTCTTCACCACCTTGTGGTTAATCCTAACACCAAAATGGTAAAATAAAATTTACACAAGATGCATCATTGAATTTTTGTATTGGTAAATAAATAATTGGAAAAACTCTTAGAAGTAGGATTTATCCAATCCATTGATTACTCAAAATGGATCTCTAATGTGGTACTTGTTAGTAAAAAGCTTGAAGGGATCAAAATTTATACTAATTTTTTAGACATCAACAAATCTTGTCCTAAAGATGATTTTCTCTTACCTAATATCAATATTATCATCGACTCCATAATAGGTTATGAAATGATTTCACTCATAAATGGCTTTTTAGGATACAACCAGATTATAATAGCACCATAAGACCAACATAAAACAATGTTCACCACTCCATGGGGAACATTTTATTATTAGGTAATGTCATTTGGCCTTAATAATATTGGAACTACATATCAAAGGGCCATGACTATCATATTTCATGATATGATGCATGATATTTTTGAGGACTATGTTGATGACATATTAGGAAAATCCAAAAGTAGGGTCAACCATCCAGTAGTGTTGCATAAGATATTTAAAATATTATGAGAGTAAAAAGTTAGACTCAATCTAAAGAAATGTGTGTTCAATGTAAATTTAGGAAAACTACTTGGATTCATCATGTCTCATAGAGGTATTGAAGTCGATCTTGCTAGAGTCCATGATATAACCAAGATGCTACCACCAACCAATTTAAAGAAACTCTATAGTTTACAGGGTTAGATCTAGTCCATCCAACACTTCATCTCTTAGTTAGTAAACAAGTGCCATCCATTTACACACCTTTTAAATAAGGGAGTTTCATTTCACTAGGATGATCACCACAAAATAGCTTTTCAACAACTCAAAGACTATCTTATTAATCCACCTAATTTATTACCTCCTATGCTAGGAAAGCCATTTTTGTCATACCTATCAGCTACCGACCATGATCTAGGGGCACTCTTGGCTCAACATTATGACAATGGAAAAGAGCATGCCATATACTACCTAAACCATACCTTGGTTACATATGAATATAACTATGCACCTATTGAAAAATCTTGTCTAGTCATGGTCTTTGTACCTCAAAAACTATGCCATTACATATTAAATAATAAGACCATGGTCATTCTAAAGTTAGATATACGCAAGTATCTACTATCTAAAATAGCTTTGCAAGGTAGAATGGCTAAATGGATCATGCTTCTCAGTGAGTTTGACATAGAGTATGTCAATCATAAGGCAATCAAGGGACAAATTCTTATAGATCAACTTGTTGAAGCACATTTCATAGATACACAACCACTCGCATTTCAATTTCTTGATGAATCCATCATGATCATCATTGACACACACCTTGAAGAGTAGCCCTAGAAGCTATATTTTTATGGTTCATTTATTTCACATAGATCAGGGGTAGGCCTATTGTTTATTACACCACAGGGGGATCTAATCCCTAAATCATTTAGAATCAACTTTCCTTATACAAAAAACATGGCTGAGTATGAAGCACTTGTTGTAGGACTTTGACAAGTAGTGCATTGGAATATATCTCATCTTCAAGTTTATGTTGATTCTTAGTTAATCATAAATTAGGTCATAGATCATTTTTATACCAAAGATGACAAGTTCGTTCTATATAAAGCCATGTTTGACACTCTTAAGCAATAAATTGCCAATATTCAGTTTGAACACATACCAAGGGCTAGTAATAGAACTATAGATGCCATGGCTACTATTGGATCTATGATTCGATAAATAGATAAAGCTAGAGAGTTTCAGTTCCTCATTGAAAATTTGTCAACACCATCTCATGAACCTTCAGCCATTGTGATGATTGGTGATATTATTGGTCCTAATTATATCTAGTAATCAGATCTTTAAAAGTACCTTCATGAGCAAGTTCTACCACCTAACCTATCTTGAAAACAAACCAAAGCATTTATTCATCATTACACTCATTATACTCTACTTGGATCCACCCTTTACCATCATAGTTTTGATGGAACTCTACTTCATTGTTTAACTTCGATAGAGTTTACACTAGCATTAAGAGAAATTTATGGAGTATTTAGAGCTCATTCTAGTAGGGCAATCCTATTCAAAAATATATTGAGTACTAGTTATTATTGGGCCATAATGGATGTAGATGCCACTGTAGATATAAAAAAGTGTGACAAATGTCAATGACATGCTAATCTGATTCATGCCCTAGAAAAAAAATTCAAATTGATTTTGACACCATGGCCATTTTCTACATGGGGACTTAACCTCATTAGGAAGATTAACCCCACTTCATCTAATGGTCATAAACATATCCTTACCACCACTGAGTATTTCACTAAGTGGTTTGAATCTATACCCCTCACTTACATGACTAGAAAGCAAATTTCCAAATTCATTTTCAACCATCTCATTTGTTGCTATGGTATCCCCTCTGACATTATATCTAATAATGGAGGATCATTCAAAAATAAGGATGTAGCCTAATTATGTACTAAATACAACATCACACAACATTTTTATAAAACATATTACCCTCAAGGTAATGGCCAAGCTAAGGCATCTAATAAAACCATTGTCAATATTCTCAAAAAGATTGTCAATGATGCCAATCATGATTGGCACTTGTAGATATTCCTTACCCTTTGGGCATACCATACCAATCATCATACCCTCATAGGAGCCACTCCATACTCACTTGTTTATGGTATTGAAGCCATCCTTCCCATTGAGGTCAATTTTTCTTCACTACACATCTCTTTCAAGCATGTCCTAGATGATCATGACTATCGAGCAACTTGCCGGTAAGAGTTAGACCTACTTGATGAGAAATGTACATCTGCACTCAATAATCTTCAAGCATATCAGAACCAACTCAAAGGCCACTATAATTGACATGTTAATTATAGAACATTTGAACTTGGTGATCTTTTTCTTAAAGAAAACCAAAAGAATACCATGGATGAGAAGAAGCATAAAGTGAAATTTAAACCAAACTAGATAGGGCCTTTCATCATTACTACAAATTATGGATCAGGAGCATATAGGCCAACTACACTAGATGGAGATGAACTTACTGAGCTGATGAATATTATTCATCTCAAGTGGTACTATGCTTGAGCACTAAAGTGTATTATTTATAAGGACCATTTTAGTTATGCCATTTTATCATTATTCTTCTTTAAATAAATACCATCCTTATCCATCTTCTTCACTTGTATCAAATTTTTGCTTCTAGCCTATTAGCCCAGTGTGTTCTAAAGCCTCACCCATTTGACCTTGGTGTTTGCCATTCATTGTGCATTTTTAGCATCAAGGTATCTGATCAGTTTCATTAGTTCGTTCAAGTACTTTAGATAGAGATCATATTTTAGGATAGTGTGATAGAAGTTTTGATAGTTACATCCTTCATTTTTAATTCCTTTCTTACCACTGGTCTTGTTATTAATTATAACCACCTTTGGGAAAATTAATACCATTGATCTATGTCATTTTGTCCTAATTATAACTACCTATGGGCAAACTAGGGGCAACATTAAGCCTTAACATACCATCTTACCACTTCCTATGTTATATTATGCCTTTTTATGAACTGTGCCTATTTTGTTTGAATTGACTACTACACTAGTCGAATTCCTCTGCTATAAAGGTGGAGCTATAGTGACTTGAGGTCCTACTCTGGGACTATGTAGGTAGTGCAAGATACTTTTTGAGGTTATCTCAATCACCCTAAGACACATTCTTGCTATTTTTTTAGTAAGTTGAGCTACACTTTCACCATTTTATGAGCAACCTAAGCCACACTCTCACCATTTTGTGAGTAACCTAAGCCATGCTTTCACTATTTTGTGAGAAAACTACGCTATGCTCTTACCATTTTTAAAGAAACCTAAGCCATGATCTCATTATTTTGTGAGTAACCTATGTTTTAATGCTCTCACTATTTTGTGAGCAACCTTAGTTTAAATGCTCTCACCATTTTGTGAGCTTGAACCATTTAGTGTCTTGTCATTCTTGACCAAGTTGAGATACCTCAAAAAATTATAAAAACATTTGAAAAATCATTAGAAAAGAACAAAAACATTGACCACTTCTTTTCCTTAAGGATTTTGGGAACCCTTACTAAGTTACAAGTAAATCACTTATCATTTAGTTTCCCCATCCTTTATGGCCTTTTTCTCTCACACACTTGCCATTTTACAAGACCATTCATATTCTTCTATCACATCCATTTTGTTTGTTTTTCTCAGTTATCACATTCTTCCCATTATCCTAGAAGAACTACATTTGGCCTAAAGTTTTTATTGGATATTACATCCATGGAACTATGTAGGCAGTGTCCACTTTCCTAGTGTATATGGAGACAGCTCAACCACCCCCTTCTTTTTCTTCTATTCCCCCATTTTTTTGTTTGTTAAAGTTATCACCTATTTTCTAGGGACAATGTTTGTAGGGTTTCAATTATGTTATTTATTTGTTTGTTTTTGCTTATTTTATTTTGCTTGTCTACCTATTTATTTGCTTTCAATAATGTTGCCTTGATTCAATTTATGTGTGTTCATTAGGTGATTCCTTGCCCACACTTACACTTGAATCCATTCATATTCATATGTTTACATTGTCATCATGGTTTCTATCATTGGTGCATTATTTTATATTAAGTATTGGATTATGGGAGTCAATCTTTATGCATATTTTGACCAAGTTCTCATGATGTTATATGATGATGCCTATCGACACGTGCTACAACAAACCTCAGCTTCAAGAAGTTTATTTAGTAATGGTAGTATCTCTTCATCACTGACATCATAGTTCAGTCCCAATCATATCCCAAATAGAGTAATTAAACATGAAATAATTTCAATCTTTATTAGTTCAAATGAGCATCTCCTTAATAGTAGGTTGTTCCAATTCATCATTACCCTTTGTGTTTATTTTTCATCATCCTCAGCCAAGTTTATCATGTTTTCCATAATTTAGGTCCAATGATTATAACTACCTATGAGAAAATCATTGCACACCGTCCCACCTGCATTTCTCAATGATTATAACCACCTTTGGGCAAATCATTATGTTGTCACCACTTTACTTTTTTTGCCTATATAGGGGCATGTTATCTTATTTGTGTGTCCTAAATGGGACATCTCCATATTCTCAATGATTATAACCACCTTTGAGCAAATCATTATGTTATCATACCATGTTACCACTATCGGGGTACCCTGTTTATAACTACTTTTGGGCAAACCATTATACACCATCCCATTTGCATTCTCAATGATTTTGACTACTTTTTAAGTATCATTATGGTTTCACCCCATCATCTTTCATTTTTTTGGTGCCCTCATTTCACTTTTTCTATTCAAGGGACAATTTTTTGACCTACTTGTGCCACCCATTCCCTCGAGGGGGCATCATACAGTTAGTTTCTCATCATTGTAGTTGTAGGCATATAGGACCTTTTCATTTTTTTAGAAGACATTACTATCCTTATAGCTTTAAATGCCTTTCCAAATAGGGGCAAACTATAGACACTTAAATCTGGCCATCGATAACCTCCAATCAAGCTTTTGACCAATTTCCACCTAAAGTGCACAATTTGGTCTAAAAATACTAAAACATGCTAAATGATGTGAAAATGATGTATTCAAGTGCCGATTTTGGATAGGGTATCCCTAAATGGGGCAATACAATTTATGGGCTAACTAAATTTGATCAAACCATTTTGAGTCAAAATGCTAATTTTACATCCTAGTGCTCTGAATTGCTCTTTCCTATCAAATTCTCTTTCACAAGACACATGCCTTCATTATTTGTTTTTAGTAACATCCTAAATGGGAATATGGTTCCAACACATATGATAGTGACTTCCATTTCCAATCCAGTCAAATTTTGGACCAATAATAAGACATTATGATCAATTTGAGTAATTTGTGCATAAAGTACTTAATCATTCTTAAGAGCTAATTAATCCAAATCAAAGCATAGTTAGTAATTCCATGAAAATTTGTTGAAAAATTATTTTTGGAAATGAATAGTGAATATCTGCATCATTAAGTGACCTCATTTCTTAGGAAGACATCCCTAGGCCATAAATGTCACAAATATCAAGATTCATGCCCTCCATGCCTCATCAATGCCTTCCATGATGCCCTTCATGCCTCTTAATTTCACCTTCTTCCACTGTCATGATGAGGATAATTACAATCTTAATTCCAAAAATTAAATTAATCCTCGACCACACATCTCAATCTTAGGATGGATGGTTCAGGTTGATTCTAAACATTTACAAAAATCTATAAATAGGAGGCCTTGCCACATCATTTCTAAAACTTGAGAATGCAAAGTTATAATGTAGGATTGGTTATAAAATATTCATGAAATTAGTGTTACCATACCACAAGCCAAAGGTGCCAAGGAGAGATGGAGGTAGCCAAGCTTCCATTGCCAAGGACTTCATGAGCATGAAACCAAACAAGCCACTACTACAAAGGCTTTTGGAGCATCCAAGGAAGGTGAAGGAATTATTATGTTTTATTCCTCACTTTTTAGTTATTTTTATCATTTCTTTTTGTTAACTAAGCTCTCCCTAGTGTCTGAGCCTAGAGGTGTTATGTTATTAGTGTGTTTCTTTCATTTTGTTTTCATTTTAGAACTAACACCATACTAACCATCCTCTCTTGAGTCAAATTCCTATATCACATAAAGTATATTTAATTTTGATGACTAGCTAAAAAGTGAAAGGAAAAACATGATGGTGAAGGAGGAAATCTTAAAGCTAGTGTCCATCTCTGATGACAAGATCTTAAAAGCTGGTAGGGTATGTTCCCTATTCAAGGTCAAATAATTCATTGAGATAAGGCAAAGGCATGATGATATATTTGCATTGAGATATAAATACCTTAGAGGATTTGATCTAGGATTAGCCTCATATACAATCAATCTCAACCTCAATTGTAGACACCGAAATCGTGTCTACCCCTTGGTCGTCCTCCCCCCTTGGTCCCCTTGGTCTATTTCCTAACACTTGTCTTAAGTCCCCTCAATTTTAAATTAAAATAATCAAATATTTTAATTGTCCCCTTTCCACCTCACCCATGCCACCTCAGATTCCTTCCTTTGGATCCCCTCACCTCATTCCTAGCCTTAATGACCCAAATCAGACCTTAGCCCTTCCTCTCGCATCCATTTAAGCCCCTCTCGACCATTTTCCCATGACCATTTGACCCTAGCAACATGTAAGAATGAACAGAGGCTAATTTTAGCCTCTATCCCCATTCTTTTGCTGCCGACATCAATCACTATGGGGCCGACGTCGGTGGTTCTACCGACATCAGTGACCCTTAAAATGCATTTTTGCATCTGTTGCTGCCCCCCACAAATGTGAACTCTTTTGGCACTTGGCATTCAAATTCCCTCTCTCTCCCTCTCACACAACAAACATCACTAGCTATAGGTACTCTACAGGAATAGCTCCAGGCTCTTAGCATTGCAGGTCTGTCAACAGCATCAGCAACAGATCTTCTGCACTCCTTCAGCAAGCAAAGAGATAAGTATTTTTACTATCTTTTCATTTCAGTATTTCTTTTTAATTCATCTGCTAACTAGCCCACTGCTCAGACTCAACCTGCCCTTCCCTGGGAGGCTGAAAGGCCTTCTCAAATCCCCGTCTACCTGTCACCCTATCCTCTCAGCTAGTCCCTTTCCAAACCATACTCTCAGTCCAATCAGCCCTACACAGACTTCAAGACAGTCCCTCTAACCTCCAAACAAGCTCTCTGACCCTCAAATGGAATCTCAGACCATCTCAAGACCATTATGATCAACCTGACTGACCTGTAACCCATCCAGACCCTATCCCAGGCCATTACCTTGACTGACCTTGACCATTACCCCTATTGATGTTGGCAAACTAACTGACATCGATGACCTTCCTTGACCGATGCTGGCAGAACCACCGATGTCAGTGACTGTGCAAAGCAGATTGCTACAAACAGGTACACATTTGCTTTCATTTCTATTATTTTGTCTTTGTCACTTTTTGCTTCTGTCAATATTCTTTTTTATCAGTGGACTATCATCCCCCAAGAAGTCTTTGCACTTTTAGGATCAGGCTTTTGCTTGGCAGTCCACTTTCTAGCCATCTAACAATTTTTGTGTTTTAGTCTCTTTCTTCTATAGGTGTCATCCTCCACAACCAAAGAGGAGTTCCTGCTATTGTCTGAATCTAGTGCGCAAGACTACATTCGGGTACATACAAACCCTCGACCATTTTTCTTAGTTTCTCATTTTCCTTTCTGAATGTGAAAAGTGAAAACTTGTTTGGAAACACCAATACTAGGCTAGTTAGGTAAAAGTAGAAGTTGGTTAATCCTAGGCTTAAGTGCTTAATGAAGAAGGAACTCTCAAAGTTAATTGAGGCTAGCATAATATTTCCAATCAAAAATTCATCATGGGTGTCCAATTTGGTCTTGGTGTGTAATAATAATAGAGAGATATGCTTGTGCATAGACTTTAGGGACCTTAACAAACCCTCCCTCAAATACCATTACCCCCTCCCACTAATGGAACAAATTATGAAAATAGTTATAGGCATGGAAATATTTTCATTGCTAGATGGTTATTCATGCTATAACTAGGTGCTTATTTGGGAGTGTGATCAATTCAAAACTAAATTTACCACTAATGGGGCAACTTATCATACCAAAGGATGCCTTTTGGTCTTAAAAATGTAGGATCCACCTTCTAGAGGGCCATGAATATCATGTTCAAGGGACTCCTCAATAATATCATCTTGGTTTACCTTGATGAGATAAATATTTTCTCGAAGCCTGTAATAGATAATTTAGGCCACCTAGAACAAGTCTTAGAAAAATTTCAAGAGGTTAGGATCTTTCTAAACCTAAGTAAGTGCATATTCATAATATATGAAGGTAGTATTTTAGGATACATCATCTCCAAAGAGGACTCATAATCAACCCTAAATTAGTTGAAGCCATTCTATCTCTCCCACTCTTGCATCATAAGAAAAATCTTCAAAGCTTCTTGGGAAAAATAAACTATGTCATAAGGTTTATGCCAAGTTTTGTGACTCTAGTTTAGCCACTTATATTGATTCTCAATAAGAACATTGTCTTCAATTAGAGCTAGGAAAGCTGAAGTAGTTTTTATGCCATCATAGAATCTCCTACATTGATAAACTCAAATTACAACAAATAATTCATCCTTTATGCATTTGGTAGAGTTGAAGGCATCTCATCTATTCTTTCATATTAGAATAATGACCAGCTAGAGTAGCCTATCACTTTCTTTTACCATGTGTTCAAGGATTGTTAATGTTGTTACAAGTTTTTATAGAAGCACATCCTTGTGATAATAAGAGCACTCAATAAATTCAAGCACATGATATTCAATGATAAGATCTAGATTATGGTCTCACACTCGAGTATAAATAAATTATTACTTAACAAGGACATAGGTGAGAAGAGATCTAGTTGGGTCACAAAGGTGATGTAGTATGACATGGATAGCCAAATCACCAAGATAGTATGAATCAAGTGACTCTATGAGTAGCTAATAGATAATATGAAGAATGAAGACTACACAATTCTCACATTATATGAGAGCCAACCAAAAAACTAAGACACCCCAGCATGATGGACTAAGAGCGTGAGGATATTCCTTCAAACTAGCATATATCCATAGGGATTGAATAAATCTACGCATATACACTTTAGATTATAAGACATTCCTTATGTGTTTGACATTGGTACACTTTTCAAAAGAGATATCAATGGAATTCTCTTTCGATGCATAGAGAAATAAAAGGTGAACATGATCCTAGATGAGTTACATAATATATTCTTAGGAGGTCATTACTCCCTAAATACTACTATAGTGAGAATCATACAAGTTAGCTATTATTATCCAATTCTATTTAAATATGTATATGCATGGATGTATGGCTACAATAAGTATACCTTCTTTGTAGGAAAATATAAATTGGTAGCCCTACCCCTATGCCTAATACAAGCTTATCAACCTTTTGTGCAATAGGGCTTGGACTTTATCAGTATGATAAATTTACCATCAAACATTGGGCAAAAATGGATCCTCATGGAAACAACTACTTTACACAGTGTATGGAGGAAGTAAGACTCAAGGAAGCTAACAAGGTATCCATTCTTTACTTCTATGAAAATTTTGTCATAATATTTTATCCTGGCCACTATTATCTTAGATAATGCACTAGCCTTTCTCAAAACAAAGACTAGTGAATGAGCAACCAAGTATAGCATCCATCTAATCATTATTCAAACTATTATCCCCAAGGTAATAGTTTGGTCGAATCAAATAACAAGAACTTGGTTCAGATCATCAAGTGAACCATGGAAGATAATCAATTACCCTAGCATACCAAGCTCAAAATGGCCCTCTGGGTAGATTGAATAATGTTGAAAAGTATTTTGGGGAATTTCCCATCATGCTAGTCTACGGTAAGGAAGCAAAGGTGCCTACATCTCTCAAATTTCCCTTAATAGAGTAATCTTATTAATTATTTTACTCAAAAGTGATCCCTTGAAAATAAGGTTAGCCGAACTAATCGAGCTTGAAGAACTTAGGGCACAGATCATGTGCACTATGGAGCTTTAATAGGCATAAACCAAGAGAACATTTGATAAGATGGATGCTAATATAATTTGTTTTGAAGGAGACATCATACTCAAATAGGACATTGATAGAGTAAAGGCTAGAAATCATAAAATTTTTGATGTTATATGGAGCAACCCATATACCATAGTCAATTGCAAGTAAGCCATTGCATACCAACTTACAAAGCCAAGTGGATAAGTCTTGCTTATATCTATCTATGGGATTCACCTCAATCATTACCTCTAATGATCATGAATACCCTTGTAAATAGAAGTTGAGATGTTTTGATTTCTTTAAGTTTTGCGTACACATGCTATTTTTAGAATAAATTCCTTCCTCTAAGCACCTATACATAGTTTTGTTAGCTTAATTTTTCCATTCCTCTAAGTATTTTTCAATGCAGTTATGAATTGTTTGTCCTTATGGAATGTATCTTAATTCCTTCTAAGTTTAGGTGGGATTCTTTCACCTAATCATAGTTAGGAAGATAAATATAAAGGAATTCCAAATGACTTTGTGCCTAGTGAATTTCTTTAAAGCTACTAGATTCCTACTTAGTAGGTAAGTAACCCACAAAAGTCACAAAAAGTGTTAATTTCTAAGTCACCCCTTTAATAGGCATTGAACTTAAAGGGACCACACAAATATTCACATGATTGCATAGTGATTAGGTTCCAAAAAATGAGTTTACATGTGGATGCTTCCCATCTACACCCTCACCCAATAATCAGTTTGAGTCTATTCATTAATTGAATATTAATCCACACCCAAAAAGAGTCCCTAATGCATGCCCCATGAAAATATCCTTCATTATACTAGAACAAGTACAAGTTAAAGTGTTCAAGCTTCTTCAACTTTAATCAAGAAAAGTAAAATCACATAGGGTGGTTCTAGATCATGAAGGGTACACTTTAGATCTCCCATCTTCTTGAATGCTCTTATTTAAAGACTTTCTTAGAATTTAAATGATGAAGTCTAAAGCCAAATAATAGAGTTCCCATCTGTTCCCTTTTAAAATGTAGATTTCAATCTCTATTTTCATAATGTTCTCTTCATATACCAGTGCAAGTTCTAAATAAGGCACAAATCATGAAGACTATCAGAAAGAACTTGGCATAGAAGGAGATTGGGATTTGTACATTACCATATAATTTTACCCTTATCTCCCTTCATAAGTGCATAGTTTAATTATGTAGTTACATATTTGTATGACCTTTAGGGCATAGGACTTTAAAAATATAGGCATGTAATAACTCCATTGCCTACATAGGATGACAAGGCAAAACTCAAGGATACACCTACATGGCCACATGTCAGCAAGATAGCCCATGTGGATTGGTAGGTGACCACCATAAATTTGAATGGTGGTTGATATTTATTATATATCAAAAAAACCAAATCAAGATATAATTAAATGTTAGGGTTGTTGTTAGGTTATGAAAACAAGGGCACGCAATCTCTTCTAAAAAAAATCCTAACTACTTCTCCACACCACTATTAAATCTTATAATTATGTTGATAATAGGTGATATTTCAATTAATGACCTATGGGCTCCTCATATCCTATAAAATCCCAAGTCTAATGTTGTAAAAGGGTTGACATCTAGGCATAGTAACACTACCAAAATTTTCCCTCCACAAACCCTTTACTACCTTAGCCTTACATTTTAATTATAATTATGTTAACCTCCCTTCATTCTTCTTGAATTTTATGTGTGTTTTGTGTTTATTGATATTTTTATATGGATGAAATTCATCCTTTTCATTATTTTTCATTCCTACCACCTCTATGTAGAACTTGGAACTCGTTTGTAGGTCATATTCTATGCATATTTGGTTCTATGTATGAATTGTTTGTTGACTATTTTTCATCCCTCTTATTGTTATGTTGTGTTCCCACACTTATATATGAAATTCTTATGCAATATAAGAACCCATTTTGGAGTCTGTGTGATTTTTCCTTTTTGTATGTAATTTGTAGTGTGTTCTTCAAAGCTTGTAGAGTGGCACTATCTAGTCTTGCTGAATCACCATTTTTAAATTTCAGCATTCCTCCTCCCTTTTCCCCCTCAAAAAGTCTTATACTTAGGATTATCTATAGATTTCATTTTAATCTTTTTAGGTCTATGCATAGGTCCTAAACTAGGTGCATTTAGAATAGAAGGAAGCCAACCTAATCTAGAGGTTCATCCCAAGGAGCACAAAAGTCCCACACCTTGGGTTATGATCCCATTGTTACAGTGAGACAATGAGTAACTCTATGACATGAAATTCTAATGCATTATGCATAAAAGATCCATGCATAAATGCACACAAGATCCCTTCATAATCACAAGGGTATGTTTTGAGTGATAACATATACTAATAAAGGATTTAGTCAAATGTTCATTTACATTGCATTTTAATTCACTAGGGAGTTAAAGTGAATCCCTAACTCAAAATTCAGCTCACATGCATAAGAAAATTACATTAAATTTAATTCCAAAAATTTAGGATGTGTAACTACAACTGCTCAAGGGGTATCTCAAGTCATAAATTTTTAGATACTTTTCTTGTTATATTTTTTAAAGGTTAGGTCAATCAAAAAAAGAAGATGATTCTCCACATTTTTCTCAATACTTCTACACTATAGTTGAAAACATTTCATGGAATTTGACAATGCACCTACATAAAAAAAAATATAATCAAAAAAAGAGAAGAGTATATATATTACTACCCATAATATATTAGGCACTTATAGGTAATACTAATTCAATGGCATACCAAATACCTAGGGCAATTCGATAGCTACAGTTGAAGCACCAAATTCATCACTTCAAAATAGCATATCCATATTTGACATAGACCTACACATTCATTTTAATATCACTATTTTAGTCTCAAAATATGATTATTTTTCCCAAGTGTATCATATTCCTATCTCCTTTTTTATTTCTTTACTATATTTATTACTTATTCTACTTGTTCATGTTTTTATCACATTTAGGGTTCTAATTTATTATTTTAGACTGTATTTACTTAAAACCATTTTTGTTATCCAATTAAGTACAAGTTCACTAGGTTATTTTCCCTGGTTTTTATTGTATTTAAAACATAAATTCATAAGATAGAGAGAATGGAGTTACTGCATTGGCAATGTGAGTGCTTTTTTAGTATGCCCAAATCATGAGATAAACCTTGAGATGTTAATCATTTTTGGAATCTCAAATAATCTTTTACAAGAAATTTTTAAGGATATTATAAATCACTTTGGATTAGATATTATGATAAGGATGATAAGGAGTTGAAAATTTATAAACTGTTTTAAAGTTTGATCAAATTTGTTTCATGTAATTATTTTTTAAACTCCCACCATTATCAAATATGAAGGTGTGGGATATTATAAAGAAAAAATTGGTTAAGGATAAAATTTTAGATAATGTCTTCATCCCACTTTATAAGTTACTCAGTGGTGTTGATAATGAAGGTATGGCCATCATGCAATTAAGGAACGTGTCGATGAGATATAATCCCCACATAGAGAATTACCATGGAGATTCAAGTGCCTAAATCTTAGCTAGAGGAGAATGGATAAGATCATCATATAGCTAAGAATAAATATATTTTTTAGTGTAAGTGATGGAATGTTTTTTAAATGGTGGCCAATAATAACCCATGTGTATGCATTTGGATGTTTTAATATGTTTGCTTTAATTAAATCTAAAAATGTCATTGTGTGCTTGATCAAGAAGAGAAGGGATATCATCTTTGGTAACATAAAAGAGTGAGGTGACTTCAAATTTGTGATACATTAAAATTTTATGTTTAATGGCATACTTAAAATATTTCTTGAAAATTTTATTATTTTTACGAGTGTTAACCTAAAGAGAGTATGTTTGATTTTTAAGGAATATGATGATATCCTTGTTCCAAGAAAAAATTAAATAGTGATAACCTTGATATGGAAAATAAGAAACTCATCCTTAGGCACCAGTATACATTATCATGTATGCATGTGGATGATAAATAGGTTCTAATTTAAGGTTTTATACAAGTGAAAGAGGGAGGTTGAGGATTTTAACTTTTACACTGATATGTTCTACTAATTTATTGATAGACAAGTTTTGAATCACCTAAATCATGTACATAAGATATGTCTAAATCAATTATTTATTGATCTTCATATTAAATTATATTATTGGTGACATTGAATTTTAAACAAAAAATGAAGGGGTGATCTTTCCAAAAGGAATAGAAAGGACACATATTTCCCCTTATCCTAGTAAGCACTTGGCTCCATCAAAGTAGAGTGTCCAAGTATCATCATGCAATTCACCTATGACTTTGGTTTGGTCTTTTCTTTGGTTTTTTGGGTATTTTTTGGTTGAGAAAATTGGATATCATGTTCTTGAAGGGATTGGTCCTCAATATCAGATGTGAAATTAGGAAAATAGTCTTTGAGAGTTATGGATTGATCAACACTTATATGAAGATACATATTCATAAATAAGGATGTCCTTAATATGTCTTTCAATGAGAATAGGTGCAATGATAATTTTATCGCCAATCACTTTACCTTTTAATAATTTTTGAGTAATGATATTAAGTTCAAAATCCATCAAGATAGTCATCATTTTCTAATTATATCACCAAGAAATAAATCATTGGAGAATAAATATAAATGAGGGTCTGTTGGATTGTTTTTATGTTGCTTTGATTTTTTGGATTATTTATATGACTCTCCCAACTAGATTTGACATAAAATTTGCAACAAAATAAAAATCATGAGGTAAAGCATGATTTTCCTTTGAATTTGAGAAGATAATCTCTTTCAAATGATGGGGGGAAGGGTTTATATTTTTTTTATACATTTAACCAAAAAGTATGAGAAGGCAACAAAAATGAAAGAAAGGGAAAAACTAAAAAATGGATAGAGAAAGAAAAGATACATAAGGAAGAATGGGAAAACTTCAGTGATGTAAATATAAAAAATTGCTTAGATGACCCAGATTAAATGAAATGCATTAGAGAGTTCAAAAATTAAAACCTACATCTTTAGAAAGGAAAGAAAGACATACTTAAAATAGATGAATAAATTACATCACAAGAGAGGTTTTAAGATACAAAGTTTTGTAGAACACCTCTATATTTCTAGTTAGAAATGAGTACAGAGTCTCCCTTTCCTCATTTAAAACAAGGTTTCATTTTGCATAAAATAGTCCTGGTTTGGCATCTTCCTTTCAACATGTAAATGAAAATATAAAACAATTGATATGATAAGAATCAAGATTACTTGAAACCTCTAAGTCTTCCTTCAAATTGAGTTACATGTATATAACAGAAAGTTTGTCCTTAGAATTTTCAACATAGTTTTCAAAGCTATAAGTTTTACACAATCAATAAAATACAAATTTTTAATGGATCTCTTTATCCATAAACTATAATACATATTTTAAAAACAATAAATAATAAAAACCCATGAAATAATCCATTCACCTTATATATTCATTTGTATTGTATTTAAAAGACTCATCAATAATGAATAACTATATAAGATTACAACAATCTTGTAATATTATATAGTTGCCCATTATCAAAAAGTCTTTTGAATACAATGCAATGAATTGTATAATATTATATTAATACTTTTTCATTGCATACAATGCAATGAAAAATTATATAATACTACATCAATCCTTTTGAATACAATGCAATGAAAAACTATTTAATATTATAGGAATACTTAAGGTGAAGAGTCTATTGAATGGTTCTTGAACTTTCAGTGTATTTTTAAGTGAAGCCTTAGTTATAGTTATATTCTATTTATTTTGTATTTCATACTCTTTTGAACTAACACAATGCTAATAACTATGGGTCAGCCAAATTAGTTACATTGAGCCCATTGAGATCTGACATAGTTTTTAGAATAATTTTTTAGATGCATCAATTCCATTGAGCCCATCAAGTTCTGACATGTTTTCAAGAAAAACTTATTTGGCATTTGGGGTAAACTTTTGCATTTTGTATTTTCCATTTTTATTTTCATTCATTTGAAGTGCTTTTGCATTTAAATATAATATCCAACTCCTACCAAAACTAACCATCCACAATGCACTTGTATATCATTCTTTTTATAATTGAATCTAGTCTTGGATCTATCTATAGTGCATTTTCATTTGATTTTATGTTTTTACATCCAAGGTTGCATAGTATCAAAATCTTTAACAAGTAAATTATACACACAATCTAAATATTTTGTTACATTGAACATCCCTCTACCACCCAAAGTATAGTATAAATAAATTCCTTTGATTAAATGAATGTTACAAGTTATTTTGATCAAATTATTCATATTCATATAGGATTTCTCTCATATCTGCTAATCTAGCATGCAATTTCCCAATACTATTCTCAATATACAGTCAATTTCATTGAGAATAAAAACCATGATCTAATGTCTGCACCAGAATTATCTATTTTATTATTTCCATAATAGTATGCAATTTGAAAAACTCGCACAAATGAACGAAAACACCCAATGTTTGTTCTTATTTTATTCTCATAAATTGATCATCAAAAATGGAATTTGTAATGGCATTCCTTGTTAGATGCTTTAAAACTTCTCTCACTCATTTATTCTTTACCAGACACTACTAATTTTTCATTATCATTTTTGTAATAGAATATACATATAGTTATGATATTGCCTTGCTTCTATTTAATAAGTGTGAAATTTATTGTAGGTAGACATCACATTTGTGTAACTATAATATGATTATATTAATGTTAGAACCTATTTAATATATATCTTAAGGGACTTGGCAATATCAATAATGGTAATTTATAGTGAAATATATAAAACATTTTTGTGATTCATGTGTGAGATAAGCCACAAATCCAAACATCTATTTCTCACTATTATTTATATTAAAATATTTAGGACTCAAAAATAACAAAAGTCTCATTACTTAATTTATCACCTCCTTAACACACTATTTTACTAATTTCTTAACTATTCATGATATTTTATTCTTTACTCCACATCCAAAGCTTGTTTAGGTAGATGTACAATTTTAGGTTTCTTAAACATATCATAACTAAGATGGTTAAATGACTTACATGATGACATGTAATTAAAAATATACTAAGATCAACTTTTATTATAGGTCACACTAATGGTGGAGTCATTAGATTCATGTCAACTTCTATTACTCTTTTCCCTTGTCCAAATGATCTCCTTCTTCTATGTTATAAATTTGGATGTTGATGCACAGAAAAATATAATATAATCCTCTTTATGTTATTCTTAGATGATATGAACTTTGAACAAGGAATAAAAGCACACTTTTTTTACATTCTTTGTTTCTACTAAGATACAAGGAGTAGCACCATAAAGACCTTGTAAAAAAGATGTGTGATCTTTATATAAGAAGTTAAAAGCCATTATGGAGATTGATCTTGGAAGCTTAATTATGTTGTGTATATTATTGGGATAAAACCTATTTATATTCTACTATAACCACTTCTTTCAAAACTAGTCACAGTACTTATTCTTCAATAGACAAAGGTGAAGCAATTGTTTTTAGCTATTGTCATTAGCAGCCATCAACGTAGATTTATGCACATGGATCATTGAATGATTTTCACTAAACCTTTTCCATTTGGATATGGATCATCATCATTATTATTAAATTTTAAATTGTCCTAGTCTTTAATTTACCTCCAATCACCTATAGGGGTGCAATTAGGGGTGTTATTGTGAAATGTAATATTTCATGATAATAGTTGGATCTGACTATAAGATTGAATTCCCTAGCATAATTTAGGAGAAATTTAGATTATCTGGTGACTGATGCCTTCACTATTATGTTAATAACTAAAAATATTATGTGTGGTATACATTTGCATGTCTTAATCTGACCAACTGATAGCTAGTTCTCCCATTTCATTCACATGAAAAATAAACATGCATTAACAAGATAAATCACTTGATTTAGAATTTATAGTATCCCCATTTGGCCAACTAACAACCAATTTTATTTTCTCAATCATATGAGAAATGAGCATAAACTACTAGGATAGATCACTTTTTTTGATAATTTTACATGTTTGCTTCTTTACTTGAAGAGGCTCATGGAAATATTTGCCTGTCAATTTTGACATTTGAGGAACAAACATTTGCATCATGATTTTAATGTATATGAATCTAAATATCATAACCAAAACCTACAAATGGATATTTTTTCAAAATATACTATTATGTTCTAATACATTGTCAAATATTCTAGTTTGGAGACCTACTTGACTAAAATACTTCAAGGCTCATGCCATTATAAAAACTAAAAAAGACTTACACTATAAACATTGGCATAGGATGGAAGGTGTTTAACTCATTTGGATTCAAATTAGGTATTCAAATAAATAAATTTATGAGCATTGAAACAACAAATAATGAAAGTATATCTCCCACAAATGCAATCCTTTTGATCTGAATCAATGGTTATCATGACCTCTTTATGCAAATCATGTGATTTTCCACTGATGTTTTACAAGTAGATAACATAGAAACAAACACATGCAGGTAAAAACTACAAACATGTGGAAATGAGAGAGTTGTATTATTGAAAAAACATGCACAAGCCCAAATATAAAATGGAAATGAAGGCAAGGAAAAATAGGAAAACAAAACTATTTGCAAGGAAGAAAGGAGAACATAAAGTGTTGGTAGAATAATGTGGATTGTAAAGATGCACAAGATATTTGTATGATATCCATGCACTATGAACTCATTTTGTCATTGTATAGCTTATTTTGTCTTATCTTCATGAGTTGTAATAATCTATAATATAAAGAGACTCTACTTTTAGTTCCAAGTATGAGAAGAAGATGAATAGTCATATATTGAAAATATCTATATATACTTTTATTTGTAAGAAGAAGAGGTTTATGCTTTTAGAAGAGATCAATAGATTTTATTTGGTTATGGTTACCTGTATGATTTCTTTTTATGTTCCTTGTATGCATTCTCATGTTTAATGTCTTGGTTACTTTTTATCTGAACTATTATGAATGCATTATTTTATTTTATACAATGCTAGTTGTTCTTAATTTACTTAATAATTAAGAATAATTAATGCATCTTACATTTATGCCATCCAATTTCTTATATTTTATGATAAACTATTATATGCACATGAAGTATCTCATAGCTATCCTCATCCTTATCATGTTTTGATGATTTAAGAACCTATGTTAGCAATGGTGTGGTGAGTGTGGACCCTCTTTTTGAAGTAAATTATGCTAAGATGGTTACTAGGGTAGAGAGATATTGAGATATGGTTAGACCAAAGGATATGTAATTTCATAGAAGAATAATAAAAAATGACTGATCTTACATTCAAAAGATCATTAGAGAGAATATTTATGGATAATTTTATGAAATATTTTGGTTTGAGTTGTTTTAATTGATAACTAACTGATTAGCATAGTTAGAATACTATTTATTTAAACTAAGGATGAAAGAAACTATAATATGGACCAAAGAAAAGATAGACTAGTTGTAGAGAATGAAAATTGAATGGACAAGAGAAATAGATCATTGGGTTCCTAATATAATATATGGATATATAATTGAGTTTGTAGTGTGAAGATACATAGCTTTCAAATTTGTGAATGACTTGTTCATTAGAGGAGTTTAAGGGAAATGTTTATAGTGACCACCTATTCTTTTGAAGATATTGATTATGGATAAAATCATGGTGCCTAATCTAGACAATATAGAGTAGTCTCTTCAAGTGTATGTGATATGACAGTGAATGATGATTAGATGAGAAGATAAGGCTTAGACCTAATTCTAGAATGGAGACATGAGGGAAGAAGATTTAACAGAAGAGTTTGTAACATGAGCTATGACAACACAATAGATGGAGTAAACATAAAAATACTTAGGTAGCTATGAGTAGAGTTAAGGGTAATAGTACAATAGTTAAAGAACAAGTAGAAAGAAATGATGAATGAGAAGAAAGAGATGAATAACAAACAAAGATGAGATGAAAGAAGAAGATGAATTCTAGAAAAAGAAAGAAATGATGAAGAGTGAGAGGAAGAATAGATGTTCAAAGAGATGATGAGGAAGAATAGTATACAGTTAGATCAATTAGTTGATAAATGTAGTGCACAACTACAAGAATGGGTATTACCAAAAAAAGGACATGAATTATTAAATAAAGAAGCAAGACAAAGTCACAGAGAAATAGTAGGTTTAATCTTAGAAAGAGAAGTTGTAGGAAAGAATCATTCATTGGAATAGTACACATCCTCGTAGCCTAATTTGTTATATTCTAGTAAAACTTTTCAACCAAAAGGATAGGCAAACAATAGTTGGGAAGGTCTATTTTTAGAGCAACTACATCAATGGGGTACTAAAATTGAAATAGCCTCAAATATTAAGGCTTTGAAGGTTGTAGGGTTCATTGAAACCAAGTAGAGAAAAGAAGGAAATATAGAAAAGTAAAGTGTGCAGATAAACTCTCTTAGTGCACAAGTAAATCTTCTTAGTACATAGGCAGGATCACATAGAATGCAACCTTCCACTATAATAGTTACATAGCATATCCCTTCAACACTAGTTTTTAATATGGGTGATTTAAAAATATTTATAAACTTGGTAACATATGATGGGTTTGAAGAACCTAAGTAGTAATTACTAACATGTGAGTTGAAATGGAGAGCTAAGGGTATTACTGATGAGTCTATAAAGAAGTGTGAATTAATTAGGGAACTAAATGGAAGAGAACTTGAGTCTATATAACATAGAGATATTACTCAGGCAAGTCTATAACAAGTTAAGGAGTGGCTTATTATATAATTTAAAATAAATAAATGTACAAGTCATACTATTCAAGACCTAAAGGAGATTAGGCAAAAGTAAGGAGAATCAGTCTGTGATTATGACTATAGGTTCTTATATGTTATGAATAAGGTGGAGTTTACCTTATAAGATAAAGATAAAGTTTCATGGTTTGTTGAAGGACTGCATTCCAAGATCAAATTTGCTATAGTGCAAACTCAATATGCTTCTAAGGAAGATGCTAGAGTTGTTTCTCTTCAGGTGGAGAAAATTGAAGATTATGAGGAAGCTCCCATAATGGGTTCTAATATTAAAAATATGTTGAAAGATTTTATAAAGAGGATGGAATAGTATCATGAATCAAATAATCCTAAGATAAGTATATGGTGCATACAGTATGGGAAAGGACATCATAAGAATGATTGTCCTAAGATCAAGATAGAGTTTTATGAAATATGTAGAGTAGTAGGGCATGCAACAATACAATGTCATATCCTACAATAGTATGTAAAAAATCCATAAATTTTGTATTGTAATTTTTATAAATCACATAATCATGATGAAAAGAATTATAGGGCTTTACAACAACTCAAAGAAGATATTATAAAGAATGTATTCACTGTCACTATGTAACAAGTTTCCTCATGAAGTAGATGATTCCAAGCCCATAGGTTGATAAGGGTTATGTAAACCAAGTAAAATTTCAATGGATTTCTAGTTCACCTCAATACCAGCCTTAAGGTCTAGCTGGATGGACCCTCCTTTACCAAGTTAGACACCATCATCACCATAATACAAGTACTCAACACCTTGGAATCTAATAATGATGTAACATTAACAAACTAGTTGGACTCCACCAATTGCACAACAATAATTTGGCATTAGAGATAATACCCAACAACATGAGAACTGGAATACAATGCAACAACAGGGAGGTTATATAAGAGTTTATCAATTGAATAAAGGAGGATCTAGGGGTAGATACAGAGGGGGTTATCAAGGTGGTAGAGGAAATAATAATCAATGTCCATCCTTTATAATGTTACTTATGTGGAGAGTATAACTAGTTGCATCAAAATTGTCTTTTGAATCCCCAAAGATAGTTTTATTATGCATATTATAGGGTATATGAGTAGCATGAGATAAAATATTATCCTATTTTGGAAAAGAAAAGAAAATAAAAAGCCATCAGCAATGTTAACATGGTGAATCCATAGCCTAAAAAGGATGCATTTTTGAATTCCATTACAAGACACCAACATGTAGAGAGAGGATTACCTCCTCTTGAAATACTTCAAGACCAGGGAATCTAGAAAGTGAAACAGGACAAATACCCAAACCCAATTATATAAAAGGGGATAATGTATGAAGTTACATAGATTTTAAAGAATATTAAATAGCAAGCCACTACTAGAAGATATGTTGCAAAAATATATGCCCAAATGTAAGGTCAAATTATGCACATTATGTGATAGGATGGAGTTGTGACTACACTGATAGATTTATTGAAGCTACTAAGTACACTGCATGATGAAGATATTTCCTAGAACATTATAAATATGTTATATAATTTACTAGAATGTGTGTAATGAGGACAATAAAAGACAAAAAAATTGTTTGGTATGTAAAAATAAATAATCCATGGTATGTAGATGCATAAATCAACATTGAATTTATAGGATATGAAATTCAAAATGCTATTTTTGATTTTAGAAGCATGGTTAACATGATTCCCAGGTCTACATTGGAGGTGATTAGATGGCCAATTCTTAGTTATAGCCTAGTGACTCTGAGTTTAGTAGATTATGGAAGAGTTGAACCCATTGGCCAATTACAAGACATTGAGATAAAAGTCATAAAATTGAGTCTACAAGGTGACTTTGAAGTCATCGATATGAAGATAGTAAAAACTCATTATCCTACACTAATTGGTAAGAAATAGGTATATGATGATCAGATGATTATCAATACTGTGCAAAATTAGTTAAAGGCACATCAGGAAGATAAGATTATAGTCATTCCTTTACATAAGGTACATTAACCCTACATCATTCTAGCTAAACTAGATTCTCCTTATGTTGCACAAGAAACCAACCAAATGAAGGTAAACTCTGAGGAGAACTTGAAAGTTCTACACACAGCTAAGTGTAATTTCTTGTATATGCATAACAAACCTTAGGTGCCATCTTTACTCACTGAATAGTTGAAGACATCTAAAAAATATAATCCTAAACCAATAATTACTCATCTATTGTCACTTTAATTTATCATAGAATATTATGCATCCATGTCTGCTAAATCACTTACTCGCTCAAAAATTGATTTTATATATCAAGAAAATGATCATATGCAAGATTATATAGATTTGGTCAGAGAAGGTACCTTACCTTTGTAAATAGATTCATCTATAAGTAGAGACTCATACACATCTACTCAATTAGGCTCATGGTGATCATGAACTCTAACCTATGAGAATGGTCTTCACCATGGAAAGACAACTTCCTTTGTACTATATGACTAAGGATATTAATCAATTCACTTTGCATCCACAAGTTCATGTGATTATGATTAGTTAGTGGGTTATTGCCTTGAATTACACTTTAAAGGGAGTTACAGTGACATGATGGATAATTCATACAAATGATCAGCTTTATTGGATGATGTGTGTGAACTTATGATTAGCAAATTTCAACTATCATAGGTAATCAAAAGTAATTAGCCTTGATTTTAAGAAGGTCAGTGCCCTAAAATACATATCCATAAATGTGTTGAGGTTTTGATTGAAGAATTAGTGGCACCTAAGTACTAGGTTCATATTTTTTTATTACACACTTTCCCCTTTACCATCAGCTTGGTATATGCATCAAGAATGCAAGAAGGAGACCAAACACTAGGTATAGGTGAAGAGTGACTTCATCTATACTTTTGTGTTTGAATATGATAATCCTATTGTTCATAATGTGTTACTCAAAATTAAACATTTCCTATGCCATGGGTGCATAGAGGATTTAAGCACCATAATGGAGTTTACTATGCAGAAGAACGTAGCCTGTGATCTGAATACAACACTACAAAAATATAAAACTACCAATATGGAAGAATAATATCTTATGCATCCATGCCATCAAAATAAGGATGAAGAGTAGGAAACTAAATATTTATTGATGATGAAATTGATCTAACAAATTTATTTGAACCTGAATAACTAGTAGAGCCATTGAAAGATCAAATCATAGAACCTATTGAAGAACAAAAGTTATGTAACATATAGATTCCAAAGTAGATAGGTCAAAGAATGTTTTGAGAATATATTTCTAATGAAAAATGCAATATTTATTAGCAACCTATTAAAAATCATGTGGAAAAAATCAAAAGCGAGGAGATTCCTAAACTAGCTCATGTAGGTGACTATTGGACTGAATCCAAAGTTTTAGAAGCTATGCAACTCCTATGGGATTATCAAGATGTGTTTCCAATATATTTTTTAAAATTCAGAGGAGTATATCCTTCCCTAAGTAATATGCATATCAAACTCAAATAATGTACATGACCCATAAATAAAAAGCCATATAAGTTAAATCCAAATATGAAGTTAAAAGTGGAGGCTGAACTAGATAGAATGCAGGAAGAAAGTATAATCTATCCATAGATAAGGTAGATTAGGTTAGTCTAATGGTAGTATAACTTGAGAAAATAGGGGAGATCAGAGTATATAGTGACTATCAACTTTTGAATGATGCATGTGTGAATGATCTATTTCTGATTCCCTTCACAGATGAAGTTTTGAAATCCATTGTAGGTCATGAAGTTTACTCTTTCATAGATGGGTTCAATGGATATCATAAAATAACCATCACAATATAAGATAGATCTAAAACAAATTTTTTCATAGAATGGGGATCCTTTACAGATAAGGTAATACATTTTGGTGTCAAGAATGCACTTGTAGTTTTTTCCAGAATAGTGGTGATTATCTTTAAGGATTTCACTCATGACTTCTTGGAAGTATATCTAGATGATTGGGTAATTTTATCTTTGTTTAAATATCACTTGTATAAGTTTCACCTCATGATAGAATGATTTTAAGCTCTATGCATTTCCTTAAAATTGAAAAAGTACTTATTTTTTATACCTTTTGGTGTCTTGTTGGTCATGTGGTGTGTAGTGAAGGGATTTTGATGGACTAGGATAAAATTGTAGTCATTCTTAGTATGGCCCCACTAGTTATCTCAACATAAGTATGATATTTTCTTGGCCACATAGTTACTATCAAAGTTTCAAAAAGGGATATGCGGCCATTTCTTCCCCATTGGAATATTTGTTGTGCAAAGGTATAAAGTTTGTCTAGACTTCTGATTATCAAGAAACTTTTATAGAACTAAAATAAAGATTGGTCACTATGCCTATTCTCATCTTTATAGATTGGAGTAAGCCATTTCATGTGCACATTGATACTTCTAGTATCACATTCGATGTTATGCTTGTGCAACCAAGATATGGTATAATGGACCACCCCATATATTTTATAAGTTGAAATTTGTTTGATGTATAAAATAATTACATAACAACTGAAAGGGAAACACTGGATATAGTGTTTGCATTGTAAAAATTTAGAAATTATCTTCTTGCAACACCATTTGAAGTTTTCAAGGATCATCAAGATCTATGTTACCTAGTTAATAAGCATATGCTCAGAGGATGAATTTTAATATGGTTGATACTCTTTCAAAATTTTCAATTTTGCATTAATGTCTATCCAGGCAAAGAAAATGTTGGGATGAATCATTTCAATTACATCATGAATGGGGAAGAGACATAAGAACTACAGGAAGATTCTCTTGATGCCCATATATTTCAAGTTTTTATGATACTTGATAATTTTAAAGTAATTTATAATTTATTAAAACAAGGGATATTCTCTACACACAACCAAGAAAGAGACAAAAAGCATTTTTTCACTAGAGCTTCACCATTTACTATTATCAATGGGATCTGTATCATTTGGGGAAGGATGAAGTACTACGTAGGGTAGTTATAGAACATGAATGTCTACATATTTTAAAGGAATCACACCAAGGAATAGCATGAGGCCATTTTATCAGAGAATCTACTGCTTGAAAACTATTATAGAGTGGATTATGGCAATTAAATATTTTTTAGGATGCACATAGAGTAGCACAACATTGTGACGTATGTCAATGAATGGGTAAACCACACTAAAAGGATGAAATTCCCTTACATCCTTTGTTAGTTGAATAACCTTTTGAATAGTAAGGCATCAAATTTTTATGACCTATTAATCCCTTGAATAAATGTATCAAAGTTTGGTATATTATCACTATGATAGATTAATTTACCAAATGGGTTGAAGTTGTTGTGGCACCCAACTATGGGGTGAAGGACGTAGCAAAGTTTCTTTAAAATAATACTATTATAGAGTTTGGATTCCCCATCAAGCTCATTAGTGATCAAGAGACACACTTTATAAATAATATTATTAAAGATCTTACTAAATAATTCATGATTTCTCATCATAAAAGTATTGTATACCATCCACAAGCTAATGGCCAAGTTGAGCCTTCTAATAAAGTGTTGGGAAAGATGTTGATGAAGATCTATGATGTCAAGAGGGATTATTAGGAAGATCACATTCCTATGATTATTTGGGCCTATTTTATGCACTATAAGAGGGCTATAGGTTTTACTCCATTTCAATTATTCTATGGAATTGAAGCAATAATACCTACAAAATACTTGGTACCTAGTCTATGCATTGAAAATTTTATGAGACTAGGGGATCACGAGTCTCAAAAAAATAATCTTCTTGAATTAAATTAGATGGATGAATATCAACATGGAGTATATTAGATGCAATAAGTTCATAAGCAGAGCCAGAAAGCATGGCACGAAAGGAACTTATGACAAATTGAATTCCACAAAGATCAATCAATTTTGTTAATGATAGTCACTTCTGAGCATTTATAGGTAAATTATAGATTAGGTGGAAAGGGCCTTCTATTATACATGAAATATCATGGCAAGGAACATTTATTTTGAGAGATCTATAAGGAGTCATACTGCCAGTGTGGGTGAATGGTTGTAGGCTTAATCCCTACCACCAATAGTCTTAATTGATCTTTCTACCAAATGAGTGGGTGTTAAATATCATCGAGTAGTTTAGTATTTCCCATTTATATATGTTTTCTTTTGTGTGTATTTTTTATGTGTGTGTGTGTGTTTTTATATGATCTCTTCACCAAATTTTGAAACCATGATAAGAAGTATAGTGTGTAACAACCATGTGCAGAATAATTTAGGTGCACCATTGTTGATGTTAGTAGAAGAAAAATAAATAAATTAACTCCAATAATGTATGATCCAATCACATCAACCAAGATCTCAAATGTATAACATTCATACCAAGCAATTAATGTCAAAACCTAGGTCTTATTGATCTAATCTTCACCAAATTAGTGGCCAATCAACATCATCTGTACATACTCTAGTATGGATAGTAAAAAATATAATGGCATATCTTGATGCATGCACCAAACAACTAACTACCTTTATTACCAAATCAAATAAGATTTACCACATCAACATTCAAATTGATATCATAAGGATAGATCAACGTAGCATTTATGTGGAAACCAATAGGCATGAAATATACAAAGGCACAGGGTTATAAACTAAGTCTACATTTGATTCTTGAAATCATTATTATTAGCTTAGGTACTAGATTCAAGCCAACTTACCCATCATAGAAAGTAAATAGTTTCCAATTTTTAGAATGAGATAATATGGATTATTCATAGCTCATCAAAAACTTGACCAATGCTTAGAAAGAAGAAATGGTCATCAATCTTACACTTTGATAGACTAAATAAATTGATCTATATCCATTTGATTATATTTTAGTGGTATAACAAAAAATATTCTAACCAAATCTAGTAGATGTTATACAACCACTTGCTCTTATAGCCCCACATCAATTCTATAACACAGACATCAAATGCTTATTTCAAATGCCTACCTTCAATGATTTGGGGGAGATTATGCAAATCCTTCTTGACTACTATAATGAGGGCAATATTTGAATTGGCCCTGAGAGCACCATCATCATCAACACCAAAGTAATTGCTAGATCTTTGTGCATATCTGCATGGGGAAATTATCTTACTCCCTACAAATCATGAACACCTCCTATCCTTCAAAAAATCTAAGACATATATGTTTGAGGGTCTATAGGAATCCTAATTGAATATATACAAGATGAACTAGTGTTCATATTGGTAAATTGCATTACATGTTGATTATGGTAGACCACTAAGTCTACAAAGTAAATCTCCAAAGGAGTGGTTGACATTTCACATCACATGATCCACTATAATGAGTAGTTTAATTGGCTAGAGTAATTTGTACAAGATCTACTTAAAAATATTAACAAGTGGTGTAGACTTCCAAGTAGACCTTTTAGTACCAATTCTTGATCTTTCTACTATGTTTCACTTAATGGAAGTCCCCTGAAGGATATGTGCACCCAAACATCGACTACTAACCAGTGTAGAAATTTCATAATTTGATATGGAAACTTGAACATGGTTACCTAACTCATGAGGTAAAGTTTAAGACATAGTGGGAAGACTATTTGGAGCTTATTTCTACACACCCATGGGTGTTACCAAACATCATGTAGTACCTAGGGTAACATGTTGTCACTTTGCTTCCAAAATGCATCTTAATTCACATACATGAGTTTCTTAGATTTTCATTTGAACCCCTATGATATTTTTTTACCATGGCCATAATGAAAACTAAGGTCATTAAGTAAAAATCATATACATCTAGGCATGCCACACCTCTCCAAGCCATACCACTTATCACAATAGTTACTTTAACATAGTAATAACTAGAAGCCATAACCTCAATATAGTAAAAAGGAAAGCCTAAGATATCCATATAGTAATAACCATCACCTCCACTAAAGCACAAGATGAGGAGTATAAAAACTTAGCTAGATGATCCCAAGGTACCCCAAATCATAAGGTCTTATGACCTACCTTAGATGGGGATTGATGAATAGGATGTTAACTAGATTGATGCTTATAGATATGGTAGGTGATTTTATGAGAAAGAGGAAGACAAGGAGTTATTCTTCTAGAAGGTAGTGTATAAAGTTTAAGTGCCTAAGAAGGTCCCTATAAGTCTTTAGGTAGAAATACCACCATGATTGACATCTATTTTTTTGACACCATGTGTAAAAATGTTGAATAAATGTAGAGAATGGCTAAATTCTTCAAGAAACCACCTTTTACAACTTTTTTAGTCATCAACGTATTTGCTTCATTACCTAAAAGTTCATTAGAGACTTTGGTGCACTAACCTAGAACCTGAAGAGAGGCTAGGGTTTCTCCTACTCTCTAAGAATGCACATTTGGTAGAGTAGTCATTCTATAGGAATTACAACCTTCTCCTTCCTTGACTTCACCTCAACCTAAATGCAAGCTATTTACTTTGGGGTATAACAAAGCATCTTTTTATAGCTCTATTTTATAGCTGAGTGATTTGCAAATCATAGAATAAGACCCTAATATTGAATAGATGATACCAGATCAACCTATAGCTAAAGATTAAAATACTTCATGAGAGGAAGTAGCTCACATAACATAATAATGAGTCTGTTAAGAAGAAAATAATTTCTATAAAGAGTAGGTGTAATAGTAACAAACTAAGCAAGCACATCATCAAGTTGAGGAAATTGAGGCCAAATAAAAGTCCTAAGACATATAATATCGATGCCAATAAGATATTTAGTATGCATGGAAGGTATAAGAAGTTATCAATGCATCAAATTAAGCATAGGAGGGACACTAGGAAAATATCACTGAAGAGTAGAGGAGTAAAGAGGCTACAATCACTATCAAGGCCAAGGTAAAATAAGATAAACAACTACAAGGTATATAATCATATGAAAAGAAGGCTCTAGAGGATGCCACTCTCATTGAGTATCAAGTTGATAAAGCTCCAAGGAAGAAGAAAGAATAATAAGAGGATGATTCCTTATGTAAATAATAGGCTCATGCAGAGGAAGAAAAAAATCATGTAACCAAGGTGTAGGCTGATTTATAGGTATAGGCCAAGGCCAAAAAATATAAGGTTATTATACTTGAATAACAAAAAAAGGAAGAAGATCATACATAGAAGTAGCAAGAGGAAGAACATGGAAAAATAAATCTATGGAAGAGGAGCTAAAATGGAAACTATCAAAGGAATCTAAGAAAAAATAGGATAAAGACATTGCACAACAACTAAAGACTGCAAAATATGCTAAGGCATAACAACAATAAGTTATTGAATAATAAAAAAAAGGTGAGTTAGAGTAACCAGTATAAGAAGAAGATAAACCCTTAGTTACAATAGGTAAGTAGCACCTGACCTTACCTTTGAAAGGAATCTGGCTATGAGACGTTCCAGCTATAAGTGCTCGATGCACCACTTTATCACTTCTACTTGAGACCATGCCATGACCTAATCCTTCATCTACTATAGGAACTTTGGAAACCTTCCCATTTTAGTAGGAAGCATCATTAAAAAAATTTAGGTTATCACTAAAGAAGCATTTAGAGGGCATTATGACATTCTAAGAGTCCATTACATAGAAGGCCATCTCATTAGAGTAGGAGGTTAATCAATCTAAGGTTAAGAACATTGAGTTAAAGGTCTAAGTGTATGAGCTATAAAACTAATCCAAGATACTTATCCATATTTAGTCACTTGAGTGATTGGGAACCAAGTCATATCCAACCAGCACAAAATCAAGACACTTGTCTCTAAGTTAACAAAATATTGGTGCACAAAACATAATCTATGCACATTAGGAACATTGGGTCAGGATGTCAAGACCAAGATTACCACACTCATCACTCTTCTAGAGGAGTACCAAGGAATGCTCGATGTTGCCAAACTTCAAAATCATAAAGTCACACATAGCTTTCTTGATTTGAAGTATTAATTAGATACCACATTATCCAATTCTAGTGTGGACTTTGAAAAGGCTACCACAACCAAAGTAACCATGGAAAGTCACACTACAACTATCAATGAGAAGGATAGATTACTCTAGGAATCACTGAATGTCAAGGATAATGTGCATGACAACCTTCTGAATTGGTGGAGTTAATTATTATGTAGTCCTTTTTCCATCCTCCAAGCTCAAAGACATGTAGATAAGATGAAGTAGTTGAGTGGAGAGTTTCACACAAGGGTTGAGAACACTAAGGTTGCATTGAGCATTATTGATGATGAAAGACTCAAATAGATCATTAGATACCATGCTCCAGTATGCATCCTACTATGAATGATACAAGAAGTGATGTTGGATTATAATTCACACAAAATAGATCTAACTCCTTTCACCATCTTAGTTTCATAGATTGTGAATATACCTACCTATAATCCACCTTCAGATATCTAATAGATAGTCACACGATGGAGACTACTTAGTCTCAGTCCAAGAACTCTTTTAGTCAACCTTTATCTACGTCCATGCCACCACCTTTGAGTTAAATACTACATAGAGTACACATTTTGTATAGAATTTTGAATTGGGGAAGACTTAGTAAGACAAGTGGGGATAGGTTAGTTTAAAACACATAAAGGGTAGCGACCTAGTTATTCCAACCTATTGTAAACCCATAAAGGGAGATAGGTTCGTATGTTACTTAGTTAAAAACCTGAAAGGGTGGCTAAGTAGTTTGTAAGAGGTGAAAACCAAAAATGGCACCTTGAGTGATTACTATGACTCTTATTAGTTCAACCATTCTTCATTTCCTTGTAACTTTGCATTTTTGGAAGATTCTATAACATTGTCTTAGGATGAGACAATATTTTAAGTTTGTGAAAGTGTTGGTAGAAGAACATGGATTGTAAATCTATGTAAGATATTTATTCAATATTCATGCATTATGCACTCATTTTTTGATGTATAGATTATTTTGTCTTATCTTCATGAGTTTTAATAAACTAGAATATGAAGAGACTTTGATTTTGGTGCCAAGTATTAGAAGAAGATGAACAGTCATAGATTGTAAACATTTATATGTACTTTTATTTGTAAGAAGAAGATGGTTCTACTTTTAGAAGAGACCAATAGAGATTATCTGGTTATGGTTACCTGTATGATTTTTGTTATGTTCCTTGCATGCATTCTCATGTGTAATTTTTTGGTTAATTTTTGTCTAAACTATTCTGAATACATTATTTGTTTTATAAAATACTGGTTGTTCTTTATTTATTTAATAACATAGAATAATTAATGCATCTTACATTTATGTCATCTAATTTCTTATATTTTATGATAAACTATTCTACGCACATGAAGAATATCATAGTTATCCTCATCCTTAGCATGTTTTGATGCTTTGAAAACCTTTGCTAACAAAAATTGACTATATAAAACCATTGGCTAGTTGTGAGAAGTACTTGGCTTTTCATAAGAATGGATTTGAATCATGACACCTGAACACATTTAGCAAAATTGACCAAGCAAGTGGAAGAAGGATGAATTCATAATTATTGTACATACTAAGATGATAGTGAATGAATATAATAGCTGAGTCTTCATGTTTTTAAATAGTATCATTGTGAACTCTAGATTACGAAGTGACCAAGTAAGTGTAAGGAGGATGAATTCATAATTATCGTGCATTTTAAGATGATAGGTTAATGAAAAAAGTAACATAGCCTTCATGTTTTTTAAATGTATCATTGTAAACTCTCCATTGTTTTGTGAGCATTGTTAAACAATATTGGACTTATAAAATTTCATCTTGAATGACTTTAAATGAATTTGAGTTAGATATAAGACCCAAATCATATATAAATGTGTCGCATGTCTTTTCTTGATCTTGAACAAAAATAAGAATATCTTTTGGAATAGACTGAGGGAAAGCATTATTTTTTAAAATACTACCCATGGTGGAGATAAATTCATTGTTGAATGATTCATTAGCATAACCATCATAAATATATTTTGCCTTGACATTTTCCATTTTGCATGAAATGAATATTGGGAACCATTCTTATTGCTTCATATTCACATCTTCTTTGATCTCAAACTTGGAAAGACCATAATATTTAAAATGTATAATCTTGATTTCTTTGGATTTAGATCCTTCAAATAATTATTCTATATTGGAACATAAAATGGAATCACCAAGAAAATATTCACTTTTTATCATTGAGTCTTCCATTTTTATATAAGAGGGATCTTATTATTTACATTAAATTGGTTCAATGTTAACCTCTCTTTAAAAAAATAAACATCACATTCTACATTGCTATATTTTTTTATTTGTGTTTCAATCAGTTGTTCTTCCAAAAGTTTACTTTCTCCCAATATTTTGAAACTAAAACCATCATATAGAATAGGGAACATTTTATCTTCTTGTTTATTAAAGTTTCAACATGTTTGATGAGGGATTTGATTTTAGAATCTAAGTTTTGAATATTAAGGGATATTTATTATATCAAGTTCCACTACCTCTCCACCACTTAAGGTATATGTAGCATGTTTAGAAACTTTTTCTTCAACATCCCAAATAGGATCATGTAAGCTTTAATTTTGATATCTTATTATTGTGTAGATTTTATGTCATTTAATTTGTCCCTCTTCAAGATAAATATAATTTCTATATGAAAAGAACCAATGAATATACAAATTTGTTTGTTGGGACTCAGTTGACTAACTTAAGGAATTTATCTCAACATTTTTTTAAGCATTATACAAAAACTCATCTAATCTTCTTCTTTATTTTGGATTTCAAATAAATATGGCAATAATGCACACACATCCACAATTATAGTTAGAATCTATTTCTAAACCTATTTTTTAATGATTTATAATTTATAATTCAAAATGAATCCATCTTCTAAGTGTTATAACCATTCAATAGTATCTCCAATGAGAGTTTCAACAAAAATTCTCACAAAGATATATTTTTGTATAACACCTAAAATGTTGTAGGCTACTATGAAATCACAAATATGATCATCTGCATCTTGAGAATTTTATTCAAAAATTATAAATCTCTTATTGACCCTAAAGTTAAATCATTGTATTGGGCCAAATCTAGAGGATCAAATAATTTTCTCCATGGGATAGTGAGAACATTTAGGTTGGTGTCAACCAGTGCCATTTCTTCAATTAGATAGATGTAAGCACAAGGTACTTTGTTTCAATAGAGTCACCAACCTCCATTCCAAGGGAGGCTCCTTTAAATGTCTAAAAATTGAGAGAAAAGGGCACTTTGATCCCCAATGGACTCACCAAAAATTATTTCTAAGATTTTATGTCATTGTGTTTTTTGGATGTGACATAAAATTTACAACATTAAAAAAATGAAGAGTTAAAGCATGATTTTTCACTACATTTGAGAAGGCTATCACTCTCATATTATGGGGGTTTATTTTCGGTTTTTTGGGGTAATTTTACCTATAAAGTAAGAAAAAGTATAAAAAATGAGAGAAAGGGGAAAACTATGAATGAAAAGAGAAATAAAATATACTTAAAGGAAAATGGAAAACCTTCGACATAATAATCACAAAGAACTACCTAAATGACTCAGATTAAATGAACTGGGGTGGATATTCAATAATGGAAACCTAAATCCTTAGAAGGTGAGAAATAAATATTTAAAATAGATTAATAAAGTACATCACCAGAGGTGTTTAAAGACATAAGTTTATATGGAACACCTATGTATTTTTTATATGAAATGAACACAGTGTCATTTTCCTCCTTTAAATAGGTTTTTGTCTGGCATCAAACATTCCTAGTTTGGAATATTCCTTTAAGAATGTAAATGAAAATATATACGATGAAAACAAAGATTAATTGAAAACTCAAAGTCTTCCTCCAAACTAAGTTACATGTATACAACACAAATTATATCCTTTATGATTTTCAACACATGGTTTATAAAGCCAGAAGTTTTACACATAATCAAGAAAGTATGACATTTTAATTGATCTATTTATTCATAAACTATAATGCACTTTTAAAAATAATAAATAATAAAAATTCATGAGTTAATCCATTCACCTTACACTTTTTTTACATTGTATTCACAAGTCTCTTTGATAATGAACAATTGTACAATGTTGCAGCATCCTTTATCTATGAGCTCTGGATAGGAGAAAAATCTCAACCCTCATTCCAATGACAAATTTATCTTTTTATAACATTTTTATTTACATAATTATTTATATTACTAATTTTGACCCATTTCTAACTTTTATTTAACCAAGATCAATTTGATTTGGAACTTTTACCAACTTTAAAAAATTGCACTTTATATTATTTAACTAATTCTCAATGAAATAAATCTCAAAAATCTATAAAGTTAAATAAATTGATTCAAAATAATTAATACATGTTGAGAGATAGTTTTAGAGGATAGAAAAGAGGAGAGAAAAGGTAGATTCCCATTTAGGAAGGTAGATTTCACATCCATCTAAAACACTTTGAAATTTTTAAACATTGCATATGCAATAAACATTCTAATAGCCTCTAGCCTTGCCATTGGTGTAAAATTTTCTTAAAAATCCATTCCTTCAATCTGAGCATATCTTTTACATACTAATCTTGCTTTATTCCTAGTCACTTCTCTATTTTTATTTAGCTTATTTTTGTAAATCCATTTTATTCATATCACATTGTGATCTTTTGGTCTAGGCACTGATTCCCAAGTATCACTTTTTTCTATTTGATTTAATTCTTCATCTATTGCATTAACCCAATGCTTATCATGTCTAGCTTTTGAAAAATTTCTAGGCTGAATTTTGGATAACAAAGAGAAATTAACTTGCTCAAATTCACTTACCATCATACTTTTGGTGTGAATTCTTTCATTTATGTCCCTGATGATGTCACTTTCATTATGATTTCTCTAAACATATTTGGATGGGGTTTTGATGTCCTTTTTCTCTTTTTCATCTTCATCTAATTCTTCAAAATCTTCGTCTTCAATGATTTTAGGAATGTCTATTGGATCATTGATTCTTTGTGCTACATCTTCTTCTATCCTGACACTTGCACTTTCAACTATTTTCTTAGTTCTTTTGTTATAACATTTATAAGCTTTAATTTTTTAGGAATAACCAAGAAATATACCTTCATCTACTCTATATTCAAACTTTTCAAGTTTTTTATCAGTTCTCTTTATAAAGCATCTACTACCAAAAACTCTAAAATAATTAAATGTAGTTGGTTTGTCTTTCCATATCTCATAAGAAGTCTTGTCACTTTTGACTCTCAATAATGCTCTATTCTAGATATGCACTGCTATACCAATTGTCTCTCTCCAATATGTATTGAGTATTTTAGATTAATTTAGCACTGTCCTTGCCATCTCATAAACTATTCTATTTCTTCATTCAACTACTCCATTTTGCTATGGAGTTTTGGTTGCTGAATAATATCTCTTTATTCCATGGTCTTCATAAAACTTAATAAACTGATCTAACATGAATTATCATCCTTGATCTAATCTTAGGCACTTAATCTTCAAATCGGTTTGATTTTCAACTAATGCTTTGAACACTTTGAAATGTCTGAAAGCTTATGATTTTTTTCTTTAAAAACATTACCCAAGTCATATGTAAATTATCATCAATAAGTAACATGAAATATTTCTCACCTTGAGTACTTTGATTTCTCCTAGGTCCACATAAATTAGTGTGAATAAGCTCTAACATCTGAGTGGTTGATTATTATTTTATTTTAAACCACCTTCTGGCCTACTTCCCATGTTGACAAGGTTCATAAAGCATGTTAGATAGATTTGTAATCCTTGGAAGATTTTTGACTACTTGTTTCTTGTTGATGTTGACAAGATTGTCAAAATTTATGTGTCCCATTCTCCTATGCCATAATTAAATTTCTTCAATCTGACTCAAACAACATATTTGACCTTTGATGTCTAATAACATATACAAATTATTTCTTATTCTCTGAGCATCTGTAACCAACACATCTAAATATTTTCTCCTAATTTCACAACCTTTTGCATAAAACTTTAGTGTGTGCCCCTGATCACACATTTGAATTACACTCAAAAGATTATGCTTAAGACCTTCTACATATAAAACATTTTTAGTTTTAGTTCTACCATTATCCAAACTTAGTGTACCTTTTTTGACAATTTTGGTAGTAGTATTATCTTCAAATTTCACTGTGCCACCATTGATCTTCTTCAAGTTTATGAACTTGATCTTATATCTTGTCATGTGCCATCCACTATCAATGAACCATGGATTTTCTTCATTTCTTTCATGCAAAGCTGTCTATACCAAGATAGATTTTTTAGGTTGTTTCTTCTACCATGAACCTATTTGAACTATCTTCTTGATGATTAGGGCCTTGAAACTCTAATCTTTTTTGAGTGACTCAAATACACTTCTATAATATTGAGCTATATGTTTAAAGTTATTGCACTTATAACATATTATGGCCTCTTCATTAAATCATGATAGAGGAACAAAAGAGTTGTAGCTTCTGCTTGACTCTGCATGAGTTTCCTTCTCCTTATTTCTGAAATTGTTAACCCTTTTTTGACATTCTATTTTCTTATGACCATATCCATTACAATAAAAATAGTAACCATAAAAATATGACCTGGTTGTGTATCTCTGACCTAATTGCCTTTTATAGCTCTATTCATTCTATCCTTTTTTGTTTGAGATACCTTCTGTATTCTTAACTTCTTCCCTTTTTATTTACTCTTTTGTAAGAGCTTCATCATAGCTCTTTCCTTTTTCTATGTTAACCTTGTCTATGAAAGTAGTGGCCTTCCCTTTTTATTTTTAAAATATGATACCTATCTTATCTGACATTGATCTTTGACTTTCTAATATCTTATTCAACATATTAGTGTTATTCTCAAATTTTGAATCATTGGCTACTCTATCATTGATTGCTTTATTTATTTTCTCAAGTTTTTATTTTAAAGAAACAATTTCAATAACATACCCTTCACATTCTTCACATACTTTCTATAACTATGTCATTAGATATTTTTCATTCTTCTTGGCTTCTTCAAATTATGTTTGTAGATCTTTAATTATTTCCTTTGACTCATTTTTTTTTTTTGATCTAGAGATTTAATTTTTGATTCTTCTTCTCAAGAGCTTTTAACTCTTCTAAGGCACAAATGAGTTCTCCTTCTAGATTCACTTCAACTTCATCATGTTCTTCTTCTTGATCATCTATACTTTTACTTGTGGAGGCATCTTCATGTATGGCCATGAATATAATCTCTTCTTATCATTGACTCCACTATCTTTGACTGAGCTAGAATCTTTAGAATATAAACTCTTCTTCTTGAATCCCTTCTTGAATTTTCTTTTGAGACTCTTCTTGTATGTAGACTTTCCTTCTTCATTTTCACCATTACCCTTATCTAGGCACTTAGCTACAAAATATCCAATTTTCCCACAATTAAAATATTTAAAAGGTAAATTTTATTGATATTTACCTATGCCCTTTTCCATTTTTTGAATGAATAGAGATCTTTTGTCATCTTCATCATCACTAGAACTATCACTTGATTCTTGAATCTTAGCCTTCTCTTTTTTGATGTCTTGAAAGAAACTTCTCTCTTTGAGGGTTTCTCATGTTCAATATGTATCTCATATACCATAAGAATACCATGTAGCTCATCCATATTTAGCTTGGTTAAATTCTTCATCTCTTTAATTTCCAAAACTTTTGCATCATATCTCAATAGTAGAGATCTCGAAACTTTTTGTACCATGATTGATTCTTCTAAATTTTCTCCAAGACCTTGAATCTAATTAACTATTTGATCAACCCATAAAAGGTAACTTTCTATATTTTCTTCTTCTTCCATCTTTAAACTCTCAAACTATCTTCTAAACCTCTAAATATTGGCTTGCTAAACCTTCTTTTCTACCAGAGTAGTTACAAGTGTTTGTGGCTCTTCATATTCCTCCACGACTGCTTGCCAAATGTTGAATCTAAGGGCCATCAAATAAGTCCCCATCCTTATGCTCTAAAAAACATAATTTGTCCCATCAAACAAATGTGCCTTATTTATATAAAAACCTTCATGTGATCCAACCATCATGCTTTCCCCAATCTACCTTCAAACTGTAAAACTTTTTTAAAAAGGAACCTGCTCTGATATCAATTATTAAGCATGAAATATACTAAGAGGGATGGTAAATCAGTATATTATATATCTTTTACTTAATCTAATTTTTTTTAGCCACTTAATCACACATTCAAGATATGTAATAAAACTAAAACAATAACATTCACCACATGAGAGAGAGAGAGAGACCATATTTTTATGTGGAAACCCAAAGTAGGAAAAACCATGAAGAACAATCTCAAGTATATGAATGAGCACCAACTCAAATTACAAAGTTCTCAAGCACCAACTTGTAGGAGTACCAACCCCTTTTTTGAGCACCAACACAATAACTATTTGTGAGCACCAACTCATAAGAACACCAACCCTTTGTAAAGATTTGTGCACACCAGCCCCTCTTGTGTATAAAACACAACTATCTCTCAATATTTCTTACTCAACAAATTATATAACTCTACAATATCTCCTACTTTTCTCTCCTATTTTCTTATATAAAATGATTATAAAACCATGCACTCTCTTGCATATAATAAATAGCTTCTCCAGCCTTTATTTATAGCTTTCCAAATGACTTTTAGAATTCACTCTTTATGACCCTTCATATCCTTACATTTAAAAATTCAAATGGTGACCCTTCATAAGAAAATATGTATATTCCTCTTTTGTCTTTATCTTGGTGACTTTTGTATTCCTAAAAGTGTCTCTTCATGGAAAATTCACCCTACCCTCTTTTGTCTTCACATGGTGACTCTTGGAATTCTTCAAGATGACTCTTCATGATAAAATGCATCCCATTCCTCTTTTGTCTTTATCTCGTGAATCTTTGACTTCTCTATGGGCACTCTTTTGACTTGAATGCAAGAAAAAATATATTCGTTAATATTAAATAAATATTAGCACACATTAGCCAAGATATGAATATTAAAAATACTATTAAATACAATGGAGACTTTATCACTAATGCTAGACCTTTGACATCAATGACAATATTTCCAACAAAGATTTTCTTATTTTTTGGACTAATAATCTATATGAAGGTGGTTGAAGCTCTTTAGTTGCAAGAGATCTAACACTTATAAGGAGTTGTAAACATTAAGAGAGCCAACAAATGAGTGAATCAGTGCTTGAAAATTATTTTATGGCCTTTGTATGGCCTTTTTAAAATAAATAAAAAATTGTATAGTAAATCTATGTTCTGGTCACTCAATTGACTTAGTTTGATCATTTCCAAACATTTTTTACCTTTACTTCACTTGATTTGGACTTTTGTAGCTCATTTCAAATTTTTATCTCTCCTCTCAAATGTCATTTTTGAGCATGTGTGAGATTAAAATTAGTGAAAGATAAAATTTTGGGTAGTAAATCTTAATTTTTTTTTCATTTGCTTAGTTTGGCCATTTCCAAGCAATTTTGATATTTACTTTGTCTGATTTGGTCTCTTACAACTTTTTTTTTATTTTTTTCTCTGCTCTCAAGCATCATGCTTCAGCTTGTATGGCCATGGAATAATAAAAAATATAAATCATGTATTCTCAGTTATTTTTTGATATTTAAAGGTTGATTCCATGTTTTCTATAATATTTAAGCCTATTGGAGCCATTTTCAGACCCTGAAGAGCATCAAAAGGAAATCTAGATTTTTTTTACTTCTGCCTGAGTGCCATAGTATGACATAACAGTATTAGGACAATTAAAATATCATTTTATAGTCAAAAAATCATAGATCTAGGTCTACCAAGAGCTTTAGATAGTAATTTACAAGTGTTTTCTAGCTTTGGATCACTGAAAATAGATGTCTACAACTCTTGCAATCCTTCCCTGCTCTTCACCTATGTCAAACTTTTGTATAAAATGTGCCACAACAAGGAATTAATGGGTATGTTAAATTTTTAATGTAAGTATTTTAGAAATAAAATATTTATTTAATTGGCTAAATTTATTCCACCTAAACAGTGGACCCCACTTAAGTTTCTTTAAAATCTTTTTTTTTCCAAATTTTAAATAAATTATTACATTTTATTATGAAAGTATTTAATTATAGTTTATTTATTTTTAAAAATAAAAATAAAAATTATACCATAAAAGGATTAAATATAAGACATAATTTAGTGTTTAGTGGGTGAGTTGTAATTAGACAATTTTCCATGCAAGCACATGGTGGGGACATGTGTGTTGACTTGTATTTTCTAAAAAAAAGATTAAAAAAATATTTAATTTTTTATTTATATAATCATGATATATTTATTTTACAATCATTTAATATTTTAGTTTTAAAAAAATAATAATAATAATTAAATCATGTAGCTTGCATGTGAAGTCTTGTATTAGACAAATGGAAGTTTACTAGTATTTTTTGGAAACTATTTATAGATCCAAGGTCCTTAAATTAAATATCAATCCCTATATTTTTTTGATCAAAACTAATTAATTAAAAATTTTGGTTATTAGTCATACAAAATCTCATGTGTGAAGCTTGTAACACTTTTGACACCTTTGACTTGTCATATTATTTATCAAAGATGGTCATGTGACCAGTCGATATTTAAGTTTTTAAACCTTTTAGACACATTAGAATGGTATTTTATTTGATTTTAAACCTTTCACTATTTATTTTACAATAATTTATTCAAATAGTGTAATTTGCAACACTATTTATGATACTTGCGATATTAGTAACTTTCACCCTTGTTGCAAGTATTTGTGTTTTTATATTGTTTTTCATTCAACTAAAGTATCTACTATTATTTACACACTAAAATATGTGTATTTATTAAAAAATCAAGTATAAATCACATTAAAAATTTTGCTTTCTAAATTTTTTTTTGTTTAGTATAAAATGTAAACTTGTATTGTCAACTTTAAAAGGAAGGAAAAATATTCATGACTCAAATTATAATATGAAATTATTCATAATAATATATTTAATATTTGGTTAACTTATTATCAAATTATTAGTGAATTTATTAAATGTGCATCACATAACCTACTTGTTAACTTTAATGTGCTTGATTGCAAGTTTTCATATATTTCTATTGAAAGTTGTGTTAAAGCTTGATCTAAAAACTGTGTGCAATAAAGATAACCCCTATTTATAAATATCTTGTTCGTATTTCAATTTATCTAACCATTATTATGATAGATATTTCATAATATGTGGGTGTTTCTTCTAGATTCATACAAGATCTATACTTGGATCATTAGAAATTAGCAAAGTGAATACTTCAATATATAAAAGAAACTATAAACTTTGGTTTATATTATTTTTTCTTTGATTATGTTAATTTATTTGGTTATTGTGATGCTAACCATACTATGATGATTCTACTTTTAGATATGTGTTTATATTTGGTGTAGGTGCTATCACTTGGAGCACTTCATGTGGAAGTTGCTAAAGAAGCCTTGGGGCTATGAAGGATGATAGAAGAACATCATGTGGAAGTTCCTCATTATACCAACCTTCTTGGTGATAATAAAAAATTTATAACTCTGGTGAAAAATATAATTTATCACCAACAAATTAAAGCTTATGAAAGTTCATTCAATGTTGGACTTATCAAAGTTACCATTGAGGGGGAGTGTGCATGACAATGTCACTTCTTAACAGTCATGTCAGTTGTGTGTTTCCTTCTAGCTCTTTATACTTCTCATTGTAAAATATTGTAATAAATCATTTTATATGATTTTGGTAAAGTTTATATGAAAGTCTACATTGTACCCAACACATAGTAGAATAGAAATATTTATGTTATAAACAACTTCAATATGTTTGGTTGATTATTCATAAAAAATTGTGGGATGGATTCTTACTATGGGATGTAGTCTCACAATCATGCTAGCATAAACTCACTTTAAGTGGTATAGGATAACATAGTGTAATTCCTTTAAAGGTGCCTATGGGGACATAGTGTGAAACTTTTAGGTGTCTATGGATGTATAGTGTAATTCTTTTAAAGGTGACTATTTAATTGTGGTTACATAGTGTAATACTTTTGGGTATCTATAGTTGTATAGTGTAATTCCCTTAAAGGTGATTATGTGATTGTAGTTACATAGTGTAATATCTTTAGGTGTCTATAGTTAAATATTATAATACCTTTGAGTGACTATGTTTACATAGCATAATTCCTTTAAAGGTGACTATGACATGATGATGTTTCCTTCAATTATTACCTCTTAAAACTCATCATGTATGGTTCATGGAGTGTAAGTTCATTATGTTGTTACCTTATAAAAATCACAATGTATCCCCAGTTAACATTAAGGGGGAGTATTAAAATAACTAATGGCTAAGTGGTATTATTTGTGTACCCTTAATACATTAAATTACATTGATTAAATAATAATATATTTTATTATTTACGATGAATTTATCCTCATATAAATAAATAATAATATATATTAAATTACCTTTAGAGAGGTTGGACCCATTAATGTGGTGGCTGGAAAAAGTCATTTATAATAGACAAATTACCTTGCCTATAAAATAAAGAGTTTATATTGTAAGATGTAATGAAAAAAGAAGTGAAATGAAGAAAGATCATATTGGGTACTTGTTATTTTCTCATAATGTGAATAATATTTTTGAGTTTTTTACCTCTTTGAATGTTTTTCCATGTATATCTATGTTATGGTGTGTTCAACTTTTCTCTCATTATTTCATGGTGAATGTCTTTGCTATTGGTCTCATATCTAGATTTGGTGTTCATATGCAATTGTATTACTTATTGTGTCAAACTTAAATTCCATATTTGAGGTGGGCTAAGTAGAAGGTTCCCACTCATATTTTTCTAGACCCTTAAAAATGGATTAGTTAATGTCTTTTTAATTCTATTGATCCCATCAAGATATAACATAGTATTCATAATAATTATTTTAGTTGTATCAATTCCATTGAGATTGTCAAAATCTAACATTATTTTAAGAATAACTTACATGGTAAATTTTACATTTTGTATTTTTTCTTTATCATTTTCATTCTTTCAAAGTACTTCTGCATTCAAGCGTAATACCTAATGCCTATTAAAACTCACCATCCTCAATGCATTTGCCTAGTAATCTTTCTATAATCGACACTAGTCTAGGGTCCATCTATAGTGCTTTTTCATTTAATTATACTATTTTTTCATGTAGGGCTACATACTATCAACAGCTTTAGCAATAAAATTATACACACAATATGAATCTTCGACAACATTGACCATGCCTCCACCACCCAAAGTATAGGATAAAGAGTCATTTAGGTCCCCAAAGTATTGATATAACCAATGTTGTGAGATATTTTTGATCAAATTATTCATTTTTATATAGGATCTTTCATCTCTGTTAATCCTTAGATGAGAGGTTTCACATTAGATGGTGGTTGTAAAGTATAAGTTTTGAGAAAATATTTATTCATATTATCAACAATGGTTGGTAAAGTATTAATCCTTTCAATCTTGACACATGTTTTGAGGATTTAAATGATCGAATAATTTTGATAAGACCAATTTGGGGATGACTTTCCAAATTACCTCAAGCTTCCCAAGAAAAAGTAAATATTTGAGTTATAGCTTTTTTGATATTGGAAGGATCTATGTCAATATCTAATCTATAGACTAGTAAGAATAAAGTATTTCTAAATGTAATGAAAAATGAATTTTTGGGATTGAGTTTAATAATTTAATTAATCAAATGCTTGAAGATGGTTTCTAAATCACAAGGGTGAACTTCATAGTACTTATATTTTTAAATAATATCATATACATAGTTTTAAACAATACTATGAATGATATCATGAAACATATGGGTCATGGCATGTTTATAGATTGCCCCAACATTTTTGAAACATATGGGTCATGGCATGTTTATAGATTGCCCCAACATTTTTAAAGCTAATGGTTGTCATAACATATAAATACATGCCCCACTAGATAGTGAATGTGGATGTATTTTGATTTTAAAGAGTGATATAGATATATTCAAATCCCAAAAATCATCCATGAGATAAACAATCTCATAAAAAAATTATAATCAATAATGGCATTGATTGAGGGTATAGGAAAATTGTCTTTGGAACATGCTAAGTTGATATTATGAAAGTCAATACATATGTACATAACCAATGTGAGTTTGTTTTGAATAAATATTGTGTTAGAGACCCATTTAGAGTAATATATGGATTTAATGAACTTAGCATCAAGGATCTTGATAATTTATTTGGGAAAAAATTATGGACTTCCTTGGGGATTTTTTGTTTTTTTTAGCAAATGAAAGACACATCGAGATAAGTGATGAAATTATAAACAATAATGCTAGGGTTAATTCCAAACATGTACTCATATGACTAAGATACATTTTTCTTATATTTTTCAAGTACAACACTAATGTTATGTTGATGTTAAATGGATAAGATAATATTAAAGGATATAACCAAGATCATCAGATGGTCTTAAAATTAACCTACATAATCTATTCAACTATAGTAAAAGAGGTAATTTAGAGACAACATCATTTTTTGGATCTACACTATAGACAATATTAAACATTAACCTCAACACAAACATATTTATTACTTTTTTTCCATATTCTAGGTGAATATATATCATAATAGTAGCCCTTACATCTAAGGTATTTTTTGAATTTTTAAGAGGTGTTTCTAAATTTTTGTTTGACATCATTGGCTAGGCTAGTGAGGTTAGGATATTTTATTTTGTGTTTAACATCTTTATCCAGGATGAAAAAGTATTTTTTTAAGTGAATTTGAGTTTGAACATCATTAGCTTGGCCAATTTCATGAGAACTAGGTAGTTGAACCTAAATTTTGAACCATGTAATCAAGCCTGAGCATGATTAGACTAGATGATAAATTCAATAGTGTTTGGAGGAAACTAAACATCATCAATTAATCCAATGACATAATAAATTAAGTTAAATATTTAAAAATTATATATATAAGTGATCATTGTTGAATTATTAATAAAAAAAATGGGATTTTTTTTAATCATCCACATGGAATCCTCCATGGGTTCATTAGTCAGAGGTACAAATCTTTATATGTCATTATTTTTTTGTCATCACTTGAATAAAATTGAGGATAAAGTTCATAAAAAAGGTATACTAAATTTATCTCATAGTTAAAAGCATACATTTAGTGGGGGTATTTCCATAATCTAAAAAATGTAATTGTCTTGTTTGAGCTTATGAAACAATATAGTCTTATCATAAGATAGTTAAATTATGCACTTGTGGATTTTAATTGGAAATATATTTGGTGAACAAGTAAATTTTAATAAAATTTATAATAAATATTAATAATTATTCTTATAAGAGATTATCAACACCACTTTCATTCCATTCAAGTGAGTCCTCATCATATGATTTTTTTCATTGCAAAGAGCTATGGTGTCATTATCTTTGTCAAGTAAGGGGAGAAATTAATATATCAAAAGACGAGATGGGGGAATCCATTAAAAATTTTAGGGTGTTAATCTAGTGGCATTACAAATGGTTTTAAGCTAATTTTTATTATCATTATCATAGTTAATAAGGGTGACCTAAAAACCAATATGCATGTTGATGAACTTAAGTAAAGGAGAGCTTTTTATTTTATTAGTCTTAGGAATTAGATATTATTTATTAGGATTTGGTAATATTATATCCAATGGGTTATGATTTGTTTCATGCTTATATTACACATTTTTGTGGAAAAAAATTAATCATTGGCTATTGGAAGAGGAAACCTCTCTCATGTATTAGGTCTAAGTGCAACTTAAGACTAGGTTGTAAGAAAGGGAAATATCTAGAACCATGATCTTTCTGTGCATAGTTTTGGGTCCTATGGTAAGAGGAATACAAATAAATACAAGAGGATTTTGGTTGTTCTTATAAAATTAATTACAATTAAGTATTTTTTCTTTATATATTTTATAAAATATCATAAGGCCTTGATTAACCATAGTGAAGTAAGACTGATACATAAGCCCTCATACATGAGTAATTTCTTTAATTTAGTAGATTTTATCATGATACTATTAAAGAGAGAGGGATCCTTAGCTTAAAATAGTATTTTATCATTAATCATATCATCCATGGGAAACTTTATAGATATTTTGTTGATTTTTTTAAGATAGGATGGTATCAATAACATGAATTTAAGTAGGCATTGGACCTTTGTAAGGTTAATTATATGTTTTGATTGCACGTAGTGATGATGATTTGCCTATATATTGAATATTTTTACATGATAAATTTATGATGGTATGATGATGTTCTCATGAGCTCCATTAAATAATGTTTTCAAGGCATAGGGATGAGTTCTTTTGGAAAAATCCATTGTGTTTATTTTTTAAATGAACCATAATGATGTTTTTGTTGATAACTATATTTTTATTGGAGCTTTAATTATTGGAAGAGGTTGATCTTTAGGTTGAGAAGATATTAATGGAGTGGAAGAAACATTATTTATTGTATTATGGTTGTGTCACTAAGTGTCATGTTTTGTTGAGAGGGTTTATTAGTTTATGAGTAGAATTACATTGGCAATTAACCTTTGTCATGTTAACATATTGATAATTGGCATACTATTGGTTATACTTTTCATCAAAAACACCTACAGAGTTGTTCACATGTGTGATATTATTATTAGAAATTTTTGGAGGTTTGTTTTAAATTTTGAAGGTTGATGCTAAGATTGTAATTGATTTGTTTGATTCTAATTTAGAGGTTTTGAGATATTAATTAAAACATTATTTGGTGATAGATTTATGTTTATTTTTCATCTACTAGGAGGACACAAGTAATTTCTTAAGTTCATAAAAAAAATCATGAGAATGACCTATGTCAGCATGTCATTGAAAGCCTTATCAAGATTGTACCAAAGTGGGAAAGTCTTAGAAGGAATAAAAAAAAGGATATAAAATCTAACATCCTTTATTTGAAGTGCTCTTGGAGACTCAAGGTATGGTGGGTTAAGCATGATTTTTTTGAATTGTTTGAGGAATAACTTGATTCTAACTTAGATGGTTATGGAGGTTTTATTTGTGATGTTTTATGGTTGATATAATTGGTTGTAGTGTTGAAATAATACTTAGAATAGTCCTTATTAAAAATTTGAGAAGGTTTAAATGTTTATAAGGTAATATTTTATTTTTATTAGCTTTATCAAAGGATTATTCCAAATCCTTGGAAGAGAAGGAACTTACCTCATATTGGAGTTGGAATTTTAAGGTGGCGATGAAAATTTTGAAAGGTTTTCATTATTCATGTTGTGATCTAATTTATGAGACACCGACTTCCATTGCTTGATGAAATCATGTTTGGGTTCATGAGATAATTTCCTAGCATTTATAAAATTACTAAGGCTATTTTATAGAAGATCATGATATTGGTTTTTTTATTATAGCATTGACTAGATATTATAATTTTTGAATTGAATAGATTGGGAGTTGGTTGTGCTATTATAATGCATCTCCAAATAAGTTTTTTTATATTTAATCATGGTATTTTCATATGTATTAATTATAATCCACTCATTTTTTAGGTTTTTAAATGTTAAAATATGTAAATTAGGATTGGTAGACCCATCATATTTGATGGTTGGATAAATACCTCTAATGTCTAGCGAGATAAAGGTTCATTTTGAATCATTTAAAGCAATTTTTTTTCTTAATGGGGCATTGGGGAATGGTATTCCCATTATCATATTTAAGATATGGGGGGGAAGGAAATTATTAGGTTAACCCAAAATAAAATTTGAGCTTATTTATCTATTTTTAAGATATGGTTTTGCATTTAGACCATGTGATTTTTATCAGTAGCATACATAAGGGACATTTGATTAAACACTTTGGAAAGTACTTGTGTACTATATATTAAAGGCTTTTTGGCTATATTTGTTAAGATAAGGAAGATTTTTATAGTTTTGGTTGAGAGGGGAACATTATTGGATGTTTTAGTTGTTAATGTAGAGTTTTTTAGGTTTCTGATATTTCCATCCTTTGGAGTATAAATAACATTTTTTTATCACTTTATAGAGAGATTAAAACCATGTTACATTTAATAGATCAATATTGAGTAATATTGCACCATGAGGTATTTTTTTCAATGGTGGTCATATGAGGGATAAAGGAGATATACATACAAAATATAAATATGTTGAGGCTTAATATAAACTTAATATGAGACATCATTGAGAATGATGGAAAAATATAAGGAACAATAAAAAATAGAATAAAACATGAATATGACCCAACACAATGGTTTGGTAAGATTTAATTTGGGTTCACCAAAATGTATTTTACCATAATTTATATAAGGAAAATATGGTCAATGATATAAATATCATCTAATATATGAAAATATAATAAAACACCATATTGTATCCAACACACATATAAACCTTTGTCTCATAAAAACATTTTGGGTTATAAACATATGTGTTGTATAATGAGAATCACAAGTACACAATAAGGATACTATTTAAGGAATTGATGAACAAAGACCTACCTACATCCAAGATGTAAGAAGGGTAATTAAATGGGAGATATTACCATTAGGGGTTAACTAAGAGGTATCTAATCTAAGGGTTGTAACCAAGAGTTGTAAATAAAATAACAAAAAATGAAAAGATAAAATGCAATACTAAGCATAAGATCATATAAACATGGTATATAATAATGTACTAATATAGTATATTCACTATAGTAAATAAATAAAGAGTAAAAGTTTAGGAATACTTACTTTGAGTTGACTTGTTAGCTCATCAATATTCTGATTGGATCAAGTTACACTTTGATAGTTGAAAGACTTTATAAAAATCTCATTGAGGGTCAAATATACAAATTCATTACCACAGTAAAATTTTGTGATGCATTTCTTAAATAATATCTCAGTATATTATACACATATAGATCATGTAATGAGAAATACTCTATATCTCCAAAGTTTCATCAAATATAAGGAATTAGCCTTGCATATATATACAAGGAAGATCAATCCTAATTAAGAGATCAAGATAAGTGATCAATCATAACTAAGAAATCAAGCTATATATTAAACATAGGACTGAGAGATAACTATCTCTAAAGGATAAAAATAACTATAAATTATCTCCATAATATCTAAGAGATAAATATGTAATATCTCATAATATCTAAAATAAGATAAATGAAATATCAACATATAAGTGGGTGGGAACAATAAAGTACCTAGATGAATATGAGCTAAAGTAAACAACCTAATCTAACACCCCCCCCCCACAAGTGAAGCTAGGGGCCAAAAAATAAAATGGCATATCCATAATTTGAGTTCTAGCAATAAGGCCTAATCAGTTAGTCATGTGCAACATATCTATGAATCAATATATCATAAAGGGGATAAATGGATAAAACCTATAAGAAAATAAAAGTCCTCCCAAAAAAGAGAGAAAATAGGGAAGGAAATGGGTCTAAAAAATAAGGCCTGGTCAGGTACCCATATAAAAAAATTAGTTTCAAGACAAGTGTCCCTATAGATGCCAATCCATCTTGTTGAAATACATGAATATTGAGTTGTTGTAACCACTAAGTCTGAGTAAAAATGGTGTTGAATACAAAGATCACTAAACACTAATATTGCACTCTAGAATACTAGGTAAAATGATAAACCTGAAGAAGTATTGCCTAAGCAGCCTCCCTTAATGTTGAACTAGGAGAATATGGAAATGAAAGTCTCTAAATAAGTGGACTAAAAAATGGTGAGAAGTGAGCACATAGATTTATGGGGACGCCATATTAGTGTCACTACACAAAATGTCATCAAGAATGCTAGTGAGACATAACAATCCTCATATGGGTTTTGGCAAATAAAGTTTTTGAATAAGATACCATGTACAAAAGAGGAATCTTAAAAAAAACACAAACCCCCCATAATGTATAATGGGCGGAGTAGATGAAAATATTTGTATGAGTGGGATGCTTCCACTACTCGAACATAGGTAGTGGTGTCGAATATACAAATAAAATATCTCAAGAAGATGGCCCTAATGTGATGGAAGAGACTGGCAACTGAAATAGTAAAGGGGTGCACAAACTAAGTTACACAAGCATGAAGGTAGAATAGGCTTTAAAATAAAACCCCCATGACACTTTATAATTTAGTTTGATTACAATATATCTCAAAAACAGTAAATAAAAAAAGGAAGACATTGTATACATTAGAATTAATCCAAATAAAGAGATTGTCAAATTGTCAAATAAGTCATCATAAATCATGAGAGATGATCTAAAAATAAGGGAATAGTGTGGGCCAAAAAACACAAGTAGCATTAAAAAATATACTTAAAAAATGCAATACATTGGGATCTATAAAAAATGCATCTATAAGTGTACAGATAAATAAACATGAGTGAAATAAAATGTTTTTGTGAGGGGTCCTGACCACCTATTAGATCAAACCTCATCTTATGGTATTCAACAAGTACAAAACACATGAAAAATGAGATATTAGGCTCAGCCTATAATGAATCTATGATAGAGTGTAATCAAGAGGTGAAATCAATGAAGGAGAAAGTTTGTTTGCTTGTGAAAGGGTTTGGCCACGTGCTAAACCAGATCTCACCCTCCAATTTTCAACAAATGAGATTATAAAAAGGTACATGGTCAAGCAATAAATAAATATAATATAACCTTTTGTCTCCTACATAAAAAATATTATTTTTAATAAAAAACAATCAAAAAATATCTAAAGATATTATTTTATAAAAAAGAAATAAAAAAACCCTTTAAAAACTTTCCATAAAGATTTTTTTAGTGAATAGTCCTAGACTTAGTAAAAATATAAAAACTTTTGCAAGTCATAATAAAATTAAATATTTCAAAATACCATGAAAATATAGAAACAAGGCACACAAAATCTATAATTTTTTTAAGTGATCATTTACAGTTTTCTCATAATTAAACAAAGAAAAATTATATATATTTTAAAATAGTACTGCTCAATAAAAATATGATAAATTTTTCAATTTTTAATAAAATTTAAAATGTTCTATAAAGTATAAAACAAGACACAAAACTTAGAAATTTTTTTGAGTGATCATTTACAATTTTCTCACAATCTAAAAAATAATCATTTTTAATCAAAAAATGGATTTGCAAAAAAACTTGTAGTTATTGCCTCTAATATCCAATTGGGATGAAATTAGAGGTGATTATTTATTTATGAGATAATATGAATTAATTTTTGAGATTTTATTTACTCTTACAATCTTCAAAATTTACCTACAAAAAAAAATAGGAAGTCCCCCTAAAAAACAAGAATTTCTTGTATACCCTTCTAATTCTTAAGAATATTCAAAGAGGATGAAAAAGAAGAGAATACTTAATAAGGAAAGATAATATTAGATGTTGAGCAAAGAGAATCTAAATATCTAACTAATGCCTATTAGAGACCACTTTAATACCATTAAAGCATTATAAAACTCTCACGTAGGGTCAAATCTATAAATAATTACCATAGTAAAAGTTATTGAAGCATTTCTCAAATAATATCTCAATATATTATACACAAATAGATCATACAATGAGAAATACTCTATATCTTCAAATATTCATCAAATAAAAGTAATGAGCCTTATATATAGGCTAAAAAAATTAACCCTAACCAAGATATCAAGCTATGTGATCAATCATGACTAAGAGATTAAGATAGAGATCAAATCTAGGAGTAAGAGATAACTATCCCTAAAGAATATAAATAACTATAAATTATCCCCATAATATTTGAAAGATAAATATGTAATTTCTCATAATATCTAAAATAATATAAATGAAATATCTATGCATAAGTGGGTCGGAATAATAAAGTACCTAGGTGAACATGAGCTAAGGTAAACAACCTACTCTAACACTAGAGATGTTATAGATGAATCTCAAGATGGAAATTAAAAAAACATAATTAACCTTCATTAGGGAATCTAATGAATGGGTGTACCTTATTTTTTTAGATTCTCTTCTTGATAACTTCAAAGACTTTATGCAAACTAGTCTTCCTTGAGTTTAAATTAATAAACCATAATTTATATTATTCTTAGTAAAATGGATCTATGTATGCTAGTGAATCAAATTGGATGTTTTGTCTATGAGAAATGAAAAAGGGGGTCTATATAGAAACATGGATCAAAACCCAAAAATTCACTATTAAAACTTAATTTATGTCATCACCATAGTTGAAGGAGTATAAATAACATTAGATAGACACATAACTCATTTGGCCTAGTCAATGACATTAACCAATGAGAACACTACAAGACATCTTTAGCTATGCCAAAGATGGCGACTAGAAACACATAAACACAAATAAGAGGAGAAGAAAGGGAGAATATTAAAAAGTGGAGACTAGATAAGAATATGATAGGATATATATCAAGGTAGATATAATAAATTATCATTAGAGAATATCTCATAAATCACCATGAACTAGCCCACTCCAATCCTGATGTACTCCTTAGGATGTACACTCAGGAAGATTGATGTACCAAAACTTCATGCAAGAGAACTTGATAGTAAGATAAAAATTAGGTGTATACACATACCCCATTTGGTTGTATTTTTTTTATCTCGCATTATTTATGCAAAACAAAGGGTTTAATAATAATCATGTTAGACATTTTTTATAATTCAATAATTGATTTTCTACAATATAGTACAATAATTTATTTTCAGAAGCTATAAATAAAATAATCATAATAATAAACAATATTTAGATAAAATATGTATAATTAATAGAGAGAGAGAGAGAGAGAGAGAGAGAGAGAGAGAGAGAGAGAGAGAGAGAGAGAGAGAGAGAGAGTATAGGTCAAAATAAAAAATAGAAAAATATAATGTCTCATTAGTCATAGTGCATTTTTATGGTTTACAAATTTTACCACTTATTAGATATATATAACATTTATATATTTTCCATGTGATTTATTTTTTATAAATTATAAAGATGTTTTACTTATTAAATAGACACACTATAAATATCTATTTACATAATCAAGATAATCTAATTATGAATAGCTAATTTGGATATGTAATAGGCATACATTGTTAAAAGTGGCTTGCATAATTAAGAGTCGCTCATTAAAACTAGTTAGTTTACACAATCAATAGACACTCATTGGAGATATTGGTATGCATATTATATATGAATTCATAGGTGAAAATTGTCTTCATATTTTATATATTAAAAAATAACTAATAGGGAAAACTAGTTTACATAGAGAATTTTTTCACACATAAAATTTACATATTCAAGAGTGATTCATTATAGATAATTATTTATATTATATTTAAAATAAATTTAAATTTTTTTTCAAATATTTTGGACACATTAATTATTTAAATAATACTTTACAATAGTGTGGATGATCCCCTCCATGTATTGTAATATATTTAAATTCTCTATTTGTGTAATATAGACAATTCATATATCCATCATGATAACCAAAATGTTGCATTTTGCATTGCAAAGTTTGTAATGTGAGTTAATTAACATATATCAAGTAAAATATCAAATTATTTGATATATTCTCAATTATACTTATTTAATTTATTATCACTCGAATCTCACTTTCATGTAACTATTGTGCTTTAATAACAATCAACATGATTTTGTTTAATATTACTTGGGGAAATCACCTTGACTTATTATAAAGTGTTGATAAATTTTTACACCATGCTCCAATTAATCTCAAATTTATTGTATGTGTGGAAAATAATTCTTTAAGACTAAATGATCTTTATTTATTTACTACGAAGCTAAGTATTTGTTTTGTTAGTGGGATTCCCACATTAATATAAATAAAGAGTTTGTGTGTGTGTGTGTGTGTGTGTGTGTGTGTGTGTGTGTGTGTGTGTGTGTGTGTGTGTGTGTGTGTGTGTGTGTGTGTGTGTGTGTGTGGGAAGAGGGAAAGGGGTGTACGGAGCTAAATTTTATGTAAATGCCCACATGTAGATAAAATTGGACCACATTATTTTATTTAAATGTAGAAAATAAAGCTTTCTCTTCTTTAACAAGTTAAATCTAAAGCATATGGTACATCAAAGAAGCATGATAAGCATGAAAATAGGAAAATAAGTTGTAGGAGCTTTGATTGATAAAATTAGATAGAGTATAGACAAAATAATGGATTTATATTGAATTATTCTCTATCTTAGTAATTTCCAACTAAAAAATAAATTTCTCTTCTCCTTCTATGCTCTTTTTCCTCATTATATAAAACATGTGGCTCCTTCCTTAAAAATAAATTTTATTTTCTAAAATTTATACAAGTCTCCAATTTCTTGTGATAAATTATCTAAGTGTTTATTGTTTTCATGTAGGATTTTTCTTGAATCTTTTATTGAAATAAAATGTAACTTGTGTGAATTACCTTGAAATTGATATAAGAAGTTTTGATTGTAAGTGTTGACCCTCTACTTATATCTTACTTCTCTAAACCCATTCCCATATTTATATTGGATCTCACCTATTTAGTTATGTTTATTTACATTATATTGATTTTCATTATTTCATGATAAGTAGCTCTATGTATGTTCTGATAGGTATTCAACCCATTTCCATTCTGGTGCATCACTTCTTTTTACTTTATTTCTCTTCCCCTTTTCTATAGAAATATTTTATTTTATATAGAAATAAAACTAACTATCTATGGAGTTATTTGTAAGAGAAATTCCACACAAGAAAGACATCTCATGTAATTTTGATATTTGGGTCACCCTATAATCAGTCATATCAATACACCAATAGTTTTTTGCACACCTTTTGGGACAAGGAATTGATTGATATTCAAATAAATCCACCTAATTCACAATTTAAAATTTAGTATTTTAAAGAGAATTTTAGATTTATTTTCTTTTTGAACCAAATGAAATAATTCGATGACCCTACTAGTCAATGGAACCCATTTTCAAAATAATAAAACCTTGCCTTCTTATTAAAAATAAAATGTAGGTATTTTTCAAAGAAAGCTTCTTCTATCAAAATTATATTTTTATTGTTATGTAATTAGTGCATAATGAAAAACCAAAGAGTTTATCATTTTTATCATGGGATTATAGGATCCCACTACATTTTTAGAAATGGAATGCAATGCTAAATTCAGATTTAAAATTCCTCCCAACATTAAATGGAGATGGTTCCTATAACTCCCATATAAAACATTAACGATGTGGAAAAACTTTACACAATCCATCATATCACAAACCAAATGTGTCTATAAATTTATTTGATTCCTCTATTAGAGGAAAATATTTAGATTAGCTCATAATTTTGGTTTCTTAATGCATATCAATTTTGGATGACCTTGGTGACAAATTTCACAATCTATTTAAGGAAAATGTGGATGTATTATCCTTGATAGAGCATATTATAATTTAATTGAAATTTGGATGTATTATCCTTGACAGAGCATATTAGAACCATCAAAACAATATACATGGAGCATATGTTACATTCTAATATAAAATTTAATAAGACATAGATTGGAATACATGTTTAGGTCAGCCTTCCAACAGATATGGCTTAATTATATTATTTTGGAGATTTAAATTTGGATATTACATTGATAAGATAAGATCTATGTGGGAGAACACTATTAGAGGCATATCAATTTGTTGTTGAAACTAACAGAAACCTTATATAGGATGGTGTTCTTGCTCCAATACATATAGCTCCCTTATACCCTAAAATGTGTGAATTTCCCTTTATTCCCAAAGCTCTACCATAAAAATATTAATCTCACTTCAACCATCTCAAGATTAGTCCATAACTAATATTAAAATATTTCTCACATAAATTTCGAATGAGTTATTGGATTTCAAACATCAATTAGAAATTCAAAAGAGCCAAGTATAACTAACTACCCTAAGTACTAAAATGTATTATCCTTGGCTTAAAAAATCGAAATAATACCCTCAATATTGCCTAAAATAAGAAAGAGATTCTTTATTAAATTTTAAGATATTTCCAATAGTATTCAAGGTTGGGGCTAAGAAAATGATACAAGATGACTATTTTTCACCATTATTATGAAGAGGAAGAGAAAAGTTCACAAGAAGTGTTGAAAAATGATGATAGAGTGGGTCATGTAGAGTGGATTACATAAAATTATTATTCAATCATTAGTCTAAGAAAACTAAAAAAAATACATAAAGAGCTAAACAATTTAAGCCATCTATTCATGCAGGGTTTGGTAAGAACAATAAGATACAAATGAAAGAAAGTAAACCATTACCTTCCCAAGTGACTCCATTTCCAAAAAGTGGATCATAATGATGTTTTACCCTTGATCAAGAGCTCTTATTTTTATCAAAAATGGTGGTCAAACTCCTCCAATGCCTCAATAACTCTTTGCATAACCTAGGCTCAAAGTAGATGAAATATCTAATCTAGCCTATCAAGTGAAGTTTGATAATGAAACACAATGATCAACACAAAGGGTTTTGAAGACAATTTAGCATTATAACATTACATAAATCAAACTTAAAAATGATGTTCATGGCCTCTCTATTTATATATTTTTGAGATTGACTAGAATGAATTATGACCGTCCATCTTGAGATCAAGATGCATGGCTAAGAATCCATTCAATTTTGGAGGCTAAAATTAATAAATGCCTTCATAATGATTTGGGAATATGGGGCATTAATAAGACATAGGATGCATTAATGAGGCATGGGAGGCCATGATTTAAATATTTTATGCATTTATGGACTAAGGATACCTTTCCAAGAAATGATGTCATTAGGTGATGTAGTCAATAGAAATCAATTTCCAAAAAGAAATATTCAACAACTTACATGTAAAATCCAATTTATCTCTTAATTTGGATTAATTATCCTTAAATAAGATTAATCAATATTTGTGCAATTATTTGGAAATTGGCCCTCAATTAATCAAAATGGTCACAAAGTCATATTACTGGATCGTAATTTAACTCAAGAAAAATTAGAAGGTGATGTTAGATGTGTTGGAATCGTATTCCCATTTAGGATGTTTCTAACACAAAATAAAAAAGGTACATGATGTGTACTAATTAATTATAAGAAAAGAGTGATCTAGAGCATAAAAAGGCAAAATCATCATTTTGACTTGAAATGAATTGATCAAAGTTAGATATCACATAAAATTCATTGCCCCATTTAGGGATATTTTGGCCTAAATTGGCACTTGTAAATGACAAGCTCAAACCATTTAGCATGTTTTTAGTGATTTTGACATAAATTGAGAATTTTAGTGCAATTTGAGTAAGATTGACAATTTTAACACAAATGGTGTTAAGAATGGGATGTCTACCTTTTACCCCTATTTGATAAAGTGTAGTGAGACATTCAAGTGAAGCAACATATTTTAAGAGAAAAGAGTTGTTACGAAGAAATTAGAAATGACTCATGATGCCCCCTCAAGAGGACATACTAGGATGAAAGAGAAGGATGGACTCTCAAAAAGAGAATAAAAGTGAGAGATTAACCCATGGAATAGATCACATCCAAATGAGATAATGCTTGCACTTGTGGTTACCATCAATGATCAAAATATAATTACAGTTATAATGGGCCCCAAAGATGGGGTGAATAGGAAGGATTCAATCCAAACATGTAAGATACACACTTGAAATGCACCCAATTTGAGAGTGCAAGTGGTGTGCTTACAATATTGATCAATCCTGAGATAAGTTACACACTAAAACATTGCCATCATGGGAAAAAGTGTAGAGAGATTAGAATTAGAGGAAAAGAGAGAACAAGGTATCCATAAAGATGATAATAAGAAGTGTTCCAATAGGGTAGATTTAATTTTGATGAAGTAGTTATACCTCAATAGGGATAATTTTGATCACTGATAAAGAATAAATAATGGTTTACCTTTATAAGGCTGATTTAATTTTGACATTGTCCGAATGTTGTGCCCAAGCATGGGCAATTGGAAAACAGCATAGGTCAAGGAAATAACCTATTTCATTTATTAAAATGAGTAGGTGCAAACATATATATGATGGTATAATGTCTTAGAAATCCATAAGAAACCAAGAATATGAGAATGCACAAAGTGATGAAAGACATGAAAAGATGAATGAAAGATAACTAAGCTAACCTTAATAGAAATTGAGCACTACCTACATAGTCTAGTAAGACCTCAAGCCAATGTAGTTCTCCTAAGTTTTGGAGAGAATGGAATGAGGGATGATGAAAAATGACCAAGAATTGATTAAGATCATAATTTATGTGAAGAGATGCACGTCTAAGCATAGATTCAAGTGCTAAAATGCATAGTACCTAGATGCTTATTTTCATATTATGAGCCTAGATTATGCATAATGTTCTTGAGAACTATTCATCAGAGTAGCATTGACATTAAGACTTTGAAACCCGAGCATAAAGTTCTTGTTATAGAAAAATAAATTAGGCATCATAAGTATGAATAACGTAGAATGACATAATATTCCAATTGTACTGAGTTGGTTCAAATGCGAATACCATAACTAAGGATAATGGTAAAATAATTACCAAAACTAGAGTTATAGTTATTTATATTTAAACAAAAAAGCAAAGACAAAGAAAAGATAACCATAAATGAACCTAGCTAACAATCAATATATGAACAATCAAAACTTCAAGTAGGAAAAATAATGTATAAAAGTAAGGCAAGATTAACTTGATAACATAAGATCAAGATATGAATAATCAAGATCTATGTGGACCATCAAGATGTACTTGTAAAATCAAGATAAAAGAAGAAGACCAAATAGGAAAGTAAAATACCAAACAATAATCAAATAAACACACATAAAATGTTTTTGAGTTTTTGAATGTTTTATGAATATTTTTGGAATTTTTTAAGTATCTCAACTTGATTGAGAATTAAGAGATACATAATGGTCTAGCTTATGAAATGGTGAGAGAGTGCCAACTTAAAATGCTCATAATATGGTGAGAATGTATGATAATTATGACTGAGTTGACCTTGACATAAATTGAGCATATCCTACATAATCCCATAATAAATCCCAATTCACAATAATTTTTCCAACGCGAAGGTGGTGAAAATTTGACTAGGTCACAACAAGTTCACAAAAAAAGGTGAATGATAAGATAAATGATAATAATAATGACCAAATGAAATGATAATGCATGATAAAAAGGCATTGTACCTAATTTACCCATAGGTGGTTATAATTAGGAAACAACATCATAATTTTGATTTGCCCAAAGGCAATTATAATTAGGGGTACCAAGACAATATTGATTGTCCCATAGGTAGTTATAATCAATGATACCAAATAAGATGATAGATGAAAGATAACTTGCCAAATTAAATGTAACTATGTTTATAGACTATTATTCAATACAAAATACTAAAATTATTGAAATTGGATTAGAATCCCCCCACAAAAAGTGTAAGATGAACCAAAGGAACCAAGATCAAAATGGGATTGATAGGATGACTAAAAGAAAGCTTTGGTCAATAATAAATACATGGTATAATAATATGATATAATAAAAGTGATCAAAAGACCATTGGCTATAAGGGATAATACATTTTCCCCAAGTGATGATTGGATCTTGCTTGTAAAATGGTGAGAGTGTTCAAGCTTAATAATTGATCTCAAAATGGTGAGAGTGTGATGAAGGGATGACCAAGCTAACCTAAATAAAAATTGAGCACTACCTACATAGTCCTAAAGGACCTCAAGTCAATGTAGTTCAAGCAACATGGTAAATGGAACATAATGGTATAATATGCCTAAAAAAGGGTCTATAGGGTTACCCTCAAGATATGAGGTGTGGTAATGGAAAATGGTAATTAGAAAAGTTAAAAATGGTTTTGTTGCTCTTGCTAACAGGAAAATGCACATCTTATTCAATATGTGAGACTAGAAATGATTAGTTATAAAATTTTCTATCCAACACCCTTTCAAAAAAGTTGCTCTATCAAAAACTTGTTATCGATCTGGATCTAAATAATGCTATTGTGATCCCCATTAGTCATTGATTCGATTTCCTTCAAACATCAAGACAAGATATCCTTGTAGCCTATATAAAGGAAAGTGCTCCTAGTGATGGTAAATAAGTTAGGATAAATGATATAAGTGGGTAATAAATAAGTGGATGATAATGTAATGTATAATGAATGGGTAACAAATAAATATTGGGACATTCAGTTACACTTAATGTTGTTGATGCCAGATTTGACATAATTTTGGTTATGGTGGGGCCAAAGACCTCTAAAGATACTATTGATATGACCACTAGATTGTTTTATTGTTTAGTCTTGAGAGTAGCTACCATCTAATTATGTTGTAGATTAGAAGATATTTTTATTTGATCTTGAATAATATCTTTAGTATGCAGTGAAAAACTAATGTACTCAACTATTAGTGCCTCGATGATGTTTTCACCAATGAATTTGTTTTGATCATCTCTTAGTTCCTTCAAGAAGGTTTCATCAAGAGATGTTAACAGTTGACTTTGATTATCTTTTAACACCTCTAAAAAGGTTTCACTAAAATATGTTGAGTTTGATATTTTCTTTCCCCCTAATCCCTCCAAAAAGCTTTCACTAAGATATTTTTCTTCTTCTAAATGAATGTGGTCTTCATCCCACTAATATTCTATAAATGGTATGTCACCATGGATTAAATTTAACAAAGTGTGATTATATCAATCCCAATCGATGTTTGTGGGAGGTGGAATGTCAATATAATGGCTATGTTGGCTGGTAATAATAGGGGGATGATGAAAGGCAACACAATCCTCATAGAAGATACTAGGAGAACTTTTATCGATGCTAAAGTAATCATCCTCAAAAACCATAGAAGGATTACAAATATATTTAAATTGATCTGCAAAACAATTGTAACCAATGTTGTAACAACCATGACTATAATATATTTTTGAATTTGATTTCAAAGTAAGGGACTCTAAAGCTGATGTCATAACTGATGTTGATTCTATTTCTAATGCTAAATTTGATGTTAGTTTGGAAATGGATATTGACTCTAATTTAATTCTTCATATAATATGGTTATTTTGATAATGTTCTATTGAATTTTGAATGTTTGACAAGTAATACCTTGTGATAGCATAATGGGCTCAATAAAAATTGATTCATCTTGGAAGGGTTCAACATAGACTAGCTCATCTAAGTGAAGTCCCTCTAATAGAGGAAACTACTTAAGGGATGTCTCAACAAAATCATATTTATCAAAGTGAGACTCTTTAATGAGTGGAAAAAGAGTAAGAGACAACTCTACAGAGACTAGCTTGTCAAGGAGATGAGGCTCTTTAAAAATAGGTAAATATGAATAGGTAACTTATCATAGGTTGAATTATCACAAATGGATGTCTCAACAATAACATTTTGGTTTTGGTTCACAATTGATTACAAAATATCAACTTTAACCATATTATGATCCTCATAAGATGACTCATGAAGAGGTACTAATTCTTTTTTAACTTAAACATTGGCACAAAATTTCTAAAGTGGGGAACATTTGGTTTAGTGGGAATAATGGTTTATGGTTCAATAATGGACTTTCCAAAAATTAGACTATTGAATAAGGGATCAAGAATGATTGGTTCATCAAATGGAGGTTCTTCAACAATAGGTTCATCAAAAACTAGTGATGGTCTAAGAATGGTAACAACTAGATGTTTCATAGTTTGGTTGCTCATGCAAACCAAAGGAGGAGGTCCTAAAATGGTAACCTTCACACAAGCTTGATTCTGGAGCTTGATTTTTCATTTGTGAAAATTAAAAGAGAAAGAGGCCATCCTAAAATGGTAACCTTTGCAATTTGTGGAGCTTTTTTGCTCACACAAAATGGAGGAAACTATCCCAAAATGGTAATAATGAGATGCTTCTTAGTTTGGTTTCTTATGGAAACCAAAAGAGGAGGTCCTAAAATGGTAACCTTTTCATGTTATGGAGCTTTCTTACTCACACAATCCAAAGTGGAAGGATGAGGATGATATATGACAATCACCATAGATGTGATTTGTTTTCAATAAATAGGCCCAAAAAGGGAAACATCCTCAAATAATATGGAGTGCTCATGTCCATCATAAAAATACTCTACCTTGAAACTAGGGCCATAAGAAACTGTATTGCAAGTATACCTTAGTGTCATTGTCTAAAAAGAGTGTTCTCAACATTTGGTAAGATTTGGATAATGTTTTGAAAATGTTTAAATAGGATATGAATTTTGATCCTTTTCCAAACAAATGACTAAGGCACCAAAGAGACTATAAAATGAGGGTGGCTTAGAACCACACATAATTATAAAAATTTGTTCATGAATTTACTAAACTTTTGGTAAAGTTGAAATCATATAGATTGAAAGAGGGTATGATAACTCAAAAATCTAAGGTGAAAAATGGTACACCAAATCCTAAATTTTTATGATACATCAAAACCATAAAATCTAGTTCAAATTCGATGAGTTAACACTAGAAAACTATAATAAATCTCTTCAAATTATGAAGAATACAATGTGAACTAAGAAACTCATGATGTGAAAACATGCAAGAATTTATAAGTATAAAACTAAAACCAAATGGATAGCACAATGCTACCACATGGTGATAGAAAGGGGGATAGTATAAAATGTGTTCTAAGACTCAAAGTGAAAGTGATAAATAAGATGAATTGAGTCCACCAAAGATGATAATGTGATGATGAGTCTATAAACAACCCTTAATTCAAAAAATATAAAATTGAACCCAAGTTAAAACAAGTTTAATGTGCAAATAATGAACCCAGTTTAACACATCAACCCTTAGAACTTAGAAAGGTTAAATTTTAAATGTGAATTATCAATGAGTAACTTAATAAAATTTGGAAAATTATTTAGACTCAAATGGGTAGCATAATTACACCAATTAGACCAATAATGACCCAATGTTTATGATGACAAATTTGAACAAGGAAAAGATTAATTTTCACTTGGATAGTGTAACGCATCTTTGTTCAAGAAATTTGGGGAGAATGTATTTTGGTTTATTATGTTTATGTTAAAAATTAGTTTTGACACAAAATAATACCAAGTAATCTAAGATAAATAAAAATCAACTAACTAATTGTCTTAAATCCAAAACTGACAAGGTATGGCAAAGTGGGGTTAACTAAACTAATTATTTTTTGAATTTTCTAGATGGATCAATTGCATAGGAATTTCACATCCAATGTGCCAAAAGAATATTATGTAATATGGTTCTATGGCATTTAGGTTGTTGTAAAAATGTCTTGCCCTTTCTACAACTACTACATTTGTCACTCACTCAGTGTAGTGTGATGTTCAATGTGTTTATATGTCCTGGACTTAGCCCAAGTGCTAGGAGAAGGTTTAACCACTCAAACCTATGATCCCAATGGGGTGATACCAATTTATATACCCCCCATAAATATGGTTTGAATATAATGTTTGGAGATGAATTCTTGGGTCAAGGCTTCCCTAAAGAAATCATGGGAGGTAATGAAGTCCCTCTTAGAAGCCAAGATGCAATTAAAATAAATAACAAATGAAAGAGATTTAAAGGTTGTATATAGGTCACTCAAGCCATGTGGTTCCTTGAGGAGAGCCCTCACAACATCTCTTTCATGCCTTTAACTAAGGCACTTTGCAATAAAGATAGCCCTTTGATCCCAAAAGTTCCCTAAAGAGGATGGATGGGAGAGCATACATGCACGATATTTATTTTTTCCAAATAAAACTAATTAAGCAATGATCTATTGAATTAAAACTTTGAAAATGTGATTAATTTTAAATCACTTAATTAAAAAGTGTGGTGATTTTCTTTTAGGCCCTTGGCTTTAAGTTTTGAACTTTGAAAGATCAATAAAAAACATTCAGCATAAATATGGAAAAAAAATTTAAACCCAAAGTGAAAATGCCTAATTCATTTTAAAACATCCAAAAAGAAGTGTGAAAGTAATAATTAGGCTTGTTTTAACACTTTTTCAAGTAAATCCTACAATAAAATGGTCTGCACTTCTTTTAGATTTGAATCATTTTTCCAAGTGAAATAAATAAATTTACAAGTTGAGCTCTTAAGTTTACATAGTCGAGTCATGTTGGATTGGGTTACAAAGTTGAGTTGGGTTGAGTCAGGTTAGGGTACATAATCAAGTCAAGTTAGGTTAGGTTAGGGTAAATATAGGTTGAGTCAGGTTAGGTCACATAGCTGAGTCAAGTTGGGTCAGGTTACATAGTTGATTTAGGTTAGGTTAGGTTATATAGCTGAGTCTGGCTGGGTTAGGTTATATAGTCAAGTTAGGTTGGATTAGGTTACACAACTAAGTCAAGTTGGGTTAGGTTACACAATTGAGTCAAGTTGGGTCAGGTTGCATAGCTGAGTCAATTTGGGTTGGGTTGTGTAGTAAAGTTAGGTTGGGTTAGGTTACACAACTAAGTCAAGGTAGATCAAGTTACACAGTTGAGTTGGGTTGGGTTGGGTTACACAATCATGAGAAAAAAATTGTTACTTACAAAAAAATGGATTTTTGCTCAAATTTTCACCTTCTTTGCTTCCACACTCTAAGATCTTGCAAGGAAATGGTTAGTAGGTTGTTTATAGGTGCTTATTGATCAAATTTGTGGGGTGAAATCCCACCAAGCATGCCAATATTTAGAGTGGATTACATAAAATGATTAGTCAAGCATTAGTCTATGAAAACCAAAGAAACATACATAAAGAGCTAAATGATTTAAGTCATCTATTAATGTGAGGTTTGATAACAATAATAAGATACAAATGAAAGAAAGTAAACCATTACCTTCCCAAGTGGCTCCATTTCTCAAAAGTGGCTCATAAGCATGTTCTCCCCTTGATCAAGAGCTCTTGTCTTTATCAACAATGGTGCCCAAACTCCTTCAATGTCTCGAGAACCCTTTGCATAACCTAGTCTCAAAGTAGATGAAATATTTAATCTAGCTTATCAAATGAAGCTTGCTAATGAAACATAATGATTAACATAAAGGGTTGTGGAGATAATTTAGCATTATAACATTAAATAAATCAAGATTAAAAATGATGTTCATGACCTCTCTATTTATAAATTTTTGAGATTAACCAGAATGAATTATGACTGTCCATCTTGAGATCAAGATGTGTGGCCAAGAATCCATTCAATTTTGGAGGCTAAAATCAATAAATGCCTTCATAATGATTTGGGAAGAAGGAGAATTAATAAGGCATGAGATGAATTAATGAGGCATGAGAGGCCATGCTTCAGATATTTTATGCATTTATGGCCTATGGATGCCTTTCCAAGAAATGATGTCATTAGGTGATGCAGTTAATAGAAATCAATTTCCAAAAATAATTATTCAACTTACATGGAAAATCCACTTTAGCTCTTGATTTGGATTAATTAGCCTTAAACAAGATTAATCAAAATTTGTGTAATTATTTGTAAATTATCTCTTAATTAATCAAAATGGTCAAAAAGTCATATTATTGCATCATAATTTGACTCAGGAAGAAGTGAAAGGCAATGTTAGATGTGTTAGAACTGTATTCCCATTTAGGATGTTACCAACACAAAATAACAAAGGTATGTGACACATGCTAATGAATTAGAATAAAAGAGTGATTTAGAGCATAAAAAATCAAAATCCTCATATCGAGTTGAAATGAATTAATCAAAATTAGGTATCACATAAAATGAATTTCCCCATTTAGGGATACTTTGGCCTAAATCAGCACTTGTAAATGACAAGTTTGGATCATTTAGCATGTTTTTAGTGAGTTTGACATAAATTGGTCATTTTAGAGTAATTCAAGTAAGATTAACAATTTCAACATAAATGTTGTTAGGAATTGGATGTCTAAAGGTCATGTAAAAAGTAGTGAAGACCTTGTTGAAAAAGTATACTTGGAGGAGTTCTTGGTTGATATACATAGAGTGGTTAAAAATATGAAGAGTTGGCTCTTCTTAAATAACTCAAATGGATGAAGATGCTTGAAGAATCAATATAGCTCGAGAAAAATAATTTATTAAAAGGGATATAGTCTTATTTTATTATAGAGGAGGATATTCTTGAAGAAAATATCTTTGGTCTATAGCTTGAGTCTCTTTTTTAGGAAGCTAATGCAAATCCATCTTCTTTTTTAGTAATATATGAAATAGAAGATTTAGGAATGAAATGTCCTAATGATGATTCATCCTTTAATATTTATGCATCTTCTCTTGTTGAATCTAATAGTTTTTTTTTTGTTTTTTTCATGGATCTTTTTTTTTTGAAAACGATTATCTTTTAGGTACTATCACTTCTCATAATGAAGAGGAACCCACTCTTTGGGAAAAGTGTAGAAGATTTTGTGTGAAGGATGGGTGTCCTATAAAATTTTAGGATATTTTTAAATATATGGAGAAAGACAAGCCAAAGTTAGACATTCTTTAGATCATTATGTATGCATAATAAAAAAATAATGAAGCTTTCAATTATGAAGAGCCAACACAAACATTCATCCCAAAAAAAAAAACATTTTTTATTGAAGAAGGGGAGGACTAAAGACATATTTTTTTTATTTCTCTTCTTCATTGTAGTTGTTAGAGTTTAGAATCTGATCTCATCATATAATTTGATTAAAATAGAAAGTTTTTTTTCCATTCCTATGAATGGTTTTATTTATGTCATCCCTAATATGTTGTTATTTTAGGATTTTGATTTTTTAAATCAAAATAAGACATTTTTACATCATCTTACATATTTCATTTGAAATATGTATGTGTTTCTCATTTTGTAAATAATTTTTTGGTGAATTTTAGAGGTGATATTTTTTTAATAATAAATTGAAAAAGTGGAAATTTTGGGTTCAACCCTTGTATTCCAAGTATTGGCTACATAATAGATGAAGTTACAAAGCTATGAAATAAAAAGTGGAGGAAACATCATTTTTAGGATCCATTTTCATGAATAATATTTATAATATCCCCAAAAAATGGATAAATATTATCTTCATTAAAGCTTTAAGATCCCTCACATCCTCATATTCCTCTAGATCAACATGTGCTTGTTTAAAAGAAGCTAGTTGATGTCACCAACCTAAAAACCCTCACACTATCTGATCAAAAGTAACCCAACTAGTCATTAATCTGAAACATAAAGGGGAAAAATTCATTAAAAGATAAATGAATTAAATAAATTTGCGAGCTATGAATTTAAAAATTCTAAAGATAAATGGTGGTCATGAGATAAATTAGGGAATGGACACTTGGCGAGTAGGACCTACTTCAAATATATTTAGTAGAAACCACAATGTATTCATTTGAATATTTTCCAAATTAAAAATAAGCTAATGCAAAAATAATTAAATTATTATCCCCTCATGTTATTGATCTACTTCATATCTAATGTTTGAGTTATGTTAAGAAAATCATATTGATATAATATGGGAGAATCTCTTTTTGGTCTGATATATTGTCGATTTGAAAATTCAATGATAATATCAATATCCATATCCTCTCACACCATTAAATTTATATGGATAATCTCTGATGTTTGACCTTCATTGCAAAGGTTTAAAAAATTAGAGGTAAAAATAGTTACATGAGGGGGGCCACCAAGCTGAGTTAAAAGTTTAAAAATACCTATGAAGCCCCTCCAGCCATTAGATCTAATTAAGGTCCAACATCATCAATTTTTTTAGAAAGATAATCTAATGCCACATGAAATAATCTTCTTAAGTTTTTAGATCAATATCTACATTAATACCCTCTTGTCATCTAATCAACAAATATTCTACATTTAGAAGTGAATGCTCATCTAGATCATAGCCTAAATAATATTTGAATTTTTATATTCACAAGGAAGACATGAATAAAAATAGGGATCAGAGATAAAAGTAAATATATGATATGAAAATGAAATTTAATTAACATAAAATGCAATATTTTAAGGCAGTTCAAAGAACACAAAAATTATAAAAATATGCTTCTATAACAGAGAATTTGTAGGCTATAGAAGAGATAAATTTTTACACATATGTAAAATAATTCTATAAGGCTAAAAGATCTATATTTATTTTCTATAAACTTAATGATTTATTTTATTAGTTGGCTTCCCCAATTAATATAATTAAAGAGCTTATATATAAAAATGGGGAAGCTAGCTTAAAATTAAACTCACTTGGCTATTTAAAAAGGAATTATAAGATTTTATTTAAATATATAAAATGAATATTTTTAGTATTTAAAAATTCAAATATAAAGCATACATTACAACATTGAAGCACAAGAAATGGTGAAAATCATAAAATAAGATACAACAATCATGATTGACAAAATTGGAAAAAGTATGGGCAAAATGATAGATTTTTATTGAGTTATCCTTTATCCCTAGTAATTGTTAGATTTTATAAGCTAATCTCATAAATAATTTGATTAAAATAGATAGTTATTTTTCTATTCATATGAATGGTTTTTTTATCTTAGCCTTAGTATGTTGTTAATATAGGATTTTGATTTTTAATATCACAATAAGACATTTTTGCATCATTGTGCATATTTAATTTGAAATATGTATGTGTTTCTCATTTTTTAAATAATTTTTGGGTCAATTTTAGAGGTGATATTTTTAAGAATAAATTGAAAGAGTGTAAATTTTTGGTTCAACCTTGTGTTCTAAGTATTGGCTACATAATAGTTGAAGTTGAAAAGTTGTGAAAAAAAAATGGAGGAAACATCACTTTTAGAATCCATTTTCACGATTAATATTTATAACATCCCCAAAAAATGGCTAAATATTGTCTTCATTAAAACTTCAGGATCCATCACATCATCATATTTCTTTAGATCAAAAATATGTGATTATTTGAAAGAAGCTAGTTGATGTCACCAACTTAAAAACCCTCACACCATCTGATAAAAAACAACTCAATTAATCACTTATTTGAAACATAAGGGAAAAAACATATTAAAATCTAAATGAATTAAATAAATTTTTGAGCTATGAATTTGAAAATTCTAAAGATGAATGGTGTTCATGAGCTAAATTAGGGAATGGACACTTGGAAAGTAGGATCTACTTCAAATATATTTGGTAGAAACCATGATGTATTCATTTGAATATTTTTTAAAATTAAAAATAATATAATGTAAAAATAATTAAATTCTTATCTCCTCATGTCATTGATCTACTTTAGGTCTAGCGTTTGAGTTGTGTTAAGAAAATCCTATTGATATAATTTGGGAGAACCTCTTTTTGATTTACTATATCCTCAATTTAAAAATTTTAAGGATGATTTCAATATCCATATCCTCTCACACCATTAAAATAATGTGAATAATTTCCCATGTTTGATCTTCATTTCAAAGGCTTAAATCTTAGAGGTAAATATAGTTACATGAGAGGGCACCAAGCTTTGCTAAAACTTTAAAAATAGTTATGAAGCCCCTCTAACCATTAGATATAATTAAGGTCCAACATCATCAGTTTGTTTATAAATATAATATAATGTCACATGTAATAATCCTCTCATGTTGTTAGATCAATATCTATAGTGATACCCTCTAGTCATCTAATCAACAAAGAGCCTACATTTAGCAGTGAATACTCATCTAGCTCCTAGCCTAAATAATATTTGAATTTTTATAATCACATGGAAGACATGAACAAAAATAGAGATCAGAGATAAGAATAAATATATGAGATGGAAATGAAATTTCATTAGCATAAAATGTAATATTTTAAGGTAGTTTAGAGAGCACAAAAATTATACAAATATGCTTGCACAATAGAGAATTTATAGGTTACAAAAGAGATAAATTTTTGCACCAGGCTTAAATTATTCTAAACTTTATTTTACCTATGGAAAATAATTTTGTAAGGTTAAAATATATTTATTTATTTTTATAAATTTAGGATTTATTGTATTAGTTGGATTCCCCCATTAATATAATTTAAGATATTATATATAAAAAACGGGGAAGCTAGCTTAAAATTAAATTCCCATGGCTATTTAAAAAGGGCTCACAAGATTTTATTTAAATGAATAAAATAAATATTTTTATTATTTAAAAATTCAAATCTAAAGCATACATTACAACATTGAAGCATGGTAAATGATGAAAATCATAAAATAAGATACAACAATCATAACTGACAAAGTTGGAAAGAGTATGGGTAAAAGGATTTATTTCAATTGAGTTATCCTCTATCCCTAGTAGTAAATTACTAAAAATAGAATTTATATTATCTTTCTCTTCTTTTATTCTCATTATACAAAGGGTAGATCTCCCTCAACAAAAATAGATTTGATATCTTTGACTTTGTATGACTCATTACTTCTTTGTAATGTAGTATCTAAGCCTTCATTATTTTTATGTAGGATTTGTCTCAGACCTTTTATTGAAATAAAATGCAATACATATTAATTATATTAAAAATGATAGAATAAGTTGTGATTATAATTTATTATCCTTGTACTTTTGTCTTACTTCTCTAATCTCATTCCCATATTGATATTATACCTCGCCTCTCTAGTTATGTTTCTTTACATTGTGCTCACTTTACATCTTTCATGATAAGTAGCTTTGTATTTATTATGATAGGGAGTCATCCCTTTTCCATTTTGTTGCATCACCTCCTTTTAATTTATTTATATTTCCCTTTTTCCCTATAAATATTTCATTAATGTATTAGGGTATGAAACATAACCAACTATCTATAAAGGTTGACTTAAAAAAACAATCTCACATTGGTAAGACATCGCATGTAATGTTTGATATGCATGCCACACTATAATTAGACATATAAATGCATTAACTCTATGACCTAATAGGATTTAAACAAATGTCAACTCTAACCTAGTAAATTGTAATTAATTTTCCAAATAAATAGGTGTTTAAGGATTATATTTAATTTTTTATTTTATTAATATTATTGTTGTTTAAAACTTAGAGATTTTAACAAAACTTAAACATACATTCATCAATTTATTCATAACTTAAGAGTATATATGATTTAAGAAAGTAAATTATGTCTTCACTAGTTTCCTAACTCATTTTAAAATTAATATTATCATAATCTCATCTTAACTCAACATAGAGAGCATAAGAAGATTTATAGACTTGGTGATATCCATAGATAATTTCTAGCTAAACTACTTTAGTGTAAAATGACTACTTTACATCAAGTAAGATATATCGATCCTTAAATATATTTCTTAGAAGTTATGATTAAAATTTATTTTATAACTATCATAAAATCAAGGGGTATTCATCAAATATATGCATTATTTTAAATCATAATATTTAAAACCTTATTAAGAAAAACAAAACCAAGTAAAAGGAGAAATACATTATGTAAATAAATCCATAGCTCCTCTAAAGTAAAATTTGAAATTTAAGATATTTTTTTAATCACCCACATGGAATCCTCCATGGGTTCATTAGTCAAAGGTACAAATCTTTATATGTCATTATTTTTTTGTCATCACTTGAATCAAATTGAGGGTTAAGTTCATAAGAAAGGTATACTAAATTTATGTCATGTTTAAAAGCATACATTTTAGTTAGGGTGTTTCCATAATTTAAAAAATATAAGTGTCTTGTTTGATCTTATGAAATAATATAGTCTTATCCTAAGATAGTTAAATTATGCATTTGTGGATTTTAATTGGAAGTATCTTTGGTGAACATGTCAATTTTACTAAAATTTATAATAAATATTAATAATTATTCTTATAAGAGATTAACAACCCCATTTTCATTGCATTCAAGTGAGTCCTCATCATGTGATTTTTTTTCAATTGCAAAGAGTTATGGTGTCATTATATTTGTCAAGTAAGGGGAGATATAAATATATAAAAAGAAGATATGGGGGAATCAATTCAAAAATTCAAGGTGTTAATCTAGTGGGATTACAAATTTTTTTAAGCTAATTTTGCTCATTATTATCATAGTTAACAAGGGTGACATACAAATCAATATGCAGGTTGATGAACTCAAGTAAAGGAGAGCTTTTTATTTTATTAGTTTTAGGAATTAGATATTATTTATTAAGATTTGGTAATATTATATCCAATGGGTTAGGATCTATTGCATGCTTATATCAAACATTTTTTTGGAAAAAAATTAATCATTGGCTATTGGAATAGGAAACCTCTCTCATTTATTAGTTCTAAGTGAAACATAAGATTAGGTTGTAATAAAGGGAAATATATAGAACCATGATCTTGGTTTTCATAGTTTTGGGTCCTATGGTAAGGGGAAGACAAATACATACAAGAGGCTTTTGGTTGTTCTTATCAAATTCATGACAATTAAGTATTTTTTCTTTATATATTTTTAAAAATATCATAAGGCCTTGATTAACCATAGTGAAGTGAGATTGATACCTAAACCCTCATACATGAATACTTCTTCAATTTAGTAGATTTTATGATGATACTATTAAAGAGATAGGGATCTTTAGCTTAAAATAGGATTTTATCATTAATCATATCATCCATAGGAAACTTTATAGATATTTTTTTGATTTTTTTAAAGATAATATATGTTATCAATAACATGAATTTAAGTAGGCATTGGACTTTGGAAAGGTCTATTATATGTTTTGATTACACTTAGTGATGATGATTTGCCTATATATTGAAGATTGTTACATGATAAATTTATGATGGTATGATGATATTCTCATAAGTTCCATTAAATAATGTTTTCAAGGCATAGGGATGAGTTCTTTTGGAAAAATCTATTGTGTTTATTTTTGATATAAATTATAATGATATTTTGGTAGATAACTATATTTTTGTTTGGAGATTTAATTATAGGAAGAGGTTGATCTTTAGGTTGAGATGACATTGGTGGAGTGGAAGAAACATTATTTATTGTATTATGGTTGTGTCAGTAAGTGTCATATTTTCTTGAGAGGGTTTATTAGTTTATGAGTGGAATTACATTGGTAATTAACCTTTGTCATGTTAACATATTGATATTTGGCATACTACTGGTTATAATTTTCATCAATAACACCTATATAATTGTTCACATGTGTGATATTATGATTATAAATTTTTGGAGGTTTGTTTTTAAATTTTGAAGGTTGATGTTGAGATTGCAATTGATTGGTTTGATTATTAGAGGCTTTGAGATATTAATTATAACATTATTTGGTGATATATTCATGTTTATTTTTCATCTAGTAGGAAGACATAAGTGATTTTCTTAGGCTCACAAAAAAAATCATGAGAATGACCTATGTTAGCATGTCATTGAAAACCTTATCAAGATTTTACCAAAGTGGGAAAGTCTTGGAAGGAAAAAAAGGATCTAAAATATAACATCCTTTGCTTCAAGTTCTCTTGAAGAATCAAGGTATGGTGGGTTAAGCATGATTTTTTTGAATTGTTTAAGGAATAACCTGATTCTAACTTAGATGGTTGGGGAGGTTTTATTTACGATGTTTTATTGTTGATATAATTTTTTTAATTGTTGAAATAATAATTAGAACATTCCCTAATAAAAATTTGAGAAGGTTTAAATAGTTCATAAGGTAATATTTTATTTTTATTATCTTTATTAAAGGCTTATTCCAAAGCCTTAGAAGATAAGGAACCCACCTTGTATTGGAGTTAGAATTTTAAGGCACGATGAAAATATTTAAAGGTTTTCCTCGTTCATGTTGTGATCTAATTTATGAGACAATGAATTCCATTTCTTGATGAAATCATGGTTGGGCTCATGATATAATTTATTAGCATTGCTTAAATTACTAAGTCTATTTTATATAAGATCATGATATTGGTTTTTTTACTATAACATTGACTAGATCTTATAATTTTTGAATTGAATGGATTGGGATTTGGTTGTGTTATTATAATGCATCTCCAATTAAGTTTTTTTCTATTTAATCATGGTATTTTCATATGTATTAATTATAATCCCCATATTTTTTAGGTTTTTAAATGCTATAATATGTAAATTAGGATTGGTAGACCCATCATATTTGATGGTTGGATAGATACCTCCAATATCCATAAAAATAATGTAGGGAGATAAAGGTGCATTTCGAATCATTTGAATCAATTTTTTTCCTAAATGGGTGGCTGGGGAATGGGATTACCATTATCATATCTAAGATAGGGGGGGAAATTATTAGGTTAATCCAAAATAAAATTTGATCTTATTTATCTATTTTTAAGATATGGTTTTGCATTTGGACCATGTGATTTTTATCAGTAGCCTATATAAGGGACATTTGACTCAACACTTTGGCAAGAACTTGTGTACTATATATTGGAGGATTTTTGGCTAGCGTTGTTAAGATAAGGAAGATTTTTATAGTTTTTGTTAAGAAGGGGACATTATTGGATGTTTTAGTTATTAATGTAGAGTTTTTTAGGTTTCTAATATTTCCATCCTTTGGAGTATAAATAACATTTTTGATCACTTTATAGAAATATTGAAACCATTTTACATTTAATAGATCAATATTGAGTAATATTTCACCATGAGGTATTGTTTTCAATGGTGGTCATAGGAGGGAAAAAGGAGATATACATCAAAAATATAAATAAGTTGAGGCTTAATATAAAAACCTTAATATGAGATATCATTGAGAATGATGGAAAAATATAAGGAGTACTAAAAAATGGAATAAAACATGAATATGACCTAACACAATGGTCTATTAAGACTCTATTTGGGTTCACCAGAATGTATTTTACCATAATTTATATAAGGAAAATATGGTCAATGATATAAATATCATCTAATATATGAAAATTTAATAAAAGACCATATTATATCCAACACACATATAAACCTTTGTCTCATAAAATAGTGTTGGGTTATAAACATGGGTCATGTATACTGAGAATCATAAGTATATCATGAGGGTAATATGCAAGGAACTATCAAACAAAGACCTGTCTATATCCAACATGTAATAAGGGTAATTAAATGAGAGATACTAGCATTAGGAGTTAACCAAGAGGTATCTAATCTAAGGGTTGTAACCAAGAGTTGTAAATAAAATAACAAAGAATTCAAAGATAAAATACACTACCAAACATAAGATCATATAAACATTGTATATAATAATATACTAATATAGTATATTCATTATAGTAAATAAATAAAGAGTAAAGGTTTAGGAATACTTACTTTGAGTTGACTTGTTAGCTCATCAATTTTTTTATTGGATCAAGTTAAACTTTGATAGATGAAATAGTCTATAAAACTTTCATCTAAGGTCAAATCTATAAACCATTACCATAGTAAAAGACTTCGATGCACTGTTCAAATAATATCTTAGTATATTATACACATATATATCATGTAAGGGCAAATACTCTATATCTCCAAAGCTTCATAAAATACAAGGAATGAGCCTTACATATATAAGCAAGTAATATCAATCCTAAGTAAGAGATCACGCTAAGTGATCAGTCATAACTAAGAGATCAAGATAGAGATTAAACATATGACTAAGAGATAACTATCCCTAAAGGATAAAAACAATTATAAATTACATCCATAATATTTGAGAGATAAATATCTAATATCTCATAATATCTAAAATAAAATAAATGAAATATAAAAATATAAGTGGGTGGGAATAATAAATTACCTAGATGAACATGAGATAAGGTAAACCACCTACTCTAACACCCCCCCCCCTCAAGTGAAGCTAGGGGCTAAAAAATAAAGTGGCATATCCATAGTTTGAGTTCTAGCAACAAGGCCTGATCAGGTAGTCATGTACAATATATCTATGAAGCAATTTATCATAAAGGGTATAAAGGGATAAAACCCATAGGAAAATAAAATTCCTCACAAAAAAGAGAGAAAATATGGAAGGAAATGGATCTTGAAAATAAGGCATGGTCAGATACCCATACAAAAAATGATGTAGTTTGAAGATAAGTGTCCCTATAGATGTTGATCCATCCTATCAAAATACATGAATATCAAGTCATTGTAACCACTAATTCTAAGTAAAAATGGTGTTGAATACGAGGATAAATAAACACTAACACCACACTCTAGAATACTAGGTAGAATGATAAACATGAGGAACTATTACTTGAACAACCTCCCTCAAGGTTGAATTGGGGGAATATGGCAATAAAATTCTCTAAATAAGTGGACTAAAAAATGGTGAGAAGTGATCATAAAGATTGGTGGGGATGCCATATTGGTGTCACTACACAAAACTTCATCAAGAATTCTAGTGAGACATAACAATCCTCATATGGGTTTTGGCAAACAAAGTTCTTGAATAAGATACCATGTACAAAGGAAGAATCTTAAAAAAACACAAACTCCCCATAATGTAGAATGGGTGGAGTTGATGAAAATATTTGTATGAGTGGGATGCTTCCACTACTAAAATATGGGTAGTGGTGTCGAATATACAAATAAAATATCTCAAGAAGATGGCCCTAGTGGTGATGGGAGAGACTGACAACTGAAATAGTAAAGGGGTGCACAAAATATGGTACACACACATGAAGGTAGAATAGGATTTAAAATCAAACCACCATGGCACTTTATAATTTATTTTGAGTACAATATATCTCAAAAATACTAAATAAAAATAGGAAGACATTGTATACATTAGAATAACTAAAAAAAAAAGGGATTGTCAACTTGTCAAAGAAGTCATCATTCATGAGATTTGATCTAAAAATAAGGGAGTAGTGTGGGCCAAAAAATAAAAATGGCATAAAAAATATACTAAAAATAAATACATTGGGCTCTATCAAAAATGCATCTGTAAGTGTACAAATAAATAAGCATGAGTGCAATAAAGTGTTTTTGTGAGGGGACCTGACCACCTGTCAGATCAAACCTCACCCTGTGGTCTTCAACAAGCACAAAACACATGCAAAATGAGATATCAGGCTCAGCCTATAATGCATCTATGATGAAGTGAAATCAAGAGGGTCAAATCAATGAAGGAGAAAGTTTGGTTGTGAAATTGTTTGGCCACATTGCAAACCAGATCTCACCCTTCGATCTTCAATAAATGAGATTAGAAAAAAGGTACATGGTCAAATAATTTAATAAATATAATATAACCTTATGTCTCCCTAATAAAAAATATTTTTTTTAATAAAAACAATCAAAAATATCTAAAGATATTGTTTTATAAAAAATAATTAAAAAAACCCTTTAAAATCTTTTCAGAAAGATTTGTTTTAGTGAATATTACTAGAGTTAGTAAAACTATAAAAACTTTTGCAATTCGTAATAAAATTCAATATTTCAAAATGCTATGAAAATATGAAAATAAGGCACACAAAACCCATAATTTTTTTGAGTGATCATTTACAATTTTCTCATAATTAAATAAAGAAAATTTTGATTTTTCTTAAAATAGTACTGCTCAGTAAAACTATGATAAATTTTTCAATTTTTAATTAAATTTTAAATTTTAAAATGTTCTATAAATTATAAAACAAGACACAAAACTCAGAAAACTCTCTGAGTGATCATTTATAGTTTTCTCACAATCTCAAAAATAATAGTCATTTTTAATCAAAAAATGGATTTGCAAAAAACTTGTAGATCTTGCCTCTAATATCCAACTGGGATAAAATTGGAGGTGATTATTTATTTATCACATAATATGGATGCATTTTTTATATTTGATTTACTCTTACAATATTCAAAATTTAACTGCAATAAAAAAAAGAAGTCCCCCTAAAAAACTAGAATTTCTTATACACCCTTATAATTCTTAGGACCATTCAAAGAAGATGCAAAAGAAGAGAATACTTAATAAGGAAAGAGAATATTGTATTTTGATTAAGGAGAAGCTAAATATTTGACTAATGTCTTTTAGAGACAACTTTAATACCATGAATTTTTTTTAAAAACTCTCACATAGGGTCAAATCTATAAATTATTACCATAGTAAAAGCCATTGATGCATTGCTCAAATAATATCTCAATATATTATACACAAATAGATCATACAATGAAAAATACTCTATATCTCAAAATATTCATCAAATAAAATTATTGAGCCTTGTATATATAGGCAAGGAAAATAAACCCTAACTAAGATATCAAGCTGTGTAATCAGTCATAACTAAGATATCAAGCTAGAGATCAAACCTAGGAGTAGATAACTATCCCTAAAGAATATAAATAACTATAAATTATCCCCATAATATTTGAGAGATAAATATGTAATATCTCATAATATTTAAAATAATATAAATGAAATATCTACACATAAGTGGGTGGGAATAATAAAGTACCTAGGTGAACATGAGCTACGATAAACAACATACTCTAACACAAGAGATGTTATAGATGAATCTCAAGATGGAAACAAAAAAAAAACATAATTATCCTTTATTAGGGACTTCAATGATTGGGTGTAGCTTGATTGTTTATGTTATCTTCTTGATATCTTAAAAGACTTTATGCAAACTAGTCTTCTTCAAGTTTAAATTTATAAACCATAATTTATATTCTTCATAGTAAAATGGAACTATGTATGCTAGTGAATCAAATTGGATGTTTTGTCTATGATAAATGAAAAAGGGGGTTTGTATAAAAACATGGATCAAAACCCAAAAATTCACTATTAAAACTTGTTTGATGTCATTTCCATAGTTGAAGGTATATAAATAATATTAGATAGACACATAACACCTTTGGCCTAGTTGATGACATTAACCAAAGGGAGCACTACAAGGCATCTTTAGCTACACCAAAGATGTCAAAACACATAAACACAAAGAATAAGAGAAGAAAGGGATAATATGAACAAGTGGAGACTAGATAAGAATATGATAGGATATGTATGAAGGTAGATATAATAAATTATAATTGGGAAATATCTCATAAAGCACCATCAACTGACCCACCCCAATCCTGATGTACCCCTTAGGATGTACACTCAGGAAGATTGATGTGCCAAAACTTCATACAAGAGAAATTGATAGTAAGTTAAAAATTAGGTGTATACACATAACCCATTTAGTTGTATTTATTTTGTTATCTCTCACTATTCATGCAAAATAAGGGGTTTAATAATAATCATGTTAGACAGTTTTCATATTTCAATAATTAATTTTTTACAATATAGTACAATTATTTATTTTTAAAAGCTATAAAATAAAATAATCATAATAATAAACATTATTTAGATAAAATATGTATAATTAATAGTGTGTGTGTGTGTGTGTGTGTGTGTGTGTGTGTGTGTGTGTGTGTGTGTGTGTGTGTGTGTGTGTGTGTGTGTGTGTGTGTGTGTGTGTGTGTGTGTGTGTGTGTGTGTGTGTGTGTGTGTGTGTGTGTGTGTGTGTCAAATTAAAAAAATAAAAAATAGAAAAATACAATGTCTCATTAGTCATAGAGCATTTTTATGGTTTACTAATTTTACCACTTATTAGATATTTATAACATTTATATCTTTTCCATTTGATTTTTTTTCATACATTATAAATATGGTTTACTTATTAAATATACACATTATAAATATTTATTTACATAATCAAGATAATCTAATTATGAATACCTAATTTGGATATGTAATAAGCATACATTGTTAATAGTGGCTTGCATAATTAAGAATTGCTCATTAAAACTAGTTGGTTTACACAATAAATAGACACTAATTTGATTCATTAGTGTGCATAGTAAATATGAATTCATAGGGTAAAATGGTTTTCATATTTTATATATTAAAAAATAACTAATAGGGGAAACTAGTTTACATAGAGAATTTTTTCACAAATAAAATTTACATATTCAAAAGTGATTCATTGTATATAATTATTTATATCATATTTAAAATAAATTTCAATTTATTTTTAAATATTTTGGTCACATTAACTATATAAATAATATTTTACAATAGTATGGATGAACCCCTCCATATATTATAATATAATTAAATTCTTTATTTGTGTAATATGGACAATTCAAAGGAATTGTGATGTATATCCATCGTGATAACCAAAAAAATTCATTTTGCATTGCAAAGTTTGTAATGTGAGTTAATTAACATATATCAGGTAAAATATCAAATTATTTGATAGATTCTAAATTATACTTATTTAATTTATTATCACTAGAATCTCACCCTCATGTAACTCTTGTGCTTTAATAAAAATCAACATGATCTTGTTTAATATTACTTGGGGAAATCACTTTGAATTATTATAAAATGTTGATAAATTTCTACACCATGCTCTAACTACTCTCAAATTTATTGTACATGTGGAAAATAATTCTCTAAGACTAAATGAGCTCTTTCTATTTACTACGAAGCTAAGTACTTTGTTTTTTAGTGGGATTCCCACATTAATCTAAACAAAGAGAGAGAGAGAGAGAGAGAGAGAGAGAGAGAGAGAGAGAGAGAGAGAGAGAGAGAGAGAGAGAGAGAGAGAGAGAGAGAGAGAGAGTGTGTGTGTGTGTGTGTGTGTGTGTGTGTGTGTGTGTGTGTGTGTGTGTGTGTGTGTGTGTGTGTGTGTGTGTGTGTCTGTTGGGGTGTGGAAAGTGGGCAAGGGGCAAAGGGAGCTAACTTTTATAGAAATGCCCACATGTAGATAAAAATTGACCACATTATTTTATTTAAATGTAGAAAATAAAGCTTTCTCTTCTTTAACAAGTCAAATTTAAAGCATATGGTACATCAAATAATCATAGTAAGCATGAAAATAAGAAAATAAGTTGAAGGAGCCATGATTGACAAAACTGGATAGCATATAGACAAAATAATGGATTTCTATTGAATTATTCTCTATCCTAGTAATCACCAACAAAAAAAAAACTCCTCTTCTCCTATTCTCTTTTTCCTCATTATATAAAACATATAGCTCCTTCATTGAAAAGAGATTTTATTGTGATAAATTATCTAAGCCTTTATTGTTTTCATGTATAATTTTTCTTGAGCCTTTTATTGAAATAAAATGCAACTTGTGTGAATTACCTTGAAATTGATATAAGAATTTTTTATTGTAAGTGTTCACTCCCTACTTTGTCTTGCTTCTCTAAACACATTCCCATATTTATATTAGATCTCACCTATTTAATTATGTTGCTTTACATTATGTTTATTTTCATTATTTTATGATAAGTATCTCTATGCATTTTCTAATAGGTATTCAACCCATTTCCATTCTACTGCATCACTTATTTTTACTTTATTTCTCTTTCCCCTTTTCTATATAAATATTTTATTTTATATATTAGAACAAGAAACATAACTAACTATTTATGGATATTTCCTTGTAAGAGAAATCCCACACAAAAAATACATCTCATGTAGTTTTGATATGTGGGTCACCCTATAATCAGTCATATCAATACACTAACTTTTTGCACACCTTGTGGGACAATGAATTGAATGATCTTCAAATAAATCCACCCAATTCACATTTTAAAATTTAGTATTTTAAAGAGAATTTTGGATTTATTTTCTTTTTGAACCAAATTAAATAATTTGATGACCCTACTAGTCAATGTAACCCATTTTCAAAAGAATAAAACCTTGCCTTCTCATTAAAAATAAAATTTAGGTATTTTTAAAAGAAAGCTTCCTTTTTCAAAATTATATTTTTATTGTTATGAAATTAGTGCATAATGAAACACCAAAGAGTTCATCATTTTTATCATGGGATTCTAGGATCCCACTACATTTTTAGAAATAGAATGACATGCTAATTTCAGCTTTAAAATTCCTCCCAACATTAAATGGGGATGGTTCCTATAAATCCCATAGAAAACATTCAATATGTGGAAAAACTTTGGACAATCCATCATATCATAAACCAAATGTGTTTGTAAAGTTACTTGATTCCTATTTTAGAGGAAAATATTTATATTGGCTCATATTTTTGGTTTTTCAAAACATATCAATTTTGGATGACTTTGGTGATAAATTTCACAAACTATTTAAGGAAAATGTGGATGTATTATCCTTAATAGAGCATATTATAACCATTAAAACAATATTCATGGAGCATATGTTAGATTTTAATATAAAATTTAATAAGACATAGATAGGAATACATGTTTACGTCAGCCTTCTATCAGATATGGATTACTTATATTTTTTGGGAGATTTAAATTTGGATATTACATTGATAAGATAAGATCTATGTGGGAGAACACTATTAGAGGCATACCAATTTGTAATTGAAACTAACAAAAACCTTATATAGGATGGTGTTCTTGATCCAATACATATAGTTCCCTTATACCCTAAAATGTGTGAATTTCCCACTATTCCCAAAGCTCTACCATACAAATATTTTACCCAATTCAACCATCCCAAGATCAGTCCATAACTAAGATTAAAATATTTCACACATAAATCTCAAATGAGTTATTGGACTTTAAACATCAATTATAAATTCAAAAGATCCAAGAATAACTACCCTAATTACTAAAACGTATTATCCTTGGCTCAAAAAATTGAAATAATGCCCTCAATCTTGCCTAAAATAAAAAAGAGATGCTTCATTCAGTGTTAAGAGATTTCCAATAGTATTCAAGGTTGGGGCTAATAAAATGATATAATATGACTATTTTTTCACCATTATTATTAAAAGGAAAAGCAAAGTGTATACTAATTGTTTACAAGTGATGATAGAGTGGGTCATATACAAAGCAATGAAGACCTTGTTGAAGAAATATACTTAGAGGAGTTCTTGTCTAATATACATAAAGTGGTTATAAATGTGAAGATTTGGCTCTTTTTGAATAAATCAAATGGATGAATATTCTTGAATAATCAATATAGCTTGAGAAAAATAATTTATTAAAAGGGTCATAGTCTTATTTTATTGTATGGGAGGATATTCTTGAAGAAAATATCTTTGGTCCATAGCTTGAGTCTCTTTTTTAAGAAGCTAATACAAATCTGTCCTCTATTTTAGTACTATATGAAATAGAACACTTAGGAATGAAATGTCCTAATGAGGATTCATCCTTTAATATTTATGCATCTTCTCTTGATGAATCTAATAGTTATTTTTGAAAATGATTATCTTTTAGGTGCCATCACTTGTCATAATGAATAAGAACCCACTTTTTGGGAAAAGTGTAGGATATTTTGTGTGAAGGATGGGTGCCCTATAATATTTCATGATATTTTTAAATCTATAGAGCAAGCCAAGCCTGAGTTAGACATTATTTAGATCATTATGTGTGTATAATAATAAAAAAAATGAATCTTTTAGTTATGAAGAGCCAACACAAACACTCATCCCAAAAAAATAACCCTTTTTTTAGAAGGGGAGGACTAAAGGAATATTTATTTAATTTTCTTCTTCATTGTAGATGTTAGAGTTTATAAGCTAATCTCAACATATAATTTGATTAAAATAGATAGTTATTTTTCCATTCCTATCAATGGTTTTGTTTAGCTCAACCCTAATATGTTGTTAATTTAAGATTTTGATTTTATAAATCAGAATAAGACATTTTTACATCATTGTGCACATTTCATTTGAAATATGTATGTGTTTCTCATTTTGTAAATAATTTTTAGGTGAATTTTAGAGGTGATTGTTTTTTAAGAATAAATTTAAAGAGTGGAAATTTTGGGTTTAACCCTTGTGATTAAGTATTGGCTACATAATAGATGAAGTTACAAAGCTATGAAATAAAAATTGGAGGAGGAAACATCACTTTTAGGATCCATTTTCATGAATAATATTTATAACATCCCCCAAAAATGGCTAAATATTGTCTTCCTTAAATATTTAAGATCCCTCACATCATAATATTTATCTAGATCAACAACATATGCTTGTTTAAAAGAAGCTAGTTGATGTCACTAACTTAAACCCTCACACCGTCTGATCAAAAGCAACCCAACTAGTCATTAAACTGAAACATAAAGGGAAAAAATTCGTTAAAAGATAAATGAATTAAATAAATTTTTAAGCTATAAATTTGAAAATTCTAATGATAAATGGTGGTCATGATCTAAATTATGGAATGGATAATTGGCGAGTATGATCTACTTCCAATATATTTGATAGAAACCATAATGTATTCATTTGAATATTTTCCAAATTAAAAATAAGTTAATACAAAAATAATTAAATTTCTATCCCTCATGTAATTGATCTGCTTCAAATCTAATGTTTGAGATATGTTAAGAAAATCCCATTGATATAATTAGGGAGAATCTCTTTTTAGTTTGTTATATCCTCAATTTGAAAATTCAAGGATAATCTCGATATTCATATCCTTTCACACCATTAAATTTATGTGGATAATCTTCCATGTTTGACCTTCATTTCAAAGGCTTAAATCTTAGAGGTAAAAATAGTTACATGAGGGGGGCCACCAAGCTGAGCTAAAAGTTTAAAAATACCTATGAAGCCCCTCTAGCCATTAGATCTAATTAAGGTCCAACATCATCCATTTTTTTAAAAAGATAAGCTAATGTCACATGCAATAATATTTTCATATGTTAGATCAATATCTACATTGATACCTTATAGTCATCTGATCAACAAATAGCCTACATTTAGAAGTGAATACTCATCTATCTCCTAGCCTAAATAATATTTGAAATTTCATAATCATATAGAAGACATGAATAAAAATAGGGATCAGAGATAAAAATAAATATATGAGATGGAAATAAAATTTAATTATCATAAAATGTAATATTTTAAGGTAGTTCAGAGAACACAAAAATTATTCAAATATGCTTGCATAATAGAAAAAATTTAGGTTACAAAAGAGATAAATTGTTACACCAAAGGAAAATAATTATATAAGACTAAACGATATTTATTTATTTTCTATAAATTTAATGATTTATTTTATTAGTTGGCTTCCCCCATTAATATAATTAAAGAGCTTATATATAAAAAGGGGGAGCTAGCTTAAAATTAAATTCCCATGGTTATTTAAAAAGGGATTGTAAGCTTTTATTTAAATATATAAAATAAATATTTTTATTATTTAAAAATTCAAATCTAAAGCATATATTAGAACATTGAAGCATGAGAAATGGTGAAAATCATAAAATAACATACAACAATCATGATTGACAAAGTTGGAAAGAGTATGGGCAAAAGGATAGATTTCTATTGAGTTATTCTTTATCCTTGGTAGTTTTTAGAGTTTAGAATATAATCTCATATATAATTTGATTAAAATAGATAGTTATTTTTCTATTCCTGTGAATGGTTCTTTTAGCTCAGCCCTAGTTTGTTGTTATAATTTTTTAAATCATAATAAAACATTTTTTCATCACCATGCATATTTAATTTGAAATATGTATGTGTTTATCATATTTTAAATAATTTTTGGGTGAATTTTAGAGGTGATATTTTTTAAGAATAAATTGAAACAGTGGAAATTTTGGGTTCAACCCTTGTGTTCTAAGTATTGGCTACATAATAGATGAAGTTGCAAAGTTATGAAATAAAAAGTGGAGGAAACATCACGTTTAGGCTCCATTTTCATGATTAATATTTATAACATCCCCAAAATATGGCTAAATATTGTCTTCATTAAAACTTTAGGATCCATCACATCATCATATTTCTTTAGATAAAAAATATGTGATTATTTAAAAGAAGCTAGTTGATGTCACCAATTTTAAAACCCTCACACCATCTGATCAAAAACAACTCAATTAATCACTTATTTGAAACATAAAGGGAAAAAACTTATTAAAATCTAAATGAATTAAATAAATTTTTGAGTTATGAATTTGAAAATTCTAAAGATAAATGGTGTTCATGAGCTAAATTAGGGAATAGACACTTGGAAAGTAAGATCTACTTCAAATATGTTTGGTAGAAACCATGATGTATTCATTTGAATATTTTTTTAAATTAAAAATAATTAAATTCTTATCTCCTCATGTCGTTGATCTACTTTAGGTCTAATGTTTGAGTTGTGTTAAGAAAATCCTATTGATATAATTTGGGAGAACCTCTTTTTGATTTACTATATCCTCGATTTAAAAATTTAAGGATGATTTCAATATCCATATCCTCTCACACCATTAAAATAATGTGAATAATCTCCCATGTTTGATCTTCATTTCAAAGGCTTAAATCTTAGAGGTAAATATAGTTACATGAGAGGGCACCAAGCTTTGCTAAAACTTTAAAAATAGTTATGAAGCCCCTCCAACCATTAGATATAATTAAGGTCCAACATCATCAGTTTGTTTATAAATATAATCTAATGTCACATGTAATAATCCTCTCATGTTGTTAGATCAATATCTACAGTGATACCCTCTAGTCATCTAATCAACAAAGAGCCTACATTTAGCAGTGAATACTCATCTAGCTCCTAGCCTAAATAATATTTGAATTTTTATAATCACATGGAAGACATGAATAAAAATAGAGATCAGAGATAAAAATAAATATACGAGATGGAAATGAAATTTCATTAGCATAAAATGTAATATTTTAAGGTAGTTTAGAGAGCACAAAAATTATACAAATATGCTTGCACAATAGAGAATTTATAAGTTACAAAAGAGATAAATATTTACACCAGGCTTAAATTATTCTAAACTTTATTTTACCTATGGAAAATAATTTTGTAAGGCTAAAATATATTTATTTATTTTTTATAAATTTAGGATTTATTGTATTAGTTGGCTTCCCCCATTAATATAATTTAAGATCTTATATATAAAAAGGGGGAAAGCTAGCTTAAAATTAAATTCCCATGGCTATTTAAAAAGTGCTCACAAGATTTTATTTAAATGAATAAAATAAATATTTTTATTATTTAAAAATTCAAATATAAAGCATATATTACAACATTGAAGCATGGTAAATGATGAAAATCATAAAATAAGATACAACAATCATAATTGACAGATTTGGAAAGAGTATGGGTAAAAGGATTTATTTCTATTGAGTTATCCTCTATCCCTAGTAGTGGATAACTAAAAATTGAATTTATATTATCTTTCTCTTCTTTTATTCTCATTATATAAAGGGTAGATCTCCCTCAACAAAAATAGAGTTGATATCTTTGACTTTGTATGACTCATTACCTCTTTGTAATGTAGTATCTAAGCCTTTATTATTTTCATGTAGGATTTATCTTGGACCTTTTATTGAAATAAAATGCAATACATATTAATTATATTAAAATTGATAGAATAAGTTGTGATTATAATTTATTGTCCCTCTACTTTTGTCTCACTTCTCTAATCTCATTACCATATTGATATTATACCTCACCTCTCTAGTTATATTTCTTTACATTGTGCTCACTTTACATCTTTCATGATAAGTAGCTTTGTATTTATTATGATAGGGAATCAACCCTTTTCCATTTTGTTGCATCACTGACTTTTAATTTATTTATATTTCCCTTTTTCCCTAGAAATATTTCATTAATTTATTAAGGTATGAAACATAACCATCTCTAGAGGTTGACTTACAAGAAAAGTCTCACACTGGTAAGATAACGCATGTAATGTTTGATATGCATGCCACACTATAATTAGACATATAAATACATTAACTCTATGACCTCATAAGATTAAAAATAAATGGCAAATCCAACCTATTACATTGTAATTAATTTTCCAAATAAATATTTGTTTAAAGATTATATTTAATTTTTTATTTTATCAATATTATTATTATTTCAAACTTAGATATTTTAACAAAACTTAAACATGCATTCATCAATTTATTCATATCTTAAGAGTAGATATGATTTAAGAAATTAAATTATGTCTTCACTAGTTTCCTAACTCATTTTCAAATTAATATTTTCATGAAGTTTATATTTTGTTAATTATCTAAAATTATAAAATCATCTAAATGGCACATAAATGATTGTGTTTAAATTTAATACTATGGTTACCTAGATGAGTTATGAGCCACATGATAGTGGAATCCAATTCCCTTTTTTGATATCTTGCTTCCAATTATTAAATAAAATTTATTTTTTAATTCCTATCCTTGTTTCAATGATATTTTCCATATTTTTAAAGAATTTGAACTCATGATCTTAAATACCAATAAGTATTCTTCTAATATTTATTTTTTATTTATTTACTATTATATGCTAATAAGTACTCTCTTAATATTTATTTTGTTTTTTATTTATTATTATTATTATTATTATTATTATTATTATTATTATTATTATTATTATTATTATTATTATTATTTTATATATATAAATATTTAGAAACGTTTGGCTCTATGTGATAACATAGCAAACAAAAATATAGTGGTAAAAAATGTAGAAGTAAAAATGTAGTATGACAAAAATGTAATCTGAAAAAAATGTCATGGGGATAAAATATTGTGAGGAGCAATGTAGAGGTATTTATAATGTTACAAAAATGTCATGAAGAGCATAATTGGGACATTTTAGTCATTATCGCATTGTTTATTTGTTGTCTAATTCATTTTGGTGATAGTAGTTAAAATTTCATGGTGGCAAAGTAATGTACCAAATTTAAAAGCAAAATAATAGAGGAAAATATGATTTTGTGAGTTTGGACCTTTAGTTGAAAGTTGTGTCATATTATATGTGATCACATCCTTTACTATGTTTTATTCCTACAATATTTTATCTTCACTACATTTTTTCCTTGCTATGTTTTTCCTCGCTACATTTTTCATGCTATGTTTTTAACCGCTACATTTTTGTTTGCTACTTTTTTGATGGATGTCAAACATTTGACATGAAGGGAAAGTGGTTACATTTCATAGAGTCCAAGAATTCCAAAGACAGATATAATAATAATAATAATAATTATTATTATTATTATTATTATTATTATTATTATTATTATTATTATTATTATTATTATTATTATTATTATTATTATTTAAGAAGATGAACCAAGCCTTGATTTCCAAATTAGGGTGGAAATTTATCAATAAAGACTACTTATGGACCAAAATCATTAGATCCAAATACATATAAGGTAGGGAAGTAGAAATTATTTTTTAGAAGAGGGCCTTATCAATGGTTCAACCTTATGGAAAGCAATATCCAGAAGTAGAGCTCTATTAAGGAAAGGTAGTAAGTGGTGTGTTGGGGACAAGAGGAGGGTGAAATTTTCAGATGACCCATGGTTTTTTGACCATCTCCTTAGTTATAATGAACCATGGATTAAGGTAAGATTATTCTTCATGGAGTCTTTCAGGGCCAAAGTCAAATAGTTTTGAGTTAATAATAATGTAAGGATGGCTTGTAAATTTTGATAGTTGGAGATGGTAAGTGAGGACACCTCTAAAATCCTAAGACCTAAATCTAAAACTACAATAAATTCATATTAATGTCTTCACTAAAGAAGATAAGTTGATTTTGGCATTAAATGGTAGTGTAGATTATTTAATAAGATCCTAATATTTAGTGAACCTAGGCTTGATGGGAAAAGGGTTTCACTGTAAATAGACATGGGTCAAAAAAATCACTCCTAAGGTTAACATATTTTACCGGTTATCATCCCATAATAATATTGTTACTATTGAAAATCTTGTTTAGAAAGGAATGTTAATCCCAAATATGTGTGTATTTTTTAAATTCAAAGAGGATCAATCAACCACTTATTTTTAGAATGTCCTTTTGCATAAAATATGTTGAATTTCCTCCTTTATAATTTCAATCTCATGTGGGTGAAACCCAACTCCCTATTGGACCTCATTATAAGGTGAAAACCACTTGAAAGCTATCAGCTGTAGAATTATTATGGTATCTAACACTTCCCCACTTTCTATGGGTAATTTAGAAAGTGACTATGGCTTATATGATCTTGACTACTATTAAAAATTTAAAAAGTGTTTTCCTCAAAAGGAAATTCTTCTCTCTCTAAGGCTAACTCTATCATTTTTAATAACTAGAGCATCACTCTCCTAGTAAAATATAACCCTATGAAGGTGGATAGAATCCAAGTCAAGTGGACCAAACCTCTAGATTCATGGTTCAAATTATTTTTTTATGGAACTATAAAAGGAAACCTACGGAAGGAGGGTGGAGGAGAAGTCATTAGGGATAGTGAAAGGAATAATGTGGTAGTTTTTATAGGACCCATGGGTATCCAAAAAAACTATGTGGTAGAAGCTGGAGTAGTTCTTTAAGGTATCCAATTGGTGTCCAATATGTATATTGATAAGCTTTCCATTAAATGCAATTTGATGAACATTATAAATTATCTTTATGGTAAATCTCAGCCCATCTGGACCATCTAGGGAAAATTTGTAGATGATAATATTCTTTTGGAAAGGACCATAGAGGTCAAGATCTCCTACACCTATAGGTAAGGAAACAAAAGAATTGACATTATGGATAATTTAGTGGTTTTATTTACATGATTCAATTATTGGTACAAGTTTAGATACCTCCCTATTCATAGCATTTTGATGGATGATGTTTCAAAGGACTTTAGTCCCCAATAAGGGGTAACTTAAAATCATGGTCGTTAATTAATGCGTGGGTTTTTTCAAAGTGACACATTTGGTAATGATGACCATAATAATTTTCCAATTAGGATAACCATTTGAATCATGAGATTCACTGACTCATTAATTTATTTATTATGGTTTTCATTATTTTGAGCGTCATCAGGTTGGTTTTAGTGAGGTTACAGGTTGGTATCAATTAGAGGTTAAGTAAAGAACACGTTGTTACCATCGGGGGAGATATAAAATGAATAGACCCTTTTTTGGGCATAGAGGTGAGGGATGACCCTTACATATGGCATATTTTGATCAAAGTCAAACTACTCAATTATATGTAGATGATTATGGGGTTTAACCCTGACATTTCCAAATAATTTTTTATGGGCTAGAATGAAATGAAAGTAAGAAATAGGGGATGATCATTAGCATCTATGAGGAAGAAAATGGGGATGTCATATGTATGTCTTGTGAGGGGATTAAAGATTTTAAATTCAATCCAAGTAAAGGATAGATGATGAAGGGATTTTTCAAGACTAATTACTAGCCTTAAAAGATGAAAAGGGTTATTTTTGGATGAACCTTCCATTCCCATGGTCAATCATATATATGTATATAATTAAATACTTTACTATGGAAGTAAAATATAGGATCCTTTACTCACATCACTTCATGTTTCTCAATCGCCTCAAGGGACATTGTAAGGTTAGTTTGACTTATTTCCTTCTCAAGTCCATTGAGAACTTAGTTATGGCCTATTAATCAAATATGTTAAGGGATATTATCCATTAGGATTTGATCTATCTCATTGTCAAAATGGGCCAACCTTTATTGGGTAGGTAACATGAACATCCTAAGAATGAGGATTAGAGTGAGGATTTGGAGGAGAGGTATGTGATCTTGGAGGAATATCATAGGGAACAGATTGTCACAACTCAAAAGACTGCCTATAAATTGGTGAAGAGTAAAGTCAAAGAGATTACCTTAAAAGTCATGAAGAATAAGTCTTAGCCTAACAAGGCTAAGTTAAATATTTCCCTTCTATGAAATGTCATAAGTAATTTTCCTACCAAGATCAAGGATAAAGGCAAAGGAAAATGAAAAAATAAGGTGGTTCAAACCTAAGGTGAATAAGAGAGTGTGGACATCACAAAATGTCATGTATCTAAGAGCATCAAATAAAAGGAATGAGAGGATAATATTTCTAGCCTAAAATTCAAAGTTTCCCCATAAATGGATATTTGGAGGGAGTTCAAAGAGGAAACTAGTGGAATGAGAGAGGAATTGTTCAAGTTCCATAATTTTAGAGTTGGTATTCATGGAGGCGAGGTTTGTAAAAAACCCACTAGTATGATGAATATAGCTTTGAAGGAAGATCTTAAGATAGAACATTCCAAATTTAAAGAGGAAGAATAATTGATCAATTTAGAAAAGTCCAAACCCAAGATTGGGAAGAGCAGGAAGAAAGGCAAAGTAGCCACTACAAAAAAATAGACATGGAGGGTGGCATGGAGGGGACATGAAAATGTACTTGAGGGAGTATGAATAAAGTTGATATAATGAAGATAAAATAGGATATTTGGATTGTGGATATGGTAGACTATTATGTTTCTAACAAATCTTGTGTTTAGTTTTTTATGGGTGGTCCTTGTTTTGTTTTATTTGTATGTTGGTTTAGGTGTTATTACTAAATTTTGGTCAAAACTCTACAACTTCTAAGGGAACATTTAGTTTTAGTCTAGTTTTTATTTGAGTTGATATTATATATATATATATATATATATATGTGTGTGTGTGTGTGTGTGTGTGTGTGTGTGTGTGTGTGTGTGTGTGTGTTGTTTTGTTTATAGGACCCTTCAAACCCCATTTTTTTAACCCTATCGAATAAAAAATCAAGAATATCCAAAAAATAAAGTTAAAAAGATAACATCTAAACTAAGGAAGAACAAAGTGAAAATTCATAAATCTAATTCAAAGAGAGTGTATAGGGTCTCAAAACCGAATAAATTATCTTATAAATCAATAAATTCTTGTTAATTAAATGTATATGAAAGTGATGCAACTATATAAACTTATAGTGATGAATATGATCTTTTAGAAGATGAATTATCATGGCTTGAATCTTTGATTCTTAAAACCCTATATTGAGATTCAATTTTTATGATGACTCTTATGATTCTTTTGGAACTTATGACTCCTTTGTTTATAATCTATGTTTACTAACCACATATGTTATTTTCTTAATATCATTATATACCTTTTCATTTAAATTTTTTCTCTCATCGATTTCCAAATTTATATCTTAACTACCTTATTTTTATCATGTTTCAAATGTTACATATTTTTTCCCCCTATATTAAAATTTTTGGATTGTTTCATGTCTAGATAATGCAATGTTAAGAGACAAAATGTATGTTATCTTTACATGTCATCTGGTCATTGATTTTATACTTCGATCAAAATATTGTATAATTTGTGACTATGTTGGAACACGTGCACTACACATTCATGTCTCACACATGCACATATATAAAGGCACATGTTGATTCATTTTTCATATAATATATTAATATGATTGGAAATGAAAATTTAGGGTTTTCAAAAAGTTTAAAATTCATTACATAGTGGGAAGGGATTTTTTTCTCTGGGGAAACTATTGTAATAATGTAGGGAATGTCCTTAATCATTTTAAGTTTCCTCTTTCCTCTATTTTTATCTAATATAATTTCCATAATTATTTATATGAATCATATGCTTGTGTATCTTCATATCACCATAGCCATTTCATGTTCCTTATTATGTTTACAATGTTCATGTGTTTAATTTGTTTTCTATACCATTCTTGTGTATATAATATGTTTATGTACCTTATGTGATCATGTGTTTTCTATATTTTTTACCATGCCCATATGTTTGATCTAAATTTATTCCCTGATGTGATCATGTGTCTACTATAGTGTCTACCATGCTCATGTGCCTAATGTAATTTTAGTTCATTGTGCACTTATTATGCATCCTAATATGATTTCATTTCATGATGTGATTTCTAATTAAAATATGTGATTTCATGTCTTAATGTACTTTATGTATTTTTTACTTGATTATAGTGCCTAATGTGATTCCATATTCATTTCTATTATTTTATTTGTAACTTATTGTGATATGGGAAAGTGGTTTCACATTGTTTTATCAAATTTGAAAAAATAAGAAACTAATTAACTAAATACATGATAAACTATTACATAAAATCTGAATGTTACATATATGAAATAAATGACACAAACTTATTTGGAACTTACTATATTTGTAAATATGCTAAAATGGGAAATAGTAAATAAATACAACTTAGCTATAAATTCGATAATGCATAACTAAAATAAACACTATGAAACTAATTGGGAGGATATGTGATGATGATATGAATCAATAACAATGTTTTACTTACTCTTCAGGAAATACCACTAGAATAAAACAAAGGCATTATGTCTTAGTGTCCTTAGGGCATATGTTAGCATCTTATAGGGTTTTATGCTTTGTACCTGATATGATAGGTTTGTTCCATCTGTGTTATGTGTGATTGTGTAGGAGCTCTCAATCTATTATGAAAACCATTAGGTGTCATCTTCTTCACTTGTAACCCTATCTCAATAAACCACAAATGATGAAATTCATTTAAAGTTGTGTTATACCTCAACACCCATATGTTAATCATTAAATACATACCAATAATTTTAATATGGATCAAACTCCATGTATTTCTCCCATGTTACAGTGGTGTATGTGAAATATTAGTGTAATGTTAAATTATTGTGAAATTATGGTGTGATTAAGTGTTTTGACCATGACTTGTGACCTTGGAGGTGTACTTGTACTTTATATTATGGATACTATAGTTTTATGTATTCATAATTGGGAGAAATAGATAATTTGATCTTAACGTACAACTAGAATTATGGTGCTTTTCAATATGGAATCCTCTTATGTGAAAAATGATTTGAAAATGTGATTTTATAGTGATCAATAAGGAATTAATTTTTTATGGTTTACTAAATGTGTGGGAATTCCTATTATATGACTTAAAATTTTGATCAACTAGCCATTATTTGGAGGGAGGATGCAGCGAATAGAACTAGATAGGATTGGGGAATAAGATAGTCCTAATGGTACATTATTATCATAAGAGAAAAGATAAATAAGATAGAAGTATGGATAAAGCAAGGATAAGCTTGAGATATTTTAAATTAGGATTAGGGATATTTTGAGATCATTATTTGCTTATAATAATGGGTCATCTACATATAAAGTGAAGGAAAAATAATAAAAAAACCATGGAATGAGGCATGAGCTAAACGCATACAAAGGGTCATCATAAGTACATTATTTCAAATTAAATTTTAATTTATGTCTACATTTCCCCCCTCCCTTTATTCTAGTAATGGAATAAATTGAAATTACTATATTAATATAAAAATGTCTACCTAAACTTACTTATGAAGAACAGTCTTAAAAGTAAGCTAAAACATTGAAGTGTGTTTCATGCAAACCTAAAATGAAACATTTATAAAATTAATACTTAATTAAGATTAAAAAATAAGAAGTAAATACTAAAAGTATATATACATAATAAAAAAAAAAGGAATAAATAAACCTAAATGGGTACATGAATTATTTTGTTTTTTGGTGTAAAATTTGGTAAAAGCATAGGGTAGGACCCCTAGATATTTATTCTTCATTAAATAGCTTGGATTAGATTAGTCATGCCCTAATCCTCATTTATAGGTGATTGTGCTTAAAAAATAAAGGTGTACTTGACTCCATAATTTGCATACCCAAAGTGGTGAAGTAGTTTGGAATCCCTCTATGAATTCTAATGGATATTTTTGATACAAAGGGGTGAACTAATCATTGCAAATGGAATAAGTCTCATTTATGGTGAAAATTTGGCATAAAACTGATGCAAAATATATTATTATGTGAGTCTAGTGTATATAGTGCATAAAATGACATGAATCTCCACTCCATCTATGAAACTAGTAAAAAAATTGAGTTAGGAGGTTGTTATGTGTCATGCACATGACCCCAATCTAATATCTTGGTGCATATTGATTATATAACTAAGTAATAACAACTATAATTTTGATGAAAACCCTATGTCCTAACATATAACACATGTCATGTATGGTTCCCCAAAATGATAAAATATGAGACAAAACCTGAGTATTTTTTTGAAAACTATGCTTGGGTACTTGTTTCAAATTGACCTATACTATTTGTGATTTTTAGAATTGATGAAAATGACTATTATATGCCTATTGGGACAACAATGTGTTGTTGTTTTTTAGACACATTTGACCTATACCCTTGTCTAAATGAATGATTATTTTTTTAAACTACTTTTTGGGTAGTTTATGGGTATGGACTATGATCCACTATGTAAAAATTGTAAAAAAAATTCTATGTAATGAAATATAGGAGCTTAGACTCTAATAAAAGTCATTGTATATTCCCCCTCTTCTTAGGTGAGTTATGGATCTTGTGAAATAACTTAACTCAAATTAAATAGTTATGAGAGAGATGATATGAAAGATATATATCTAAATAGTGATGATAACATTGAAGATCATGACATCATCATTTGTAAACTAAGGAAAGTTTTCATATAAGATACATGTGGAAACAATCATATATAGTGACATTTTCAAGATAGATGTTAATAATGAAACATGTAAATAAATGATCCAAACTAAGTACCAAAAGTTGTTTGAATATAGCTACTTAGGGAGGGATGCATGATATTGATCATACCATCATGAAATGGGTAAGATGAATGATGTACATCATGGAATATAAAACTAAAAAAATAATATAAAATAAGTTTCATGGCCATAACACACACACACACACAATAAGCACACAAAGCATGCAATAGAATTACAAGGGACTACATGCAAGGGACATATTCAAATGTCACTCATATGATCATTAAAATAAAAACTAAGATTAAATTCACATGAAATGACACATTCAAATGTCCATAAGCCAAAATAGACAATATATACAAGACATGAAGTAGGAAAAGCAAACATGAAAATCATGAATATATATATATATATATATATATATGAAAATCAAACATGAAAATCATGAATATATATATATATATATATGAAAATCAAACATGAAAATCATGTGTGTGTGTGTGTGTGTGTGTGTGTGTGTGTGTGTGTGTGTGTGTGTGTGTGTGTGTAATTAGTATATCTAATAATCTAAGTACGCAGGAAAATAGTAATATGAATGTAAGTGATCAATATTGATAAATTTTTGTGTTATGTAAATAACTAAGGTATGAAAAATAAGGGATATCCAAAAAAATGATAAAACATGTGTAAAATTATTCTGCTGATGAGCTTTATAATTATAAACAAGTTGTAGGAGGCCTGTGAATTCTTTGAATCTAGGACTATACTAGTAGAATTAGACAACAATTAGGTGTGTTGATGTCTATGAAAAGTGTTTTTATTATTTTAAAAAAAATTGGGATGATGAAATAACCTATAACTATCTATAAATGGAAATATGTATGTTATACATTCACTCATGTACACTTAATTAATCATTGTTGATAAAATCTAGATATATAGATAAATACTAAGTATATTGAGCACAAATTATTTGATGTTAATAGACTACCCAAATTATGCATAGGTGATGATTTTTTAATTTTCTATAATATTTAATTTTAATTTTTAATTTTATATTTATGAAATAAAAAAATAGAGATAAGGATACTAACCGATGAGTCCTAAAAGGTACCCATAATCAATGGTATGGTATATAGGATAGGAATGGTGACCTTTTGTGAAAGGAAAGTGTTATACTATCATGACTAAACTGAGTTAAATTTAGAATCTAAATAGTTATTTCCATTTTTACCATAGGTTCCACTTACATAATGATGATTTATAGAATATTTTCCATGTTGTTGAGCATGGTGAACTCTATGTATTTTTAGAACCTATTATGGAGTGTATGAATCATGTTTTGATGCCTTATGTGAAGTACCCTTGGTTCCTTATAATATAAATATGGGACATGTATGATTCGAGAGAAGATCTCTATAATGTGTGACAAATATCTATTGAAGTGGCCTTTCAAGGATAGGCCTTCATGGAAAGGTAGACACTTTATTTTTCACTTTGTAAGTAGGTTGAACCCTTTTAGGTGGCTCAATTGAAATCTATTATATAGGATCCATATTTATGTATGGTAGAAGGTATTCATATGGGATACCCCAAACTTTGATGACATCATCATCAAAGTTATACTTTAAACACCTATGAACTATAGATGGAAATATGTGAATCTATTAAATCCAATAGTGCCCCAATAATATATTGAAGGCCCCTACAATGGGTACTATTATAAACCTAGTGGCCACATGTTGGACCAAACTATAAAGGTAATGTAGTATCACCAATTGAGTTTTGAATGTGACCATTATATCCTTTTATTATAGTTTTCAATGGAATCAAATCCTCATCTATATATCCAATATGATTAAGAGTGTGATTATGCACATATTCACACTTGAACCACTATCAAGCATGACATTATTAATATATTAAGATCAATGTGTGCATGAATGAACAAATATTTTAAATCTACATCATCATCTACTATCTCATGTTCTTCAAATGTGATTAGTGGCCTAGAGGGAATTGAATTATGGTAGGTACCAATGATTCATTCAAATGATGTTGTGCCTCTATATTTTCATTGTCTCTATATCATGATTCACTAAATATTTTCATTGCCTTTTTTTCACTTGGTTGTGCCTTTGAACTATCTATAGCATTGCCCACATCAATTATGTTTTAATCTATCAAATCTTGAATCTTGTGCCTTAAATTGATGAAACTATTATAAGTGTGCCTTGATGCTCTATGAAAGTCACAAATGACATTTTGGTCAAATCCATTTGGAAGAGGCTTACTCAAATCAACCTATTTAATGGGAGGGATATTTATGAGATTGTATTCCAATAGAATTTTTATGACTTTATATGGATCTTTCAATAGATTGGTAAGCTATCTTCTTGGAGGAGATGATAATACAATACTAGAGTTGGTTCTGAAACTACATATACTATTACCTTGTGATCATTATTAATATCAGTTACCCTCACCTTGTATGGTGGATTATTTTAGTTCTTTGTATTGGAATATGTATTGGCTTCATACTCAAGCTTATTCATTACCAATCATTTGTCTTATATTTTCTTTGTTATGTGGCACAAATCCATGAATGAGATAAAATTCTTAAACATGATGGACTCATTTAGGGATAAAAACAAACTATGTTTGAATATATATTGGATTTATCTATTTTTCATAGTATTTTTCATTTATGATAGCATCATATTATACCTTAAGATGCATTTTGTGATAGGCTCGTTATATTTCTATTTGATTTCAAAAATATGAGCATATGAAATCTTCTTACTAATATTGAATTTAAAATCTGCTAGAAATATATCTATTAGAGGTATAATCACTGAGAAGGGGGTGAATCAGTGAGCCTAGATATTTCAATATCAATTTCAATCCTTTCAAACTATTTAAATAATCAGTATATATTAACTAGATCAATTAATATTAACAAGAGAGCTCATTCATTCAATGTATACACAAGATCAAATACATAACACAAAGTTCCTATGGGAAACCCTCACGGGGAATAAAATCCACTCTCAATCCTGCAACACATGGACCACTATCCTATAATAAAACAAAAATAAGACACTAGTCAAGTCCTATAGACTAGAAACCTTGATCAAGTCCTTTAGATCAAAGTTTTTTTAGTGAAATACCTATTTCACAAGGAGCAACTTCCCCTAAGGAAGATCAAGTCCTTTAGACCCTCCTTGAAGTGAAAACCTCCACCATAGAACTGATGTATTCAACACTTTATGATGGATCTCTATTTCCTTAACCCTTGCATAAACTATCTCTATCTCTATCTCATACATGCCTCTCACATAGGCATGCCATAATCTCTCTCCTTCACTCAAACTATCCTCATATACACACTCATACCTCTTCATAAATCCTCAAATTACAAGATCACTATTTGGACATCAAAAATATGACCTATAGTTCATACACATATTCTTCAATCAATTCATGAATTGGGTACTCTACCTCTTCTTCACTCCACAAATCTCACATATACCTTGCATTAGTCTCTCTCTCAATACCACACTTCTATAAACCATCACATTTAGTTTCACTATTTATAGAGAAATAATGAATTAAAAACATCATAATATTTACTTATCAACCAAAAAACACACCTTCACCCTTAAGGCATCTCACATGGGTTACACTTAAGCACAATCCACTTTAAAATAGGCCTAAGTCACTTTTAGGTCCTATAGAGACCCATTCAACTCTTTGACACTTTTTTGATAAAATTAAGAACATAAGAACACTTCAAAAATGCATGTACCCATTAAAAATTATCTATAGGCCCTCTTTAAGTTCCAAAAATCATCATAGTACCCTTCTACTTAAGCATAATTCACTCAAACAACATTTTTTGCACATAGTCACCATAAACGAATACACAACTGACTTGTAAACCTTTATTCAAACTATATATGATTGATAAAATATTAATAATAATATAATATCATCCTAATGTAGTTATAAACACTCCAAAATATCTAATTCATCATGGGACATAATTTTAAAATCAACACAATTGTAAACATCCTTCCCAAGTTCTTAAAAGTTCATGCATGAAAACATATTCAACTTTGAAGTTCAATATCTTTGTCTATATATACATTCAGACCTTGAAATATATATTAACAGATGAAACTTGGATTCCTATATAACTTTAATTTTTAATTCATGGTCAAATTCTACATCAATCTAAATTTATGGCTCAAAAAATAGACATTGGTCTTTCCTTTATGAAATTAAGATATTTTAATTCAAACAATCATAGTTAAACCTTGAACAATATGCTCATATCGCATGTCCTCAATGATAAAATTAAACATGAACCATTAATATTCTATTATTCATAATGCATATTACACTAATTACCAAACATTAAACCCTTAACATGTTGACCTCATCTCATGCAATCTTGTAATATTGACTCATCATGCACTGTCAATCTCTACAGATCAGTCAGGTCTTTATCATGTAGTACACATCATTTGATAAATATATATAAACACCCACTCAATTTTATATCCTTATACTATAACTTTTCTCAAAATTAAACCTTGAAAACTTATTACCATCTCACTCAAAATGCACCATTAGATCATTCTTGTATGATCGTTCATGCATCATTAGATCTTCAATTGGTACTAATCTTTAACTCTGTTAACCAATGAATAATTTAACCTCTTTGATTTGATTTAAACCATATGTATTCACTATAAAATATCCCATGATCCATTATATATCCATTTTTTCCTAGTATTTAACACTTTTAATCTAAACCAAGTATGGGGACCATTGCTTATCTGCCTAAAAGGCCAACTTTGGACCATCATATCTTTTACCTCGCTCACTCGCATGATCTAAAATTTGGACCATATTATCTCCTCACATAGTATAATAAATCCATGTGTCAAAATTTTCCTCAAACCTTCACATGTTCAGTATATAACTCTATTAAAAATCTCACTTAGATTTTTTTCTACCACTGAGCCAACTATGTCAAGAACTGCCTAAAGGGCCAACTTTGCACATGCATATATTTTGGCATGCTTTGGTGTGTGATCTAAAATTTATAAAAAACCATAAAGGAAAAAAAATTAAAAAACCCATATGATCACCTTCTCCTAAAACATACATACGTGTGATATAGGCCATCACAAAATTGCTTACTCATCTCTTTCTTGCCTCATGCAAATTTGGCTAAGTATGGGAAAACATTGTCAAAATGCCTGTGAGCCCAAATTTGCACCCATATATATTTGAATTAATTTATGTGAATGAGCTTATATTTATTACATATAAAATAGATACTAATTTTATCATAACCATATGACCAACTCCCCTTGACTCATCCACACGTGGCAATGGTGATGTCAACAAACTGCCTACTTAAATTTTATGCCACTAGACCCAACATGTATAAATGAAAAAAATAGATTCCTAGATGAATTACACTCATTTAAATAAGAAATAAAACCTATTATAGGACCCATTTCACATTCTCAAATCACCATACTCATCCCTGAACATCTCTAACCATGTCAAAACTAAAGACCAACCAAGCCTCCTTCAAGCATACTAGGACAAGCACATTGCACACTTTATCATTGTCATTTAGGCTATCAAATCACTTCATCCAATTATAAATACACTTACCATGACATCATTTTAAACTCTCTAATAATCTCCCCCTTTATCATTGATGTCAACAAACATCATATAGTTCACCTTCCTTTTTCTCTTCAAGCACTCTCACAATTAGAACGTTCTCCCCCTTTGACACAATGACAAAGTAGGTACCAACTAATCTTGAGGATATAAAAATACTAAAAAATGTAGAATACCATCTTATAAAGATAGTACAAAATTTCCCTTACCTTGATCCTAACTCTTCTTACGTTGACAACTTCCTCTTGCTCCATGCCAACACTCTCTTAAGACACTTCCATGACCACCAACTCTGTATCTGCACTATAGATTCTTTACAAACCTCTAGAGAAAAATCATGAAATTTTTTATACTCCTTGAAGAAATACCTTATATTTATTTATAGACAAACAAATGACACCCAAGATTTGTCCCAAATTAGCTTTTGACAAAGGTTTGGTCATAATATCTGTAAACTACTTTTTTGTAGGCACATACTCCAGCTTAACACTTTGATTATTCACTTATTCTCTCAAGAAATGATATTTAATAAGAATTTGATTATTTTTTTAGTGCATAATATTATTATTTGAGATATTAATTGAACTAGTGTTGTCACAATAGATAGAACAAGGTCCATTTTGTCTTACCTTATAATCTTCTAAAGTTTGTTTCATCCACATGACTTGTGTGAAATAAGAAGAAGTTGCTATATATTCAAATTTTTCAGTTGATAGAGACACTAAGGATTACTTATTTCTTTAAAAATACACCAAAAATTTCCCCATGATGAATACCCCACCACTAATACTTTTCTTATCATCCACACATCCTTCTGAATCTGCATCAGTATAAGATTTCAAAAATAATTCTTTACTCTTGGGATTCCATAAACCATACTTTGTGGTGACTTTGAGATATCTCAAGATCATTTTTAATTCTTTGAAGTGAGATTATTTAGGTTCATCTTGAAACCTTCTTACAAGACCCATTGTTTGCATGATATTAGGCCTAGAAGCAGTAGAGAACAAAACACTTCTAATCATGTATCTATAAAACGTTTGTTCAACTTTTGGTGAGTCATCTAGTTTACTTAAATTAAACCATCTAATCATTAGATTACCCATTAGATTACAATCCATCATGTCAAACATCCTCATCATATCCTTGATGTATTTAGCTTGTGAAATGAATATCCTTACATCAAGTTGATTAATCTATAATCCTAAGAAGAAAGACAATTCTCCCAACATTGGCATTTCAAACTCATTATTCATAGTATATGTAAATTCTCTACTCGTTTTATCATTATCAAATCCAAAAACTATGTCATCAACATATACAACTATCAATTGATTATTTCCTTCTATCTTAATGTATAAATTACTATCAATTACCCCCATTTTAAAACCTTGACTGAAAAGATACTTATCAAACCTATTATACAAAGCTCTAGGAGCTTGTTTAAGACCATACAGAGTCTCCTTCAGTATACACATAAAATATTGATTACTTGACATTAAGAATCCTTCAGGTAACTCAATGTATACTTCTTATAAGTTACCATTCAAGAATGTAGATTTCACATCCATTTGATATACCTTAAAACCCTTGAAACTTGTATATGCCAAGAAGAGTTTAATTGCTTCCTTTCTTTCCAAAAGAGTAAAAGTCTCATCAAAATCTATTATTTCAATCTCAACATATCTGTTACACACCAATCTAGCCTTTTTCCTTGTGACTTCTCCTTTCTCATACATCTTGATTTTGAAAACCCACTTGGTACCTATCACATTTTTATCTTTTGGTCTAGGAACTAAGTCCCATGTTTCATTCCTTTCTATTTGATAAATTTATTCATCCATTGCATCATTCCAACTTTAATATTTTATATCTTCCATGAATGTTTTGGGTTCAATCATGGACAATAGAGCTAAGTCTTATTGATTCTAATTAATCAACATTCTCCTTCTAGTCTGCAACCTTGCACCCACATTTTTAATAATCTAAGAGATTGAATGATCTTTCTAAATTCTTATATATGGAGCTTTAGAATCTTTTCTTTCTTGCTCCTCTTCATCTTCATCATCTATTTGAATAGATAACTCATGATTGTTTGTAGTAACATTTTTGAATTAAGTAACTTACTAAAATTTTGGCTTCTTAACTCTACTAGTCTCAACAATATTGTGAAGTCTCTTATTGAAGCACCTATAGGAAGTACTGATAGAAGATTAACCTAATAATATGCCCTCATCAGACCTTGAATCAATTTTTTTAAGATTTTATTCATCTCTTTTGATGAATCACCTATTCCTAATCACTCTAAAATGTTTGACATTAGTTGTTTTATTCTTCCATAAATCATAAGGAGTCTTATCACTATTTACTCTAATTTGACACTTATTTATAATCTAAACTAAAGTGTTGACTACCTCTTCCCAATAACCATTTGAGATTTTGAAATCTTACAACATGGTTCTACTCATTTCTTAAATAGTTATATTCTTCCTTTCAATAACACCATTCCATTGTGGTGGTCTAATAGAAAAATATTATCTCCTTATCCCTTTTTTTTTTTTTAATCATAAAATTCATGAGACTAAAACTCACCTCCTCTATCTAATCTTACACACTTGATATTTGACCCTTTTATCATTTTCTACAAGTGCTTTGAAAGCCATAAATTTTGTAAAAGCTTCTTATTTTTCTTTAATAGAAAATATCTAAGTCATCCTAGTAAAATCATCAATGAGAAGCATGAAGTAGCTATTACCTTTAATAATTTGGGTTCTCATAGGTCCACATAGATCAGTGTGGATCAACTCTAATGGATTTATAGTGGAGAACTCCTTGGATTTGTATCTTCTTTTGGTTTGTTTCCCATGATGACATGCATTACAAAGATAATGATGAATCCTAGAAATCTTGGGAATATGCCTTACCAACCCCTTTGAATTGATCTTTACAATGTTATCAAAAATTATATGTCCAAGCCTTCTATGCCAAATCCATCTTTCTTCCAATTGACTCATGAATCACTCCTTGTATTCATGGAATAAATACATGTTGTTGTCTATTTTACAAACATTTACAACTAATTTTATAGCCTTTCTTATGTCAAAAACATCATCATGAAAATTCACAACATTTCCTTACTTACACATTTGGCTCACACTTAAAATATTATGTTAAAAACCTTCTACATACAATACATTCTTAGTCTTAGAATGACCATTATCCAAACTCATAGTACCTTTTCCAACTATGTTATTAGATTTGATGTCACCAAATATCATTGAACCAGGGTTAGTCTTCCTAAGAGAGATAAACTTGTTCTTGTCTCTTGTCATATGATTTGGTCACCCACTCTCTATTAAACATCTCTTGTTCCCATCTTCCTTAGTATGCAAGGTTACCTGAACAAACATTGACTCTTCTTTTGGTGAACCACTTGAATTCTACTTCTTTTTTCTTCAATCTTAGAATTAATCTTCTTGAACCATTTGATGGCATCAATGACTTATATATCCTTTTTCCAAAAATATCTTTTGCATTTTTTGTCTATATGACCTTGTTGGTTACAATTATAACATGTAAGATTCCTTTTGATCTCTGGAGAGAAAGCATAATCCCTATATCTATGGCCAAATTTATTGTAGGAGAATCAATACCCATTAAAGACATCATTCAAATTTGACCTACTTTTATCTTGATCAATACTTTTCTATGAATTTTCACTCTTGACCCTTTTGGTGGAGCTAAAATCCCTTTTGTCCTTGGATAAGAGTAAGTCATGACTTTATTTTCAAATTATTCCTCCCTTTGGTTGAGACCATTACCCATCATGACATATATATTATTGACTATTGCTTCTAAATATTTCACTTGCATCTTCACAAAATCCATGCTTGAATTGACATTTGATAAAGCACATACTAGTTTGTCTTGAAGACAAGCCACAACCTCTTTGTCAACCATTGTACCTTTGATTACCTTCTAGTGGTTAAACTTACACAAAGGACCTACTTTGATACTAATTATTAGAGGTAAAATCACTAAGAGGGGGGTTGAATCAGTGAGCCCAGATATTTCATTCTCAATTCTAATCCTTTTAAACTATTTAAACAATCAACATATATTCACTTGATCAATTAATATTAACAAGAGAGATCATTTATTCAATGCATATATAAGATCAAATACATAACATAAAGTTCATATGGAAAACCCTCATGGGAAATAAAACCCAATCTCAAGCTTGTAACACATGGACTACTATCCTATAATAAATTACAAACAAGATACTGGTCAAGTCCTTTAGATCAAAGTTCTTTAGTGAAACACATGTTTCACAAGGAGAAACTACCCCTAAGGAAGATCAAGTCCTTTAGACCCTCCTTGAAGTGAACACCTCCACCTTAGAATTGATATCTTCAACACCTAATTTTGGACCTTTATTTATCTAACCCCTGCATAAACTATCTCTCTCTCTATCTCATACAAGCCTCTCACATAGGCATGCCATAATCTCTCTCCTTCTTTACTCAAACTATCCTCATATAGACACTCAGACCTCTTCACATATCCTCAACATAAAATATCACTATTTGTACATCATAAATATTACCTATAGGTCATACACATAGTATAAATCAATTCATCAACTAGGCACTCTACCTCTCCTTCACTCTACAAATCTCACATACACCTTGTGTTAATCTCTCTCTCAAGTCTAACACACTTCTATAAACCATCACATTTGGTTTCACTATCTATAGAGAAATCATGAATTCAAGATCAAAATATTTCCTTGTTAGCCACAAAACATGCATTCACCCTTAAGGAATCTCACATGGGTCACACTTAAGCACAATCTACTTTCAAATAGGCCTAAGTCACGTTTAGGTCTTATGGAGACCCATTCATCTCTTTGACACTTATCCAAAAAAATTAAGAACATAGGAACAATTTCCAAATGCATGTACCCATTACACATGATCTATAGGTCCTCCTTAAGTGTCAAAATCATCATATTACCCTTCTACTTAAGCAAAATTCATTCAAACAACATTTTGTGCACACAGTCACCATGAATGAATACATAATCAACTTGTAACCTTTGTTAAAACTACATACAATTGATAAAATCTTCATAATGCACACATATCATACTCATAGAGATAAACACTTCCAAATACTTAATTCATCATGAGACATTGAAATAACATCAACAGAAGCTCAAACATCCGTCCTAGGTTCTTAACAGTTCATGCTAAAAAACATAGTCAACTTTGAAGCTTAATATCTTTATCTGTGCATATATTAAGACCTTAAAACCTATATTTATTGATGAATCTTAGATTCCTTTATAACTTCACTTTTTACTACATGGTCAAATTCTACATTGATCAAAAGTTATGGCTCAAAAAATAGATACTGGTCTTTCCTTTGTTAAATTCAAATATTTGAATTCAAATGGTCACAATTAAACCTTGAACAATATGCTCACATCTCATGTCCTCACCACTAAAATTAATCATGCACCATATATCTTCTTTTATTTTTTATACATAGTACACTAATTCCCAAACATTAAACCTTGAACATGTTGACCTCATCTTATGCAATCTTACAATATTGACTCATTGTGCAATGTTGATATTTGCAGATCAGTCAGGTCTTTATCATGTAGTGCACACCATTTGATCAATCTATATGAACACCCACTCACTATTAGATCATTAACCTATACCTTTTCTCATTTTATAACCTAAAACACTTCTTACCATCTCACTCAACATGTACCATTAGAACATTCTTATGTGATCACCCATACACCATTAGATCTTCGTTTGGTCCTGATCTTTAACTCTATTAACCAAAAAACACTTTGACCTCTTTCAATTATTGTGCACCATATATCTTCATTGTATTATCTCCCACTATACATTATATCTCCATTTTATCCCAGTCTTTAACACTTTCAAAATTGATTATGGGGACCATTTCTTATCTTCCTAGAAGGCCAACTTTAGACAGTCATATCTTTTGCCTTGCTCACACGCATGATCTAAAATCTAGACCATTTGATCTCCTAACATAGGATAATAAAACAAAAATAAAAATTATCCTCATACCTTTTCACATGTGAGATATAAATCCATTAAAATGCTCACTCATATTTTTTTCTACCATAGAGCCAACTATGTCAAGAACTACTTAGAGGGCCAACTTTGCACATGCATATCTTTTGACACACTTTAGTGCATGATCTAAAATTTAGTGAAAATTAATTAAACACAAAAATAAAAAAACCCATATGATCACCTTCTCTTTAAACATCTATACGTGCAATATATTCCATCACAAAACTACTTACTTAGCTCTTTCTTGCCTCATGTAAATTTGTCTAAGTATGGGAAAATATTGTCAAAATGCTTGGGAGCCCAACTTTGCCCCACATATATTTTATTTTAATTAAGTTCATTACCTATTATTTACTTAATAAAAATAGGGACTAATGTGATCACAACTATATTACCAACTCCCCTTAACTCATCCACACATGGCAATGGTGATGTTAGAAAATTACCTACTCAGATTTTCTACCACTAGACCCAACATATCTAAATGAAAACAATGGATTACTAGATGAATTCCAATAATGAAAAAAATCACTCAAACATTATAATAAAAACTTTTTCCCCCTTTGACACATTGACAAAGTAGGCACCAATTGAACCTAAAGACCATCAAATAGGAGAAGACCATATTAGAAATATAGTAAAAACTCCCCCTTACCTTGATCCTACATCTTCTTGCCTTGACAACTTCTTCTTGCTCTATGTCAACACTATCTTAAGACACTTCCATGACCACCAACTCTGCATATGCACTATAGTTTCTTTACAAACCTCTACAGCAAACTAATGAACTTGTTGCTCTTCCCTGATGAAATACCTTATATTGATTCATAGAGAAATAAATGACACCCAAACTTTGTCTTAGATACTCAAAAGTAGCTTTTTATAAATGTTTGGTCATAATATTTACAAACTACTTTTTGTAGGCACATACTCCAACTTATCACTTTGATTATTCATTTGTTCTCTCAAAAAATGATATCTAATAGGAATGTGCTTATTTTTTTAGTATATAATAGGATTCTTTGAGATATTAATTGCACTAATGTTTTCACAATAGATAAGATAAGGTCCCTTTTATCTTACCCTATAATATTCCAAATTTAGTTTAATCCACATGACCTACATGCAACAAGAAGCAAATTCTATAGATTTAGCTTCTGTAGTTGATAGAGACACTGAGGCTTATTTATTGCTTAACCAAGACACCAAACATTCCCCCATTAAGAATACCCCACCACCAGTACTTCTCCTATAATCCACACATCCTTCCCAATCTACATCAATATAATATTTCAAAAATAATTCTTTACTCATGAGATACCATAAACCATACTCTATGGTGCCTCTGACATATCTCAAGATCCTTTTGATTGATTTTAAGTGAGATTCTCTAGAGTCATCTTGAAACCTTCCTACAATACCCAATATTTATATGATATTAGACTTATAAGCTATATAGTACAAAAGACTTCCAATAATGGATCTATATAAAGTTTGATCAAATTTTATTGAGTCATCTAGTTTACTTTAGTTGCACCCTCTAATCATTAGAGTATCCATTGGCTTAAAATCCATCATGTCAAACTTCCTCAGCATATCCTTGATGTATTTATCTTATGAAATGAATATCACTCCATCAAGTTGATTAATCTAGAATCTTAAGAATAAATAGAGTTCTCCCAACATTGACATTTCAAACTCAGTCTTTATAGTATCTACAAATTCTCTATTCATTTTATCATTGTCAGATCCAAAAACTATGTCATCAACATATACAACAACTATCAATTAATTATTGCAATATGTCTTAATGTACAAATTACTATCATCTACCCTATTTTTAAAACCTTGACTCAAAAGATACTTATCCAACCTATCATACCAAGCTCTAGGAGCTTGTTTAAGACCATACATATCCTTCTTCAATTTATACACAAAACCTTGATTACTTGAAATGAAGTATCCACTAGATAAATCAATTTAGAGTTCTTCTAAGTTACCATTCAAAAATTCAAATTTCACATCCATTTGATATACCTTACAACCCTTGAAGCTTTCATATTTCAAGAAGAGTCTAATTGCTTCCATTCTTGCCATAGGAGCAAAAGTTTCTTCAAAATATATTCCTTCAACTTGAGCATATCCTTTACACACCAGTCTAGGCTTATTCCTTGTGACTTCTCCTTTATTATTCATATTATTTTTGAAAACCCACTTGGTACCTATCACATTTGTATCTTTTGGTCTAGGAACTATGTTCTATATTTCATTCCTTTCTATTTGATCAATTTCTTCATCCATTGCATCATTCCAACTTTAATATTTTATATCTTCCATGAATGTTTTGGGTTCAATCATGGACAATAGAGCTAAGTCTTATTGATTCTAATTAATCAACATTCTCCTTCTAGTCTGCAACCTTATACCAACATTTCAAATAATTTTAAATATTAGATGATCTTTCTGAATTCTTCTAGATGGATATTTAGAATCTTGTCTTTCTTTCTCCTCTTCATCTTCATCATATATTTGAATAGATAACTCATCATTATTTATAATCACATCTTGAATTGAGTCGTTTACCTACAATTTTAGCTTCTTGACTCTACTAGGCTCATCTACTCTTACATTTAAACTTTTAACAATCTTTTGAAGGATTTTCTTGAAGCACCTATAGGTAGTAATGATAGAAGAGTAACCTAAGAAGATGCCCTCATTAGACCTTGAATCAAATTTTCTAATATTCTCTTCATCTATTTTGATGAAGCACCTGCTCCCCAACACTCTAAAATGTTTGACATTAGCTGATCTATTCTTCCATAACTCATAAGGAGTCTTATCACCATTTTCTCTTATTTGACACTTGTTTAAAATTTAAACTAAAGTGTTGGTTGCCTCTTCCCAATAACAATCTGATAGTTTGAAATCTTGAAGCATGGTTCTACTCATCTCTTAAATAGTCATGTTATTCCTTTGAACAACACCACTCTATTGTGGCATTCTACTAGTAGAATATTGTCTCCTTATTCCTTATTTTTCATTAAAAAATATCAAATTCAAGAGACCAAAACTCACCTCCTCTATCTGATCTTACACACTTGGTATTTGACCATTTTTCATTTTCTATAAGTCCTTTGAATGCCCTAAATTTTTCAAAAGCTTCAAATTTTTCTTTAATAAAAAATATCCAAGTCATCCTTGTAAAATCATTAATGAGAAGCATGAAGTATCTATTACCTTGAATACTTTGGGTTCTCATAGGTCCACACATATTTGTATGTATCAACTATAATGGATTTGTAGTAGATAACTCCTTGGATTTGTATCTTCTTTTGGTTTGATTCTCATAAATACATGCCTTCCAAAGAAAATAAGAAATTTTAGAAATATTGGGCATATACCTTACTAACCCCTTTGAACTAATCTTTACCATGTTATCAAAATTTATATGTCTAAGCCTTCTATGATGTTGGGTGAATATTTTGTTACCGACACAATGGTATCAAAATAATGATTTCAATCATAGTGTGATGAGATAAAATATATCCTCAATGAAAGGGGAGGCTCCCTTTTATTGTTAACTAGCACAACACTTAATTATTTACACTTATTTACAAAAAAAATTATCATAATAGGTGTTGTCATATCATCCAATTCTCTTTTTTTAGAATTGATGTTCAATCAAAAATTTCCTTCCATTTTTTATGATATACTTTGAAAATATAAGATCACTTGATGAACCAAATATAATTGATATTCAGATTTGTTAGCCAAAACATTAGCAAGAATAATACCAGCAAAGTAAACTTAAAAGATAGAATAAAGTGCAGCCCAAAGTCTTCACCTTATATGTAAGAAAGATTAAAATTATCAAAGAAGAATAACTGGCATCACAAAGTCTCCTCAACAATTCATTTTCAATGTGAACATGAACCCAATAACTAAAAAGTAGCTTGAAGACTTAAAAATTAGCTTGCTGGCACCTTCTGTCTTATAGAAATTTCACACCACAATTCACTCAAAGAAGAATAAAATGTAATGGAAAAGATAAAATAACATTCCCAATACACCACAAGTATGTTTCAACACAAAGTTTGAGAGATCACTTGATTTTCTTAGATTGAATGAATTTTTGATTTACAATATGAACACAAAGCTTCAAAAGTGTTTCTCAATTTAGCAGCATTTCCCCTCTACAACAATTGGTGATCCTTTCTACAAAGAGCATCCTCCTATTTATAGAGAGGATCTATGAAAAAAAATATGAAAAACATAAATACATTGACATATTCATTGAGAAAGTCCTATTTGACTTAGGACTATGTAGTTTTCCTACGTGTAATTTGCATTGAACGAAACTACATATGGAAAATAAAAAAAGTAAACTAAGTATCCTTAGACAGTATTTTCTTCCTTTTTATTCTTCTCTAAAAATTCTTCATATCTCTTCAATATAGCTTGAATTTCACTATTATCTGGACCTGATGTACTTTTGGAGATGACAAGTACCCTTGTGATTGAATCTTCTAAGTTAACTAGAAAATATTTAGTTATTTCTATGATTTTTTGTAATTTATTCAAAATACCTGAAATTCAATCAATTTATCGATATATTCCAATGTGAAATTACCTATTTCAATCTTTAGTTGAAGAAAAGATGTAAATTCTTGAATAACAATATCCACAAGAAGAATTTCTTGAGAATCATTTTTAACTTGATAGGGGAGTTTTCCAATTTTCTCTACAAGATTTAACATCTTATTATCACACATATATTTAGCTTCTTTGAGATCTTTAACTAGATTCTTGAGAGCGTCTCTTTAATTCTTCATAGCTTTTATGTATTAAATGAACATTTTCCTATTTGGAATGACCTTTTGCTCAACCAAAATCTCTAGTTTGAATTTGTGAAGTTGATTCCATGTATCAATATCCTTTTTAGTCAAATCTAAATCCCGAGTGAGTGTTTCAATTATTTGTTGAATTTTATTCTCACTTCACTCATGCTCTTCAAAAATCTAATGATAAAATGCAAACATCGGATACTTTATGTTTTTAATCTCTCAATCTAGGCATTGACTGCCCGACCTTGAGATCAATTTTTTTTTGCAAACTGAATGGCTCTTTTAGTATTTTCATGTACAATAGGATCAATGGACTCAAAAGGTTAGGTGATTTTTAGTAAAGCAAAAGTCATCTGTTCTACTTGTACTTTGAGTTGATCCTTGATCTTCTTGTCATTATCATATCTCTCGATCAAGGAGGCCATTATTGCTTATAAATATCCCTTCACACCTTCATGAGTTTGTTTCCAAAGATCTATCCATTGCACTACATATTCAGATGCTTGAATATCTTCAATATTTATATCTTCACGAGGCACTACAACTTTAGCATACTTATGCCCAGATTCAAAAATTACCCTTGATGTAGTTTTGGCCTTCTTTGTTATTTTGGGATTTATTGGCACAAGCTGACCAAAATAAAAATATTTTTATGCCACTACTCACTTCTTCTTAGGTGTTTGTGATGCCAACTAAGGAGGAAATCTCTTTGGATAGAGGATGTTAAAGCTTGGGATACTTGGTGAGGAACAATAGATTGTGAAGTAAGTGGAATGGAAAGCAATGTGATGGAGGTATCTGGTAATTGGATTGGCACCAATGGGATTGTAGTAATAACAAATGGAATTTGGGTTGGAGTAACCACCACTTTAGTTCCTATTGACATGTTGGGCACTACAGTGATAAGAACTTGAGTTGTTGTCTTTGAATAATATATTGACATAAATTTATCCATATCTTGTTGGGTGAAATATAAATTAGTTGGGGATCCCAAAAAATTTGAAGGATTGGGTAGATTTGAAAATGAATCAAAAACTTGGTCTATTATACATTGTGAAGGAACTTGAAAAAATGTGGCACTAAGAATTGAAGATGGAGGTGAAAGAACAACTTGAGAAGGAACAAGATCAACTTGTATAGTGGTACTTATAGGAGGAACTATGGAAAATGTTACCTATTAAACCATGGATTGAGAATTTTTAGCCAAAGGAACCTCTAATTGAGTAGTATTTACTTGTATAGGATATTAAAGCACTGGTTAAGACACCTGTAACATTGTTGATTGAGGTGGTGCCTCACTTATGATTGGGAATTCTATTTTCTCCACTTGAGCACTTTCCTCGACACTTGATTCTTTTCCTTTCTTCTTTCCTTTACTAACAAACACAAATTTTGGATTCTATTTGGAAGTAGAAGGCTCTCCTTTATTCTTGGTTCTCAGGTCCTCTCATTTCTTAACAGTTTCTTCATCATACTCTTCCTTAGAACTAGTCTTAAATGTTTCAACTTAATTCCTTTAGATTCCAACCAAGCATTAGTTCTTACAAGAATAGGTTGAAATCTATCTCTAATAGAAGTGGATTATTTAACTGACCATTGGGTAGAAGGGAGAGGAGTTTAATCCACTTGATTTTCCTCATATGAAGGATCTAATAAATTAATATCATCTATCAAATCCCCAAGAATATTTGCCAATTCCAAATTGACATTCTGATCAGTAGTAAGGTGACTATAATCAAGTCTCCTTATATCTTCATCACTTCTGCATTTTTCTTAAATATTTTCAATTCTATGTACATGAGTGATATTATGCTTGAGCTTCTCCTTCATCATTCTATAATCAAAATTTTCTCTATTTTTGAATTTTTTAAGCGTAATCCACTGCATCTTGGTTTCCATAGTCTTAGTCTTTGGAGTAGTTTAAATTATGTACTGACTAATACTAATTAGAAATTTAAAACCTCTTTTGTGAGCATCTAATTTATTTTTATGTACGTTCATCACTTGTCTACACATTTCTATTAGTGTTAGTTTATCACTTGGGTATTTGGGTAGCATGTAAGGTTGTTCATCAAATCCTCCTACCCTGATGTATGTAAAAGTTGGGAATTTCAAGAAAATGCATCCAACCCTATTGACCTATGCCTATGCCTGGTATGAAACTCTCTTCTTTTCAAGTTCTTTCTCAAGAGTGCAAATGAATGTATAGAATAAAGCATCATTAACTCTCCTATAATGCTTGACACTTTATTTTAGAGTTAGCTATGGATAATGATCATATACAAGAACATTTTTCCTTTCACCAACATAATTTAGACCCAAGCAAGACTTCATACTAGCTATAGCATACACAAGATATGAAGTCATATAAAACTTGAGTGAAGAAGCTACCTTAAAAAGTTGATGACAAATAGTATCACTAATTTTTTTACCCCAAAATATCCTTTACTTGTTTCTTTTAATAACTAGAATGTATTGATACATCCATTCCAAAAAAAATTGTTTAAATTTGACAACCCTTTCACTCTGCTAAGGAGAGTAATTAAATCCCCTATCTCTTCTAAAAAGTCACTATGATATAAATACTTGTGCCATCTAGCAATGGTGGGTCAAGGGGCCTTGAGCCATTTGGAGTTGATATGTTTCTTACACTTCTCAAGATATCTATCATAGTATTTTTTAGTTGATTCCATAGTTAAATCAAAATATTCTTCAATCTCATAAAGGTGAAAAATTTATCAAAATATTCCTCATCAAGGTGAATGATCACCTTACCCTCTAAATCCTTGATCAATTTACTTTCCTTATCAAAGTGTGTTACCATGTTCAAGATGAATTCAAAATCATGTGATGATACTGGAAATGAAACAGCCAAATGAATTTCACTATTAAGCATTGGCTACTTATGAGATGTAATGAGTTCTCTTCCCAATCTCTATAAAAACTTAGCCATGTCTACATGATCAATCTATGTATCCCAAATTTGATCCACATTTGAATCAACTATAGATAATGAGAAAACACCCTGATATTTATACTTCATTATCTTCTTGTTTAGAAAAATGTCTGACATTGATCAAATAGCTACAAGTATGAAAATATAATCATCCAGAGTTAGCATTTTTGCCTTTTTTTGGGAAAAGTGTAATTAAAATAAAATTCTTCAAACTACACAATGAATTAAAATTGGTTTCGGTGTAATTCAGAAAAAAAATCTTTGAAATACACAAGAGTTGGTTAATTCGATGTAGATCAGAGAATTTTATTTGATTTACACCTTTGTAAAGTTTAGGTATCAGGTTTACTTTGGTGGATATCAAATAAAATTCTCTAACATGCAGCAAAGATTTATCTTTGAGTGTAAAACAGAGAAAATTCTCCAACATGCACTTAGGTGAAGTTAGATTGCATATTAGAGAAAATTCTCTGATATACACTTGGGAAAAAAAATTAAAACCTAATGCACTTCAGAGAAAATTATTCAAAGTTCACCAAGCTTTATGTACTTTAGATAAAATTACCTAAAGTGCACCAGGGCAAATGGAGATGTGCAACTAGGACAAAATTATTTAAAGTGCACAGATTTGGTTAATTTGGTTTAGGGTGCACACTAGAGAAAATTCTTTAACTTTTACCCTAGGGTTTTGGTTTGTTTCATGACTATTTTAATTTTTTCAAACATATGAAACATGGCAAGGAAAGGAGGGTATGATAACATAAAATAAGAATAGATAGATCCAATCAAATAATAACGACAAAGAAACAAAAATTAAATAATGAAAATTAAAAATAAACCCTAAATAAGAAACTTAAAAAAGGTAAAATAAACAACTCACCAAAAGTCGAATGAGGAAGAATCCATAGATGAACTAGATCAATAGATGAAAATGATGAGGAGGGATGTATGTGAGCTCAAAAATGGCAAGGAGAGAGAAAAGACAATGGTAAAAATAAAAATTACATGGGTTAAATATATATAGGAAGGGTAATTAATATATATTAATTACTAATTTAATGGTGGGCCCACATGCAAGAGAAAAAAAATCTAAATTTGCACGTGTAAAGTCAGAGAAAAATAGTGCTCCTGCTTGTGCAATGTCAAAAAAATTCTCTGCCATTACATATGCAAAATTAGAAAAATCTTTGACTTTACACAAAACATATGCAAGGTCAAAAAATTCTCTGACACAACATAAAAAGAAACAAAGTGTAGTTTGAAAAAAATTATTTGAACTACATAGAATGCAAAATTCCCTTAAAATATCAACTTTTTTGGGAAAAACAAATGCAAAGAGGCAGAGATTTGCCTTGTTTTGCATGCTTAGAGATAATGGGCTATGAAATGGACAAGTTTTGTAGGGGTTATCCCATGAATTGAGCCTACTAAATTTAAGGATAACAGCTAGCTCTGATTGGGGAATTTCCTTCAAACATTCTTTGAAATGCTTGAAGGAAAGAGAATCCCAGAACTCTAAGTGCCTTTCTACATTGGGCCATAGAGTCAACCGATAGACAAGCAAAATAAAAAATAAAAGAATATACAAATATTTACAAAAAGTATAAACTTATCTATAACTTTATTGAGTGAAAATCTTCAGATGTTGCCCACTGTAGGGCAATGACAATAGTGTTTCATCTAGGTATGCTAAGAAGCAACTATGTTCTCCACTGAGTTCATGAATGAGAAAAGGACCCCTCTATAGAGAGTTAAATTTTCCATGCATTAATTTTGGCTCTCTTCTTTTGTCCCACAAGAGGAGTAGATCCCCAACTTAGAATTCTCATGATTTAACTTTCTTGTCAAAAATTTCCTTGACATGACTCTGATGTTCAGCAATTCGATCCACTAATTTTATATATTCCTCCTCTATCTCAGCAAGGTACATAATACACTTGTCTAAAGAACTTTCAAATGTTTCATCTTTAATTTACCTAGCCAATCTGAGAGCATGTAACTCTAATGTCATGGGTATTTTTGCATTCAATCCATACAAAAGTTGAAAAGGAAACATACCAATCTCTCATTTAGGAGTTATATGATTAGCCCATAATGCATCATACAATGTTGTATGACATGTCCTCTGATTATCTTCTACCAACTTCCTAATGATAGTTACCAAATTCTTATTACTTGATTTGGCTTAACCATTACCTTAAGGGAAGTAGTCAAAAATATGAGCTTTTAATGATCCCATATTCAAAACAAATTGAGTCATCTCATGGGATGTGAAATAGGTAGCATTATTAGTTATAAATTTACTTGGCACACAAATATTTTGATGATATTATCTTTGATAAAGTTACAAACAACCTCTAAAGTGGCATGTTTGGTCAGAATGGCTTCCACCCAGTTGGTGAAGTAATCTATAGCCGTGATAACATAATTATGACTTGCACTTGATAATGGGTTTAATACATTAATGAAATCAATACCCCATTGTTGAAAAGGTTCTTCAATGACTATAGGATTGAGAGGCAAGGCTACTAACTTGGGTTTCCCCACAAACTATTGGTACTTCTTGCATTTATGCACCCAATCATATGCATCCTAAAAAAGTGTTGGCTAATAATATCTAGCCCATAAGATCTTGTGATTTGTGACCAGAGCTGAAAAATGTCCTCCACAAGCCTAATCATGGAAAGATTCCAACAACTTACCTTGTTGTACCTTATCTACACATATTTAAAAAATTCCATCAATGTTTCACTTATATAACCCATTATCCTAAAGGAAAAAAAATTTAGCCTTGAACTTGATTGTCCTCTTCTTTTTGTGAGATAAAGGTTCTAGACATTCTCCATATGTGAAAAAATGAGCAGTGTCAGAATACCATTCATTCATTGTGATCATGAGCAAGACTATGGGAAGTTCTTCTTCTATGTCTTCTTCATTGTTAGGTGCTTCTTCTGAATTGGTCTCTACCATGAGTTGACACAAACCTTTTCCATGTAAAAATTTTGTAAGCTTGATCTCCATATCATATTCTTGGATTTTAGAAATATAATTACCTTTTTTACAAAGAACAAATCTTCATAATAAATTCACCTTCCAAAAGAAGGAATTCACTCCCTTCTTACTTTATGGTAAAGTAATATTTTGAATTGATTGACCTATTTAAGATCAATTTTGATCCCTTCCTTGGATACAATGTGTCTAAGGAGCTTACCTTTTATAACCCCAAAAATGGATTTCTTGGTATTAAGGGATATCCCATGCTCATGACATCTCTCAAGCACTTTCTACAAATGATTTTAATGATCTTTATTCTTCTTTGATAAAATGGTTAGGTCATCTATATAAACCAAAATAAACTTATCAATTATATCTCAAAAATCCAAGTTCATATCCCTCTGGATGGTAGCACCAGCATTGATCAATCCAAAAGGCATTCTATGATATGCAAAAGTGCCCCATGGAGTAGTGAACCCTATCTTATGTTTATCTTCATCATGAACATCCACTTGATTGTATCCTAAGAAACTATCTAACATAGACAACATCTTGGAACCAATGACAGTTTGCAATACTTGGTCCATTACTGAAATTGGGTTATTATCCTTAAGTGATAATTGATTCAAATTCCATAAGTTGACACAAATTCAGTTCTCTCTATTCTTTTTCCTCATAAGAACAATATTTTCTATCCATGAAAAGTGATGTATGGGAAATATAAGTTGAGCATTCAATATATTTTGAATTTTAGTGAAGATGATACCTGATATTTTGGGATTATACTACCATTTTTTTTGCTTGTGAAACTGAGATCCTAGCTTGAGAGGAATATCATGTTGCACTTCCTTAGGTTGAAAATATTTTAGATTAGCATATGAATATGCTAATACATCAATGTACTGATGTAGAAGAGCCACCAACTTTTCTCTTTTCTCTGATGAGCAACATTTCCCAATATTTATCATTTTGGGGTCACTCTCTATTCTTATATGAACTTGTTTAATTTTTGTAGATGAATCAAATTTTGATTATTGATGTTTGATGAATCAATCATGCTTATCAAATAGTCTTTCCAAAGATACCAACCCTTTGGGAATCTTATTCCCTTTTAGATGCAATATTTCTTCACCAGTTTCCTCATTAACTTTAGAAATTGATTCTTGAGGAGTGGAATCACTTCCTTCAAAATATAACTCATTAAAATTTTCCACCTCCAAAAATGAGATGACTTGCTCATCATTATTAAAAACCTACCAATGATTAACATTATCGAGAACACTAGGCCAAGAAACTAACTCAATGGTAAACTTGTTTCCTTGGAAATCTTTGTGAGGAATAAGGAGAGTGGCTAAAATAACCAATGAATCAACTCTATTATTGTATTCTCATGGAACTATTGATATATTTAATGTATCAAAAAAATTCATCTAATCCCAAACTTGATTATGATAATTCCTTAGTCTTTCATTCTTCATTTGATATAGATTTCTAACTTGACAAATTATTAGTTTAACATCACCTTGTGCATGAAGATTTTTTATTCCTTTCTTTCATGTAACTTCTAGTCCTAACAACAAGGCCTCATACTCAATAGTATTGTTAGTATTATCAAACTATAACTTTAAAGAGAAATAAAATATTTTTATTTTGGGGATATGATAACTATCCTATCTCTAGATATAATTGAAGAGCAAATGCCATCAAATTCCAAAGTCCAAACATCATTTGAACTATCAACCTTAATAGTGTCAAAATCCAAAATCTCTTCATCTGAAGAAGAAGATTCTTTTATTTTATGATATTTTTCTAAAATATAGTTTGAAGATATTGGATCTTCATCTATAGATGAGAAATATGTACCCATTCTAGAAGTTTTAAAAAGAATTTTAGCTTTTGGGTCCTCAATTTTTATCACAGTATACTTTTCTTGCTTCTTTGGGTGAAGTTTTTGCATAACACTCTTAACAGGTATCCTAGCCTTAGACCAATCCATATTTATTTCTCCACCAACATCTTTACAAAAGTTACATCCTAACAGAACTCCATATGAGGCTAGAACATTAGCCACTAGAACTATCATTTTGATCTTTTTCTCTAGAAACATAGAAAATGCAAATTATGCATCCTTGATTTAGCCTATGAGAGGTACTTGTTTAGTTTCAATTTACAATAAATGACCAAAAGTCTTTATCAAGGTAAACCCCAAGGTAGTATCCACCTTGGTAGGCATCACATTATCAAAAGCACCTGAATCAATAACACAATTACTGAGCTTATAACCATTTACAAACAAGGAAATATAGAAAGGTTCTATTTTTCTAGAATTAGATGTAGGAGTTACAACCAAATTATTTTTATTTGGTTTTGGCTTAGGGTTAATTGGTACACTCTTAACCAAAGTTTGATCAGAATTGATCCCTTTATTTTTTACAAATTTTTCCAATCTTTCAAATTAGTCAAGATTTGATTGGAGGTACTCAACCTCTAACATTTAGATTTTTGTTTTCTTGGCATGATTAATGATATCAAAATTTGGATATGGGGTCATCGAGGAAGATAAGACATTTTCATTTTTAGGTTTCAAGTTTTGGGCACTAGGTCTAGACATTGAAGGAGAAGAGATAGAATTATGAGGAGTACTTATTTTTTTATCGACCACCCTATCCTTTGGTTAAATTGGAAAAAGATGTTCTCTTTTGGCAATTGTAACCTCCTTTCATGTTCATCTTTGGATTTTATTTTATCAACCTTTTTTTTTTATTCGACTGAATTTGAGAATGGGTGAAGATGGCATAAGACTCACCATGTGTGTCTTCCTCTTGTTCATTTTTTTCTTCTTCAAAGTTCAAAAGCCTAATATCAGAGTCACCAACTTCTCCCTCTTCATTTCCTATAAAGGGATTAGCATCATATTCAACAACATATTCTAGCTTTGAAACATCATAATTCTTAGGTTCTAATCAATTAACTGCTACATTATCTGGTGGTGCCTCTAGTGCAAGCCTTGCTTATGGTAGAGGAAGCTTATTCTAATTCTAATTTCTAGCAGTGTTATTGGAATAATTCAAAGCATTTGGATATGTTCTCCTTAGAACATCCTTGTATGAAATAAAATACATGTCTTGAGACATTTTCTTCTTAAGCACAAGTAACTCATTTTCTAGCTTTTGAACCATGGGATCTGTAGTGCTAGGAGAAGGTGAATTTGTAGAAGGCTGCCCTCTAGACTTAATATAATTATTTCTCACCTTCCCTACTAGAATCAAATCATCTTCTATTTTAGTGGCCAAACTTTGAGCGACATTGAGATTAGCTAGGGTTCCTCTTCACAAAAGAAAACTCACTTTAGGCAATTGAGAATTGATGAAGAATAACTTTAGATTCTCAGGTGTAGGTCGAGAAACTACTAGAATCTTATTCCTTAACTTGTTAAACTTTACCATAAACTCATCCATAGGCTCATGTGCTTCCTTCTTCATATGTGTAAGCTTAACCAACAAGGCATGAGCATCTTCCATAGGCTTGAACCTTGCCTCAAATTTAGTCTTGAGCATGGCCTAATTAGTGATAGTACCAATTACAAAATGATAGAACCAATCAATAACAATGTCTTGGAGTGTTTCTACAAACAACCTTATAGAAACATCTTCATGTTCCACTCCAAGAACTCCACATGCAATGTAGAATGCAACAATATGGTCATTCTAATGTTGCTTACCATCACCATAAAAATTAGAAAAAAAAAATTCATGAGCCATGAGGTAGTTCATGAGATGGTGGTGCCAAATTCAACGGACCAAAAGTATTCCCCCATGGACCTTGAACTACCATTCTTTGTCGATTATATGGAGGTATGACAAACCTTTACAAAGGAAAAATAGGCAAAAATTTATGAACATTAGAATCTTCTCCTAGTATAAGAGATCTTGTATTTGTGGGTGGAAAATTTCTTGTACACTGAAGAGGTGACCTTACACATGCCAACAAAAAATCAAAGTTATGTTCTTACAACAACTCAAATTTTGGATCAATGATTCTTGTTACCCTTTTATCATGAGTATAACTTTGTTCTACTAGAATTTTAAATTACTAAAAAAATAAAATAGATTAACTATAGAAAAATAGTAGCAAATAATAAGGTGTTGGTTTATTTCAACTGAATGAGTGTGGAGCTCAATTGCTTATTTGTATCCCTAGTGGAATCACCAAAAATTGTTGGGTTAATATTTTATTACTCATAAAATGGTAGCAAAATGGTAATTTTAGCCATAGTGTGATGAGATAAAATCTCTCTTCAATGAAAGGGGAGGCTCCCTTTTATTGTTAACTAACACAACACTTAATTGTTTACACATATTTACAATAATTTTATCATAATAGGTGTTGTCATATCATCCAATTATTTTTTTTAGAATTGATGTTCAATCACACACTTCCTTCCATTTTTTATGATATACTTTGAAAATCTAAGATCACTTGATGAACCAAATATAACTGATATTTAAATTTGTTATCCAAAAGATTAACAAGAATAATACCAGCAAAGTAAACTTGAAAGATATAATAAAGTACAACCTAAAGTCTTCACCTTATTTCTAAGAAATATTAAAATTATCAAAGAAGAATAACTGGTAGCACAAAGTCTCCTCAATAATTCATTTTCAATGTGAACATGAATCCAGTAACTAAAAGGTAGGTCAAAGACTTCAAAATTAGCTTCCTAACACCTTCTATCTTATAGAAATTTCACACCACAATTCACTCAAAGTAGAAGAAAATACAATGGAAAAGATTAAAAAAAAATCCAATACACCACAAGTATATTTCAACACAAAGTTTGAATGATCACTTGATTTTCTTATATTGATTGAATTTTTGATTTACAATATGAACACAAAGCTTCATAATTATTTCTCAATTCAATAGCACTTCCCCTCTACATCAATTGGTGATCCTTTCTACAAAGATCATCCTCTTATTTATAGAGAGGAGCTATGAACAAAAATATGAAAAACATAAATACATTGACGTATTCATTGACAAAGTAATATTTCACTTAGGACTATGTACTTTTCCTACGTGTTATTTACATTGAACAAAACTACATATGAAAAATTACAAAAGTAAACTAAGTGTCCTTAGACATAGTAATTTCTTCCTTTTTATTCTTCTCTAAAAATTTTCATATCTCTTCAATGTAGCTTGAATTTCACTATTATCTTGCCCCGATGTACTTTTGGAGATGACAAGTACCCTTGTGATTGAATCTTCTAAGTTAACCATAAAATCTTTGCTTTTGTCCATGATTCTTTGTAATTTATTCAAAATAACCTAAAAATGAATTAATTATTTGATGTATTCCAGCGTGAAAGTACCTATTTCAATCTTTATTTGAAGCAAAGATGTAAATTCTTGATTAATAGTCTCCATAGGAAGAATTTCTTGAGAATCATTTTTAACTTGACATGGGAGTTTTCCAATTTTTTCTACAAGATTTGACATCTTATTATCACACATATCTTCAGCTTCTTTGAGATCTTTAACTAGATTCTTGAGAACTTCTCTTTTATTCTTCATAGCTTCCTTATATTCAATGAACATTTTCCTATTTGGAATGATCTTCTACTCAACCAAAAGCTCCAGTTTGAATTTGTGAAGTTGAGTCCATGTATCAATATCCTTTTCAGTCAACTCCAAATCTTGAGTGAGTGTTTCAATTATTTTCTGAATTTTTATTCTCACTTCAATCAAGTTATTCAAAAATCTAATGATAGAATACAAACAGTGGATACCCTGTGTTGTTAATCTCTCAATCCAGGCATTGACAGCATGACCTTGAGATCCAATTTTTTTTTCAAGTTGAATGTCTCTTTTAGTATTTTCATACATAATAGGATCAATAGACTCAGAAGGTTGGGTTATTTTTAATAAAGTAGAATTCATTTGTTCCACTTATACTTTGAGTTGATCCTTGATCTTCTTATCCTTATCATATCTCTCGATCAAGGAGGCCATTGTTGCTTGCAAATCTTCCTTCTCACCTTCATGAGTTTGTTTCTACATATCTATTTGCCCCACTACATATTCAAATGCTTGAATATCTTTAATATTTTTATTTTTAGGAGGTACTACAACTTTAGCATACTTATGCTCAAATTCAAAAATTGCCCTTGACATAGTTTTGGCCTTCTTTGTCGTTTTGGGCTTTATTGGAACAAGCTAACCAAAATCAAAATCTTCTAGTGCCACTACTCACTTCTTCTTCTTAGGTGTTTATAATTCTAACCAAGGAGGAAGAGGAGATTGATCTCTTTAGATAGAGGATGTTAAATCTTGGGATACTTGGGGAGGAATAATGGATTGTGAAGTAAGTGGAATGGAAGGCAATCTGATGGAGGTATCTAGTAATGGGGTTGACACCAATGGGATTATAGTAATAATAGATGGATTTTAGGTTAGAGTAACCACCACTTTAGTTCCTATTGACATTTTGGGCACTAGAGTGATAAGAACTTGAGTTAGTGTCTTTGAATAAGGTATTGACATAAATTTGTCCATATCTTGATGGGTGAAATATAAATTAGTTGGGGATCTCAATGACTTTGAAGGACTAGGTAGATTTGACAATGAATCAAAAACTTGGTCTAGTGTACTTTGTGAAAGAACTTGAAAAAATACGGCACTAGGAGGTGAAGATGGAGGTGAAAGAATAACTTGAGAAGGAATAGGATTAACTTGTACAATGGTACTCATGGGAGGAACTATGGAAAATGTTACCCATGAAACTATGGCTTGAGAAGTTTCAGCCAAAGGAACCTCTGATTGAGTAGTCTCTGCTTATATAGGCTATTCAATCACTAGCTAAGACACTTTTGATATTGTTGATTGAGGTGGTGCCTCACTTGTGATTGGGACTTATTTTTTCTCCACTTTAGCACTTTCCTTGACACTTGCTTCTTTTCCTATCTTCTTTCCTTTACTGACATACAAATTTTGGCTTTTATTTGGAAGTAGAAGGCTCTTCTTTATTCTTAGTTCTCAACTCCTCTCATTTCTTAGCAATTTCTTCATCATACTCTTCCTTAGAACCAGAATTAAAATGTTTCAACTTAATTCCTTTAGATTCTAACCAAGCATTAGCTCTTGCAAGAATAGGTTGAAATCTATCTCTAATAGAAGTGAATTCTTTAACTAACCAATGGATAGAAGGGAGAGGAGTTGAAGCCACTTGATTTTCATCATATGAAGGATCCAATATATTACCATCATCTATCAAATCCCCAATAATATTTTCCAATTCTAAATTGACAATCTGATCATTAGTAAGGCAACTATAATAAATTCTCCTTAATCTTCATCAGTTCTACATTCTGTCAAAATATCTTCAATTCTATGCACATGAGTGATATTACACTTGAGCTTCTCATTCATCATTATGTAATCAAAGTTTTCTCTATTTTTGAATTTTTTAAGCATAATATAATGCATCTTAGTTTCTATATTCTTATCCTTTGGAGTAGTGGAAATTATGTACTGACCAATACTTATTACAAATTTGAAACCTCTCTTGTGAGCATCTAATTATTTTTTATGCACGTTCCTCACTTGTCTGCACATTTCCATTAGTATTAGTTTATCACTTGGGTATCTAGGTAGTATGTAAGGTTGTTCATCAAATCCTCCTTGTAGACACCACAAATGTGTCTGCACCTTAGTTCTCCCCCCTTGTCCGCCTCAAACCCATATCCTAACCCTTGGCCTTAGTCCCCTCCACTCATTTGATTAAAATAACTTAAATATTTCAATTAAGTGGCCCCCTTTCCACCTCACCCTTGCCACCTTGGATCCTCCCTTGGATCCCTCCACATCCCTCCTAGCCTTTATTATGCCAAATCTTCTCATTATCTTCCTCCCACGCCCATTTAAGCATCATCATGACCGTTCTTCCCACAATCCCTTACCCGGCGGCGTGCAAGAACGGGCAGAGGCTATTTTTAGTCTCTGCCCCCATTCTGCCACTGCCGACGTCGGTGACCCTTCGGCCGACGTCAGCGATCCTACCGATGTCGACAGCCTTCAAGACTCCTTTCTGCATCCATTCTAGCCCCTAGCCCCTTGAGCTCACAAACTAAATTCTCTTGGCATTTTGGCATTCTACTCTTCTCCCTCTAGACCTCGTGCAACAGCAGCAACAGGTGCAGGGTTTCTTGAGTAGAGATTAAGTCTTCTGTGGTCTCAACAATAGCTCTCCCACTCTTCATTCAGCAAGCTAAAAAGGTAAGCACAGTCTGTTATTTCATTTCATTTCTTTTCTTTAGTGTTCAGTTATTTGGTATCTGCTGTCTCCCACTCCCTCTGTCCTACCCCCTGAGAGGCTGAAAAGCCTTCTCAAGCCCTGTCCTCTGTCCATCTCCCTTTCACCTGTCATCCTTTCAGTACAATCTCGAACAACTCCCTCATCCCTCCTGCCAATAAAGACCCTGTACAGGGCACCTAATCAGAACCAGACCGTTCCCCAGTCCATTCAAAGTCATCCTTGAACTCTGTCTCGACCCTGTTCACAAACCAGATCTATCCACAGTCCAAAAACCCGACCTGACCTGACTACAGGCCACTGCCCTGACCGACACCGATTACTTCCCCGACCGACGTCGGTAGGATAACCGAAGTCGGCAGACCAGGCAACCGACACTGGCAACATTCCCGACCTCAGCGACTGTCATTAGCCCGACAACTCCATTTAGGTAATCATTGGTCTTTTCTTTCCTTTTTAATTTGTTTATCACTTCTATATTCTGGCATTCTGTATTTCCTTAGTCTATTATCTATCTATTATCAGTGGGTTGACCTCCCTTGAGGAAGTTTTCACACTTTCGGGAACAAGCTTTCTCTTGGCAACCCATTGCCTATCCATCTAACATTTTCTTGTCCAAGTTTCTTTTTCCTTGCAGGTGTCATTCCTCCACAGCCAAAGAGGGGTGCCCACAAATGTCTGGATTACAGTGCGCAATCTTTATCCAGGTACTTCTAGCCTTGTCCATTTCTTTAGTTTCTTTATTCATCTTTTGAATGTAGAAAGCGAATTAGTGATAGAAACATTCTGGCACGCCTGGTGGGACCTTAGGTTCTTCCTCGAGTTCCTCTTCCTTTCATTCATTTAGGTGCATTTAGGCTCCTTCCTTCTTGTCTCTTTCTTCTATTCCAAATGACACTATAAGCAGGACTAAAACGAATCTTTCTTCCTTGCATTTCTAGACTAGTCTAAACATCATACTCTCAAACCCTTTCTCAAATTTGTCTTCATCCAAACTTCATATTTTCGACTTGGCTTAAAAACATACTGCATTGCATTTCTGCTTGTGCTTGCATTAGTCTTCACCTAGTAATTAGTAAAACGCATATTGAATAAATCGTAGACACTTGATGTTACACTACCAAACCACATGCACTAAAACGAACATAAAACTTACTTGAGACAAGGCCCGACTGGGATTTCATCCCCCAGCGGATACCTTACCTGTCCTAGTGACCCTACTTGGATTTCATCACCAAGGGGGAAGCCCACTCCATTCTCTGGCGGAGGATAAACTCTAGGCAAGGTATATCTTGGCTAAGTGAGACCAGCTAACCACTGGAATCGTGAAGTGAGGGGAGCTTGCTATTTAGCACCAGGCTGCGTACCAGACCTAACACAAATTTTTGAGCACCTAAAACAAGACCCGAAACCAGCTCTAGATTGCCTCTTCTAGGACCCTTCTTATAGCCAATCTCCCCAAACATTCATCTAAGGCATAAGCCATAAGATTCTAAGGTTAATTCCTAGGATTTATCACTTAGGCTTGTCTGTCTTTCTCAATTCTTCTCTTCTCATCTGTTTGTTTGAGTGAGTGAGGACGCTTTCTTCATTATTTTTCCAAGAATCTTAAAATCTTTGGTTCTCTGGAAAACACAGTCACCGGCATCGGTTCTTCCACCGACGTCGACTTTCTCCTCTTACTGGCATCAGTTATCTGACCGACGTCGGCCATCTTTCTTACCGACATCAGTTTTTCAACCGATGTCGGTCTCTGTCACTGTCCTTTTTTCAAAACCAGTAGCTTAAAACCTGTCCCTTCTCTGTCAAAAACTCCATCCTGGTTTTTTGAAACAGAAAAACATAGTTTCTGAAACCTAAACCTTCTTTGCCTTGCATGGTTTTGACTCGTAGCCAAGCCAAGGCTCTTGTCAACCACGCTAGCCGTCAACCACTTCCGTCTACCCCATCCGTGACCAAGCATACAATGGATTTCAACTCAGAGACCAAAAGAACTCCTATTCGTCCAACCCCGCCGCAGACTCCTATTGTCCAAGAAGGGGACCAAGATTTTGAACGATTCTTGGACCTCAACGTCAAGGCCTTGCAACACTATCTCGCGCATAGCCGAATGCGAGACTCCTTGGGCAATCCAATCTACGGAATGCCAACCTCTCTTGTCGTGACTACAGCTGTATCAACGGCATTCATAGTTCAACCCTTGGACACTCAAGCCATCACTTCGACCACTGACCAGACTTTGACCAATCCTCTAGGTGTTGCCTCTCCCTCTATCTTTGGGCCCACTTCCACTGGGGTTTCAGCCCTCTATCAACCTCAACCCGCTCAACCGCTATCCACTCCTTTTCAAAACCTTGTCGTCTCTATTCTGCCTACACTGGCCCCTAACAACACCAGGGTGGCTTCTTATCCCTTGGCCCCCGTTACCACAGTCCAACCCCTCATGGCAACATCGAGCCTAGCTATGCCTTCTACCCAACCACCTTTAGCCTCTTCTTCTATCCCTACGACTAGTTATCCCTACATTACACCTTTACAGGGGCAACCAACTACGTCGTATGCCTCCCCTAGCCTCTTCCAAGCACCCTACAACTTAGGGGGCGCACCACCCGTCAATTCGTCAGCAAATATCATCAAAATGCTAATGGACAAGATGACCAGTCTAGAGACCTCTGTTTCTGGCTCACGCAATGCTCTCTCATATGAGCAGATCTGCAATGAGCCCATTCATCCTTCTGTCCCAATCAGGCCATATCCTAGCCAGTGGGAGCTTCCAAAGTTTTCTCACTTTCAAAGCAAGGAAGACCCACAGCAACACTTGTGGGCATTCAGACATGCCTGTTACCTCATTGCCCATGACGATGCATTGCTCTTACGCACGTTTCTTATGTCTCTCTCGGGTGCTGCGCTTGACTGGTACAGCTCCCTTCCCAGCCATTCCCTCTTCTCATTCACACAATTAGCCCAGCTCTTCCTCGATCACTTCTCCATCAACATCACCAAGAAGGTCTCGATCACGGACCTCTATTCTATCCGGCAATTCGAGGACGAGTCCATAGCCGACTTCGTTGCTCGATGGAGAGGCCTCATCAATCAACTCTCCTTTTCCTTACCCCAGGCCGAGCTTATTGAACTCTTCTCCCAAGCCTGTGCTAGACATATTTCTTCCACCCTGAGGGTTCAAACCTTCCCCACCTTCGACGAAGCCTTCACGATGGCCCACAAACTTGAGTTGCGTGCCATCGAGGAGAATAAAGTCAAGTTGTGGAGCAAGAATCCCAACTCTAAGACCAATGACTCTTCTTCTGCTAAGCCATCATCATCCAATTCTAAATCCAAGGCTTCAGCTAATGCTGTGGTGGTTAGACCTTCATCTTCTTCAACCAATCAGCCTGAGCCATCCACATCTCAGAGCGCCACTCGCCAATTCCAGCAGAGATACGTACAATGATGGTATACTCCTCTCGGAGAATCATACGCGTCTATGCTGGAAAAGCTTGTTAAGCAGGAGGTCTTCAATCTCCCTCAAGCCCGACCTCCTCCACAATTTGATCCCTCACACGCCATCCCTGTGTGGTATAGGGAACAAGACTTCTGCAGCTTCCACCGTGTTAAGGGACATGACACAGAAAACTACAAAACTTTTAAGAACATAATCCAAGACATGCTTGAAAAGGGGGACCTCATCTTAGATAATCCCAATGCACCCCCTAATCAGGCCATTGATATCTTCAAACAACCATTCCCTAATCATCTGCCAACTCAAAACAATGTCCGGACCTTAATTGACGACAATCATGAACACAACATTCGAACAGTCAATACAGTCTCGCCTTCCATCCCTAATCAACCTCAAGAGGTTAGTCCATCAATCAGTCCATCACGTGTGGATGAACCTCTTTCCCCGACTAGTTCTCCATCGACCTCTCTCATCTTGGAGGATGCCTCAGCTTTACTAGCACCACCGGTCTCGCCATCCTCATTTTTGCTGCCTATGGAGGACCCGACCCTTCCTACTCCTCAACTGCAAGTGGAGGGCACCATCATCCCTGCCCTTTACCCACTTGAGGAGCCTCGCTTTCTAGATTCTTCTCCACCTAGGGAAGAACCTGTCTCCCCTTCATCTCCATCTAAATCTGTCTTGTCTTCACCATACCATGCCTCTAAGACTGCTACACCCATCTCATCTTCAACCCCGCAACCATCAACATCTTCTTCTCAGCCATTTTCCCGGTTAGTGGAGAAAATCAAACTTCTCCCTTTAAGGAAAGTGACACCTCAGGTGTTGTGGGAGCGTCTCAAAGCCCTTCAACATACCTGTGCCCTCTCATCACATGCTGCTAATCTTCCCAAGGTAGAATCTCTTCAGACTCTTGACAAAGACCAGACTCTCAAACCTCAACCAAACCCATCAAAACCGAAACCTGCATCTCCCTCGTCTAAGCCTATCGAGTCACTTGGCATTCATCCTATCTCCACCCTCACTCACCCACAAGTGAAGGTGAACCTAGACCAGACCTTGACCAGTAGTAGTCTTCCAACCAAGTCAAAGAAGACTGCCAGACCGCCGAAGCGAACGCCTCCTTCCCCGTCACCATTGCCATCCATTTTGGGCCACCATCCTTCAATCCTGGCTAGAATCCTTCCCACTCCGGCCTCCAATCAAAACTCATTACCTCCTTTGCTTCCTCTACCTACCTCCAGCCGTCCCTCTCCCAAAAAGGCGGTACCAATCACCAAGAAAGTGCCGTCTTCGCCTGTCACCGCACCATCAACCCATAAGGTGGTACGGAAACCTCTTCCAACTTTGCCTAAGCAAAAGTCACTGGCTGCACACATATCAACTAGCACGGACCCTCTAGTGGGCTCATACTCATTAATATTGTGCCGACTTCTGCAGACTTCCAACATAACCCTTCCACCCATCAAGCCTTTTCAACCCCTCAGGTCCAAGCCCTCCTGGTTCGACGACACAAAAATTTGCTTATATCATCATACACCAGGACACGATACCGAGACTTGTTATGCCCTCAAGGCCATCATCCGCTGCTATATGGAGACGGACACTCTTCTCCTTGAGGACACTCTTGACCAGACCCCGACTCCTTCCCATCCAACCTCTTCAACCACGTTAACATCTCACCAGCAAGACATGACCCCTTCTTCACTTCCCATTTTTGAAATCAATGCTATCCGTATAACCACTAGGTTGCAAAAGGACAAGGCAAAAGAAAAAGCTACCATTCCTTGGACCTATCCCTTCGTCAAGCCACCTCTTGCACCCAAGCCTAAAATTTCTATCCTTGGCGCGTCCCAGCCTTCTTCGTCTGCTTCTTCTGGGCCAATTCACAACTCCATGCTGAAGTAGCTTCACCAAATGCCTGTAAAGATGTCTCTTTATGACCTTATCCAAACCTCACCTCAGCACCGTCAAGCCCTCATCCAAGCCTTGCAGGCAGTAGAGGTCTAACTCGAGGACCCCTAACCACTCACTGCCCTCGTCCATTCTTTATCTCCTATCGCCTCCATCACATTCAGCGATTCTGAGATTCCCACATCTAACACAGAAGATCAGGACGCCGCCCTCTTCATCACTGCCTATGTTGATCAGACACGCATTAAACGTGTTATGATCGATGGTGGCACTAGCATCAACATAATCTCTACCCATGCCTTTGATCAGTTGGCTCTTCCCAAGAATTGCGTCTCCAAAATTGACGCGATCTTATGCTCTTTCAACGACACCACTGCCATGACCATTGGCACAGTCATCCTTCACATCCGCGTTGGTCCACGCATAGTCCTGGAGCTCTTCTATATCATCAAAGGAGAGTTTCAATACAATATTTTACTGGGTCAACCTTAGATCCATGCCATGGCCTGTGTCCCCTCTACCCTGCACCATTGTGTGAAGTTTGAGCATGACGGGCAAGTCCACACCATTCCCGCTGACCCTTCACCCTTCAAGACTTGCAACACAACTTATCGTCCCAAAGATGTCCTCATTCCCATCAAGCCGTCAACTTCGACACCGCCTCCATCTGCAAAAGCTTCGACCAGTTTGCAATCAGCGGTCGCCCTCACCCCTCCTCTTCAAGCACCGACCAAAGACCCCATGGAAGACATCTTCCAACGACTATCACTTGGGGAATATTGCTTGTTGGCCCTAGACATGTTTCAAACTCTGCAAGAGTATGGACGCCTTCATCTCAGTCTCAATTATGACCATCGGATCGGGATGGTCGTGCCTTATGGTCCTCCTCACCTCCGAACCAACTTTGTCTATGGGGGGCTCAATCAAGCTCCTACCAATGACAATTCCCTCTCTTCACCCCAACCTTTCACATCAGATTTCTTGTTTCTTGGCAACCCCGCCTTCGCACACACTTACCTTTACAGGTGTGCATGGAAGGGTTTCGGTTTTGGACGCTATGAGCAAGGCTCCCATCAGCCCATTGAGTCACTCAATGATGATGATGCCAAGAAACGGTGTGGCCTGGGATATCATGACCCCACTTAGGCTCCTTCCGACCTTTGTCTCGAGCCAACAATTGACCAATCTCCTCCAAACTCACCCATTTCTCCTTCGTCACCTTCGGAGTCGGTGGTTTCCATCCCTCCTAGTTTTTTTTTTCCATAAACACCATCCGCCTGGAACCCCTGACCTATCAGCTCAATGGGGTGTCCAAATCTCTCCCTCTCATCTTTCCTAACATGATAGAGGATGATTCGGCAACCATTCACACTGTCCACTGTGTTGACGATGACGCCATCCTTTCCTACATGGGTGCCGATGACTCTTTCATCCAGCGTTCCCTCCCTTCTGAGACCCAGGTTATGTTAAATGAATCAACCATTGACATCAACCTCCCTTCTTCTGATGTTCCTCACGTCTTAAAGATTGGCCAATCTTTAGACACTCAGGAGTAGCTTGACTATACCCAGTTCCTTTCCGACCATAGCAAGGCCTTTGCCTGGACTTACAGCGACATGCCTGGCATCGACCCCACCATTGTTACCCATAACATTGTCACCAAACTAGAGGCTAAGCTTGTTAGGCAAAAGCTTCGAAAGATGCATCCTCACGTTGCGCTCCTTATCAAAGAGGAGCTTCAGTGCCTTCTTTCTGTCTCCTTCATCCAACCCATCGATTATCCACAGTGGGTCTCTAACATCGTCCTAGTTACTAAAGCAACTAGGGGGATTCAGATCTACACGGACTATCGTGACCTTAACCTAGCCTATCCCAAAGATGACTTTCCTCTTCCTAACATTGACCAGCTTGTTGATCTCACGGCCGGCCATGAGATGCTATCTCTCATGGACGGTTTTTTAGGATACAATCAAATCCTGATCACATCAGAAGATCAGCACAAGACTACCTTTATCACCCCATGGGGGACTTTCTGCTATCGAGTCATGCCTTTCAGCTTGAAAAATGCTGGTGCCACATATCAACGTGCCATGACCTACATTTTCCATGATCTCCTCCACAAAACCATGGAGGACTATGTGGACGACCTTCTCGGCAAGTCCAAGCTTCACCGCAACCACTTGACCATTCTCAAAATCATCCTCTCTCGCCTTCTTCAATACAATGTCTGCCTTAACCCTAAGAAATGTGTCTTTGGGGTCCTCTCAAGAAAGCTTCTCAGCTTCATCATTTCCTTCCGTGGCATCGAGATAGATCCCGCCAAGATCCATGCTATCCTCAAAATGCCACCCCCGACCAATCTCAAGCAGCTTCGCAGTCTACAAGGGAAGCTCCAGTCCATCCGTTGTTTCATCTCGTAGATTTTAGACCGCTGCCAACCTTTTCATCATCTCCTTAAGAAGGACGTCTCCTTTAAATGGGATGAGGACTGTCAAGAGGCTTTTGAAGCCCTCAAAAGCTATCTAGTCTCTCCACCAGTCCTCATTCCACCTAAAAATGACCAACCTTTCTACCTTTATATCTCTGCCACCAACCATTCATTAGGTGCCATGATCGTGCACCAAGATGAGCATCATCGTGAGCAAGCGGTTTACTACATCAACCGAACACTAGTCGACTATGAAACTCGGTATACTCATATCGAGAAACTCTATTTGGCATTAATCTTTTCCGCTACCAAGCTCCGCCACTATCTTCTCAACCATAAAACCTTTGTTGTCACTCACACCGACCCTCTCAAGTATATGCACTCCAAGCCATATCAGAATCAACGTATGGCTCGGTGGCTCATGCTGCTCACTGAGTTTGACCTCAAATTCATCTAGCAGAAATCTATCAAGGGGTAAACCATCACTGATCAACTAGAAGATGCCCCTCTTCCCGACAACCAACCTTCACAGTGTGAGTTCCCTGACGAATCTATCACCACACTTTCCACCAATGACACCGTCTACCAAATGATCATGTTCTTTGACGGCTCCAAATGTCAACTCGGTGGGGGTGTAGGGGTCATCCTCATCCCACTTGAAGGGGAGCCCATGCCTCTATCTTTCAAGCTTGACTTTGATTGTACCAATAATATGGCCAAATATGAGGCCTTAATTTTGGGACTTCAGACTGCCCTTTCCCTCCACATCAAGTCTATCAACATCTTCGGCGACTCGCAGCTCGTCGTCAATCAAGTTAACGGTTCATACCTCTGTAAAAATGAAGTTTTACAGAGGTATAAAAATCGTGCTGACCTTCTTTTGGCATCTTTCGACCATTATCTCTTACAGACTGTTCCACGCTCTACGAACAAGTTTGCTGACACCATGGCTTCTCTTGCTTCGCATATCCCATCTTCATCATCGTCATCTCAACTTTTTGTCACGGTGCATCGTGTACCCTTGCCTTCATACATCTCCCCTCACATCAACCATATCAACACTATCAATTCTAGCCCACAAGATGACTGGTATAAGCAACTAGTGGACTACTTGTCTCTTTCTGTCACTCCTCCCAACCTCTCTAGCAATGTGCGGTGAGCTTTCATCAAACGCACAGCTTGTTATACCATGCTAGGGGGTCTTCTCTATAAGTGAGGCTTCGACGGCCTCCTTCTTCATTGTCTAAACTCCACTGAAGCTTCTCAAGCCATAAAACAAGTCCACGATGGGATTTGTGGCAGACACTTTAGTGGGAACTCAGTTGCCAAGCGCATCCTTCGCCTGGGTTATTATTAGCCCACCCTTCATCAAGACTGTGGCAACTATGTTCGACGTTGCATCAAATGTCAGCAACACTCTAACCTGCTTCATCTCCCCAGCCATGCCTTACAAGTCGCTCAGGATTTATGGCCTTTCTCTCAGTGGGGCTTAGATCTCATCGGTGAGATTAACCCTCACTCGTCTCTTTGTCATCAGTCCATCATCACTGCCACTGAGTATTTCACCAAGTGGGTGGAGCCATTCCTCTTATCTCCACAAAAGCTGACAAAATTGTCAACTTCATTAGCAGCCACATCATCTATCATTTCGGTGTTCCTCACAAAATCATCACCGATAATGGCAAGTCCTTCAAAAACAAGACTGTCCAAAAACTATGCGACTCATTTGGCATCAAACTCAGCTTTTCTTCACCTTACTACCCACAAGCAAATGGGCAGGCTGAGGCTTCCAACAAAATTCTGACTAAAATTCTCATGAAGGTGGTCAACGACACAGGAAGGGATTGGCACATTCATATTCCCTTCGCTTTGTGGGCCTACCGCACTAGCATCCAAACCTCTACGGGTGCTACTCCTTTCTCCCTCATGTACGGAACGGAGGCTGTCTTACCTCTTGAAGTACAGATCCCGTCTCTCCACATCTCCCTGCATGACATTCTTTCCAACGATGACTTTCGTCAAGATCGCTTAGCTCAACTTGAGTTACTTGACGAGCGTCATCTTGCTTCCCTCAATCATCTCCATGTCTACCAAAGTCGCATAAAGCGAGCCTACGACAAAAATTTGCGAGAACGAGATTTCAACATCGAAGACCTCATCCTCAAAGAGAATCAGCATGTGACCAATATGGAGCAAAGTAGACAAGGCAAATTCACCCCCAATTGGCTTGGACCTTTTATCATCACGCACAAGTATGGGTCAGGGACTTATCGTCTGTCCTCCCTCGATGGACGGCCAGAACCTGAGCCTCTTAATGCGTTGCATCTTCGACCATTCTTCTGTTAGTCGAGTACTCGTCTACTTGACACGTAACTTGAGCTCATCCCTTGAGTAATCTTTGTCCTCTTAATCCTCATTCCTTTCAACCCTATTCCCCTTTAACAAGTCCTCTATAACCCTTTTATGATGCATGGATGCTTTATCCTAATAAAAGGGCGTCCTTGAACTTCTACAGTCTTGTCCATGACTCAAAAAAATAAATAAATAAATAAATAAAATGAAGATGTCAAAACATAATCCAAGGTCACAAAATCAAATCAAAAAGACAGACTGCTCCCTCGAAGGACAGCTGTACTATCATTGTTGTAGCTAATAGACTGATCCCTCGAAGGACAGTTATTCAAACATTATATAAAGAAAAAATATAGACCACTCCCTCGAAGGATGGCTATGACTAAATCTTGCTACAAACAGCAACCTTTCTTAGAAGCTTCCCGCATTGATCAGCTTCACAACATGATCATAAATCAAATGACATCTCTATGTAGACTTCCCGCATCGATCAGTCTGCACCAAAAAAAAAAAAAAATGAGTCATGGACTTGGCTTGTAGTTGTCTCAAGGTCTCCTATAAAAAGGGGCAAGGTTATCCCTACTCTTAAACTGGGTTACCCTATCCTCCTCTATTACCTGCTCAAGGGACTTTGAGCTCACTTTAATGTCAAAGTGATTCGATTACCGCTCTAACACAACACTGGTCAATGATGTAATGCATGAACGAGGCTTTTGTTTTAATAACCCCTATTTATGCTCCCTTTCTGGTCCTTGTCAATGAAAGAGTGATTCACCTTTCACCTTTTCTCTACACTTTGGTCACATTTAACCACATCAGTTGTCGACTCAACTCAAACCAAGCTATTTTTCATCCTCATGGCATCAGACATCATCCTCGTCCATTTCACATAGTTTCTATGGACACCAGTACACATGGAAACTATCGACCAGACCCAATTTATGTTAAGCATAAACCAATACTTGCTGAAGCATAAATAGACCTCCATTCATTTTTAGCATACATCCATCACGACTATGGAAACTTGCTAGGGATGAAAGCCTCTCAACCAATTCTACAGAATACACCATCTATAGCATCATCTTATCCTCATCTTACCCTCATCATTTCAACACTTGACCACATCCAATCATCGACCAATCTTCTCAATTCGTTTGAACTACATTGGTCTGAGGCCCTATGACCAGGGCTATGTAGGCAGCACTCAGATAACACATCCTCTGAGGTTAGCTCGACCACCCCCATTTATTTGTCTCCTTGATGGACAAACCTTCTCTTCTGTGACTTTGATCATGACCAACTCCATCAAATTTGACCAAGACCAATCATTTTATTTGACCATTCCTCCCTTTTAGGGAGAACTACATTGGCCTGAGGCCCTTCACACAAGGGCTATGTAGGCAGCACTCAGATCACATGACGTTTTATGAGGTTAGCTCGGCCACATCCTTTCGTCCATCCATCCCCTTGACCAATGACCATTGGAGATCATGCGTATCTCCTTCGACCTTTGACTACTTCCAAGCCAATGTTGCCTTGGTTGTTTTTTCGTGTGTGCTACCTCACGGTTGGTTAGCAGAATTGTTCGCAGACTATTTTTGACCCTTCACAAGTATAGGATCGCAAGCCAGTTGATCCCTACTACTTGTGGCATTTTTGTGTTTCTGGGAGCACTTCCTGAGCCTGGGATACCTGGAACATGATGACCATTTGGAGCTTCAGCTTAGATTGAGTAACCCGATCAGTAGATGACTAAATGCTGGGGCCCGATTACTTCAATTTTGGCACTCCTTGAACCTCGACATGCGACAATTTGACCTGACCATCCCATGAAGTGGCATACGTGCAATCACGACTATTGCAGCATTTTCACTCACACTCTTCTATCCATCTCTCTGTCAAATCGACACTCGATCTCCAGTTCCCTTCTCTCGACTATTGCTTTGAGGGGGGAACACCTCATTCTTTTCCTAGGGTAACCAACTCCTATTTTTGTCTTGCAGTTCGTCAAGAACAACCAACAAGACAAAAAGGGGCAAATGTAGACACCACAAATGTGTCTGCACCTTAGTTCTCCCCCCTTGTCCGCCTCAAACCCATATCCTAACCCTTGGCCTTAGTCCCCTCCACTCATTTGATTAAAATAACTTAAATATTTCAATTAAGTGGACCCCTTTCCACCTCACCCTTGCCACCTTGGATCCTCCCTTGGATCCCTCCACATCACTCCTAGCCTTTATTATGCCAAATCTTCTCATTATCTTCCTCCCGCGCCCATTTAAGCATCCTCATGACTGTTCTTCCTACAATCCCTCGCCTGGTGGCGTGCAAGAATGGGCAGAGGCTATTTTTAGTCTCTACCCCCATTCTGCCACTGCCGACGTCGGCGATCCTGCCGGCGTCGGCAGCCTTCAAGACTCCTTTCTGCATCCATTCTAGCCCCCAGCCCCTTGAGCTCGCAAACTAAATTTTCTTGGCATTTTGACATTCTACTCTTCTCTCTCTAGACCTCGTGCAACAGTAGCAACAGGTGCAGGGATTCTTGAGCAGAGATTAAGTCTTCTGTGGTCTCAACAACAGCTCTCCCACTCTTCATTCAGCAAGCTAAAAAGGTAAGCATAGTCTGTTATTTCATTTCATTTCTTTTCTTTAGTGTTCAGTTATTTGGTATCTGCTATCTCCCACTCCCTCTGTCCTACCCCTTGAGAGGCTAAAAAGCCTTCTCAAGCCCTGTCCTCTGTCCATCTCCCTTTCACCTATCATCCTTTCAGTACAATCTCAGATAACTCCCTCATCCCTCCTGCCAACAAAGACCCTGTACAGGGCACCTAATCAGAACTAGACCATTCCCCAATCCATTCAAAGTCATCCCTAAACTCTGTCTCGACCCTGTTCACAAACCAGACCTGTCCACAGTCCAGAAACCTGACCTGACCCGACTACAGGCCACTGCCCCGACCGACGCCGGTTACTTCCCCGACTGACGTCAGCAGGATCACCAAAGTCGACAGACCAGGCAACTGATGCCAGTAACATTCCTGACCCGGTGACTGTCATCAGCCCGACAACTCCATTCAGGTAATCATTGGTCTTTTCTTTCCTTTTTAATTTGTTTATCACTTCTATATTCTGGCATTCTGTATTTCCTTAGTCTATTATTTGTCTGTTATCAGTGGGTTGACCTCCCTTGAGGAAGTTTTCACACTTCCGAGAACAAGCTTTCGCTTGGCAACCCACTGCCTATCCATCTAACATTTTCTTGTCCAAGTTTCTTTTTCCTTGCAGGTGTCATTCCTCCACAGCCAAAGAGGGGTGCCCACAAACGTCTGGATTACGGTGCACAATCTTTATCTAGGTACTTCTAGCCTTGTCCATTTCTTTAGTTTCTTTATTCATCTTTTGAATGTAGAAAGCGAATTAGCGATAGAAACACTCCTACCTTGATGTATGTAAAATTTTTGAATTAAAAGAAAATTCATCCAACCCTATTGACCTATTCCCATGCCTGGTCTAAAACTCTCTTCTTTGCAAGTTCTTTCTCAAGAGTACAGATGAATGTATAGAAGAAATCATCATTAACTCTCTTGTAATGCTTAACCCTTTATTTTAGAGTTAGCTATGGATAATTCTCATTTATAAGAACAATTTTCCTTTCACTGACATAATTTAGACCTAAGAAAGACATCATACTAGCTTTAGCATACACAATATATGAAGTCATATAAAACTTGAGTGAAGAAGCTACCTCAAAATATTGATGACAAATAACATCACTAATTTTTTTACCCCAAAATATCATTTGCTTGTTTCTTTTAATAACCAAAATGTATTGATACACCCATTCTTTAAAAATGTTTGAAGCTAATAACCCTTTCACTTTTCTGAGAAGAGTAATCAAATCCCCTATCTCCTCTTAAAGTCACTAAGATATAAATACTTGGGCCATCTAGCAATGGTGGGTCGAGGAGTCTCAAGCCATTTGGAGTTGATATGTTTCTTACACTTCTCAAGATCTATATCATAGTATTCTTGTGTTGTTTCATAGTTAAATTAGAATATTCATCAATCTCAGGAAGGTGAAAATTTTTATCAAAATATTCCTCATCAAGGTGAATGATCACCTTGCCCTCTAAATCCTTGACTGATTTTCTTTCCTTATCAAAGTGTGCTACCATGGTCAAGACAAATTAAAAATCATGTGGTGCAATAGGTTTTCTTCCCAATATCTATAAAAACTCAACCATGTCCATAGACCAATCTTTGTATCCCTAATTTGATCCACATTTGAATCAACTATAGATAATGGGAACAAACCCTGATATTTGTACTTCATTGTCTTCTTGTTTGGAGAAATGTATAACATTGATCATATAGCTACAAGTAAGAAAATTTAATCATCTAGAGTTAGCATTTTTGTGTTTTTTTGGGAAAAGTGTAATTTGGAGAAAATTATTTGAACTGCACAATGGATTAAAATTGGTGTTGGTGTAATTTGGAAAAAAATCTTCAAAATACATAGGAGCTGGTTAATTAGATGTAGATTAGAGAAATTTTTTTTATTTGCACCTTTGGAAAGTTTAGGTAACAAGTTTGCTTTGGTGCATATTAGAGGAAATTATCTAACATGCACCAAAGATTTGTCTTTGAGTGTAAGTCAAAGAAAACTCTCTTACATGCACTTGGGTGAAGTTAGATTACAAATTAGAGAAAATTCTTTAAATATGCACTTAGGATTTTTTTTAAATCTATTGCACTTCAAATAAAATTATCTATAGTGCCCCAAGCTTTGTGTACTTTGAAGAAAATTCTATGAAGTACACTAGGGTGAATGGATATGTTTAACTCAGAGAAAATCCTCTAAATTACATGGTCTTGTTTAATTTGGTTTAGGATGCATGCCATAGAAAATTCTCCACTTTCACCCTATGTTTTTAGTTTGTTTCATGACTATTTTAATTTGTTCAAACATATGAAACATGGCAATGAAAAGAGGGTATGATAACATAAAATAAGAATAGATAGATCCAATCAAATAATAACCACAAAGAAACAAAAAGAAAATAATGAAAATTAAAACTAAACCCTAAACAAGAAACACAAAAATGCAAAATAAATAATTCGTTGAAAGTCTGATGAGGAAGAATCTATAGATGAACTAGATCAATTGATGAAAATGATGAAGAGAACAAGTGGATTCAAAAATGGTGAAGAGGGATGCACATGAGCTCAAAAATGGTGAGGAGAGAGAAAAGATAATGGTAAAAATAAAAATTACACAGGTTAAATATATATAGTAAGGGTAATTAATATGTATTAATTACCAGCATAATGTTGGGCCCACGTGCAGGAGCATAAAAAAATTCCAAATTTGCATGTGTAAAGTCAAAGAAAAATGACACTCCTGCTCGTGCAATGTCAAAAAAATTCTCTACCATTACATATGCAAAATTAAAAAAAAACTCTAACTTTGCATATGCAAAATCAAAAAAAAAAATGACTTTTCACAAAACATACACAAGGTCAAAAAAATTCTCTAACACAACATAAAAAGAAACAAAGTGTAGTTCGGAGAAAATTCTTTGAACTACATCGGATGCAAAATTTCCTCAAAAGATCAACTTTCTTAGGAAAAACAAATGCAAAGAGGCAAAGATTTTCCTCATTTTGCATGCTTAGAGATAATAGACTATAAAATGGATAAGGTTTATAGGGGTTATCCCATGAATTGAGCCTATTAAATACAAGGATAATATATGCCAAATCCATCTTTCTTCCAATTGACTCATGAATCATTCCTTGTATTCATGCAATACATACATGTTATTATCTATTTTATAACATTTAAAACTAATTTTCTAGCCTTTATTACTTCACAAACAGCATCATGAAAAGTTACAACATTTCTTTGCTTACACATTTGTCTCACATTTAAAAGATTATGTTTCAAACCTTCTACATATAAGACATTCTTAGTCCTTAATGACCATTATCCAAACTCATAGTACCTTTGCCAACTATGTTATTAGATTTTTTGTCACCAAATCTCACTGAACCAAGATTGGTCTTCTTAAGAGAGATAAACTTGAAATTTTCTCCTATCGTATGATTTGAGCATCCACTATCTATTAACCATCTCTTAGTCCCATCTTTTTGAGTATGCAAGGCTACTTGAATAAACATTGACTCTTCTTTTGGTGGGCCACTTAAATTCTACTTCTTTTCTTCTTTAGTCTTAGACTTAATCTTATTGAACCATTTGATGGTGTCAATGACTTATATATCCTTTTTCCAAAAATATCTTTTGCATTTTTTGGCTATATGACCTTATTGGTTACAATTGTAACATATAGAATTCCTTTTGATCTCTGGAGAGAAAGCATAGTCCCTATATCTATTGACAAATTGATTGCAGGAGAAGTAGTACCCATTGAAGACATCATTCAAATTTGACCTACTTTTCTCTTGATCATTACTTTTGCATGAATTTTCATTCTTGACCCTTTTGGTGGATCTACAATCCCTTTTGTCCTTGGATAAGAGAAAATATGATTAAGTCATGACTTTATTTACAAATTATTCCTACCTTTGGTTAATACCATTATCCATCATGACTTGTATATTCTTGATTGTTGCTTCTAGATCTTTCACTTACATCTTCATAGAATCCATGATTGAATTGCCAATTGATAAAGCAAATACTAGTTTGTCTTGAAGACAAGCCATAGCCTATTTTTCAACCATTGTACCTTTCATCACCTTCTAGTCATTAAAATTGCAAGGACATACTCTGATACCAATTTTTAGATCTACAATCATTGAGATGGGGTGAATCAATGAGCCTAAATATTTCATTCTCAATTCTAATCCTTTTAAATTATTTAAATAATCAGCATATATTAACTTGATCAAATAATATTAACAAGAGTGCTCATTCATTTAATGCATATATAAGATCAAATACATAACATAAAGTTCATATGGGAAACCCTCATAGGGAATAAAACCCAATCTCAAGCTTGTAACACATGGACTACTATCCTATAATAAATTACAAACAAGATACTGGTCAAGTCCTTTAGATCAAAGTTATTTAGTGAAACACATGTTTCACAAGGAAAAACTACCCCTAAAGAAGATCAAGTCCTTTAGACCCTCCTTGAAGTGAACACCTCCACCTTAGAATTGATATCTTCAACACCTAATTTTCGATCTTTATTTATCTAACCCCTGCATAAACTCTCTCTCTCTCTCTATCTCATACAAGCCTCTCACATAGGCATGCCACAATCTCTCTCCTTTACTCAAACTATCCTCATATAGACACTCAGACCTCTTCACATATCCTCAACATAAAATATCACTATTTGTACATCATAAATATGACTTAAAGGTCATACACATAGTATACAATCAATTCATCAACTGGGAACTCTACCTCTCCTTCACTCTACAACTCTCACATACACCTTGTGTTAGTTTCTCTCTCTCAAGTCTAACACGCTTCTATAAACCATCACATTTGGTTTCACTATTTATAGAGAAATCATGAATTCAAGATCAAAATATTTCCTTGTCAGCCACAAAACATGCCTTCACCCTTCAAGAATCTCACATGGATCACACTTAAGCACAATCTACTTTCAAATAGGCCTAAGTCACTTTTAGGTCCTATGGAGACCCATTCATCTATTTGACACTTATCCAAAAAAATTAAGAACATAGGAACAATTTCCAAATGCATGTACCCATTACACATGATCTATAGGTCTTCGTTAAGTGTCAAAATCATCATATTACCCTTCTACTTAAGCACAATTCATTCAAACAACATTTTGTGCACACAGTCACCATGAATGAATACATAATCAACTTGTAAACCTTTGTTAAAACTACATACAATTGATAAAATCTTAATAATGCACACATATCATACTCATAGAGATAAAACACTCCCAAATACTTAATTCATCATGAGACATTGAAATAACATCAACAGAAGCTCAAACATCCCTCCTAGGTTCTTAACAGTTCATGCTAAAAAACATAGTCAACTTTGAAGCTTAATATCTTTGTATGTACATATATTAAGACCTTAAAAACTATATTTATCGAAGAACCTTATATTCATTTATAACTTCACTTTTTACTACATGGTCAAATTCTACATTGATCAAAAGTTATGGCTCAAAAAATAGACACTGGTCTTTCCTTTGTTAAATTCAAATATTTGAATTCAAATGGTCACAATTAAAACTTGGACAACATGCTCACATCTCATGTCCTCACCACTAAAATTAAGCATGCACCATATATCTTCTTTTATTTTTTATACATAGTACACTAATTCCCAAACATTAAACCTTGAACATGTTGACCTTGTCTTATGCAATCTTACAATATTGACTCATTGTGCAATGTTGATATCTACATATTAGTCAGGTCTTTATCATGTAGTGCACTCCATTTGATCAATCTATATGAACACCCACTCACTATTAGATCATTAACCTATATCTTTTCTCATTTTATAACCTAAAACACTTCTTACCATCTCACTCAACATGTACCATTAGAACATTCTTATGTGATCACCCATACACCATTGGATCTTCATTTGGTCCTAATCTTTAACTCTATTTTTCACATTCTATGCACCCTAAACTAAATTAACCAAACCTGTGCACTTCAAAGAATTTTCTCCTAGTTGCACATTTCCATCTCCATTTGCCTTGGTGCACTTTAACTCTATGTGTTCAAGGGTACCATTGGATTACAAACAAAAGAGACTATTCAAGTCCTTTAGACCAAAAACCTTGATCAAGTCCTTTAGATCAAAGGTCTTTAGTGAAACACAAGTTTCACAAGGAGCAACTACCCCTAAAGAAGATCAAGTCCTTTAGACCTCCTTGGATTGAACACCTCCACCTTAGAACTGATGTCTTTAACACCTAATGATGGATCTTTGTTTATCTAACTCCTGCAATAACTCTCTCTCTCTCTATCTCATACAGGCCTCTCACATTGGCATGCCACAATCTCTCTCCTTTATTCAAACTATCCTTATGTAGACACTTAGACCTCTTTGCATATCCTCAACCTAAAATATCACTATTTGGACTTCATAAACATGACCTACAGTTCATACACACAATCCTCAATCAATTCATCCATTGGGAACTCTACCTCTCCTTCATTCCACAACTCTCACATACACCTTGTATTAGTCTCTCTCTCTCAAGTCTACCACACTTCTATAAACCATCACATTTGGTTTCACTATTTATAGAGAAATTATGAATTAACATGGTCATAATATTTCCTTTTCAACCACAAAACATGCCTTCACCCTTAAGGCTTCTCACATTGGTCACACATAAGCATAATCCACTTTCAAATAGGCCTAAGTCACTTTTAGGTCCTATGGAGACCCATTCAGCTCTTTGACACTTCTCCAAGAAAATTAAGAACATAAGAACACTTTTAAAATACATGGACCCATTCCACATGATCTATATTTCTTCTTGAAATGCCAACAATCATCATAGTACCCTTCTGCTTAAGCATAATTCATCCAAACAACATTTTGTGCACACTGTCACCATGAACAAATATATAGTCAACTTGTAAACCTTCATTCAAACTACATACAATTGATAAAATCTTCATAATTCACATATGTCATCCTAATTAAGTCTAAAACACTCCCAAATACCTAATTCATCATGAGACATTGAAATAAAATTAACACAATATCAAACATCCTTCTCGGGTTCTTAATAGTTCATGCACAAAAACATAATCAACTTTGAAGCTCAATATATTTGTCTATACATATATTTATACCTTCAAATCCATATTTCCAAATTTATATTAAATTCCTTTATAACTTCACTTTTACTACATGGTTAAATTCTGCATTGATCAAAATTTATGGCTCAAAAAATAGACACTAGTCTTTCCTTTGTTAAATTTAAATATTTGAATTCAAACGGTCACTGTTAAACCTTGAATAATATGCTCACATATCATGTCCTCATTAGTTATATTAAACACACACCATATATCTTCTTTTATTCTTAATACATAATATGATCATTCCCAAACATTAAACCTTGAACATGTTAACCTCATCTTATGCAATCTTATAATTTTGACTCATCGTGCAAAGTCGATCTCTACAAATTAGTTAGGTCTTCATCATGTAGAGAACACCAATTTATCAATATATAAAAACACCCACTCAATGTTAGATCATTATCATATACCTTTTCTCATTTTTAAACCTCAAACACTTCTTACCATCTCACTCAACATACATCATGAGATCATTCTTGTATGATCACCTGTGCACCGTTGGATCTCCATTTGGTACTAATCTTTAACTCTATTAACCAATGAATACTTTGACATATTTGACTTATTATTCACCATAGATATTCAATATATTATCTCCCACTATACATTAGATCTCCATTTGGTCTTGATCTTTAACACTTTCAAAATCAACTAAGTATGGGGACCATTACTTATCTACCTAGAAGGCCAACTTTGGACCATTATATCTCTTACCTCTCTCACTTTCATGATCTAAAATTTGGACCAAATGATCTCCTCACATAGGATAATAAAACCATGTGTCAAACTGATCCTCAAACCTTTACACATGTGAGATATAACTCCATTAAAAATCTCACTTAGATTTCTTTCTACCATAGAGCCAACTATGTCAAGAACTACCTAGAGGGTCAACTTTGCACATGCATATCTTTTGATGTGATTTAGTGCATGATCTAAAATTTAGCACAAATCCACTAGGAACAAAACCTAAAAAACCCATATGATCACCTTCTCTTGAAATTTCCATATGTGTGAGATATGACATCATAAAATTTCTTACTCAGTTATTTCTTGGCTCATGTAAATTTGGCTAAGTGTGAGAAAACATTGTCAAAAAGCATGGGAGCCAAAATTTTCACCCACATATCTTTGATTTCACTTAAGCACATGACTTGATATTTTGTGAAAAAAACTAGGGACTAATGTTATCATAACTATATGACCAACTCCCCTTGACTCATCCATACATGTCAATGGTGATGTCAGCAAACTATGTACTTAGATTTTGTATCACTAGACCCAACATGTCTAAATGAAAATAATGGATTACCAGATGAATTACAATCATGAAAATAAGCACTCAAAACTTATAAAACCTCTTATAGGACCCCTCTCACATTCTCAAATAATGGTGCTCATCCCTGACCATCTCTAACCATGTCAAAATTGAAGATCAACCAAGCCTCCTTATAGCATACTAGGACAAGCACATTGCACACTTTGTCATTGAAATTTAGGATATCAAATAACTTCATCCACTCACCATGATACCTCCATGACATCACCATGACATAATTGATAACTCTCCAACAACATCCCCCTTTGTCATTGATGTCAACACATATCATATAGTTCACCTTCCTTTTCTCTCTTTAAGCCCTCTCACAATAGGAACTTTCTCCCCCTTTGACACAATGATAAAGTAGGCACAAACTAATCTTGAGGACCTAAAAATACCATAAAATAGGATAATTCCATATTATAAATATATTACAAACTCCCCTTACCTTGATCTTACTTATATCCTTCAAAACTTCCTCTTGTTCCATGCCAACACTCTCTTAAAACACTTCCATGACCACCAACTCTGCATATGCACTATAGCTTCTTTAAAAACCTCTATATAACACTAATGAACTTTTTTGTCCTCCTTGATTAAATACCTTCTATTGATTCATATATAAATAAATGACATCTAAGCTTTGTTTTAGATACCCAAAATTAGCTTTTGACAAAGGTTTGGTCATAATATCTGCAAACTACTCTTTTGTAGGTACATACTCCAACTTAACACTTTAATTATTCACTTTTTCTCTCAAAAAATGATATCTAATAAGAATATTCTTAGTTTTTGGGTGCATAACAGGATTATTTGAGATACTAATTTCCCTAGTGTTGTCATAATGGATAGGACAAGGTCCATTTTATCTTACCTGATTATCTTCCAAAATTTGTTTCATCCACATGATTTACATGCAATAAGAAGCAACTTCTATATATTTAGATTCTAAAGTTGATAGAGACACTAAGGATTGAATATTTCTTAGCCAAGACACCAAGCATTCCCCTATAAATAAGACCCCACCACTTGTAATTCTCCTATCATCCATAAATCCTTCCTAATCTACATCAGTATAAGATTTCAAAAATAATTCTTTACTCATGGGATACCATAAACCATACTCTATGGTGCCTTTGAGATATATCAAGATCCTTTTGATGAATTTCAATTGGGATTCTATAGGGTCAACATTATATTAGGCCTATAATTACTATAGTACAAAAGACTTTCAATCATGGATCTATACAAATTTTGATCAACTTTTGGTGAGTCATTCAGTTTACTTAACTTGAACCCTCTGATCATTGGAGTAGCCACTGGCTTAAAACCCATCATGTAGAACATCCTTAGCATATCCTTGATATATTTAGCTTATGAAATGAATATCCCTCCATCAATTTGATTAATTTGTAATCTTAATAAGAAAGACATTTCTCCCAACATCAACATTTCAAACTTAGTCTTCATAGTATCTACAAATTCTCTACTCATTTTATCATTTTCAGATCTAAAAACTATGTCATCAACATATATGACAACTATAAATTCATGATTGCCTTTGGTCTTAATGTAAAAATTAGTATCAACTACCCCCTTTTTAAAACCTTGACTCAAAAGATACTTATCCAACATGTCATACCAAGCTCTAGGAGCTTGTTTAATACCATACATATCCTTCTTTAGTTTACAAACAAAATATTGATTACTTAGCATGAAGTATCCTTTAGGTAACTCAATGTAGACTTCTTATTCTAAGATTCCATTCAAGAATGCAGATTTCACATCTATTTTATATGCCTTAAAACCCTTGAAGATTTCATATGCCAAGAAGAGTCTAATTGCTTCCATTCTTATCACAGGAGCAAAAGTCTCATCAAAATCTATTCCTTCAACCTAAGCATATCCTTTACACACCAATCTATCCTTTTTCCTTGTGACTTCTCCTTTCTCATTCATCTTGTTTTTGAAAACCCACTTGGTACCTATCACATTTTCATCTTTTGGTCTAGGAGCTATGTTATATGTTTCATTCCTTTCTATTTGATCAATTTCTTCATCCATTGCATCATTCCAAATTTCATCTTTGCTATCTTCCATGAATGTTTTAGGTTCAATCTTGGACAATAGAGCTAATTCTTATTGATTCTAATTGGTCAACATTCTCCTTCTAGTCTGCAACCTTGCACTAACATTTCCAATAATCTTAAAGATTGGATGATATTTTTAAATTCTTCTAGATGGAGATTTAGAATCTTTTTTTCTTCCTCCTCTTCATCTTCATCATCTATTTGAAAAGATAACTCATAATTATTTACAACAACATTCTAAAATGAGTCACTTACCTACAATTTTGGCTTCTTAACTCTACTAGTCTCATCTACCTTTACATTTAAACTTTCAACAATCTTTTGAAGTCTCTTTTTGAAGCACCTATAGGTAGTATTCATAGAAGAGTAACCTAAAAATATGCCCTCATCAGACCTTTAATCAAATTTGCCAAGATTCTCTTCATCTCTTTTGATAAATCACCTACTCTTAAACACTTTTAAATGTTTGGCATTATCTACTCTATTCTTCATTAACTCATAAAGAGTTGTATCACCATTTTATTTGATTTGACACTATTGACCATCTTGGTCCTACAAGCCAAAATCAGTCTCCTTCCCCTTGCTATTCTGAGCTAGTTCAAATTTGGTTCGCACAAGTCTTTCGACAAAAGATGAACTAGTTTGAAGAATGTAAGGTTTTTTACAAAGCTTATTCATACTTTTGGTAGAAGAAATTCACAAAAGAAAGAGACTCAAAATGTTCAAGACACTTTTCCTTAAGGTTGGAAAAAGTGGTTCGATGTCAGGGTTCAACGACATGATCTTTCCAAAGAGCTTAGAGCTTTGAACTTTGAACCTTGAACCTTGAACTTTAAACTTTGAACCATTGTTGGTTCAATCAATTAGTTCAATTAGTTTGTTCAATTGGTTGGTTTAATCAGTTGGTTAAATCAGAAGGTTCAATTGGTTGGTTCAAAGTGTTGGTTCAATCAGTTGGTTCAAAGTGTTGGTTTAATCAGTTAGTTAAAATAGTTGGTTCAATCAAAAGGTTTAATTAGTTGGTTCAATCAAAAGGTTCAATTAGTTGGTTCAATCAGTTAGTTCAAAGTGTTGGTTTAATTAGTTAGTTCAATCATAAGGTTCAAAGTGTTTGGTTCAATGAGTTGGTTCAACAGGTTGGTTCAAGTGGTCATTTCAATGATACATCTAATTCACAAGGGAATTAAATGGATGCAACTCCTTGTAGAACACAAAGTGTTGAACCATTAAACCATTGAACCATTAAACTCCAAAAGATGGTTCAGATTCAACTAGAAGGTTCAACGACAGAGACCTAAACAAAGAAAAGGCTGAAGGAATTGACCAAATGGTGATGGGCACGCAAACATCAACTTTACGACAATGAAATAGCTATTGATCTTTAAATGCTTAAGCATGAACGTAAAGGAATTTAGAAGCCTTCAAGCCAAAGGGCTCAGATTGCCAAAAGGATCCAAGGGATGACAAAGGATAAAGCTAGAAGGAGCCAAATGAGATATGGACAAATTAGCCCAAGTGGCAAAAGGGAGGCAATGGTAGGAGAGTTTTTCTAGCAGTTGAAACAATCTCTACCAAGCGATCATCAAGGAGCATGAACAGTGAAGATGAATCAATTTCTTCCACATTTTGCATTAATGAGTAAATAAACTATGTGAATGTCTTGAAAGAGTGGTCTTGTTTATAAACAAAGAGGTACATCCCATGCTTTCACAATAATTTTGAATGCCTAAAGTTAAAATTGGAGCTGACACAGCATTTTCTTTCAAGTGGATTCCTCTTTCCAATGCTCTCAATGCACGTAGGCCACTTGTCAAAAGGTGCCAAAGTCTTTTCCAAAAGGGGCACTTTTGTTTTCTTCTTATCTATATATATTGTAACTTCTTCATTTGAGGAGGGGATCTCTCAGCTTGTAAGGTGGAGCTCTGCTAGATTTTACCTTGAATCAAGACATAACATTTTTACCTCTATTTGAGCTTTCACTTTTGCATATGTCTATGGCTTTGTTTTGTGTTAAGATATTTCTTTTATGCTTTCACAAAATGATTCTAGCATGTCTAGTGTATTACAAAGTTCTTTTTTTAGAGGTCAGCTAGAAGTGTCTACAGCAGATTATAGGCACATGTGAATAGGCTACCATAGTGTGTCTTAGAACACCTCTAGTAGTTGTTCCTCCTTGTATCTCTAGAGGACCCCTAGCTCACTGATTTAGAAGAGTTTCTCATATCAAATAAAGTGTATTCCAGCTTATTCTTGGTGGAAAGTATAGGCTCAAGCTAAGTAGATAAACTTTTTTGGTGCATCACTATTTAGTTTAGGTTTTATTTTCAGCATCCTTCTCTCTTTTCACCCCCCCCCCATTATTAGCAGTAGAAAATCTAGGACCTCAAAGATGTATCAAAGGGAGCTAGCCCTTATCTAGAGACTCTCCCCTTAGTTTTTCTAGACCCATAGGCAAGAGAGGAGTTTCCATTATGTCGCATGGAAGAGATAAGCCTAGCCTTCTCTCAAGGGTGTTATCCATAGCGTCAACAGTTTTTGGCATGCCCAGTGGGACCATGTTTTAACACTCAAAAAAGTTTCAGGATTGGTGTTGGTCCTGTTATAGTAAGAAAAAACCACTAATATAGCATCTGACCTTTAATCAAAATATTGTGGGACATTTTGTCTAAAGAGTTAAAGAATTTTGGTGTGTTCTTCAACCAACCAGCCTTTGGAGGCTTTTTCATCAACACCAATGGTAACTCTGAGTTGAATTAGCTAGTTAAGCAATCTAGGTGCCATCAAGAAATCTTATTTTTTGTATGTATAATCCTATTTCTCAGAATCATGGGCCTTATATTCCTTCATATGGTTTTGATCAAGCTTAGGTTGTTCATGGAATCACCTCAAACAGCTCTCCTAGTTGCCCTTCAATAATAAGGGAAGTAATACTAGAATTTGAGAAGTAGGTGATGGAAATAGATAGATTGGATGAGCAGTATAGATATCAGTAGGAGCTTATATACAAAGAGGAGTGTTTTTTAAGGAAAGCTCAGGGCTTACAATCCATGAAGGAGGAGGTAGAAAAATAGAAGAGTCCATTTATTCAAGGTAGTCAACCTTGTGTGCCTTCTCCCATTCCAATGCAGCTCCTTCCTATTCTAAAGAAAGACCCCTCTTATGCACTAAATCCTTTCTACCAAATATCACTTGCTCACTCTAGTTCATCTGATGCAATAACCACTTCTGCTCTTAATCCCTTGCATTTAGCTTTCCAACATCAAAGGGCATTAAAGCAACCTCTAATGGAGATGAACCTTCTCAATTCCTTAGATTGTGAATCCTCCTTGGAAGAGAATACCATGAACCAACACATCTCTCTTCAAGAAACTCTTCTTGTACATCAATAGTCTCTTCCTAATCTTCCCCAACCTCCTTAGGTCTCTCAATATGATGTCCATATTCTAAGTTGGAAGAGGGAAAATCATGAACCAGCTCGAGACCTTGAAGAAGATAAAGTTGCTACCTCTTCCCAAGGGAAAAGTTCTAATCCCAAGGTCATGAATTGGAAGCAAACAATGGATTCATGGGGTAGGAAGGAGGAAGAGAAAGGTTTTGCTCAAAACCTTGAAGAAATCAAAGCTACTCCTACTCACCATGATGATGCTTGTGATATCCAGGAAAGGCTCTTTCAAGAGAATATAGCCAGGTGAATTGTAGAATTGGAGTCTAGAATGAGGTTCCTCAGCCAAAGTGTGATGGATGGTTCAGATCAAGCAAAATATCCTATATCTGAACACACCCCATCTACACTCCTTCAAGACAACTATCAGGCCACATTTGATATAAATGAAGTGCTGGATAAATGGAAGGAAGAGAATCATTTGATTCTGGCTCAAGGACTGCCTCCTCTTCCACATGTGTTTAACCATCAGCCTTCTACTTCATCCCTTCTCAAGGAGGAACTTATTTTGAAAGAGGAAAGTGAAGAAGAGAGGATCCAATTTGTATCTGATCAAGAAGCTCTCATGGATGACAACGAGGAGGAAATCATCATGGATGCTCCCTTTGAAGACATCATAAAAAATGGAGAAGACACAGGTCATGCATACATGCGGATGTTCCAGCAATATGAAGAGGAAATTAAGCATGGTGAGCACTCTCATCCCTTTTTTGATGAACTTCCTTATTGTTTTGATGAGGAGGATGACCATGCCATGGAACCCAAGTTGGAAGAGGATCAGGAGGATGTCTTGGAAGAGCTAGAGACTCTGGTCTTTGAGTAGGAAAAGGAAAGGCCTATCTATCTTGAGGAAAGCTTTGAAGAAGAGAGCCTTAAACAAGAAGGTGATGTTCTATGGGATGACCAATCAGTTTGTGATCTCATTTTAGATATCAAAATCGTCACCCTTCTTCAAGAAAGCCATGATGAAGTAGAGGATCAATTTGACAGGGTTTTCAATGAAGCAAAAGGGGACAAGTCAATCCTTGATGCATATCAAAGGGCTTATGGTGATAAGTAGAATCCATTGATTTCTTGATGAAACACACCAGCATGAGGAACCAGTAAGAGGCAAGCTTCTAAGAACAAGATGAATACATATATGTTGGAAGCATGTTTGCCCCTGATTCACTCAGATACAAGCCAATCAAGGTGGTAGGCAAGAAGAGCAAGTCACCAAGTCTCCATTCCATTCAACCACTTGTCTAGCATCATAAGTTTTCTTACCATGAAGGGGACTTAAGAAGTTTTCCCTTTGATCCAAGAGGGAGGCTATTATATCAGGTTAGTTGTACATGGTAGTTTGCTTTTAGTTTTCTTTCCCTATTTTCCGTAAGTGTTGTTTGCACAAGTAGTGTTTTTAGCTTTGTGTGTTTTCCTTTATGTTTGGGGTAAAAGCTTCATAATTGATTCTTGGATCTCTTAAGGTTGTTGCTAAATTTTTCAAAGCTATGTCTTGAATCTATGCCCAATGGATTTTGAGGCTATTGGCTTTTAAGCATAGCAGGCATGCTTCCCTTGAGAATCACCAATTTGTTGACCATCTTGGTCCTATAGGCCAAAATCAATCTCCTTCTTCCCCTTGCTATTTTGAGCCAATTCAAATTTGGTTCGCACAAGTCTTCTAACAAAAGATGAACTAGTTTGAAGAATGCAAGGCTTTTTATAAAGCTTCTTCAGACTTTGGGTGGAAGAAATTCACAAAGGAAAGAGATTGAAAATGTTCAAGACACTTTTCCTTAAGGTTAGAAAAAGTGGTTCAATGTCAGGGTTCAATGACATGATCTTTCCAAAGATCTTAGAGCTTTGAACTTTGAACTTTGAACCTTGAACTTTAAACTTTGAACCATTGTTGGTTCAATTGGTTGGTTCAATCAGTTATTTCAAAGTGTTGGTTTAATCAGTTGGTTAAAAGTGTTGGTTTAATTAGTTGGTTCAAATGGTTGGTTCAATCAGTTAGTTCAATCAGAAGGTTCAATCAGAAGGTTTAATCAGTTGGTTCAAAGTGTTGGTTCAATCGATTGGTTCAATCATAATGTTCAAAGTGTTTGGTTCAATGAGTTGGTTCAACGTGTTGGTTCAAGCAATCATTTCAATGATACATCTAATTCACAAGGGAATTGAAGGGATGCAACTCCTTATATAACACAAAGTGTTGAACCATTGAACTCCAAAAAATGGTTCAGGTTCAACTAGAAGGTTCAACGATAGAGACCCAAACAAAGAAAATGCTGAAGGAATTGACCAAATGGTGACAGGTGTGCAAACGTCAACTTTACAGCAATGAAATAGTTGTTGATCTTTAAATGCTTAAGTGCAAACCTGAAAGAATTTAGAGGCCTTCAGGCCAAAGGGATTAGATTGCCAGAAAGAGCCAAGGGATGACAAAGGACAAAGCTAGAAGGATCCAAATGAGATATGGACAAAATAGCCCAATTAGCAAAAGGGAGGCACCTATAGGAGAGTTATTTTAGCAGTTGAAATAGTCTTTGCAAAGCAGTCATCAAGGAGCGTGAACAGTGAAGATGTGTTAGTTTCTTCTACATTTTGCATTAATGAGTAGATAAACTACATGAATGTCTTGAAAGAGAAGTATTATTTGTAAACAAAAAGGTGCAGCCCATGCCTTCATAATAATTTTAAATGCCTAAAGTCAAAACTGGAGCTGACACAACATTCTCTTTCAAGCAGCTTCCTCTTCCCAATGCTCTCAACACACATAGGCCACTTGTCAAAGGGTGCCAAAGTTTTTTCCAAAATGGGTGCTTTTGTTTTCTTCTTCTCTATATATATTGTAACTTCTCATTTGAGGAGGGGATCTCTCAGGTTATAAGGTGGAGCTCTGCCAGATTTTACCTTGAATCAAGACAGCATTTTTACCTCTATTTGAGCTTGCACTTTTGCATATGTCTATGGCTTTGTTTTGTTTAAGAAATTTTCTTTTATTCTTTCACACAATGATTCTAGCATGTCTTGTGTATTGAAAATTTCTTTTTTTGTAGGTCAGCTAGAAGTGTCTATAGCAGAGTATAGGCAAATGTGAACAGGCTGCCATAGTGTGTCTTAGAACACCTCTAGTAGTTTTTCCTCCCTATATCTCTAGAGGACCCCTAGCTCACTAATTTAGAAGAGTTTTTCATATTAAATGAAGTGTATGCCAACTTGTTCTTGGTGGAAAGTGTAGGCTCAAGTTAAGTAGATCAAATTTTTTGGTGCATCACCATTTAGTTTAGGTTTTATTTTTAGCATCCTTCTCTCTTTTCACCCCCTCATTGTTAGCAGTAAAAAATATAGGACTTCAAAGATGTACAAAGGGAGATAACCCTTATCTAGAGACTCTCCCCTTAGTTTTGCCAGACCCACAGGAAAGAGAGGAGTTTCCATTATGCCATGTGGAAGAGAGAAGCCCAGCCTTCTCTCAAGGGTGTTATCCATAGTGTCAATAGACACTATTTAGAATTTAAACTAAAGTGTTGGCTACCTCTTCTCAATAACCATCTGATAGTTTTAAATCTGGAATCATAGTTCTACTCATCTCTTGAATATTCCTATTCTTCCTTTCAACATCACCATTTTGTTGTGGTGTTCTAGTAGCAAAATATTATCTCCTTATCCCTTATTTTTCACAAAAATCATCAAATTCATGAGACCAAAACTCACCTCCTCTATCTGATCTTACACACTTGATATTTGACCCTTTATCATTTTTTAAAAGTGTTTTGAATGCCATAATTTTTGTAAAAGCTTCTAAATTTTGTTTAAGAAAAAATATCCAAGTCATCCTAGTAAAATTATCAATGAGAAGCATGAAATAGATATTACCTTGAATACTTTAGGTTTCAATAGGTCCAAATAGATTAGTGTGGATTAACTCTAATGGATTTGTCGTGGATAACTCCTTGGATTTGTATCTTCTTTTCATTTTATTCTCATGAAGACATGCCTTGTAAAGAGAATGAGGAATCTTATAATCTTGGGAATATGCCTTACCAACCCCTTTGAATTAATCTTTACCATGTTATCAAAATTTATATGTCTAAGCCTTATATGTCAAAGCCATCTTTCTTTCAATGACTCATGAATCACTCCTCATTCTTGGATTCATGTAATAAATACATGTTGTTATCTATTTTATAAACATTTACAACTAATTTTCTAGCCTTTTTTACTTCAAAAACATCATCATGAAAAGTTACAACATTTCCTTGCTTACAAATTTGGCTCACACTTAAAATATTATGTTTCAAACCTTCTACATATAAGAGATTCTCAATCCTAGAATGACCATTATCCAAAATCATAGTACCTTTACCAATTATGTTAGTAGATTGGTTGTCACCAAATCTCATTGAACCAAGGTTGGTCTTCATGAGAAAGATTAACTTGCTATTGTCTCCTATCATATGATTTTAGAATCCACTGTTTATGAACCATATCTTTTTTCCCATCTTCTTGAGTATGCAATGCTACTTAAACAAGCACTAACTCTTCCTTTGGTGGACCACTTAAATTCTGATTCTTTTATTCTTCAGTCTTAGACTTAGTCTTCTTGAACCATTTGATGGTTTCAATGACTTGTATATCCTTTTTCCAAAAAAATCTTTTGTAATTTTTGGTTATATGATCTTGTTGGTTACAATTGTAGTATATAAGATTCCTTTTGATCTCTAGATATAAATCACAATCCTTATATCTATGACCAAATTGATTTCAAGAGAAGTAGTACCCATTGAAAACATTATTAAAATTTGACCTACTTTTCTCTTGATCATTACTTGTCCATGAATTTTCATTCTTGACCATTTTGGTGGAGCTAAAATCCCTTTTCTCCTTGATAAGAGCACATCTGAGTAAGTCATGACTTTATTTTCAAATTATTCATCCCTTTGGTTGAGACCATTACCCATCATGACCTATAAATTCTTAACTATTACTTCTAGATCTTTCACTTGCATCTTCTCAACATCCATGCTTGAATTGACATTTGATAAAGCACATATCTTGAAGACAAGCCATATCCTCTTTGTCAACCATTGTACCTTTGATCACCTTTGAGTGGTTAAACTTACAAGGACATACTCTAATACTAATTTTTAGAAGTACAATCATTGAGAGGGGGGTGAATCAGTGAGCCTAGATATTTCAATCTCAATTCCAATCCTTTTAAACTATTTAAACAATCATCATATATTAATTTTAATAAGAAATATTAATAAAAGAGCTCATTCATTTAATGCATACACAATATCAAATACATAATACAAAGTTCTTGTCAGAAACCTTCATGGGGAATAAATCCCACTCTCAACTTGCAACATTTATTATTGTCCTATAAGAAATTACAAACAAGAGATTGGTCAAGTCCTTTAGACCAGAAACCTTGATCAAGTCCTTTAGATCAAAGGTATTTAGTGAAACACCTATTTCACAAGGAGTAACTACCCCTAAGAAAGATCAAGTCATTTATACCCTCCTTAAAATGAACAGCTCCACCTTAGAATTGATGTCTTCAACACATGATGATGGATCTTTATTTATATAACTCTTACACAATCTCTCTCCCTTTTCACTCAAATTATCCTCATATACACACTCAAACCTATTCACATATCCTTAACCTATAATATCACTATTTAGACATCATAAATATGACCTATAGTTCATACACATAGTCCTTAATCAATTCATCAATTAGGCACTCCACCTCTCCTTTGCTCCACAACTCTTACATACGCCTTGCACTAGTCTCTCTCCCAAGTCTACCATACTTATGAAACCATCACATTTAGTTTCACTATTTATAGATAAATAATGAACTAACAAGATCAAAATATTTCTTTTTTATCCAAAAAATATGCCTTCACCCTTTAGGCATCTTACATGGCTCACACTTAAGCACAATCCATTTTCAAATAGGCCCAAGTCACTTTTAGGTCTTATGAAGACCTATTCAGCACTTTGACATGTCTATGAGAAAATTAAGAACATAGGAACACTTTCCAAATGCATGGACCAATTTCACATGATCTATAGGTCATCCTTAATTTCTAATAATCATATAGTACCCTTATTCTTAAGCACAATTTGTTTAAATAACATTTTTTGTACACAATCACCATGAACGAATACATAGTCAACTTGTAAATCTTTGTTCATACTACATAAGATTGATCAAATTTTCATAATGCACATAGATAATTTTCATTTATTCTAAAACACTCATAAATATCTAATTCATCATGAGACATTTAAATAACATCAACGCAAACTCAAACATCCTTCTTAGGTTCTTAACAGTTCATGCATGAAAACACAATTAAATTTTAAACTCAATATATTTGTCTATACATACATTCAGACCTTTAAATATATTTTTCCAAATGTACCTTATATTCCTTTATCACTTCACTTTTTACTACATGGTCAAATTATATATCAATCAAAAGTTATGTCTTAAAAACCAGACACTAGTCTTTCCTTTGTTAAATTCAAATATTTGAATTCAAATGGTCACAGTTAAACCTCAAACAATATGCTCGCATATCATGTTATCACATCTCATATTAAATATGAACCATCAATATTCTTTTATTTTTAATGTATATTGCACTAATGCCCAAATGTTAAACCTTAAACATGTTGACCTCATCTCATGTAATCTTGCAATATTGACTCACCGTGCACCATCGATCTCTATGGATCAGTCAAGTCTTTATCATGCAATGCACATCATTTGATCAATTTATAAAAATATCCACTCACCATTATATACTTATCTTTTACCTTTTCTTAGTTTTAAAAATTTAATACTTCTTACCAACTCACTCAACACACATTATTAGATCATTCTTGTATGATCACCCACGTACCGTTAGATCTTCATTTGGTCCTAATCTTTAACTCTATTAACCAAAAAATAATTTGACATCTTTGAATTTCTATGCACCATATATCTTCATTTTATGATCTCCCATGAGCAATTATATCTCCATTTGGTCCCGGTCTTTAACACTTACAAAATTGACTATGGGGACCATTACCTATATACTTGGAAGGCCAACTTTGGACTGTCATATCTCTTACCTCACTCACTTGCATGATCTAAAATTTGGATCATATGATCTCCTAACATCTTATAATCCAACATGTGTTAAATTTCTCCTCAAACCTTTTCATGTGAAATATATATCTCCATTAAAATACTCACTTAGATTTCTTTCTACCACAGAGCCAACTATGTCAAGAAATGCCTAGAGGGCCAACTTTGTACATGCATATAATTTGATGTGCTTCATTGCATGATATAAAATTTATCAAAAATAAAATAGGCATAAAAATTAACAAACCCATATTATCACCTTCTCTTAAAATTCCATACGTGTGAGATATGCCATCACAAAACTACTTACTCGGCTCTTTCTTGCCTCATGTAAATTTGGCTATGGGAAAACATTATCAAAATACCTGAGAGCCCAACTTTGCACCCACTTATCTTTGAATTTACTTAGATTAATGACCTAATATTTATGAAATAGAAACTAAGGACTAATTTTATCATAACCATATGACCAACTCCCCTTGACTAATCAACACGTGGTAATGGTGACATCAGCAAGTTGCCTACTTAGATTTTCTACCACTGGACCCAACATGTCTAAATGAAAATAATGGATTACCAGATGAATTTCACTCATGCACATAATCACTCAAATATTATAAAACCTCTTATATGACCCCTTTCACATGATCAAATAACCATACTCATCCCTGACCATCTCTAACCATGTCAAAAATAAAGACCAACCAAGCCTCCTTCAAGCATACTAGGACAAGCACATTGCACATTTTGTCATTATCATTTAGGCTATCAAATCACTTCATCCACTTACCAAGACACCTTCATGACATCATTGACAACTCTCCAAAAATATTGACCAAGGTATTTAATACATTCACTTATTTATGTGGTAATTCATAAAACCATTGTAAATCATATTCCTTTAGACTTCTTAGAAATAACTTAATCAATAACTTTTCATTAAAAACATAGTCCAAACACATTGCATGGAATTATCTCAAATTATATTCAAGGTAACCCTTTCCATTATATAGTGTAACATTTGGTGCCATCAAACCTTTAGGTGAAGGGGTAAAGGATATACTACTATGTCTTGTTCTAACAAAGTGAGCAATAGAGTGTGAGAATCAAGCACATGATTAGATTTTAAAGCGCCTTGCTCTAAATTTAATACCTTAATTTGTAGAGATTGAACCTCATGCATAGGTAATTATAAATTAGGATAATAATAATTTTATGATAATAAAATGTTATGTTGCTAATGAATAATTAGGAATTGGCATATGAATATGTTGAAGCCTCTGATTTTCCCCCATAGATAATGGTGGCACAAAAAGTGTATCCATGGAAAATATAGGATTATAAGTCTCAAAGTATTATGTCATGATTAAAAAATCTATGTCCAAAAGTGTTTTCAAAATTGTAGGATAATTGAGAGGTTTTTCATATATTATTTCTTGAAAACTCTTAATGACGTATACTTTGTTAAACTTTGGTTGTTCATCACCTCTAAGTTGGAGTACATCTTGGTGCTCATATTGAGGACCAAGGTTATCTTGCTCATAAATTTGGTACTTTGAAGTAGTTTCATGGACCTATACATGATCATGTTGTTCATTAACATATGAATCTTATGATATACCATTTTTCTTATCCATGTTATGTACTTTATCAAAAGGAATTTGAGTATGCTCAATTGGAACACCACTTAATCTATCACTTCCTATAAGAGTGGTAGAAATAACCTTTTTAGATTGCATAAAATATGAAATGAAAAATTAAAATATTTTTTATATTAAATAATTTATCACATTTTAAAACCCTAGGACATCAATTATAAATAACACAAGTAAGGATATAAACCCATGAAACATCTATGGTTAGGGTTTTACAACATTCAATCAAATGTCAGGTTCACCAATATGTTTTATCAAATTTAAAAAATTTAAAAACTATTATCAAATTTAGAAAAATAAAAACCTAATTACCTAAATGTGACAAATATTAAGTAAATTAAAAATTATATAAATATGAAATAAATGAAATATACTAATTTGGAACTTAATATATATGGAAAGATATTAAAATAGGAAATGATAAATAAATACAGCTTAGCTAAAAATTTGACAATGCAAGACTGAGAAAAAACTATGAACTTAACTAGGAGGATTTTTTATGATGTTGTGAATTATGAATAGAGTATTTCTTTCTTTCTAGACAAGGCCATTAGAATCAAATAATGGCATGGTGTGTTGGTGTCTTTTTGGTATTCTATAGGGTTTTGTGCTTTGTGAGTGATATAAAAGGTTAGATTTCTTTGTGTTTTGTATGACTATGTGAGAGCTCTCTATCTATTTCTAAAACCATTATGTGTCATCTTCTTCACTTGTAACCCTAGCTCAATAGACCAAAAATGATTAAATAGATAAAATGGAAAAAGGGGATAATGGTTGAAATTATGCTAGACCTCACACCCCATGTATTTAGTATTTCCTTCATAACAATACTCAAAATATGGATCAAAATCTATGTAATTCTCCCTTGTTATGGTGGTGTGTGTTAAATATTAGTGTAATTTTGTATGCTTGTGTAATTATAGTGTGATTAAGTCTTCAACAGTGACTTGTGACCATGGAGGTGCAATTATAATTCTAGTGATTTTCAATATAGAAGCCTTTTGTGTGTAAAATGTCAAAAATTGATTTTATAGTGATCAATAGGTAATTATTTTGGATAGGGATTAATAAATGTGTGGGATGGATATTACATGACTTTGAATTGAAGTAACTAGTAGTTATTTAGTGGGAAGATGTGACCAATGGAACTAGACATGATTGAGGAGTTTGATAGTCTAAATAGAATGTGGTTTTCCTAAGAGTGAAGATAGTTTTATTGAGAGTATGGATAAATCAATGGATAATCGTTCATTATTTTACTAGGAATAGGTAAATTTTGATATCATTAGTTTCTCATTGGAATGGGACATAGAAAGTGAAGGAAAAGCAGTCAACATACCATGGAATAAGGCATGAGATAAGTGTATACAAAGGATGGTCATAAGTACATTTTTTTATCTTAAATTTAAATTTATGTGTCTACACACATCAACATTCATAACACCTACCCATAAAATAATGTCCAATTTAGATCTAACTAAATTTAACCTAATATAATAGTAAAAACTAGAATTGATTTTAATAAGTAATGTTATATAATAATTGAAATGTATAAAGAGATAATTCTAAGGCTTATATTGAATATTTAAAAAAATATAAATAGTCAGAATGTGAAAATAGGTCTAGACAACTACACACATAACCTATAAAAAAATTTAATGAACATGAAGCTTCCAAATTTTGACATTTTCCACACTACTATCCTATAAATTGTAATATTTAAAAAATAAATTCAATGTAATTGTTCCTCTGATCTTGGGCTCCATAAACCTCACTTAGTATTACAAAATTATGCACATGTCTCTTGGAAATTTATATCCTTACTTGAAACCCTAACCACCACACAACAACTTGAAAATCTATTAAAAACATGACAGTGATTAAAGGGTCTTTGTTATCCATTAATTATTATCAATCCATGACTCTTAGACAAGTTAGAGACTAACACTCTATGCACATCAAAAATCAAACATTAATGCTAGTCCTAATCCCTATATAGTTTTTTTCTAGGCATAGACAAATGACACAATGTAATATGAAGACTTCAAATCGAATTCTTAATTAAACACTTTAATTATATATTTTCAATAAATGCTAAACTTTATCTTATCACTATGAACATTTTGATAATATCCTTCCTTAAACAAATTAAAACTAGATTATAAATATGTTAAATTAAATAAGTAAACACTTAGGAATTGATTGATTGTATTAAATTAAAACAAAATTTCATTATAATTATCATTGGCTTCTTCTATGGGGAAACATGCTTTAAGAAATCTTAATTCAACACAATTCATGGATTAATTTTCACTAGTCTAGACTCTTATTTATACTAATACATCACTAACTACTACTCCCCATGAATGTAGGATTATTAAAATGGACACCAACCCCCAGTATGTAATGTTGAGTGGACACCAACCCCCACTAGGTGGTTAGGATGAAGGGTCCTAACATGCCACTACATGGTTAGGATAATGGGTCCCAACATTCCCTCCCCATTAAATTTTTTACCCTTAAATATACATGTGAATAAATCATTATGGGATTTGAAAAAGAGTTTCCCAAGTATCATCTTCTAGTTATATCTCATGCCATTGTGTGAGAAATTTGGTGATGACCTAATTATGGAGAAGATGAGAGTGTCTGTCGAGTATAGATTTAGATTTTAAAAGGATATATACTTCTAAATAAAGATCCAAAAGAACTTTTTGGGTGGTAAAATTTTATCCAATGACCTTATTTAAGCAAGAGACATGAAAAATGGGGTGCACATGCAATGAACATATAAGTTTAAAATTGTAGGTGTCATGGCCAATCTGTTAGATAATTTTATATTTCTCATAGAATTTATGAGCTATCTTTTGGTGGAATTTTAGCTTCAAATAGTATTTTTTATAAGGTTTTAGGTGAAGGATAACCATATATCTAGGTTGAAAGGATCATTCAGAGCAGTGCTAGTTTGTGTGTTGTTTCATGTGATTTTGTGCAAGGTGGAGGTTATTCTTGAGGAGGCAAAGTATATTTTCATGTACACTAATGTTAGTGTTGTTGATTACACAACACAACCTAATTTCTTCATAATATCAAGGAACCTCTTTTACTCTAGAGTCTAGTCTTATAGGTTTTAGTCAAGTTTGGGATTGCTTTATCTATTGATCTAGTTGGGAAAGGTCCTTGAGAAATTGCAGCCTTAATGTCATATATATATCACTCTTTAGGATAAGTCTGAACATAAAGAGTCTATTAGATGCACTTGCTATAGAAGGTGTAATTTGGAGATTCTTTATTGAAACTATTTGAATTTACTTAAAATTGATAAGTTTTGGTATGTTTATGACTATGTTTTGAATTGCACTCAAATTTCTAGTTCTAGACCATTTCACCCCAAATTTGTGAAAATTATATGACCATTGTAGGTTTTTATTGCTTTCCTTGGTATTTTGGCCTAAAATTATCACATCATATCCCACTCTACAAAAACTACTTACGTATTAGTAATGGATTATGGAACTAATGATTTGTAGTTTTGACTTTATGTTTAGTCTGGATATTTTTGTTATATGATTGGTTGTCATATGTTTTATTTTTGTAATTAGTTATACTAGATAAAATTTTAATATATTTATATGATGTTATATGATCATGTTGAATATGATTTCATTGTAGATGATTTTCATTACACTAATTTATTTATGCTTATATATTGATTATTGGTTATAATCTCAAACTTACCCTTTGTTTGATCAAGGTGGTTTTAGGACTATTTCACCCTCACAAGTGGCATAGAGTGAGAGTATCATCAAAGAAGGGGTGAATATGATAGAATTAGGGATTAATAGAATTAATTTGAACCCATTCACACCATATTCTTGGTTTTTAGGTGAAATTAATGTTAATCAAAATTCTACTTAAATGATAAATGATGCTTGCATTATTTTCTCTTGCAATGAATCAGGCATGTTTTCATTGAATGGGTACATCACTTGTCATGATTTGTGTATTATGTGCATTATTTTAATTTATTGTTTGTGTTTCTTAAAATATTTATAGGAACTAAACTATGTTTTAAATTCATTCTAATTAGTAGAAGCATGAGTGTTTATGGGTCTCAATTGATTGTTTTGTTTGGTGTCCCTTTCTAGTGGATTAAAGAGGGGGTAAATAGGGTGAAAGCATCCAAATAAAATTAATTATGAAGTAATTTTGGATAATGTTTTCATTATTTTTAATTATAAATATCATAAAAATCAAAAAGGGAATAAATTAGGTTTTTGGTTGTAAAGTTAACTTGGCTAGTCACAACTATGGAAGAGTTGCATATGGTATCCATGCTATAAATTTGGGGTGTGAACTATAATTTAATAGGATTGACATGTAAATTAGGTGGAAGTAGAGGCAAGTTCATAATGAGGCACTTGAAGTCTAGTTTAGTTGGGGAATGGACTGATTGTGCAAAACATGGATAGGGTTTTGGAATAGAATAAAAGGAGAGAAAAATATGAGAATGGATATATGGAAAAGAAGGAGAAGAGAACATATCTCTACCTAATAGGAAAAATGCTATCATTACATAAATTTACATGAAAATCATCATATAACTAGGTCGGTTCTTCTTGATTTGTAATTTTTAATTATTGTAGACTTGGATAGAAATAAAATATGGTTCTTGTTATGGGTTTTATTATACTTGTCTAAATGTGGGAAATGGTAGTTTTAGACCAAAATAAAATCAATTTTTCATGTCTATAGACTTGGGGATGGAACTCAATTCCATTCATAGGCTTGTACACATGATACTGAGCATGTCTGTATAAAAACCTTAATTATATAGGTGAAAACATTACACTAAAACCCAGGGCTAAAATTATATAGACCTAGGGATGAAACTTGATTCTATCTACAGACCTATAGAGGTGAGGTTGAGCCCTACTTGGAATAAAAATTGGTTCTTTTAAAATAGATGAGCCTAAAATAGTTAATGGTTGTGTAAACACCATTTAATAAGAGATGAAAAACCCTGTGTCATATTTTTCATTATTTTAAACTTGCAATAATGGGTGAGCCCCATCATCAAATAAAGATTGAGATTTATGTAGATTGGGAATATATATGTCTCACTTAACAATTTGAATCACTTTCATTCTTTCAAAAATTTTACATAGGTTAGGCACATTATATACAAGTTATAGTAACCAATCAAATATTATTTTAGTGGTAACTATCTTGGTTTTTGTTATGGTTGCCATGAAATTTTTTAGAGTCAATAACATTGTTTGCCTTGTAACTTGTCTACATTTTTGTAATTTTTATATAAGGATGATTATAATAATATTATTTAGTCTAAAATATATATAAACAAGTGAATAACCAGCTCTAGTTCATTTAACTTAAGACAACTTGGGCACTTGTGTTGATTGACAAGTTAGGGGAAGGTGATAGAAATACTTTTTTTGTATGGGAATTGGAAACAAAATTATTATATGATGAATTTTATTTTATATGTTCATATTAAACATGTAGACTTGTATATTCACTCTACTAATTTGAAGGGTCTCAGTTTGGATAATTGAGTTTCAATACAAAATTTAATTTAGTAACCTAATATGTGTGTGTGTAAGTATACATTTATTATTCATGTATATTTATAGATATATATATATATATATACATATGAAAATGAATATTTTATAAACATGTACATTATCAAGAAGAATGAAATTTTTTTGGGTATTTATGATGGATAATATGGGTCTTTAAAAACTATTTCACTGGTATGTATAAATAAATGTATTGATGATTACATTCATCTATTCATGCAAATGCATAGTCAACTATTATTGAGGTATTAAATCTGAGCATAAATTTGTCTCCTTGTTTGATTATTGTGAACAAGCATAGGTTATGATGGGAAATTTTGACTATGAATTATGTAACTATAATATTGGAAATGGATGAGTGTCCATTGGCTATTTGATTAGCTAAAAATATTTAGAACAAAGTATAAATTAGTGTCTCTAATGTTATATTATTTAATGACTTATTATATAAAAAAGATTATAGCAAAATTAGTATATAGAATATAGATAGGTTGTACTTGTGTATTAGGTAAAATATGAGACTTTCTTATATTAAATAAATGAGGTAACAAGTTTAGAATGGATAAAGTGGTCAAGGAAGTATAAAATAAGCTTAAGACACATGATATGTATTTTATGAGCTATTTTGAGATTTGATGGATTTATATTGTTAACTGAATGGATAAAGTGGTCAAGGAAGTATAAAATAAGCTTAAGACACATGATATGTATTTTATGAGCTATTTTGAGATTTGATGGATTTATATTGTTAACTGAATTTATACCATTAGATATATATGTATGAATTGTGTTTGAGGGGGAAAAGGATATGTTTTGAAATGATTATAGTGTTTTAGTTTTGTATTCTTGTTATAGACCTTTGTGTATGACTGATTTGTATATAGTTCATTTTAAGAACCTATACATAGCATTATTGTGGTTGAGTGAATGGTGAAATAATGATATTGTTGAATTATGATTACTTATACCTTACGTTATTGTTTAGATTGGGTGTATGATATAATCTATATTTGCTTTTCCTTAATCTATATGTGAAAATTACTATACTCATTTCATGGATAATAGATAATAGGTATATGAAGATGCTAGCATACAAATCATATTCATACCCCTGAAATCACCTAATAATATATGATTCATTATTAGAGAGTTTATGTGAGTGTAATTAACTCATATCCATGTGAGATCTAATTTTCATAATGAAAACTTTGGCCAAAGTAATTTTATAGCTAAGACATTATCATCACATTATACTTTCTAGTTTACATGTGTATGTTAATGTCATATTAGATATAAGATTGCTTTATATAGTCTACATGACTGATACATGTATTAGTGATTGTACACACATAGGTTTTGGTTGATTTCTCTAAATTTTTACTATTCTTATTTGCCCTTACATGAAGGGTAGGGTGACTCCCAGTGGGGAGGTGTGTAGGAGATAGATGGTCTATGGTTGGAGGTAAAACACTTAGATCATTCTCTCCATATGTTCATATATTCAACCATTTGGGATCATACTCATGGCTATATATCTAGATCATTGAGTTATTTTTAAGGCTCATTTGTACTATTGTAGATGTTATATTATATATTTGAATTTTTACTTAATTGTAATATGTATTATGTTATTACTTTATGGATATTCCACACAATAGTGTTTATGAGATTTGTAATAAATTCTAAATATTATTAAAATAGCGGTTGCATGCTTATTTATAGATATATTATGTATTATATTAGTGATTTGTTGTACTTAATTCCTTCCACTATTTATTTTATGAGAATTATTCATCTTGTATTCTATTATGGGCTATTTTAAAATTAAATGGATCATATTATTAACCATTGGGTTAAGAATTTATTTCTTTAGATATATTTATTAGTCAAATAGTGATTTTGTAGATAGTTATAGATGATTTTAGAAGTGTACCATTTGAAATTTAAAAAATGGTGTAACTTTGAGTAACCTAGTTGGGTTCTAACATTGTGGTATCAGAGCGAATGTTTAATGCTTATACCTAATGAGTCCACTAACATAAATATATTCTCCTAATTTTTAGTGAGGATAATGGCATGATGTAAATCGAGTGGTGAGAGTATTTCAAATTCAAATGCTCACAATGATCCTAATAATTTAGCAGTAGAACAAGATGCAAAACTCAATTAAATACTCATTGTCATGAATGAGACTAGAGATAGGATAGTAGTTTTAGATCAATAATTTCATGGATAAGAGGAGGAAGATGAATAAAAGTTTCCAAAGGAACAACCTATTGATCAAGAAGAGCCTTAGGATTAGGTGCATATTGAAGGTCAACAAGTATCGTGAACTCAAGTAGCTACAGAGCTTACACGAGACATAAATAAAGTGAACCCACCCAAGTTTGATAGTATAGTGTTGGGTGATGGAATTGAATCTTGGCTCACTAAAATGGAAAAATATTTTGAGATTTAAAATTATTCTAATGTGACTAAGGTTGTTTGGGAAGCTTAACAACTGGTTAGTGAAGCAACAACTTGGTGGGCTAATAAGAAGCTTAAGATGAACATTGATTCCACTACTACCATTTGGGAGTAGTTTATGACTCTTTTTAGAGCATGATGGAAAACCCATCTATATTTTGATTTAAAAAAATAGATTTTTATAATCTAAAATAAAGTAATTTTTATATAAATGAATATTGGGAGTAATTCACAAAGCTCTTGAATTATGTTTTGTATTATCAGAAATATGAATGTCTTTGGATCATAAAGCTAATTATGGTCTTAAAAACCCAAATTTAATGTGAAATAGATGTGCATATACCATCCATTATGGACCATATATTTGATAAGGTAGTTAAGCAAGAACAAAATTTGAAATCACTTATTAAGATCAAAGAAAAATTCAAAAAGAAGTTTGGAAGTTCACATACATCCTTCAAGAAAAAGAATTGGAAATGGAATGAGAATTCCAAGAATAAATTCAATAGTTAGAATGTGAGATCCAATAATGATTCATGGAATATGAAACTTGGAGGTGGTTTTAGGGAATGATTCAAGGGAGTGAATTAGGCTGAGAGGAAAGGACCACCTGGAGGATGTTTTACATGTGGAGGAGACCATTATGTAAAGGATTCTATATATTGTAAGATAGATGGAATAAATAATAATTTATCCACATATGCATCATAGTAGGGAATATTTAATTAGCATATTAATCTATCATTTGATAATAATCAAGAGGAATTTCAAACATCTCCCATTGAAGTATCAGGTACTTATTTTGGGCATCCTATTTTTGTTTTGATAGATACATGAGTTACTAAATGTTTTCTCTCATAGAATGTTAAGCAAATTATTTATCAAAGTTAGTTTTATGACAAATTATTGATCAATTCAGTATGGGAATGAATCCAAGGTCAAGGTTGATAGATGTCTTATTGAGGCTGAAATAAAGTTGCTAGAATTCACTATGGTTTTTTATCTTTATGTAGCACCACTAGGTTCATATGATGTGATCCTAAGATTTAATTGTATATCTAAACACAAAACCAAAGTTCATTATTTTCTTAATAAGGTTGAGTGTTTAGATTATTTTTGAATTCAAACCCAAATTCAATGAAATTAGAGAAAATTGAAATTAAGACAAATTTCAGCCACTCAGTTGAAAAGGGCTCAATAAAAGGGATGTCAAGAATTCCTAATCAAGATGGATGAAATTGGTGAAGATAAGTAATCATCTTTAGAATAGTCCTTTTTTGTAAGAATTTTAGGATTTTTTTCTAGAATAATTACTAGGCCTACCTCGTAAGAGAGAATTTGATTTCACCATTGATATCATTCCAGGATTAGAACCATAGTCTAAGGCTCCCTATAAAATGACAATAACCAAGTTAATAAAGTTCAAGGCCCAATTTTAGGAGATTTTGGATAAAGGGTTGATATATCTAAGTGTTTCACAATGGGATAAACTTGTAGTCTTTTTCAAAATGAAGGATGATCCTTCATCTATGCATTAACCACTAAATGCTTAGAAAAGTAACAATCAAGAATAGGTATCCATTACCTCTCATTGATGATATTTTTTATCAAATACATGGTGAAACAATATTTTTCAAATATTGATATTCATTTTATGTACCATCAATTAAGAACTAGAGAAGAGGATAATCTAAAAAAAACATTTAGGACTCATTATGGGCATTTAAAATTCACAGTACTTCCTTTCAAACTAAATAATGCACCTATAGCAATCATGAATCTCATGAATAGTGTGTTTAGATATTACCTTGATCATTTTATGCTAGTCTTTTTGGATGATATTCTCATTAATTCCAAAAGTGAAGAACATGTTAAACATTTGAGATTAGTCTTGTAGTAGTTTTGAAAGCATGAAATCTATGTGAGGTTGTCTAAATGTGATTTCTTTCATAGAAGAGTGTAATAATTAGGACACATTAACTCTATATAAGGAATTTCCATAGATCCAACTAAGATTACAACCATTATGGAGTGGAAAGTACCCAAAAATGTGCATGAGGTGCATACTTTCACAAGTTTAATAGGGTACTACATAAATTTTGTGCCAAATTTATCTAAGATAGCTAATCCAATCACCTCTCTTTAGTGGAAAGAGAAGCATTTTGTTTGGTCTAATAAGTATGAAGAAGACTTTTAGGTTCTAAAAATGAGGCATACTTTAGCACTAGTGTTGCATATTCTAGATCCAAATGGTCATTTTGAAGTTATCATAGATGAATCAAGAGATGGTTTAGGATGAGTTATCATGTAAGATGGTTTATTTGTAGCCTAAAAGTCAAGGAAACTAAAGCCTTATGAGGAAAATTGTGCTCCTCATGACCAATAACTATCTACCATAGTTCATTCTTTGAAATTTTGGAGGCATTATTTGTTGGGAAATATTTTTGAACATAAAACTAATAACTTTGAACTCAAGTATATATTTACCCAACCTAACCTTAATGCACATCAGAGACAATGGTTAGAGTTTTTTCCAAACTATGATTTTGACATTAACTACATTAAGGGCAAAGAGAACAAAGTTATGGATGTCCTTAATCATAGAAGGTACATTTTAGCTTTAGCCACATAAGAAGTACTTTTCAAGATCAGGTAGTAAAATTCTCGTCTCAATTTGAATTATACAAACTAGTAAAGAAAATAATGGCTGAGAATTCTAAAAACCATAGATGCCATGGATGTTAATTTGAAAGTGATGGGATTTTGAGGTACAATGGTATAATACATGTACCCAATCGGGAAAATTTGAGAAATATTATTCTAATTAATTTCACAATGCTCCATATTTAGGACATATTGGAGTTGCTAATCTATTATAAAAATTAATACCATTATATTTCTAAAAGGGAGTCAAAAAGGATGCAGTAGGATTTATTTCTAGATGCTTAGAGTCTCAAAAAGTTAAGGTTAAACATGTACATCTTGTTTGTTTTTTATACCCACATATATACTAGAATGGAAGTGGAAAGTTATTAGTATAGATTTTATTCAAAGATTGCCTATGTCTAAAAACTATCATGATATGATTTTGGTAGTTATGGATAAACTTACCAAGGTGGTTCACTTCATTCTAGGTAATCTAATAGATGATGCATAAATTCTCACCAAAATGTTTGTGAAATAATTCTATGGATTAAATGGGTTTCTAAAAAAGATCATTTTAGATAGAGACCCTAGGATGACCTCAAAGTTTTGGCAATCCCTCAATTTAGTTTTGGGCACACAATTGAACTTTAGTACAACTTATGATTTTGAAATGGATGGACAAGCAGAGAGAATAAATTAGGTTTTAAAGGATATTTTGAGGATGTATTTCATGGACCAAAAATACAAATGGGAGTAATATATGCCATTGGTTGAGTTTTTTATAACAAATCATTCCAATCAGCTTTTAAAATGGCTCATTTTGAATCATTGTATGGTAGGAGGTACATGACACCAATCAACTAGGATAAATTAGAAAAGAGATTGGTTTTTTGACCTAATATGCTTTTGTATATGGTAGAATAAGTAAAATTAATAAGATAAATATTAGCTAAAGCCAATAATAGGAATAAAATGTATGTTGATCTAAAAAGATAGCAAGGCAATTCTCAGTTGGAGATAAAGTTTTTTATGTGAATCAAACCCCAAAAGAGTTCTATTAAGTTTTGGAAATCATTAAAATTGTCACTAAGATATGTGGAACCCTTCAAATTTCTAGAAGTGATTAATCATGTAGTGTATATACTTGTTTGCCACCATCTTTAGTTCAAATGCATAATGTTTTTCATGTATCTTATCTTATGAAGTATACAACTGATCCTTCTCATGTTTTGGAATGAAATATATTATAAGTTCTAGATCCATGGGTGATCACAATAAAACCATTCAAAATAATTGATACTTGTAATCTTATATTTCATAACAGATAAGTATCATAATGAAAGGTCCAGTGGGACCAATATTCTAAGAAAAGTGATACATGGAAAGATTATGAGAAATTTTTAAAGTTATTTCCTCATTTATTTAAATGATTTTTGTACTGAATAACATTTTTATTTTTTGAACTATTGTTTTAAATAAAATTCATCTAAAGGATGACCTATTTTAGGGGGGAAGATGTCACATCTTATCCAACTCTACAAAAACTACTAAAGTATTAGTAGTGGATTATAGAACTAATGATTTATAGTTCTGATTTTTAAGTTTGATATGATTTTTTTTTTGTATGATTGGTTATCGTATTTTTTATTTTCATGGTCATTTATATTGGAGAACATTTGTAGATGTTTATATTATGTTTGATTATCATGTTGACTATGATTTCATTACATATGATTTGTATACAATAGTTTATTGATGCTTATATATTGATTATTTGTTATAATTTCATACTAACTACCCTTTGTTTTATTGAGGTGGTTATAGGATTATTCTACCCTCATAAGTGGTATAAAGGGAGAGTGTTAATGAAGAGCAGGGTGCAAATATCAACATTTGGAATTTAGAAAATTAAGCCAAACCCACACACCACATTCTTACTTCTTAGGTGAAATGAACATTAATAAAAAAATCTTAAACAATAAATTATACTTTTATTATTTGTTATTTCAATGAATCAGGCATGTTTGCATTGACTAGGTATATCACTTGTCTTGATTTTCATAGTTTGTGAAGTCTATGGATTGACTAGTTATGTTTCTTAAACTATTCATAAGAACTAAACTATATTTTTTGTAGACACCAAAAATTTGCATAATATGATTTTGAATGTCATAATTCCCCTAGAATACCTTAGGACCCTCTCAAGACCAATACCACCTTCTGACCCCTAATCAACATAACTTATAGTCAGGTTTAACTTAACTAGCTCAACCCTACCTTTTATCCCTTTTTTCCCTCAACACTCAACCATCGATGGTCAAGGTAACCATGAATGGTCACCTTGATCACCAATGGTCAAGGTCTACCTCCCTAACTAAAATCATGTAAACCATCTACTTTATTTTTCTAATTATAGTATGTCTAAATCATATTGCAAGCCTTTGCATGGACAATTTATAATTAGACAACCCAATTGAACCTTCACTTCCACCTCTTGCTTATGCCTTTAAGAAAAGAGGATCTAGGAGGTGAAAATCATTTGAAATTGTCATCAAGATCTTGTGTATCCAAGAGTTTTTTTTTGTAGGTCAATCATCATCTACAATTTAACAATCATATTAAAGAGTTAATTTGTCATCACCTCTCCATCAAGCCTTTAGGTACTGTTACTTTGTCATAAACAGGCTATTTTACACCAATAAGCTAATTTCCTAACCATCCACCCAATCAACTTCTAGTAAGATAAGTTCTTGATTCTCAATATTCATCTACTTTATTTCCATTTTGTAATCAACCCAAACCTTACCTATCTCTCAGAATCCATCTTTTGGATCTTATTAATTAGCAATTTACCAACTTAGATCCTCACATAGTAATCACTAATGGTTGTGTCAACCATCAATGGTCTACCCAATCATCAATGGTCAACTCTTTCAATGGTCACCTTAACCACCAATGATTATCCCAACCATCGATGGTCACTATGGCACCAAAAACTAACAAGCTAATTTCACCTACCTACACCCAATCAAACCTAATTATCTATGTTCCTTCTTATTCACATACCCCTTTCTAATTTTTTGAAGCATACCCCAACCCTCTAGCACTAGTGTTAATTAGTTTATTCCTAATTTAATCATTTCTAGCATATTTCTTAGCAAGCACTCTTGTATTCAATTTTAGTACCTTTTGATCATTGATGTAAGTACATTTTTTTCATGTTTATAAACTTAATTGTTTAAAACATGTGGATTGATAACCCCTAAGGAAGCCCCTACTTTTGAGATCTAGCTATAGTTAGGCAATGCACCCAACTATTCATCTAACAAATAAGTTTATTTTAGTGATTTCTTATCTGCAGGTCATCCTCCCAAGCTAAAGAGGAGCTCTTCACAATCATCTAATCTCCATGCACATACTATCAATTAGGTTTTTGAACCATACTTGTATTTAGTTTTTTCTCTTTCTTTTTTTGTAATAAGTAAAAAATTCATTAAAACATTTTGGCACAACCAGTGGGACCTTGTGTCCTTGGGTTCTTATTTTCTTGACTCTCTCCTTATTATTTACTCATTAATGAAATCAAAAGTTTCTTTAAGGCTTAAAATTAAGTGCATACATCAATTACCTGAAAGTTTTGTTCACATATCTTAACTTAAAGGCAAAGTAATCTATCGTTGCTTTACTCTTTATTGAAAACACCTAAACCAAACCACTTTCATCAATTAAGAATCAAACAAAATTGAGACAAGGCATGATTATGATTTTATCACCTAGTGGTAACCTTACCCTTCCTGGTGATCCTACTTAGAGGTCATTACCAAGTGGAGAACCAACTCAGCTCTCTAGTTGAGTATAATCTCTGAATATTAATATATTTTGGCTAAGCACCTGACACCCTTATCATTGTAGTGTGTGAAGTGATGGGGTAGGCTCCAATACCAAGCCATGTATTTCCAATATAGATCTCTTTTGAGCACCTAAACACAACCTGAAACCAACCTTAGATTTCCTCCTTAGTACCCACTCTACAAACTAGTATATGTCACATGTCTTCTTAAGGCATAAGCCAAAAGTAAGATTAATTAAAAATATAGGGCTTAACATATCTTTTAGAGTGTGATTTGACTTCTTTGATCATTTTCTTGTCTTCTCTTTGTTTTAGTAGTAAGGTTGTTTGTGCTTTCTATCTCTCTTATCTCATATGGTTCTCACTCGCCAGTAGCAAAGAGACCTTGCAGAGCAAAACCCATTACCAAGTCAACCTCTTCTACCTCTTCATCCATGGACTACATTTCCAAACTAGCAGACTCTCCTCACCCATCAGGAACTCCTACCTTCCCTTGAAAGGTCCCTCAAATAAATTCATATTTTATTGCTTTCCTAGACAATAATCCCATAGCCTTGGAACATTACCTTACAAACACATTTTACTATATTCCAACTTTGGCCCCATCCATAAATCCACCTTATGGCATTCCCCCCCATCTCATGGGGAGTACCTCCATTTCCATGGTTACTACATAACCATTGACTACCCAAGCTTCCTCATCAACCAATAACCCCTTTGAGGTTAACATAAAAAACCAACCAACCCAAACTACCATTTCCCTTATACCTTCTACTCTTAACAACCACTCCTCCACTCTAAGAGTACCTACCTCTAGCACTACTAGCCTTCCTATAGCTACCTTTAACTAGTCAACCACCACTCTACTTCAAAGCCTTATGGTGTCCATACCATCTACCCTACCACTAATTAGTACAAGGGTTACCACCCTTCCATCGATCACCAACCCAATTACCACTCCTATCCAAAAAGCACCCCTTAGACCAACCTTTGGCTATATCCCTAATCTACAAGGGTATGTACCCACTACCCAACTACCTACCTTTACCTACCCTTATACATCTTCTACCCAACTATTGACATCCATTCACTCATATGTAATAGCCTCCCAACCTTCTACCCACTATCCATATGTCTCTCAACCACCTCAACAATATGCATCTTATAACCCTCTAGGTACATAACCCCAAGCTGACCTAATAAATATGTTTATGGAAATGATGACCACCTTAGATTCATACATTTTGGGTGCTCACAATATTTTGTCCTGTGACCAATTACTAATGAGCCCATCCATCTATACCTATCTGTTATGCCCCTAACCTATCACATGTATGAGGATAAGAATAGCTGACTTATGGCTTACTTATCCCTCTTTGATGTTATATCACATTTCTCTATGTAATCATTTAGTTAGTAAGTCAGCCTATGGAGTAACCATGGCCTAGATAGACTATATATAGGAGGTAGTGAGTAATTATTTATCATCATATTATGAATTCTACTCTTATTGAAGCTTGTGTAGGTTGCCCCCTCGAAGTGGATTAGCTATTATCATATATTCTAATATATTTTAGTCATATTTGGATCTATTTCTGATATTCTACTTTATTGTTAAACTAATTTCATTACAAGTGGTATCATAGCTATGATTTGGGCAATCTTGTGGGTGAAACCCTTATTTTTTAAACTTGGCTATATCTAAAAAAGGTTGTGAATTTATCTAAAATGTTTTTACTAGAGGTTATAAATCATTAAATTAAGCTTCCATTAAAATTTCAGCTCATTTGGATCTATTTTACAAAAGTTATCACCATTTTAGGGTTTTTAATAAAATTGCTCTATAGTGCGTAATTCAAAGATTTTTTTTGAGTTATGTACATTTTTTTAAATCTTATAAAAATTTGGATAGGGTATGTTCTTTGTATGATTTTATTTTAGGCTGACATAATTCCAAAATTGCTCGATCAAAGTGGGGTCAAAAGTGCCAATCAGGGTCAACATCGTAAGGCCCTTTTATGGCACATCCACAAACTCAGGGCTGAGGAAAGGGTGCTAAAAATCTAGGTAAAACTCATAAAAAGGAAGAGATGGAGTTAGAATGGGGATGTACTAGACCCTTTATACTAGGGTTCTCTGACAGAGATCACAAAGTGAGCCAACTTGACTATAGTGTGCAAGGCATTCAAAGTGAGGTGCAAGGCATACAATCTAATATGAAATCCATACAAGATAGTTTGGTAGATATCATGGTGGATTTGAAAAATAATCAATCAAATCATATAGTTAATGCTATTATACAACCCCACTAGGGTGGTTCTCCCAACCATTCTACTTCAAATCTAACTACATTGCCATAAAGGAACCTATTACCAAAGGTGGATATGCACAAATTTGATGGAAAAGATCCACTCAATTGGATCAACCAAATGGAGAATTTTTTTGATCTACAATAGATCCTAGGTGGATATAAGGTTACCATGGCATCCTTGTATCTTGAACCTGATCAATTCATTTGGTATCAATGGTTGTATACTCAAAATAAAAAGATGACTCTTAGTGTCACCTAGTTAGTTTTTATAAAGGAGCTGCAATTACATTATGACAATAGTGTGACAAAGAACTACTTCAGCCAACTAGAAAAATTGTGATAGAATAGCTCTATCAAGGATTATATTCATCATTTTTAAAACCTATCCTTACATCTGGAGACAATTTCTAAGGAGAACTTGAATGACCTATTTTTGGGTGGACTCAAGGACCACATTCAACATGAGGTACACATGTTTAATCCACTTAATATTTATAATTCTATTATCATGAAATGTAGAGCTGAGGAAAAATTCATAGCCAATAAGAATCATCAATCCACTCACTTCAAAGATCGTAGCATATCGACACCAACATTTCCTCCACCTACCAAATTGACCCCACAGTAAATTGAAGAGAAGCATGCAAAAGGATTATGTTTCAATTGTGATAGCAAGTGGAGCAAAGGACATAGATGTGCTGAGAAGAAGTTATTCCACATTGAGGGATCTAATGAAGATGAAGAATAAGATGATGCCTCTAATGATAAAGAGGAAAAGATAGAAGAGGTACCTAAAAATTCCCAACCTATAATCTCTTATCATGCACTTGCAGGTATTAGTACTCCACAAACTCTTAAGGTGGTGGGTTTCTTAAATAAATAAAAAGTGACAGTATTTATTGATTCAGGGCACACACATAACTTCATCAACCATAAGTTGGCCACTCGATTGAACCATTTCATCTACCTAGCACTAGCATTTCAGGTCATGATTACCGATGGTGGCACAATTAATTGTTTAGGTAAATGCCATAGTATTAAGCTTGCTATGGGTGAGTACAATCTCAATTCTCCTATGTTTTCTATTCCTATGGGTAACACAGACATTGTTTTGCGAGTCTAATGGCTCACAACTTTGGCTACCATTGATATGAACTTCTAGGAACTATTCATGTGCTTTTATTCTAAAGGTAGGAAAAGTGAACTACGTGGATTATAGGCAAAATCTCCATAATTGATTAGTTTACATTAGATGACCAAGATGCTAAAAAAGGGGGTAGAGGGAATTATTACATGATTATGTTCCATAGAATTTCAACCCACATAGGCATCTACACATCTTGATCTACATATGATTCTTGATGACCACCCATCTATTTTTAGGGCCAATGCTAAAAGGACTACCACCAAAAAGATAACATGATCATGCCATTCAACTACTTTCAGGGAGTCAACCACCAAATATTAGACCATATAGATATCCATATGCACAAAAGAGTAAAATAAAAAAGATGGTCCATGAGATGTTAGAGGTAGGGATCATCAAGCATAGCCAAAGTGCATATTCATCACCTATGGTCATGGTGCGGAAGAAGGATGACACATGGAATATGTGCCCAAATTATAGGGAACTCAACAAGTACACCATCAAAGATAAGTTTCCTATTTTAGTAATTGATGATTTACTTGATGAGTTGCATGGTGATAATTATTTCAAAAAATTGGATCTTCGTTTGGGGTACCATCAAATTAGAATCAAGGATGAAGATGTTCATAAAACTACTTTTAGAATGCATGAGGGCCATTATGAGTTTTTGGTAATGCCCTTTGGTCTTAAAAATGCACCATCTACTTTTCAAAGCTTGATGAACACTATTTTTAGGCCTTTTTTAAGGAAGTTTATCCTGGTTTTCTTTGATGACATATTGATTTATAGTCAAACATGGGAAGCACATCTGCAACATGTAAAATAGGTGTTGATAGTTTTGGAGAAGCATCAGCTTTATGAAAATCCATCCAAATTTTCTTTTGGAGTACAAGAGGTTGAGTACTTAGGTCAAATTGTTTCCCATGAAGGTGTCAAAGTTGATCCCTAGAAGATCAAAGCTATGATGGAATGGCCCATGCCAAAAACTCACAAAAACCTCAAAGGGTTCCTAAGACTAACAGGTTACAACCAAAGATTTGTGAAAGTTTATGGCAGCATAGTAGCTCCACTCACTACATTGCTAAATAAGGATGACTTTCATTGGAATGATGCCACCACCAAAGCATTTGAGAAACTAAAAGTAGCTATGTGCACCACTCTAGTTTTGACTACTCCAAACTTCTCAAAGACATTCACTATTGAATGTGTTGCTTTTGGATCTAGGTTAGGAATGGTACTAATGTAGGAAAGAAGACCCATTGCATTTGAGAGTCATCAATTCAAAGGTTATAATATATAAAAACCTATCTATGAGAAATAAATGATGGTTATTCTTCATGAAGTTAAATAATGGAGGCCCTATCTGATGAGTAGACACTTTAAGGTTAAAATGGATCATGATAGTCTCAAATACTTTTTGGAGCAAAGACTATCATTTGAGAAACAAAAAAAGTTGGTAACCAAAATGTTGGGTTATGATTTTTAAATCATCTATAAGAAGGGTAAAGATATTGTAGTAGCAGATGCACTATCTAGATGAGATACATCCATAGAAGCATTACTTTGTGCAATGTCCATGTTGCAAGTAGATTGGGTGGATGAATCAAGGTTAGAATGGAAGTAAGACAAGGATACACAAGTTTTGATTCAGAATATCCATCAAGGTAATTTATCTTATGACAAATTTGAATGGAAAGGTAATGTCCTATGGTATAAGGGTAGGTTATACTTGTGTAATAATTCAGAGCTTAAGTATAAGATTCTTGTAGAGATGCATGCATCTCCAGTTGGGGGACACTCAAGGTTCTTGAAAACATATCATAAAATTAAGAAAGAATTATTTTGGTAAGGACTCAAGGGAGATGTACAAAAGTTTGTGGTAGAATGCTTGATATGCCAATAAAATAAAGGTGAGATAGTTAAGACCCTAAGTCTGTTACAATTGTTAGCAATTCCTAGTCCAAGGTGGGAGGAGGTTTCCATGGATTTCATCACAAGGTTGCCTTGTTCTGAAGATAAGAATGTTATCTTGGTCATTCTAGATAGGCTTATAAAATATGCCCATTTTTGTTCTCTCTCACACCTATTTTTAGCAAGTACAGTAGCAATGATTTTTCTAGAAACATTTCTAAAATTACATGGAACCCAAAAAATAATTTTAAGTGATCATGATCCTATTTTCACTAGTAATTTCTAGACTAAACTATTTTCCTAGTTGGGTACTCAGCTCGCTCATAACTCATCTTACCACCCCTAATCTAATGGACAAATAGAAGTGGTTAACAAATGTTAAGAGGGGTATCTATGTTGTTTTGTATCAAATAAATAGGAACATTGGGTTAAATGGCTACCACTTGTAGAATGGTGGTATAACACATCTTTCCATACCTGTCTAAAATGTCTCCATTTCTAGAACTATATGGTTACCATCCACCCACCATCACTTCTTCATTAAAGGTGTAAACCAAGGTTTGAAATGTGGACGAGAAAATTCAGCATCAACAAGATGTTTTGGCTAGTTTGATAGAGAATTTAACCTTGGCACAAAATAGGATGAAGCAATAAGCAAATCAACACCATAGTGAGTGAAATTTTGAGGTGGGTGACTGGGTATTTGTATGTTTGTAGACTTATAAGTATATGTCCTTGAAGCAAAAAAAAAGGACAACAAACTTGCTCCTAAGTATTATGGTCCTTATCAAGTTCTATAGAAAATTGGAAGTGTGGCTTAAAAGCTCGAGTTACCTCATTCATCTCGTATACACCTAGTATTCATGTTTCTTATTTGAAGGTCATTAGATAGACAGTTTCAGCCTAGACAGAGCTCTTAGAACTAGATGAAGAAGGATGAGTCATTTTGGAACCAGAGAAGATCCTCCAAACATGTACTAAGAAGTTAAGAACCAAAGAGATTAGGGAATATCTGATCAAGTAGAAGAACCTGAGTAGTGAAGATGCAACTTGGGAAGGTGAAAATTTTCTGCAATAACATCCATAGTTGTTCAATGTTGAGGACAATGTTAGTTTGAAGGGGAATGGCATGCTACGCCCCTAACCTATCACATGTATGAGGATAGGAATAGCTGACTTGTGGCTTACTTATCCCTCTTTGATGCTATATCACATTTCTCTATGCATTTATTTGGTTAGTAGGTCGGCCTATGGAGTAACTATGGCCTATAAAGACTACATATATGAGGTAATGGGTAATTATTTATCATCATATTGTGAATTATGGTCTTATTAAAGCTTTTGGAGGTTTCCCCCTCGAAGTGGCTTATTTATTATCATATATTCTAATATATTTTAGTCATATTTAGATATATTTCTACTATTTTACTTTATTGTTGAAGTAATTTCATTACACTATCAAGCCATACCCTCCCTAATGGGAACTTCCCAAGTTCTCTAAGTTTTAGAATAAGGAGGATCCCCAATAGCACCTTAGATCATTCAAGCATGCTTGTTATCTCATCACATATAATAATGTCCTTCTCCTCTGCACCTTCCCCATTTCTCTAGCCAGTCCAGCCTTGGATTTATATAGTTCCTTACCCAAACATTCCATCTTCTCCTTTACCCAACTAGCCAAAAACTTCTTGGACCACTTTTCTATCAATATCTCCAAGAAAGTATCCATCACCGACCTTTATTATATTTGGTAGTTTGAAGATGAATCTATTGTTGATTTTATGGCTCATTAGAGAATCCTTATCAACCAGCTATCCTTATCCCTACCTCAACTTGAACTCATATAGCTCTTTGCTCAGGCATGTGTCAAGCATATCTCCTCTACACTACATGTCCAAAGATTCCAAACCTTTGATGAAGCTTTTACCATGGCACTTAAGTTAGAGAACCAAGCCATTGATGAGGGAAATCTTAAATTTAAGAACAAGAACTCAACCTATAAAACCAATGAGGCTTCTTCCTCTAAGTTAAGTAACCAACCCAACACCAACACCAAGAATAAGGGATCTATGAATGCGGTTGTCCTAATATATGCTCCTCCACCTTCTGTCAACCAATCTAACTCTTATATTTCCTCAAATCAAAACCCAAAGAACTAAACTCAAAATAACCAATATCAATTAACACCACTTGGAGAATCCTATGCTTCCATTTTGGATAAGTTATTGAAATATAATATCATTCAACTTCCTCTTATCAAGACACCCTAATAATTTGACTCCTCTATTCCTACACCTAGTTGGTACAACAAGAATAATCTATGTGCCTTTCATAGATTAATAAGACATGATGTCAGTAGGTGAAACACCTTAAAGAGCCTTGTCTAATCCTTCATTGACAAAGGGGAGCTTATGTTGGACAACCCCAATTCACCCTCAAACCAAACCCTTGATATATTCAAGCAACCCTTCCCAAACCATGTTCCTACCAAGAATGAGAGTAACAACATTGAGTGCTCTCATGATACCCATATGATTAACATCATCTTTGATGCACTCATTTCTAAGCCACCTAGTACCCAATCTTTTGATCCTCCACCTCTTCCATCCATTGAAGTAGTAGAGTTAACTTCCCTTCCTTTGGACACCTACACTAAGGAAATACTATCCCCCTCCCTCCACTAGCCACCTTTTTAACTGATATACCATAACATCTAGCCATTGTCACCTTACCTTCACCTTTAACTACCAAGCAAACCACTTCCCTTTTGGAAACCATTCTCAAGGAGAAAATCCATGTCTATTCCTCCCATAGAGGAGACACCCATCTAAGCCTTGCATCCTTTGATTAAATAAGAGGATGAGGTTACCATCCCTATGTCCACACCTAGGGGCATATCTTTCAGGTCTATTATTTAGGGGATTAAGTCAACATACAAACCATTCTCTAGGCTAATGCAAAAATTAGATTTTATCTCCAACCCAAACATAGATCAAGCCACCTTATAATAGCAATTAGGAATCCCTTACATTACCTAACCAAAGGCCCCAACCCTTTCTCAATCTAACCACCCCACCACTTCTATTAACCAACCCCTTACCATATCTACTCGAACTACCAAACACTTTAGCCAACCAACTAAGACCTCCACCAAATTGACCAACCCCCAACCATTTAGGTTGATTGAGACCCAAGTAGCCAAGACCTCTCCTATCATCCTAACTAGGTCTACCAAGAGCCCTTGTATCCTTCCTACACCAAGCCTTAGTCACCCATCCATGAAAGTGGACCTAACCCCTTCAAACACACCAACCAAATGCTAGAGTAAGGTAACTAAAGAGGTGAAGCCACACAAAGGATAGAAGGCCCAAATTTTGCCTCCCTCAACCCTGCTCTCCATTTTTGGACCTCATCCCTCTACCTTAAATAGGAGAATAGTTACCTCTACCAAAACCCCACCACCTCTCTTGTTTATGCCTTCATAGTTACTCTTTGATGCCTCTTTTCACCATGCCAACAATACCTAGGTTACATACCTTGTAATCTTCCACCTCTAGCTCATCAACTTCCTCACCTAGATCGAAGCCATATACCAAACTTACCACCTTACCTAAAGCACCCACTATCAAACATATTTCCAAACAATCTCCTACCTCAACCACTAGAGTAAAAACCACTACACCTTTACCACCTTTAGTCAAGTCCTACTCAACCATTCTCCATAAGTTATTGTAGACTTCTTGTTTAGCCTTACCTCCCATCAAGCCCTCTGACCCTTTTATTTTAAATCCCATCTGGTACAATGACCACCACATTTATTCCTATCATAAGACACCTAAACATGATACAGAGAACTAGAAAGCTCTCTAAACCATCATCCACTAGCTTTATGATGAGGATGATTTGTTAATGGATGAACCCCCTATGAGCCCCATACCAACTAAACTACCAACCATACCTACCCAACACTCACCTACTCTATCATCACCTTGGATAAATCTGACCAATCCTCCATCTTAACCTATCCTTCTATCCATTCTATCAAAATGGTCAAAAGAAGATAGCAGAAGGATAAGGGCAAGGCTAAGGTATCCATTCTTTAGACATACCCCTCCTCAAACTCCTAACCATCTCCATCCTTGACCAAACCCAATGTATCTATCTTAGGTGCCTCCTAATCTAACCCTTTATAATCCATCAAGAGAGTTATCCTTAAATAATTTAATTAGACCCTGACAAAGATGAGCCTGTATGAGCTAATCTCTACCTCTCCCCACCATCACCAAGCACTAATAGAGGTTTTACAATCCATTGAGGTCTAACCTAAGGACCCCCAACCTCTAGCCACCTTTGTCAATGATCTTTAGATTTCCAACTTTGTCACCTTTAAGGATTTAAAAATACCCTCCATCCATCTTGAGGACCCAGATCCTCCTCTCTTTATCATTGCCTACATCAACCAAACCTACATCAAATGGTTCATCATTGATGGAGGATATAACATAAACATCATCTCCTCTCATGCATACAACCAACTTGAACTATAAAATAATGTCATGTCTAAATCCTTGGCCATTCTTAATTCCTTCAATGATACCATGGCCACTACCTTGGGGACTATCATCCTTCATATCTGTGTAAGACCCTACACAATCCTCAAACTATTCTATGTTGTAGAAGGTAAATTCCAATATGACATCTTGTTAGGATGACCTTGAATTCATTTCATGGGTTATGTTCCCTCTACCCTCTACCACTACATTAATTTGGAGCATGAAGGCCAAATCATCATCATCCAAGCTGACCCGAGTCCTTTCTTGACATGCAACATGACCTAACACCCCAATGATATCCTCATACCCTCATTCAGAACACCCTCAATAACTCAAACCCAACCTTTAACTAGTAAAGTAGATATCATACCTCCTACCAATGAAGCATCAAGTATCTCCTCCATACCCTCACACTAAATCTCCATCATAGACCTTTTAGAATACACATTCCACCAACTTTCACTGGGGGAGTATCACCTTTTAGCACTTGATGTTTTCCCTACTCCTCATGAATATGGGAAACTTACCAACTAGCCAGGATATGACTCCAATGTCAGCATTATCATTCTCTTTATACCTCCCAACCATCAAACCCATTTTGTTTACAAGGGACTTAAAATATCCCTCAATGCTTCTACCACCTCTCTTCCACCCTGACCATTCACTATTGATTTCTCTTACCTTGATAAACCAAGTTTTACTAAGACATACATCCATTAGTGTATTTGGAAAGGTTTTGGTCTAGGAAAATATGAGCATGGACCACATGAATTGGTCACCATCAAAACTAGGAAGCCACATGAGAAGCACATACTTGGTTTCATCTTGCCAAATAAGAAGAAAGTTAAGCAACCCACCACTACCATTGTTGAGGAAGATGTCCCTTCCCTACCCACATGTGAGGATAATGACATCATCCCACCTAAATTTTTTTTGTCAATGTGATCAACCTTGGACCCCTAACTTATTAAAAATATGGGTCAATCATAACCATCCCTTTGATCTATCCTAAGATGATAAGAGAAGACTCTCCTAATATTAACATTATTCAGTGTCAGGTGATGTTTCCATTCTCACCTACCTTGGTACCCTAGATTATTTGATCCACAAATCTCTTCCTCCTGAGACTTTGACCATGTTGAATGAATCCACTATGGATATCAATTTAGGTACTTCAAATAAGCCTCACATCCTCAAACTGGGCCAATCACTAAATACTGAGGAACTTTAGGACTTCCCCTCTTTCCTCTGAGATCATAGCATAGAATTTTCTTGGTCTTATAGTGATATGCCTAAAATTAAACCCACCATTGCTACCCATAACATAATCACTCATCCTGATGCCAAACCTATCAATTAAAAGCTCTAACACATGCATCCTCGTATAGCCCTTCTCATCAAGGAAAAGATTTAACATCTCCTATCTATTAACTTTATCCAACCTAGTGACTACCCTCAATGGGTTTCAAATTTTGTACCTATCACTAAAGCCACAAGGGGACTTCACATTTGTGTGGACTTTCATGACCTCAACCTTGCCTACCCTAAAGATTATTTTCCTCTACCTAGCATCGACCAACTTGTTCATCTTATAGTCTATTATGAGATGTTATCTCTCATGAATGGATTCTTGGGCTATAATCAGATCTTGATTTCTCCCAAAAACTAGTATAAAACTACCTTTACCACCCCTTAGGGGACCTTTTGCTATAGAGTCATGCCTTTTGAGTTAAAGAACATTGGTGCAACCTACCAATGTGCCATGACTTACACTTTTCATGACCTTATCCATAATATCATGAAAGACTATATGGATGACCTTCTCAGAAAATCCAAACTCTGAAAGGATCACTTAAATTCTTAAGATTATCTTTGAGAGACTCATCCACTATCATGTCCATCTTAACCCCAAAAAGTGCATTTTTGGCGTCTTTTCAGGAAAGCTTCTTGGCATCATTGTCTCCCTTCATAGAATCAAATTCAACCCCACCAAAATCAAATCAATCATATACATGCTTCCTCCCACCAACCTCAAGCAACTCCGTAGCTTACAAGGTAAGCTTCAGTCCATTCATCATTTCATTTTTCAGCTTTTGGATTGGTGTCAACCTTTCTAACACCTTCTAAAGAAGGATGTCTCTTTCAAGTGGAATAGTGATTATTAAAAGGCCTTTGATTCTCTCAAAGAGTACCTTTTTTCACCACATATCCTTACCCCTCCCAAGTATTACCAACCTTTCTACCTTTATATCTCTACCATCAACCATTCCCTAGGGGCAATATTGGCTCACCAGGATGAACAACATCAAGAGAAAACTATGTACTAGACTAGATACACTCATATTAAGAAACTCTATTTAGATTTAGTCTTTGTGGCCACCAAGATTCTCCACTACCTTCTTAACCATAAAACTGATGTCATTACCAACATCAACCCACTCAAGTACATGCATTCCAAGCCATACCAAAACTAGCATATGGCCAATTGGTTCATGCTCTTATAAAATTTTGACCTTGATTTCCTCCCATAGAAGTCAATTAAGTGGAAATTCATTGTCAACCAATTAGTCTAAGTACCATTAGTCAATAATCAACCTCCTCTTGAGTTCCCCGATGAGTCCATTGTGACCCTATCTCAAGTGTATTTCACCTATAAATTCACCATGTTCTTTGATGGGTCAAAATGTCAATGTGGTGGGGGATAAGGTATCATAATTATCCACTTAGATGGTGATCCTCTTCCTTTATCCTTCAAACTTGATTTTTAATTTACCAATAACATGGTTGAGGATAAAGCCCTAGTAATCATCCTTCAAACTACCTTAGCCCTAGGAATCAAAATGATCAACATCTTTAGTGACTCCCAACTTGTGATCAATCAAGTCAATGGCTCTTACTAATGTAATAATGATGTTTTATAGTAGCATAAATAATTAGTTGATGAACTCTTAACATCATTTGAGCACTACTGCATCCGATCAACCCCATGATCTACTAATAAGTTCATCGATACCATGACTTCCCTTTCCTCTTAGATACCATATTCATCCTCAAATTATAATTTTTCTATCATTATCCATAGGCTTACCCAACCATCCTATGTCAAGCTAGATTCTTCCACCATTTTCAATGTCGAGGAGACCCAACCTGACCTTTGGTATTATTAAAACTTTGACTACCATAACCTTGGCATAATTCCTTCTGGCCTCTCTAAGAATGCTCAAATAAAATTTATTCAAGGTACCTTATGATATACCATTATGGGAGGAATTATTTATAAATTCATCTTTGATGGTCTCCTCTTTTATTGCATGTGTAGTCATGAAGCCTCCCACGCTATCAAAGAAATACATGATGGTATCTATGGAGGACACTTTAGTGGCCTCATTATGGCTAAGCGCATCCTTCTTCTTGCCTATTAATGGCCTACCCTTAACTAATACTATTGTGATTATGTGAAAAAGTATGTCAAATGTCAAAATCATGCCAATTTGCATCATGCTCCTAGCCATAGCTTTTGAGTTACTACCAATTTTTGGCCTTTTTCACAATGGGGTCTAGATCTCATTACAAAAATTAATCCCCATTCCTCATAGTGATAGCATTCCATCATCACCATGATCGAATATTCTACCAAGTGAGTAGAGGTTATTCATCTAGTCTCAACCAAAGCAGAAAAGATTGTTAACTTTATCAACCATCATATCATTTGTCAATTCAATGTTCCTCATAAGATTATCACTAATAATGGTAAATCCTTTAAGAACAAGTAGTTCTAGGGTCTATGTGATGCATTTGGCATTAAGTTAAGTTTTTATTCACTTTATCTCCCTCAAGCTAATGGATAGGTAGAAGCCTCTAACAAAACTCTTAATAACATGCTAACTAAAATGGTCAGTGTATTTGGTCAGGATTGGTATTTGCACATCTATTTTTCCTTATAGGCATATCATACTAAAATTAGAACCCCTATAGGTGATACCTCATTTTCTCTTATATTTTGAGCAAAGGCTATCTTACCTCTTGAAGTCCAAATCCCTTCTCTTTGCATATATTTTCAAGAGTTTCTTTTGGAGGATGTTTACTGTCAACACCATTTATCCCAACTAGAGCTAGTCAATGAGTGTCATCTACTAGCCCTCACCCATCTTCATAGATATCAAGAGAATAAAAAATGTTCCTATAAAAAACACTTTAAAGTGTAGTAATTCAACATTAGAGACCTATCTTAAAATAAAATCAACATGTCACTAATATGGAGAAAAAAAACTGGGGCAAGTTTGATTTTAATTGGCTTGGATATTATATCATAACCCACAAGTATAGATCGGGAACTTACCAATTGTCTTAAATCAAAGGCCATCTAGAACATGCACCCCTTAATGCTTCACATCTATGCCCATTCTTTTGTTGAGAAGGATCACATTTACCTTTTGTTTTACTTAAGCTCATCCTTTGTTATCTACCCACATTTATCCCCTTATTTTAGGGTTAATCAATTACAAATGAATCATGTGATTATCTATCATAGTCATAGCCTAATCTTGAATAGTGGGTACCATGGCTCTACCCATGGTATGGTTCCCATGGTACTTTCCACCCCTTTTTAGGATGGATCCCCATGATCATTTTTACCTAAACCTATTTACACCGATCCAACCCTCCTGTGCTCTTAGTTTCACCTCTGTGAAGGTGAACCATTAAGCAAGAATAAACAAGTCTATATCAATCAAAATCAAAGCAAAATAACAAAATTCCTATCACTAGCAATCATGGGTCATTCCTATCATTCACAGACTACTCCTTTAAAGGACAACTATTGAAAACCTCTTTGAAATTACCAAAATTTAAGGTGGATTGCTCCCTCAAAGGATAGCTATCAAAAAGCATTAAGAAAAGCACATAAACTTAGACCACTCCCTTGAAATATGGATGAGTAAACATTTGTCAATAGCATATCAATTTATTGGAATCTCCTTGCATCGATCAAGTTCCCACATATAGCAATTAGTATAAGACCCATTATCATAATCAAAGCAAAAGAAGATAAATCTTGAAAGTTGTAATCAGCTCTCAAGTAGCATAATAAGGTAGAAGCCTCAATCGGCTTCCATAAGTAGACTTCCCACATCGATCAGTCTACATAGCTTGGGATAGCCTTATTTATATTGACTCTCTAGACACCTATAGAAGAGGAATGTTAGTCTCCCAAAAAGGTTCCATTTTCACCCATCCCCCACTATATGTAAGGGATTCTTGAGCTTACCTGACATTATGTGGTTAAGACACCTTTTTGCCAACTAAAGAATGTTAATGTGAAGCATTTGAAGGGATTATGTTCATTAAGTCAATCCAACTTCATATTTTTTTAGTCCTTGTCAATGAAGAAGCATCATGCCCTCTTTTTACCCTATCATGACTAGTTGACATTTTCATTATGGCATTTGCCTCTGGATTATATTCTTTATTCTAGCATCTAGTGTTATTCTTTAAACTATCTCATGTATTTTCTCATCAACATTAACAACAAACAACCATAAGCATACCCATAAATAGCTTGCATTACCATGTCATGCATGATAATCACATCCATAAGTGATAAAATCAATATGAACATTTCTAAACATAATGAAATCCAAAATACTCATTAAAAACATTAGCATGTCATAAGCATAACCATAACGACAACCATAACCATGACTAGCATCATAAAGAAATAACATCCATAAGTGTATTAACCATTTCCTCCCACATGTCTAAAGCCTACTAATGAATTGTATATAGATTAAAATTTAGCATGCCATCAACATAACCATAAATCCAAACCATCTCATGCCTCGCTAAACATATATCAGTGTTTACATAACCATATCATAAGCAATATAAACATCACATCATAGGCCATAAACACCAAATGTTAATCATCACACCATGAGAAATAAGCATAAACATCAAATAATAAACTATCGACTATTGGCCATTTTTGACACAAACTATCACATGTTTTATGATGATCTTACATGGTCTTTTGACCACACTGACCATTTTTGCTATGTTGACCATTTACATTTTATGCCACCTCATGCTTACTTGACCCACTTGTGTCTTTTGGGAGCACTTCCTACCTTAGATATCCATGACACTTGACCTATTTATGTTTACCATGAGAGCACTTCCTACCTCAGATACCCACAACAATATTGACTTATTTAGAGGGCTAACAGGTGTACCTAACTATCATGCCTAAATGCAGTCATGTGGTACACTGGTCACTCATCCCTCTAGAACTGACCTTATTTTTATGAACATTGGCAAAATTAGTCTATGTGTGATCTTGGCTATTGTAATTAATCATATTTTATGCACATGTTTGCATCTTGAATACCCACCCACTTTTTATCACCACTTAGTGACTCCTTATCAACCACTTATCAAACCTGCACCTAATTTTACTTTACCTCATCACTTCCCAATTTAAGGGGGAACATCTCCTCCCATACTCAGGGAAATTAGCAAACCTTTGACTAGCACTCCATTTTTGTTTTCCATCTTTTGGGTTCAAGGCCGTATAATAAAAAGGGGCAAAATGTAGACACTAAAAATTTATACACCATGATTTTGAATGTCATAATTTCCTCAAAATACCCTAGGACCCTCTCAAAACCAATATCACCTTCTGACCCATAATCAACCTAGCTTGTAGTCAAGTTTAACTTAACTAGCTCAACCTTACCTTTTAGCCCTTTTTCCCCATGGTACTCAATCATTGATAGTCACCTTGGCTGTCGATGGTCAGGGTCCACTTCCCTAACTAAAAGAATTAAACCATCTACTTTATTTTTCTAATTATAGCTTGTCTAAATCCTATTATGAACCTTTACATGGATAATTTATAATTAGGTAGCCAATTTGAACCTTCACTTTTACCTCTTGCTTATGCCTATAAGAAGAGAGGAGCTAGGAGGTGAAAATCATCTGTAATTATCATCAAGAGCTTATGTATCTAGGAGTTTCTTTCTTATAGGTCAATCACCATCAACAATTCAACAATCATATTAGAGAGTTAATTTATTGATGCATCTTTGTCAATCCTTCAAGTACCATTACTTTTTTGAAATAAATCTAGATTCCACCAATAGGCTAATTACCTCAACCATCCACCCAATCAACTTTTAGTAAGATAAGTACTTAATTATCAGTATTCATCTACTTTATTTCCATTTTGTAATCAGCTCAGATCTTACTTGTCTCTCAAAATCCATCTTTTAGATCTCATCAATTATAAATTTACCAATGCAGATCCTCACATAGTAACCACCGATGGTTGTGTCACCCACTAATAATCTTCCCAACCATTGATGGTCATCCCAACCACCAATGATCATCCCAACCACTAACAGTCACTATGGCACCAGAAACCATCAAGCTAATTTTACCTACCTACACTAATAAAACCTAATTCTTTGTGTTCCTACTTGTTCATAAACCCCTTTCTAATTTTCTAAAGCATACCCCAACCCTCTAGCACTAGTATTAATTAGTTTATTTCTAATTTAATCATTTCTAGCATATTTAATAGCAAGCACTCTCGTATTTAGTTTTAGTACCTTTTGATCATTGATGCAAGTACCTTTATTTCCTATTTATAAATTTAATTATTTAAAATTTATGGATTGATAACCCCTAAGGAAGCCCTTGCTTCTAAGATCTAGCTATCATTAGGCAATCCACCCAACTATTTGTCTAACAAACAAGTTTAATTTAGTTATTTTTTATCTATAGATCATCCTCCTAAGTCAAAGAGGATATCTTCATAATCTTATGATCTCAATACATGCACTATCAATTAGTTTTTCCAACCATACCCATACTTAGTTTCTTCTCTTTCCTCTTTTATGTAATAAGCAAGAAATTCATTGAAACACTTTGAATGCATTTTAGTTAGTATGAGTGTTTATGGATATTGTTTGATTATTTTGCTTGTTGTCCCTTTTTAGTGGATTAAATATGGGATGAATAAGGTGAAATCACCCAAAATAATTTAATTAAAAAGTAATTTTGGAACGTTTGATTATTTTTTGGTTATGTTTGATTGGAAATATCACAAAAATCAAAAAAGAAGAAATTAGATTTTTGGTTGGAGAGTTGATTCGACCATTCAAAATGATGGAAGATATGCATGTGGTGTCCATGCTATAAAATTGGGGCATGTATTATGAGTTAGAAAGTTTGGCATGCAATTAGGTGTAAGTGGAGGCAAGTTCATAATGGAGCACTTGTAGTTTAGTTGGGGAGTGGACTACTCATACAAAATATGAATAGGGTTTTGGAAAAGAATAAGAGAGAAAACTATGAGAATGGATATAAAAAAAATAAGGAGAATATAATAGAGCTTGGCCAAAGAGGAAAAAGGCTCTCAATACATATATTTAGACAAAAATCACCATATAACCATGTTCATTCTTCTTGAGTTGTAATTTTTAATTATTACAGATTTGGATGGTAAGAAAATATGGTTCTTGTTATGGATTTTATTATACTTATCTAAATGTGTGAAATTGTAGTTTTAGACTAAAATAAAATTAGGGTTTCATGTCTATAGAATTGGGGATAGAACTTAGTTCCATACATAGACCTATACACATGATATTGATCCTATGTATATAAAACTAAATTTTATAGGTGAAGATTTTACATGAAAACCCTAGGCTTGAATTATATAGACTTGGGGTTCCATCCACAGGCAAACAAGGGTGAGGTCAATCCCTACTTAG